>CM065471.1:20651676-21851676 GCA_032872505.1 Leptopilina syphax
ATGAGTAAAGACAAAACACAAAATACAATTCAGAGAAAACAAATACTTATTTGGAGGAGACATCTTCCTCCATCTTACTGTCGTTAGAGAGATCCATTGGTGAAGTTACAGAATTGGATAGCTTGTCAGTGTTAAGGTGTGTGTCAGAAGGCTGTGAGAGTGTTGAAGAATTATTGAGAGGTGTTGGTGTAGGGGGATCTTCTTCGTGTATACACGGAGAGAAATCTGTTGCTCTTAGCGCATGAGCAGGCCGTACTAAAAGCGCATACACACCACCATGCGAAAGTTGCAAGAAATCCATGCTGATTTTTCATGGATTTGAGCAACTGTGGCACAAGTGGAAAAAAGCTGTGCAAAGTTAGCACCGGCCTTTGCAAAATTAGGTACAGACGTCTATGCGAAAAGCGAACCAACATGTCTCTAGCGTTATTCGTAGCACATTTCTCTCCGTGTAGGAGTAGGTAAATTCTCATTAGTGTGATCTATGTTACCCTCCCAAACTATCTCGTAGCCGGGTCTGGTGATACCTTCATTTAATAATAATTGTTCAGCTTCCTCGTATCCGACATTACTCTCGAGTCTGCGTCTCATGACCAGGTACTCAAATTGATAAAAGGGACAAACGCGATCGGAGGCAGCGTGTTTCCCAGAGCAATTGGAGCAGCGAGAGGGGTAATTAGGTCTGTCACAGTCCTTCTCTTCATGAGGGCCACCGCAGAATTCACACGTATGATGCGTGGATCTGCACTGGTCCTTGATGTGCCTGAATCGTTGGCACTTGTGACAGCGTTTAGGGGGGGGGGGAACGCATAGAGTAAGCTTGAAGGTCGCCCTTGAAATGAGAATCGAGTCGGGGATGAAGATACCCGAAAAGACAAACTCCACAAGTCCTGAAATCTCTTCCGAATTCAATGTTCTCCTACGAATGGAGATGATGTTCTCTAACGTTTCTGGTAGTAGTTTAGTACTGATAGCGTGCGGAGAAAGGTCAAGATCGACGTCGTGTGCCAGGGCTTTCCTGCTGACAAGGGATGTTGGGATAAATAACTTATACCCTTTTGAGCGAAGGATGGTAGAATCTAGAAGATCGTTCGCTAAGTTCCAAGTAGAAGAGGTTACACGAAGTTGATTAAGACCGTTAGAAACAATTATGCGGGTTGGGTCACTTACTAATGTTTCCAAATAATCCGCGAAAGCTATACGATTGTACTTACCAATCTTTTTGTTCTCAATTATTGATTCAATTAATATGGCATATGGAGGGGGTGAGGAGTTTGGGAATCTGGGTTCACCATGAAAATCATTGTTGAACTAAAGCAAATCATAGGTTATTGGAGCTGAAGTTTGTGGATCGAAATTTTCTAAAAGAGATGGTTGTGTTGAGGCAGATGGTGTAGGTGTGAGTATATCATTTTTATTTGAGTGAATTGGTAACTTGGCGCGCCCATCATTGATGTTGGTATTTACCGAGGAGGATGTTGATGTTAGAGTTGTTGTTGTGAGAGGAGGATCAAGAAGATTGGCCTCTGTCATAACGGCGATGGTATTTGTGATCTTATTGGTAAGACCTGGTCTTTTATTTGACAAGTCTAAAGTTCTTTTTATGTTCCCGATATTGGTAGATCGGCCGCGAGATGGTTGACGTGAGGCAGAAGCCAGCCCAGGTGCAGATGTTATGCGTGGACTGCCAAGTTTAAGTTTAAGGTGAGGAGAAGGAGCCATTATCAAGCTCTAAAAGAGAACAATAGAGAGAAAAAAAACGTACCCGAAAATGGACTCAGATGTCTACTAAATTGAATTAGTCTATATTATATAATATTGACCACTTCAATATTCTACAAATTATCAAACTAGTAAAACAACAAAAAATAAAACACTCGAAACAAAACAGAAATATATATATATATATATATGTAATATAAAGAAGAGTAATAATTATTGTGTAGCTTGAATATGTATCTTGGGAAAACAAAATACAAAAATAAAATCTTCTACCTTGGGAAAGCAGGAGATTAAATTATTAAAACGATTATTATAAAATTATAACTATTGTTTGATTATGATACATATATCTGTGTTAAGCTCGTTATTAATTAATTAATTGTTATAGTAATAATGATATCAATAAATTGAATTAATATGTATTTAAATTAAATCCAGTTTCAACAATATTTTATTTAAGAGCTGGAAGGTAAATCAAAAGTAAATCAAATATATAAATTCTTGTTCAATATTAAATTGAAAGATATTTAATTTGAATTTAAATTGAGTATTATAAGTAGTTACACTAATGTTATTGTTTTGATTTGCATCCCAAGGAGAAGTGACATGGACTATTGTATGGGTGAATGTAATAGTGATAAAGAGAAAAAGGAACGGCAATACCTTTATTCAGTTGTTTGTAGATTTGTAAAATATGTAAATTAACCAGCCTTTATCCAGATTTGAAATTCTATTTGAAATAGTTATAACGACAAGATGCAGTTCTTTCCATCCAAAAGTCCAATAATAAACACGATGTAAGAAGTGTTGCAATAATAACGAAGTGAACTACCACTTTATATTTTAAAATAACAATTTTATTCCTTATGACGACTTCGGTAAAATTGTTAAAATTGTTGAAATCACAGATTTTGCTTTAAAGTAGGTTTATTTATAAGATTTTGAACAAAATTACAAGTGAGGTTTTCCTCACAAAAGTAAATGCTTGAGATGTGTACTGAATGACAGTTGAAGTCGAACTCCCTTTCAAGATCATAAAACTCACGAGTCGTTCAACGCATGAGCCACGCCTCCAAGGCGATTTCAGGGATGTGTAAAACATATTTATCGCCCCGAAAGACACAATATTCAATGACTTTGGTCCGTTTAAATTACATAGCACTGAGCACCGGCGCGCGCATGCTAGAAATTAAACGACTCGTGAATCGGACACTGATCAGCTGTTGAACGACTGGCGAGTTTGAACGACTCGTGAGTTGAACGACTCGCGAGAACTCACTGTATTTAAAAAACTTAAAAGAAAATCTTTATAAGATTCAATTACTTTTAAAACTTTCAGTAAAAATTATTAAAGAAAAATCCATTATTTTCAAGAGAATTGAAACAAATTCTTCAAGACAATTTAATTATTTTCAAGAATTTTATTAAAAATCTTGCCAAGGATTAAATTATTTTCAATACAATTTTAATGACATTTTCTTGAAAGAATTCAATTATTTGAAAAAATGTCGATTCATTTTTTAAATGAATTCAATTATATTCAAATTTTTCATAAATATTTTATTTATTATTTCTGCAAAAAATTGAATTTTTGCAAAATTTTAAATAATAATTGAATTTTTGAGAAGAATTTGATAAAAATTGTAGGCTAAATGCGCTAGTAGTTGGACACTTAAGGATAGGTTTTTATATTATGCTTTTTTTCTAAAATAACAAATAGCTACGGTATTCTCAATCATATAATCTAATAAAGGACGTATTCATGAAGAAAATTAAAAAAAATTTGTCACAAATACTTAAGTATTTAATAAAATATAAGCATTTTAATAAAAAATTGAAAAAGCTTCAGTAGTCGGACACTGGATTAATGGTGGATTCCACGTCAGTTCAACACACTTATTTTCATGACTTGTTGGGATTTGGCTGTACTTTTGTAAATTTATTACTTTTATAGTGATAAACAGCTCCACCAAATAATTTTTCAAAATTTTGAAAATTACCAAAAATATGGCATTTTCAAAATTTTTGTCTTTTTTTTTTTGAAAGTGCTATAACTTTGGTTCTAATTAACCGATTTTGGATTTAAAAAAAGGATTTATTTGGTTTGAAGTATATTTTAAGTTAAAATTAATATAAAAAAAAATTCAAATTTTTTTTTTTTTTTTGAAATTTTGAAAAATTAAAAATCCGTTTTTGAAAAAACATCATCTTTGATTTTTTTTCAAAATTTTACTAAATGTTAGGGCAAATGTACTTTACATGTCCTGTAAGTTTAATCTTGGGATCTCAAAGGGATTCGAAGTAAAAAAATAAAACGTAACCACAAATTAGGAACATATGGGGCAAAATTCCTCAACTGAGCAGGTAAAACAATGAATTTTCTCTAAACTTTGCTAAAATGTTACTATTATTAGTAGAAGTGTAAATATCAATTTTTTTTTTTTTTTTGAATTTGATAAAATATTTTTTGAGTTGAGTGATTTTCACGTAACTGTGCAATTTCAAGATCAGTTTTAAAAGAAAAAAAATTTTGTTTTTTTTAATGTTAAATATCACTTTTTCTCATCATTAGGGCATATTATAGTTGTAATTTGAACAGTTTTACTACAGCTATAATTATAAAAAAATTACAACAAATTTTTGTAAATTGGCTGCCACGGAGCTGACCACCCTATGCATTGAATAATACTGCCGTCAACCGGGGCTACTTTATGTACGAGGTATATTTAATAAATAAAATTATTAAAAATCAAATAATAATAATAATAATAATAATCCCCGCCGATGGTTGTCCACTACCGAACATCATCGATGTCTTCAACGTGCTGGGAGAAGCGGATCCACAGCCAAATGTCATTGATTTCTTTGATGTGCTGGGAGAAGTGGATCCACTGCCCAACATCATTGATTTCTTTGATGGGCTGGGAGAGGTGGGTCCACTGCCATACATGATTGATTTCTTTGATGAGTTGGGAGAGGTGGGTCCGCTGCCAGAAACAACTGGCATCTTGGATATGTTCGGTAGACCTTGCCGTGGTGGCGGGGCTTTTCACTAAAGGACAACCAACAGGGTGGTTCCCTGATATAAAAAACCAAAAATTAATGAATATGAGTCAAGGTGTTAATGAATTACCCCAAGGAGGAACCCCGCAAGGGGACAATACTCCCGTCGGTCTTTCTAAGACCGTCGCAGGCCCCACGGATTTTGGGGGGGGGCCAAAACCTAAATTGCTTGGATAGGGAGCTCAGCAGCTTCGAAAGAAATGTTGTTGAGCAAGTCGACATGATTCCAAAAATACTAGAAAGCATGTGGCGTGCCTGCAAGAAGCAAAAGAACATAAGTAAAGATGTTCAGGATGGTATGGTGGCTATAGGGAGGGCGCACGAGGTGATTCGCAGCAACTTGCGTTTTATCCCTGAGCCGTTTAAAAATCCTGAGCCTCATACTCTAAGTATGGATACGTCAAACTCGAATCCTGGTACGCCAAAGAAAGGAACTCAAGAGTTTGTTAAGGGAAGCGATATAACTGATATAAAACGCCCCAGAGAGAACGAAAGTCCGGAGGCAAGTCTTCAGAAGGAAACTCCAGTGGAAAAGAGGGTTAAGTGCAAGGAAGCTCCAGCGCAAAACCCTATACTTCCAAAGGGAAGTGAAAAGATGGCCTCAGGGGAGACTTATGGTTCAGTCACCTCAAGGAATGCATCGGCAGAATCTGACGAATTTAAAGTAGTCAGCAGAGGAAACAAAGGACCTCAAAAGAAGAAGCTTGCAGGAAAGAAAAATGAGCTCCCCAAACATCATTTGAAGCTTAGGACAACGGAAGCAATTAAGATTTCAGCGAAAGACCCAAAGGCTTACAACGAAATCCTAAAAAAGGCGTTTGCAGCCGTACAGCCAGAAGAATCTGGAAATGAGGTCCTTCAGATCAGGAGAACTTTTAATCAGGAGGCCCTGATCGTGGTAAAAAAAGGAGGAGAGATCTTGAAATTTGCAGGAGCTCTTGCTTCAGTTTTAAAAACTAAAGCCGAGGTTATGCCTCTTGTGAATAAAAGAACTCTCGAGATAAAAGGACTTGACGAAACAGCGACAAGTGAAGACGTTGTTTCTGCCGTGAGGACAAAGCTGGAAAAGCCTGACCTGGACATAGAGTGCAGACTTTTGCCACGTTTTAGTGGCACAAAAGTGGCGTTGGTCCGCCTGACTGAACCAGAGAGCGATTCTCTGCTAAAAGTGGGCAAAATAAAAGTAGGATGGATAAATGCTGCAGTCAGAAAGCATTTAGAGGTAGCAAGATGCCAAAAGTGTCTTGTTTACGGACACGTGACTCGAAATTGCAAGGGCCCCGACAGAACTAAAAGCTGTCGGAGATGCGGCGGTGAGGGTCATATCGCAAAGAATTGCTCTGTCAAACAGCCTAAGTGTTTGACGTGCTCTGACTTGGCTAAGACAGACGTACTTCATGTCGCCGGAAAAGGTTCTTGTCCGGTTTACAGAGAGGAGTTGCAGAGACTTAAAGAGGCAAATCCTTAAAACTTCTGCAGGTCAACCTGCACACGTGCAGAGAGGCACAGGCCCTTCTGACGCAGACGGCCAGGGAAAAGGGTATCGACATTCTGTTCTGCAGCGAGCAATACAGAAAAATCGACCTAGGTTCCTGGTATCAAGATAAGTCGGGTAGGGCAGCTGTCCAGGTGTGCAATCCCGAACTGAGGGTTGACAGATACCTGGAGACGAGCAGTGGATTTGTCTGGGTGGAAGTTGGAGACATACGAATGTATAGCTGCTACTTTTCGCCTAATGATCCACTGACGGACTTCGAAGCCGACATGGAAGAACTCGAATCGAGCCTTAGAGAATCCCGGTTGGATGTACTTGTCACTGGCGATTTTAATGCTAAGTCGCCGGAGTGGGGTGAGTCAAGGTTCGATAAAAGAGGCAAAGTGATCGGAGAAATGGTCTCCAGAAACAGTTTAATTACTGTGAACCGGGGAGGAGCTTGGACATTCAGGAGGGGTGCAATCGGATCCATCATTGATCTTACGATAGCATCAACTCCCTTATTCAAACGCATAAGCGACTGGCGAGTCTCTGAGGAGTATACCGCAAGTGACCATCAGTATATCGAGTTTTCGGTCTCAGTGGGAGACACAGGAGGAGGCAAAAGACAGGAAGTTCCGTGTCGAAAGTGCCCCTCATGGAATGTGAAGAAAATCGATAAGGAGAAATTTGTCCGTTCCCTAGAAGAAGCCCGCCTTATTAAGGAATCGGGATGGGTGAAGAGGCCGAATACCCTGGATGCAGAGGTGCGAGCGGTAAGGAAAGTCATCACCACAGCTTGCGATGCATCTATGCCGCGTCGTAAGCAAACCCCTTCACGAAAAAACTCGGTGCACTGATGGTCTGATGCGCTGGCCTCCTTGCGGAAAGCGTGCTTCAAAGCTAGAAGGAATTATACCCGTTCTAAGGGAGATCCTTTGCTAAAGGAAGTATTTAAGGAGGCCAAGAAAAGCCTGAAAAAAGAGATTCGAGCGTCACAACGCCGTTGCTGGAAAGACCTAATTGATGAAGTCGAGAAGGACCCACGGGGTCTGGCTTTTAAAATCGTTACTAAGAAATTAGGAACGAGGCAAAAGACCCCCGGCCTGGACAATCCCGATTGGGTCAGAAGGATTATAAGAGCTCTATTTCCTCCTGCAGAACAGTGGGTTAGGAAGGACTGGAGTACCTGCGAAGTCGGTGAGGAGGAACTCTTCACTCTTACAGAATTGAAAAATGCAGGTAGAAGATTGAAAACAGGCAAGGCGCCTGGAATCGATGGGATAAGTAACGAGATCCTAAAATTGGTTATCGACACTTCACCCCAGATTCTGCTCCGATGTTTCAATTTTTGCCTTGAAAAAGGAGAGTTCTTCCGCGACTGGAAGCGGCAGAGGCTAGTCCTCCTAAGAAAAGGTGAAAAACCTCTGGATAAAGTCTCGTCGTACAGGCCTATTTGCCTGTTAGATACGATGGGTAAACTTCTAGAGGATATGGTTCTGCAGAGAATGCAAACCCATTTGACAGGAGAGAATAGTCTATCCGATTACCAATTTGGTTTCCGCAAAGGCAGGTCCACAGTTGATGCCATTCAGGCAGTTGTGGACATAGCTAAAGCAGGAAAAAACAAATTGGGACCAAAGAAGAAGAAGGGCTTCTGTGCATTGGTGGCTATTGACATACGTAACGCGTTTAACTCCGCACGATGGAAAGATCTCATCCAGTCGATGATGGAGAAGAGAATACCGCCCTACTTGTTGCGGATAATGAATGATTATCTTAGCGACAGGTGGGTAATATATGAGGGGGACAACTGGACTCTGAAGGAAGAGATGCAAAGTGGTGCCCCCCAAGGCTCGAGGGTGGGACCATTCGTGTGGAATGTATCCTATGATAACTTCCTGCGAATGGGTCTACCTGAAGGCGCGGTCATCTTCGGCTTTGCGGACGATGCGTTGGTCGTGTGCTCAGCCGAAAGCGAGGAAGCCCTTGGGACATTGGTGAACGAATGTCTGCGGCGAGTTAAAAGCTGGTTGGATGCCAGAGGTCTTCAAATGGCCTTGGAAAAAACCGAAGCTCTGCTCGTCACAGACAGACGTGGTTATAGTTTCCCACGAATCGTGATAGACGAATTCGAGGTCAAGTGGAGTAAACATATTAAGTATTTAGGAGTGGAGCTCGATGGAAGGTTAAACTTCCATTACCATATAGCGACGGCCTTGAATAAGGCGATAAAGTGTGCGTCAGACTTGGCACGACTTATGCCAAACGTTCGCGGACCACGTGAAAGGAAAAGGAGACTGGTGGTTAGTGTTGCCCACGCTAAGCTGTTTTACGCAGCAGCAGCGTGGGCTCCCTCACTTAAAACAAGAAGCAAAACCATTTGCGATAATATGCTGTCTGCGCAGAGATGTGTTACTACCCGTATCGTCTCTGCGTATAAGACGGTCTTGACAAGTGCTGTGCAAGTCCTTGCAAGTGTCCCGCCGGCAGATCTTATGGTAAGGGAAAGGGAGGAAGTATTTCTTCTTTTTAAAAGAAGAAATAATCCCGAGTACCCAGAGGAAGAAAGACCTAGCAAGGACCGCATCCGCAAATACGCGAGAAACAGACTTATCGAGACATGACAGGACAGATGGGATAGGGAGGAAAAGGGCAGATGGACCTATCGTCTGATTCCAACACTCACCACCTGGATAAACCGAAAGCATGGAGAAGTCTCCTATTATCTGACTCAGGCGCTCACAGGTCACGGGTGTTTTAACTCGTACCTGTGCCGCTTTAAATTACGCGAGGACGAGGTGTGTGCATATTGCCAGTTCCCGGAAGACAACGCGGAGCACACCCTCTTCTCATGCAAGAAATGGGACTTGGAGAGGCAGGCCATGTTCGAAGGTGTAAACAGTCAAGTTACACCGGAGAACATGGTATCGCTGATGACCCAGTCAGAGGAGAATTGGCGGCAAGTCGAGAACTTCATAATCTCGGTTATGTCGAGGAAGGATCTCGACGGCCGCCAGAAAGCGTAATTTAAACAGCTTTTAATTTGTTTGTTTGTTTTTTTTTATTAATTTATTTTGTGTTTTACTTGTCCTTCTACATTTTTTAATTTGTTTTATGTTTTCAATATTATATACGCGTTTTTTTTCTTTTTTTATATATCCGTTTGCAATTTTATCTTTTGACTGTTTACACTTGATTAAACATTTTTTTTATTATTGTTGTGCTGTTAATTCCGCTTTTATATTGAAATAGTTTAAAATTTTTAACTATTAACGCAGGATAACCGCAGAGAAAAGCAGAAAGTCGCATCAGCGACAGAGTCGGAGCGCCACCCTCGAAGGCTAAAGTCTTACGACAGTTCCGAGGGAGGGTAAAGGGCTCCAAAAGAAGGGTTACGGGTTTTAGTGGGTCGGGCTGGTAGTAGGTCGCCAGTTTGTTAAATTTATTATAACATTTATTTATTTTTCTTTTTTTATATTTCTTTTTGTTTTTTTTATCATACCAACCCCACATAACCTTGGAGTGCGGAGTCCAAGGTATCTGTAGGCAGATTTCCCAAAATTCCCTAAGCAAAAAAAAAAAAAAATAAATAATAATAATAATTATTAAATTATTATTATTTTAATTTTTTTTAGTTTCAAACTATTTCTCTCGTTTCTCTAATAACTTGAAAAGTGTTTTGCAAGAGGCAAGAGGCCACTACGTTTATAGAAAGAGTATACCTGGGTACGCTGCGAAACGTGTCTCTTTACTTATTAGAAATTACTCATCTACTCTATATACAGATATATGTATTCGTGTATGTTTGATGTATGTATGTATATATGTATGTGCTCCGCATGTGCGTTGAGAGAAACTGCTATGTCAGTCGCAGCCCATGAGTGGGAATGAGACAGACTTATGCAAAATGCATGTTTTCCTGTGACTGGCTGGTAGTTTTTTCTTACTGTACATGTATATATGTGTATGTATATACATATATATGAAAATAAAATTTTAGTCGAAATATCAAAAGAAATATACGCTCGCAAGACGTAATTAAAATTCAAAGCAATCCTTCATTGCATTTCAAAAATACGCTCGCAAGACGTAATCAAAATACAAAGCAATCATTCATTGCATTTTCAAAAATAACAAATAAATACAAAGCAATCGTTTATTGCATTTTCAAAATAATAAATAAATATGTAAATAAATACATAAAGCAATCGTTCATTGCATTTTCAAAAATAAATAAAAAATAAATCAGTAAATATATAATTACGCTCGCAAGACGTAATCAAAATACGAAACAGTCATTTATTACATTCAAAAACAAACAAACAAAAAGAAAAACAAAAAAAAATTATTACGCTCTCAAGACGTAATCAAAATACAAAGCAATCGTTCATTGCATTTCAAAAACACGCTCGCAAGACGTAATTAAAATACAAAGCAATCGTTCATTGCCTTTTTGAAAAATAATAAATAAATCAAAAATACGATCACAAGATGCAACCATAATATAAAATTATCGTACATTGCATTTACAAAAAAAAATAATTAAATAAATAAAAAAAATAAATAAATAAATAAAATAAAAAATAAATAAATAAAATAAATAAAAAACGCCTACAAGTCGTAATCAAAAAATAGAGCAATCGTTAATTGCATTTAAAAAAAAAATTACGCTCACAAGATGTAATGAAAATACAAAGCAGTCGTTCATTGCATTTTCAAAAAACAAAACAAAAATTATTATGCTCGCAAAACATAATCAAAAATAAAGCAATCGTTCATTGCATTTTCAAAAATAAATAAATAAATACGCTCTCAAGACGTAATCAAAATACATAGCAATCGTTCATTGCATTTTCAGAAATCATTAATCCCCCTGCCGCGCAGGATACAAATGATAGTGCACCTTCTATTAATGAATACTTTGTTGATACCTTTGTATCAAATCCAAACGCTTCAAAAGCACTCAAAAACTAGAGACAATGGAAAGAATGGAAGAATTAATGGAAAAAATGGAAGAATGTAATGGAAAGAATGTAATGGAAGAATTCGATAGCATTGGTTACTTAAGTGATCCAGATCACTTTTTCGAATGCTGTGATTGGTTACTGAGTAATCCGGATCATGATCCACGGACATGTCGAAAACACCCTTAATGACACAGGAAAAATACTCATAAACATTTTTCACAGCCAAACAAAGTCGAGAATAACCTTTATTCTTGCGAGTGTTGATAAAGACTCAAAAAACCTTTAACTTCTAAAGATCTTTAAACTTCAACCCCCAGTATGCAAGTTGACCATCGTCAGTCATACCAGGGCCTCCACAGGGCTTCGAGCCAATGCAGCATCTGCAATTCAGGACCAAACCAACCGAAATCCGAACGAACTGACTTAAATTTATACCAAATTGTCTCAAAGGCTATCAAATATAATTTTGTAGAAATGTGATACAAAAAAGAGCACTAGTTGATAGGCTTAATTCTTCAAAAGAAATGGTTCCTTTTGATCTAATAAATGTATCAAAACTAGTCATTTTAAAATAAAGGGCATTCAAACTGCAGCAAAAATTAATATTCCGTAACCTTACATGGGTTAATTAACATTACATGGGAATAATTGTTTCAAAGGACGCTTTTTTTATTTCAGTTCCCATTTATAAACAAAGCCAAAAATATTTAAGATTTGAATACATGAAGACCCTGTATCAATTTACCTGTCTACTTTTCAGCCTAAGCTTAAGTTCGTTAATTTTTACTAAAATTATGAAACTTGTAGTGAATTAGTTAAGATACAAGGGCCTAACCTCAGTCATTTATTTAGATAACATCTTATGTATTGATAAAAATAAAATAAAAAATTCGCGTCGTTTGTAGGAAAATTAAATGCAGCGTGCCCTGCAGTTGAATGCGGTCTAATGTACACTAGGCAACTAGAAAGAGAAAAAACAATCACTTCAATATGAAACAACTCTGATTACAATAGAAAAATGTTAGTTCCAGAAAATGTCTTATCAAATTTAAAGTGGTGGTTAAAAAAAAAAAAAAAAAATTTGCCAGTTACACAAAATAGTATTACAACAGGCGACTATAAAATATAAAAACGAGCATGATTCTCAAGTTCTTGTAAGAACGAATAATCCACTACCTTGTATGTCCATAAAATGGGTGGTACCCGTTACTCCCAGTATAATAAATTAGCCAAAGATATAAGGATAGTGATAAAAAAGAAAAATATTCGTCTTTGCATCTTATATAGCATCAGAAAATAACAGACAGGCAGACTTTCTACCTAGAATAAAAAATAACGATACTGAATGGGAATTAAATACAAAATTACTTCGAAATAGTAGTGCAAAACCTAGCACTGATACCTTACAGATAGATGCATTCACCGTCAACTGGACGGATCTAAAATATTATGACTTCCCAACTTTCAGTTTAGTATTAAGAACGCTTGTAAAAATAAAGAAAGACGAATTAATGGCAATTATTGTTATACCTAATGGACCAAACCTAACGTGGTATCCACTCCTAATAGAATTGCTTGTAAGAAAAACTGTTTTATTTTAAACCAAATAATAATTTATTATTGTCTCCTTGCAGGAGAAAAATACAACCTCAGGCTCAGAATCTGTCTTTGATGGATTACAAAATCTCAAGAATGCGTTTCTGAATAAAAAACATTCCCTTGGAATCGATTGATATTACCTCTACTTAATTTCCTTACTAAGCGTTTTAAAGACGGTGTCTCACATAGCACAATAAATACATATAGATCTGCTGTTTCATTCATTTCAAAAAATAATATAGGCGAGAATCGGCGATTCCTAAAGGGTGTATATAGACAAAAACCAATTACACCAAAATATAACTACACCTGGGACGTTTCAGTTGTGTTAAATTATTTACAAACATTAAATTCTCAGCATCTTAATTCAAAACTTTTAACAGAAAATACAGTAACGTTATTATCCTTATCTACGGCCCATAGACCACAAACATTAGCATCAATAAACATAAGTAATGTCAAAATGACACCATAAAGCTTACATATAAAAATTTCCGATATTATAAAGACATCAGGGCCAAGGCGATATCAGCCTTTGTTAATTTTTTTAAGGTTTCAACAAGACCTTTCGTTATGCATTGTATCAGTTATTTCGAATTATATAGAAAATACTAGAACGTCAAGAAATGATATAGACAAATAATGTATCTCGATTAAAAAGTAGCATAAGCCAGTTACATCCCAGACCATTAGTAGATGGGCTAAAAACACATAAACCAAAAGTGGCATAGACACTACTATATTCTCATGTTACCCTACTAGACATGCGGACTAGACAGCTTTGCTAAGGGGACTTGAATTGCCAAAAATTAGAAAGCGGCAGGATGGACAAACAGTTCCTCCGTCTTTGCTAAATTTTATAATATGCCAATAATCGCAAATAATGTCGATTTTTCTTTAGCAATTGTTATTGCGATATAATTATTGTGATTGTAAAAACTTCAAAATGTGTTCTAAAACAATAAAACTTAATATTAAAAAGTTTAAAATTGCTGTATCTCTAAACAACTACAGTTGTAATCGAAGGAACGAGGCAAATGAAATATAATTAAACGATCAAACGAACTTACCTAAAAGTAGGTTCGATCGTAATTATATGAATAAGCCTCGTTCAAGAGATTACTTTCCCACCCAACAGAAAATTCCATTTCCTTCTCCCTAAATCTCCCATAATAGTTAACAATTTTAAACACTCTGAAAATATGAGGATCAAGCGGAAGAGGGGAGCACAGCGAGACGCAGTGGGGAAAATTTTCTAATTAGGGTATACCCAGGTATACTCTTTCTATAAACGTAGTGGCCTCTTACAGTACCGAAGGAAGTACTACAGTTGTAATCTCTTGAACGAGGCTTATTCATATAATTACGATCGAACTTCACTTTTAGGTAAGTTCGTTTGATCGTTTAATAATGTATTATTGTAAAATGGGACGTTCCACGTCAAACGGAACAGAGCTGTAGCCAAAAATTGGCGCAATGAAAAAAATCGCTTAAGGACTTAAAAAATTCGTACACTCGTCTACTTTCGAAAGCATGTGGGCGATCTTGAAAATTCAATATGGCGGCTTAATTATAAGCGAACAAAGTCTACAAAATCATGAACCCACAAATAATATTATAAATAAAAATGACAAAATCCATAAAAAAAATTGACCGAAATTTTTTTTAACGTTTTTGGGGTCGCTTAATACAAATCTTCAAGCAGATTTTGATTAGAGTCTGAAAATTCAAAATGGCGGAACCAAAATGGTGGCCAATTTTTAAAACTCTTTAAAATAGCTCAAAACTTGTTACTCGGGGGTTTTCGGGGTCGCTGATTACGAATATGACCTCAGATTTCGAAAATTCAAAATGGTGGATCCAACATGGCCGACATTTTTTTTTAATTCATCGTATTCGCTCAAAACTTGTTACTCGGGGGTTTTCGGGGTCGCTGATTACGAATATGACATAAGATTTCGAAAATTCAAAATGGCGGATCCAATATGGCCGACATTTTTTTTTGAAAAATTCATCGTATTCGATCAAAACTTGCTACTCGAGAGTTTTCGGAGTCGCTGATTACGAATATGCCATCATATTTTGAAAATTCAAAATAGCGGAACCAATATAATCGGTATTCTAATTTAATATTTTTTTAGAAGAAAAATAATGCTGTTTGTAGAGAGTTAAAGTTCTGTTCTTTCTAGTAGCTGAAGCAAATTCTAGTAGAGTTTAAGTATCGTAATATTTTAATCAGGGACCGTCTCGAAAGTTTAGTTTCGTTTTAGTGTTTGAGTTGACACGAAACTAAATTAACAAAGTGACTTTAGTTTCAAGTCGACACGAAACTAATTTAACAAACTGAGTTAAGTTTCGTGTCGACCCGAAACTAAATTAACAAATTAGATTTAGTTTCGTGACGACTCAAAACAAAAGATTGAAAAACATAATTATTTAGTGTCAATCATAGAAAAATTGTTTGCCCTGACTTACGTAACTAGAGCAACGTAAGTAATTATTGTAAGTTACGTAACCAGAGTAAATTACGTAACTACAGTAACTTACATAACCAGAGTAAATTACGTAACTAGAATAACTTACGCAATTAATCAAACTCACGTAAGTTACGAAACTAGGATAACTTACGCAATCAATCAAACTTACGTAAGTTACGTAACTTGCGTAAGTTTGATTAATTGTTAAAACGAAGTAATTTTGGTCATTTACGTAAGTTACGTATAGATGACTATTTGCGTTGATGTAGTAATTTCTACCATTTACGTAAGTTACGTAACTTGCGTAAGTTTAATTAGTTGTGTACGTTATTCTAGTTACGTAAGTTTGATCATTTACGCAAGTTACCCCCGAGTAACAAGTTTTGAGCTATTTTAAAGAGTTTTAAAAATTGGCCACCATTTTGGTTCCGCTATTTTAAATTTTCAGACTCTAATTAAAATCTGCTTAAAGATTTGTATTAAGCGACCCCAAAAACGTTAAAAAAAATTTCGGTCAATTTTTTTTTATGGATTTTGTCATTTTTATTTATGATATTATTTGTGGGTTCATGATTTTGTTGACTTTGTTTGCTTATAATTAGGCCGCCATATTGGATTTTCAAGATCGCCCACATGCTTTCGAAAGTAGACGAGTGTACGAATTTTTTAAGCCCTTAAGCGATTTTTTTCATTGCGCCAATTTTTGGCTACAGCTCTGTTCCGTTTGACGTGGAACGTCCCATTTTAAAATAATACATTATGATAATTATAATACTATCATTTAAACACATGTAAATAACTTTGAATCTCATCATTTCAATAAGAGCTTTTTTAAACGTTTTGAATATGATATTTTTCAAAAACTTGAAATTAATATTTTAAGGTTAAATGAATAACAATTTAATATCTAATACACTTTTCAAGTTATTAGAGAAACGAGAGAAATAGTTTTAAAACTAAAAAAAAATTAAAATAATAATAATAATTTAATAATAATAATTATTATTATTATAATTATAATAATTATTATTATTATTTAATTTTTAATAATTTTATTTATTAAATATACCTCGTACATAAAGTAGCCCCAGTTGACGGCAGTATTATTCAATGCATAGGGTGGTCAGCTCCGTGGCAGCCAATTTTCAAAAATTTGTTATAATTTTTTTATAATTATTGCTGTAGTAAAACCGTTCAAATTCCAACTATATTATGCCCTAATGATGAGGAAAAGTGATATTTAACATTAAAAAAACAAAATTTTTTTTCTTTTAAAACTTATCTTGAAATTGCACAGTTACGTGAAAGTCACCCAACTCAAAAAATATTTTATCAAATTAAAAAAAAATTAATATTTACACTTCTACTAATAATAGTAACATTTCAGCAAAGTTTAGAGAAAATTCATTGTTTTACCTGGGCAGTTGAGGAATTTTGCCCCATATGTTCCTAATTTGTGGTTACGTTTTATTTTTTTACTCCGAATCCCTTTGAGATCCCAAGATTAAACTTACAGGACATGTAAAGCACATTTGCCCTAACATTTAGTAAATTTTTAAAAAAAATCGAAGATGATGTTTTTTTAAAAACGGATTTTTAATTTTTCAAAATTTCAAAAAAAAAAATTTTTTGAATTTTTTTTATATTAATTTTATCTTAAAATATACTTAAAACCAAAGAAATCATTTTTTAAAAATCCAAAATCGGTTAATTAGAACCAAAGTTATAGCACTTTCAAAAAAAGACAAAAATTTTGAAAGTGCCATATTTTTGGTAATTTTCAAAATTTTGAAAAAATATTTGGTGGAGTTGTTTATCACTATAAAAGTAATAAATTTACAAAAGTACAGCCAAATCCCAACAAGTCATGAAAATAAGTGTGTTGAACTGACGTGGAATCCACCTAATAAAGAAAAAAATTCAACTTTAACTGCATTTATATAATGAAATAATGTTAAAGAATTGTTATAAGATAATGACTTTTATTAAAACTATTTTAAATTTTAAATAGAAGAATGAGTGCCAAAATTTCAAAAAGTGATTATTTATTATATTTTAAAGCCGATGAACATTTTATAACAGCAATAAATAACTCTCAATAAATAATTTTAATATTTCCAACTGAGGTAATAAGAATAACATTTTAAATTTTAAATAGAAGAATGAGTGCCAAAATTTCAAAAAGTGATTATTTATTATATTTTAACGCCGATGAACATTTTATAACAGCAATAAATAACTCTCAATAAATAATTTTAATATTTCCAACTGAGGTAATAAGAATAACATTTTAAATTTTAAATAGAAGAATGAGTGCCAAAATTTCAAAATGTGATTATTTATTATATTTTAATGCCGATAAACATTTTATAATAGCAATAAATAACTTTCAATAAATAATTTTAATATTTCCAACTGAGGTAATAAGAATAACATTTTTAAAAATTGTATCAATAAACTGTACAGATATTTTAATTAAATAATAATTAATTAATATATCAATTAACTAGATTAAATTACTATTTTAATTGATTTGATATTTTTATTTTACTCTTCGACAGATCTAATGGTTTCTTCTTGGCACTGTAGTTTTTTCTTTCGTCCTCGCTTTTTTGGTGGTTCTAATTTTTTTGCTTCTTCTTCTTCGGAAAGAATTTTTTTCTTTCGTCCTCGTTTTTTTGGTGGCTCAAGTTTTTTTAATTCTTCCATCTCTTTCTTTTTCTGAATTTTTCTTCTCGGCGCTGTTGTCTGCACGTTTCCAGATTTTTTTTTCTTCATCTTTTTTATTAAAATATTCTCTCCAGGCTGCAGAAGAAATAGCACTAGGTTTCGGTTCAGTTTGTCTTCTATTTTGAGATACTATTGGTTCCGGGTAGAACAAATGTTTCTCATGATTTTTCGTAAGTTTGATGCTTCATAATTTCAAGTTGGGAATGTTGGGGTTCTGAAAAATCTTCTTCCACGCATTTTTCAGACAGTTCTTCAACATCAAGTGGTATTTTTTCGTTAACTATTGGACAGGAACAGAATAAAAAAAATGTTTCAATATATAAAACAAGTTGTATATCCAGATGTTCATTACATGAACATTTTGCTTCCTCTTTAGGGACCGTCCATAAATTACGTAAGGCATTTTTCTTAAATTTTGACTCATGCACCCACGTCTGTAAGGCTCCGTAAGATTTTGAACCACCCACTCCCTCTATCTTACGTAAGTTTTTGCTTAGGTATTTTTTACGAGAATTTACTAGTAGCATTGCAAAAAATTGTTTAACTAATAAAATGAATTAATAAACAAATGTTTGGTGTTTAGTGTATAGTTCTGTATTTCTTAGAATATACTTAATTTATATAAAGTTTATTAAACATATTTTACTTTGGTCAAAATAATAAATATTAATGCAGAAATTTAGCTTAATATTAACATCTTTGGCATTGGGACGCGTCTTGTCTTCGTTGCGCTTTGGCTCATTCTGGAACGACCCTATCATAGCTTGAGAATTTCCGAAATGTATGGAGTAGTGTAAGAAAATATATCTTACGTAAAAAATTCGTTTAACCAGGTACCCACCCATATAATTTAACATAGAAAAATTGTCCACCAACCCCCCACCCAAATGACCTCACGTAATTTATGGACGGTCCCTTACGATCAGCAAAAAAATTTGCTTCTTCGTGAAGGAAGCATTAACGATAAATATATTTCATTTTTAAATAATTTTTAATACAATTTAACATTTATAAAATAAAGTTCATTCGTCTTAATAGAAAGAAGAAAATTTTCTTATACAGTAATATAAATCTAAATAAACAAAAAATTTTTAGTAAAAAAGTGAATTTTTCAAATTTGATTGTAATTAATTCCATAATTTTCAATAGAATATATACTTTACATACATCAATCGATTCGTCTTGATGCAAAGAATAAGATTTTTGATTTATTTTTCAATAATAAATAATAACATTTTATTGTACAGCAACATGATTTTTAAGAAAAATGAAATTTTATTAAAAAAGCAAATTTTTTGTCTATAATATACCCTGGAAACAATTTCAACCCTCAAGTTGCATCCTTTAGACGATTCCTGTTGTAACTTGTTTGGGGTGCTTCACTGATTATTTTTCAAAAGAAAAAAGCAAAATCCGTCGGGCGGATTTTTTTTAGTTTCAATTTTTATGTTTTTAGCAACAAATTTGAGAAAAAACTGCTTTTTACGATTTTATAAACCAACATATGATATTGCAACTGGTACCTATTTATTCAAATAATTATAGAATAATATAATTCTTAAAAGAAGTTTTCAGCAGAATTGAAATCTGACCAATTTTTAAAAATTAATATTGTTTAAATTAAATTAATATTTTTTTATTAATAAATTGTTTATTAATTTAAGGCAGAGAAGTTGCAAGAAATCTTAAAAGCAAAGTAACGGTAGCTTTTCTGAAGTTTACGAGTTTTTTTAGTTGAATTTAAAAAAAAATTGTAACTGAGGACAGTCTCGAATTCAGCGGAAAATTTTTAACGAATAGCCTCTATTTGAACATTTTTTCTTAACAATATCGACTACTCTATAATAACATTTGTTTTAAAAATGTGCTAGTATATATTTATTAATGATATAAATTTGTTGAATCAAGCGATTGTTAAATTAAAAAAATGAGCTAATGTCTGTTTTACTGCAAACTTCATGTTTATTTATACACGTCAAAATATGTCGCTATTTTGAATCGTTTTTTCAATATTAAATGGAAATAAATATAAATATAACAAAAAAAATTTATATAACAAAAGAAATTATTACTATATATATAGTACCAATTAAAAAATTGAACATAATTTGTTTAATACAGAATTGAAAATGAAAAATTACCAAAATTGATATATACTCCAGGTATTTAATTAAATGAATTTTCCATTTAATATTTAAAAAACGATTCAAAATAGCGACATATTTTGACGTGTATAAATAAACATGAAGTTTGCAGTAAAACAGACTGTCCTTAGTTTTTAAAAATTCAACTAAAAAAAACTCGTAAAGATAAGAAGTAGAATTCCCTTCCAAATTTTTTTGGTAGTTATGAAGTAGTAAATTCGATCAATAGGAAGGTAAATATAAATAACATAAATGTTATTTATATTTACCTTCCTATTGATCGAATTTACTACTTCATAACTACCAAAAAAATCGTAAACTTCAGAAAAGCTACCGTGACTTTGTTTTCAAGATTTCCTGCGACTTCTCTGCCTTAAATTAATAAACAATTTATTAATAAAAATATTAATTTAATTAAAACAATATTAATTTTAATAAATTGGTCAGATTTCCATTCTGCTGAAAACTTCTTTTAAGAATTATATTATTCTATAATTATTTGAATAAAAAGGTACCAGTTGCAATATCATATGTTGGTTTATAAAATCGTAAAAAGCAGTCTTTTCTCAAATTTGTTGCTAAAAACATAAAAATTGAAACTAAAAAAAATCCGCCCGACGGATTTTGCTTTTTTCTTTTGAAAAATAATCAGTGAAGCACCCCAAACAAGTTACAACAGGAATCGTCTAAAGGATGCAACTTGAGGGTTGAAATTGTTTCCAGGGTACATATAATATAATAATATAATTTGTTTTTATTTATTATTTACTTTATTATTTATTTCTATTTACAGTGGAACCTCGATTATCCGAACCTCTGTTTTCCGAACCCTCTGTTATCCGAACCCTCTATTATCCGAACCGAAAATCATTTTATCCGAACTTTTTTTTGACCTCCCGAATCTTTCAAAGGAAAATAACGATATTTATGCCAGAAAAATCTTAAAAAATTCTGAATTCTATGTTTTATTAATATATTATTATGAATTAATATATATTTACGTATATATACTGATGTATATTTAAAAAATGGATTAAATGAAATATATAATTGAACTGTCGATTTTTTTACTTTAATTATATAAAAAAAATTAAAATCTCTATTATCCGAACTTTTGATTATCCGAACCCGGCCTTGCCTAGGTTAGTTCGGATAATCGAGGTTCCACTGTATTTAATTTAAATTATTAATTAGTTTAATAAATATAATACAATAATTTAAAATTATTTATTTTTATTTTAATTTATTTTTTACAATCTCATAAATGTATAAAATAATTGCAATATAATTTAGAAAACTTACTAAGATTTGGAATAAAATCCATGTCTGTAATAGAATCTACGTGAATGCCTTCAATGGATCCAACGTAACTTGGGTATCGCGCAGTTTCAATTTCTATCGTAGCTTTGTCATCAATCCCATTTTGTCCTACTGCTACCTCAATGCACTCGACATCGTTTAAATCTTGTAGAATTTCTGAAAATGGAAAAGAAAATATTATTTTTTTGTCAATATTTACAATTTCAAAAATCAACCCACATAGCACAACTTCTCACTGTAAGGTTACCTGAGACGACATCTGTAGGGCTTGTAAGGCTATCAAGTAAGATCAAGTAAGGTTATCAAGTAACACGATGAAATCTAAAAACTTCCGCCTTACTGTAGCCTTACACATTAAAGTCACTGTAAGCTTACACAGTAAAATCACTGTAAGGTTACACGGTAAGGCCACTGTAAGCTTACACGTAAGGTTATGGTAAGGTTATATAGTAAGGTTGTGGTAAGGTTATTATTGAGTTGTAAGGTTGAGGTAAGGTTGTGGTAAGTTTACAAATTATGGAAAATATTAACAAAATAATTAATAATCTAATTAAAAAATAAATATTAAAAAAAATTAAGTTTGTTGCTCTTCTTAATTTTTGAAACCTAACATGAAACAGAAAATTTTGGAAACAAATTTAGGGGCACTAGGACTCGAACCAGGGATCGACGCGCATAAGAGAAAATCAATTTTGCTTTTAAGGTGCATTAAGAAGAGAGCTAACTCCTTAAAAGCAAAATTGATTTTCTCTTCCTCAGTTCCCCACTTAGCTCAGTTAGTTAGAGTGTTAGGTTTAAGCGCGTCGGTCCCGGGTTCGAGTCCTAGTGCCACCAAATTTGTTTCCAAAATTTTCTGTTTCATGTTAGGTTTCCAAAATTTAGAAGAGCAACAAAACTTAATTTTTTTTAATATTTATTTTTTAATTAGATTATTAATTATTTTGTTAATATTTTCCATAATTTGTAAACTTACCACAACCTTACCTCAACCTTTCAACTTAATAATAACCTTACCACAACCTTACAATATAATCTTACCATAACCTTACGTGTAAGCTTACAGTGGCCTTACCGTGTAACCTTACAGTGACTTTACTGTGTAAGCTTACAGTGACTTTAATGTGTAAGGCTACAGTAAGGCGGAAGTTTTAAGACTTCATTGTGTTTACCACACTCTTACTTGATACCTTACAAGCCCTACAGATGTCGTCTCAGGTAACCTTACAGTGAGAAGTTGTGCTATGTGGGAATATATTTGTTAAACCTACCTTGATCTTCGACAGCTGCTTCTTCTGAGATCAGCAACTCTTCAGTCGTTCGGTTTTTTCTTGATCTGAGCTGAGCTTTCTGAAGCTCATCTAAGAGAACATCAACATTAATGCCTCGGTCTCTCAAGTTTGAAGCTATTGCTCGAGTTGCTGCTTCCAAATTTACGTAATTTGCAGGATCAATTAATGCACTGACAGGTACATTACAATTTAGATTTTCGAGAGTGTTCTGGATACATTTGGAATAATCCACTGCGTCAGGGTTGAATGGATATAATCCGCAGGCTCGGAAACCATTTTTTATGGTATCAACAAGATCTGTTCTTGTAAGTGTCTTAGCTACCAGTGGCGCAAAGGTACTTTTTGTTACGCAATCTTCACAATTTGTAGGGTCAGATAACCACTCTCGAACCGTTATTTTTCAATTTGCTTTCAGAGGTCGAAATACACTCACATCAGCCGGCTGCAACATGTGTGTTGTGTTTGGCGGAAGACCATATAAAATAATGCTATGTTTTTCGCAAAATTCACTTGTATAAGTATTTAGATGAGACTTATGTCCGTCAATAAAAAGCAATACAGGCTTTTCCACGTGATTTTCAACCAGCCAATTGTTGAATCCATTTGAAATGTACTCAAAAAATGTACAACTTTTCATCCAACCACTGTCCGAGTTCCCAATTATCCAATCCGCCGGTACACTGTTTGCAACTTCTTTAGGCATTCAAATATAAGGATAAATGATCATTGGAAGGGCTACAATTCCATCAGCAGAAAAAACGAGTAACAATGTTAGTGTCTCTTTATCATTTCCAAACTGCACATCATATACATTTTTCCAGCCTTTTGGCCCAATAACTTTCCCATTTTTTGGACACAAAGAAAAAGCCGTTTCATCCCCATTAAATATTCGAGAAGAATTACTTAGAACTTCTAATTGATTTATTTCTTTTAAATAATCGTACAATTCGTTAAACCATTTTTTAATCGATTCTTTTGTGATAATAGCTCTGCCTTTGCTAACATTTTCTGCTGTTCGTTCTCTTAATTCCTTATGTCTTTTAAAAAAGGAATCAATCCAGGCTCGACCTGGTCTACCGTCTTTGAAAGGAGTTTTTTTATTTTCTTTTTGGACGATTTCTTGCACAGTATCCAAAAGTTGATTTTTTGTTCGAGGAAAACCGCATTTTGCTATTTGCAGACACCAATTCACTAACAATTGCTCCTCTTGATCATTAACTTCGAATCGAGATATTTTTATTTCGAATAGCTCTTAAAGCATTTTTAACATCTTCATTACTGTACTTTCGGAATTCGAGTCGTTTTTTTTATTTGTTTTATTTCTAACCTCACTTTCTTCAATTTCGATAATTTGATTTTCATCTGAGGAGTTTTCATCGACAAAGTTCGGATTTGACGTTTCTTTAATTGTCCTGTTTATAACCTCACTTTTTCCAATTTCATTTATTTGATTTCCATTCGCGCAATTTTTATCGACGAAGTTCAGATTTAATGACATTCCAACAGACAACACACTGAAAACAAATTCAAACAATGAAATTTTAGGTTAGGTTTAGACTAACACGCACACAAAATGCAATTTACAAATTTATAGGCTTTAAGTTCTTATTTTAAAGTGTCCGACTTCAGAAACATCAGAAATAAATAGAAAAGCTGGAATAGTCGGACAGTGTCCGACTATACAAACAACTTGAAAATTTTGTTTCTAAAGTCGGGCGCATTAAATATACAAATTTAAAGGTACTTTAAGGTTAATTTCACTTCTTTAAACAAGAAATTTAAGTTCCGATTAACACTTTTAAATCATTCTGTTACACTAATACTACCTAAAAAAGTTTATACTTACTAAATAAAATCTCTGAATTGTTGATGCTTCTTCTTCTTCTTTGATGACTTTAGGCTGTGCTAACTGTCAGAACTATATATCGTGATCAGAAAAATAAGAATTATTAGAACATGTGTTATTTGAGCTTATTTTACAAAGTGTGTCAGATTTAACATCTCCAAATTGGAAATCCAGGGGTTGGTAGGTTCATCTCAGTTGATGGCTTCTAAATGTGGTCCTTGTAGATACTCCAGGTTAGCGATTGATTAGAATTTTACAAGTACGTCATCGGGAATCAAATTTCGGAAAGAGACTTGGACAAATCATTACTAATGTCAGAGCATACTGCTATATATTAATTCTTTTAGGACCAGCCTAAATTTACTATTTAATTAACTCCAAATTAACTTTTGTCACAATTTAGTCAAATTAAAATGGGTATTACTTGTTAATTCTAAATAAACTGTTTATTATAGCAAAAGAAACCACCAAGTTCCCTGATGGTTTCCTCATTTGGAGGAAATATAAGATCATAAATTGGAGCCGATCCTGACTCGAGATCAGGGAATTTACGTTTCAAAAATTCGAAAAATTTTTCTCTGACCGGAGTCAGCGTGGGACATTCGAAAATAATGTGTTTTAAGGTTCTCCGGGGATCACCACAATCACATCCAAGAGAAGTTCTCCAATTATATTTTTGAAAGTGATCACAAGTGTAAACGTGACCTGTCCTAAGTCTGGTGATCACGTTTATCCAGCATCTTGGAAGAGAAAACTCTTCAAACCAGGGTCTCATGGTCTTGTATGTGACTCTTTGGAAATACAATTTCTCGGATGTGTCTTTGTCAGTAAAAGGCCAGTCATGTGCTAGCCAAGCAAGTCCGTCAGGGTTAAAAACATTGACGTTTAGGTCTGTTAAGGTTATACCCACTTGTATCCTGTCAGTATAATTATTAACTTCCTTGCAGATGAGGTCAATATGTTCGTTGCCTTTTATGCCAGAGTGAGAGGGTACCCACATAAATTTAAAGATTGGAAAAGGATTTTGTTGTTGAATTGGAAAGATTGTGTTTAATATGATATAAATTAGTTCAGGATTGTCTTTGTATAGCAGGCAGTTATTGAGTCTGCTCAAGGAAGAGAGTGAGTCAGAAATTATCAGAACTTTTCCTAGGCCCTCGTGTATGGAGTATGTTATTGCATTGTGTATAGCGTGCAGTTCAGCGGACAAAACGGAAAGATATGGTTGCATAGGATTTGCCTGACAATAATTATTTTGCTCTACGTAAAAGGCAGCGGTAGTCATATGATTTTTGGGGTTTTTTGTCGCGTCCGTATAAATTAAATAATATCCCTCATAATTACGATTAATAATTTCTCGAAAAGCCACCTCAGGCGCATTATGCTCCCTGAAATTCACCCCAGATAACACATCACACCTAGGAGATGTAGAGAGGGAAGTCCAAGGCCAGTCAAAATATGCGGGTTTACATGTTTTGTGACAGTAAGTCAAAATAGGGGTCAAATTCAAGAAGGAACTCAAGAGAGGGAGTTTATTTTCATTTATCTTAAGATTTTGTTCTCTTAATAAGTCCGTCAAACAGTTCAAGTCCTTAAACAGGGGATTGTCTGTCCATATAAAATTACGCGATATGAAGGAATTAACCAGTTGAGCTCTATTATACGACAAGGGAGATTCACCAGCTTCGGATAGGAGTATTGGGATAGGGGTAGTTCTAAGGCAACCGAGTGCTACTCTTAAGGCCGCATATTGAACTCTATCTAAAATCTTAAGAGTTGTAGTTGATGTATTTGAAAAAAGGGGAGCTCCCCAGTTAAGAATGGATTTGATAAGGTTTCGAAAGACAAGCATGGATAAAACTGGAGTCACTCCCCAAGTTGCTCTCGAGACAATTTTCAATATTCCGATGGCCCTGGTAGCCTTGTCCGCTATCATCTTAATATGTTCCCTCCAAAGAAATTTTCTGTCCAAAACTATACCCAGAAGCTTCATCTCCTTGCTGCACGTAATAGTAGAGTCACTCACCCTTACAAACAAATCCTCAAAAGAAATCCTTGAGCGGGAAAAGACACAGCATGTGGTTTTATGAGGAGTAATATCCATCCCCATTGTATTTAGCCAATTGGTTAGGCTCTCTAATGCAGCCGAAACCTCCAATGAAATATTATTCATGTCCCCTGGATTAGAAATTTTAAATTGTGTAAATAACAAAAGGTTATCAGCATACATCACATGTTTCATATTGATAGGTAGATACGTTTCCAATTCCCTCAGGTACAGGTTAAAAAGGATAGGGGAGAGGACCCCACCTTGCAGTACCCCTACCTCACATACCCTTTCACCCGAACCATCGGGATTAAATGAAATTAATCTTCTCGCAGTGATGTGAGTGATAAAGTTTATTATACACGGATGGAATCCCAAATCTATCAGTATCTTGTTCAGAATAGTAGGTCTAACGTTATTGAAAGCTCCCTTTATGTCGACAGAGACCGCTATTGTATGTAGAGAATTAGCAAAACCTCCGATGGTGTTAACGAAAAAGGATGCTACACAATCCAGGGCTGAACGCTTCTTCCGAAAACCAAATTGCTGAGCAGGAATCAAGTTTCTAGTTTCAATTTCATGCTCTAATCGATTCTTTATTAGTTTCTCGAAAATCTTCGCTAAAACCGATGTTAAGGCAATAGGACGAAAACCCTTTCCACCTGGCTTTGGAAGAGCTATAATTCTCGTCCTCAGCCAGGCTTCAGGGAAATCAGATTTCAGGATCATGCGATTGAAAAGGATCAGAAGGAATTGCTGAGTCATGGATGGCAATCCTCTAATAATCTCACCAGTAACCCTTCCAGACCAGGAGCAGATTTTAGTTTACATGAATGGAGGGCCGATTTGAATTCATTGGAGGTAAACGGTGGAAAGGTATTATGATCTAAGGTTTGTGGTGTTGGAAGGAACGGAATATGTACTGGAGGGATGTTGTCTTGAATTAGTTCATCTTGAAATTTTAGCAATTCAGGGGAGTCCAAGGAAGTAGATTTATTAGTATGGAATCTTCCAGATCGAGAAGTCAGCGCTTTCAAGGTTCGCCAAACAGTTGTCATACCTCTTGAGGGAGAAATATTTTCACAGAAGGAACGAAATGCCAAGGAAGCTGATTGATTCGCTTGATACCACCTATAATTATTTCTTCTCTGTTCCAATACCTCGTCACATTTTGGATTCCACCAAAGGGGCTTTGGAACAGATTAAAGAGATCCTTTTGTGGGTATGAAAGCTCCAAATTCCAAGAGTCCTTTCTTAAGGAGGTCAATAAAAAGGTCATAGGTAGCTACTGGAGAGGAGTCATTCATTAGGAAGGTTGTCAGGTCAAGGGTCTGCTGTTTCATGTACGTCTGAAAATTTGCCCAATGAAGGTTTTTCAGACAAAATCGACTGTTAGACGGAGGTATCGTGCCTGGGATGATATCCGCTTTAAGCAACACCGGAAAGTGGTCTGAGGAGAAAGTGTCATCTAAACCTATCGTCTCCGAAGCCTGTAGAACAGGAGCAGAACAAAAAATCAAATCCAGATTATTACCCACAACATTAGCATCCTGGAACCTCGTCGGAGTAGAAGAGTTTGTAACAAATAAGTCTCTCTCTAGAGTAAACGTTTCCAAGGAAGATCCCCTCAAGTTTGTCACCCTATTTCCCCAGCAGGTATGGAGAGCATTGAAGTCACCGCAAAAGATGTGATTAGACCGTGTGGGAAGCAAATCATAAATTTGATTCCAAGAAGCAGGGGGTATATCTCCACCTGGAGGTGCATATATACAGGTTATTTGTGTTGGACCAAATAGGGTATGTAAGGAGATCGAAACAACATCCAGTTGCTGATTGAGTGTGTAATGTGTAAAAGAAGATCTGCTCTCCTTGGAATTACACTCCTGGCATTCCATAATATTAGGGATAATGTTTTATGTGTTGGTCTCGATTGGTTCATGGTTACTTTAATTAATTAGTTTAAATTTATTTTAAATATATCTTTATCTACCCGTTTACTTCACTTGATCACCTGTAAATCCCAAAGTACTCTAGTTGCTTAAATCAGATAAAATAAATTTTATATTAATCACTAACGTTATCCAAATAAAGCACAGATATACAATTACAATAAAATAGTTTTCTTCCTTTCCCCCTCCCTTCCTTTTTCTTTTTCGACTATTTCGACTATAAACTTATCGAAAGTCAGATCCAATACAATCACAAAGCAAATAGTCAAACTTAAACCAGATCTAAGGAAAAAAAAAACAAAAAAAAAACCAATAAAACACAAAAAAAATCAAAAACAAGAAGTAAGAAAGAGAACAAAAACAGAATTAATTTAAACAATTAAACAAGATAAAGCAAACAAATAAATAAGTGAACAAACAATCAAATACGAATTAAATATATAAAATACTTTGACTAAATTGAGTAAATTGAATCAATCAGTCTTTAATTTAAATTGAGTAATTTGTTAAATCTCTATTAATTTGTGTAAATTAAATTGATTCGGCATCCTCAACCGACATGTTACTATGATTTTGTGCTGAGGCAAAAGGGTTATTGTCATTGTTCATTTGTTCCAAGTTGTTGTCATTGTTAGAACTATGAGAAATGTCAGCAGAGAGATTACCCGGACCAGATGTATTCAAAGGGATTGATAGATTATTATTTATTTCGTTTTCCCATATGATTTCGTAGCCCGGTTTTGGAATTCCCTGACGCAATAACAAAGCTTCCGCTTGTTCATACCCGATGTTGTGAATGAGTCTATATTTCATTATGGAGTATTCATACTTATAAAAATTACATTCGCGAGATGAGGCCTGATGTGAATCAGAACAGTTGGAGCAAAGTGAAGGTCTCAAATGATTAGGGCATTTCTTTTTTTCATGTGATTCCGCGCAGTACTCACATGTAGGATGCGAGGATCTACATTGCGTTGCAAAATGTCTAAATCTCTGACACTTGTAGCACCTCTTTGGAGGGGTGACAACAAGTGTAAGATTGAAAGAGGCCCTAGATATAAGTATTGATTCAGGAAATGTTACCCCTTCAAAGATAAACTCAACTACATCCGAAATACCACTCTCAATTCTAGTTCTACGTCTGATTGAAATGATAGTGTCAAGAGTTTCTTGTGTCAGCTTAGTACTAATGGAAAGAGGGGACAATTCAAGGTCAACATCATGCGCAAGTGTCTTTCTACTAACCAATGACATTAGAATGTATAGTTTATAACCCTTTTCACGAGTAGATCCCGAATTTAACAATTCATTAGCTAAGATCCAACTGGATGAAGTGACTCTAAGTTGATTTAGTCCATTAAATGCTATTATTCTGAGAGGATCACTAACTACGGACTCCAAATAATCGGCAAAAGCAACGCGGTTATATTTTCCAACCTTTCTGCCCTGAGTGGTGGCTTCCACAAGTATGATAAAAGGTGGAGTTGTTGCTTCATTAAATCTTGCTTCGTCGGTACGGTTTTTGTTAATCCAAAGAAGTGAGTAGGGAGGAGTAGGTATAGGAATAGGAGTGATGTTGGTAGTAGAGTCAGTAGAGTCAGTCATGTCTGAGACTTCAGTAGTTAGGGTAGGCTGTATATTATTAGAATTTTCCATTTGGAATTGTGTAGTCAAGGGTTGAGCAGAGAAATTGTTTTCAGATGTTTCAGCATTCATCAAAGGAGAAGACGGTTCACATTTGACCACGACTGTGGGAGGAATCGAAGTCAGTCCAGTGTTGTCTTGTGTGATGATGTTAGACACAGTCGTTTTTGTATTAGATTTACCCAATTGATTAGAGACACCTGGCTTGCGTGAATTCCGATCCAAGTGATGTTTTAGAATAGAACCTCTTCCTTTGTTTAATAACCGTGGAGCATTCACTTTTCTTGGAGTGATCTGTGAATCCAGATTAGACGCCTTCTTCATAGGTGAAGGGGCCATAATAATACCTGAAAATAAATAATACGTAGTTTGTTCAAGTCAAAATCGTTCCAACCCTAGATTTATATTATTATTGTAGAATACTAAAAACTCAATTAAATTATTTGTATTGTGAAAAATAAATTGTGTTATTGATTATGTGCTTGTAATTATGTATATATAGAGATAAAAATTATAAAATAAAATCTTCCTCTATGGGTATAAATTTGATTTAGATGGGAATTAAAATTTAAAAATAAAAATTATTTGGAGTTACAGATGGAAGTCAGTTCAAATTTTTAATTCTAAATTATCAAAGAATTTTCAAGTAGATATAATGATTATTTCAATTCTTTCTTCTATTTAAACACAACGAAAATATCTCCGACAATAATAACATTCAACCCAAGAGGAAGTGAGAGGATTTATTTGTAAGGTGACTTTGAGTATTTGTTTGGTTATGTATGAATAGGAACGACGATACCTTTGTTCGATGAGAATTGATTGAAACTTTTACGTTGAAAATTAATTGGATGAGAGTTGAGAAATCCCTTGTTAGAATAATTTTCCAATATCCTCTTTAGATCCAGTAAAATTGTTGGAGATATAGTATTTTATGTGACTTCACTATATGTTGTTGCAGTTTAATTATGATTGATTTTGAAATAACCCTGGCGGGCGGGTTTCACTGAACATCTACTGAATTCGGTAGACGTTCGGTATACGTTCGGTAATTGGCCGAAAAATTCAATAAAAAAGCATAGAATGTTGAAATAAACTATTGAAAATAATAAATGGAGTATTAAAGTGTAAATTAATCCAACATTTAGTGTAAATTATGTTGTAAATAATTAAATATTAATGTGCAAAGTGTAAAAGTGCTAATGTGGCAGTTGAATTAGTGTGTGAAATTTATTAATTTGTAATGAAAATAAGAATAGAATGGTAAAAAAAGCAATCAATATATATTCTTTGATATTTAATGTATTTAATTTATTATATAGTTTTGTTAATTGTTGCATAGTAACAATAAAAACATAAATTAAAATAATAATTTTTTCTTCCAATGTAAAGTGTCGATAACATGGAGTGTAGAGAAAGGTAGCCGCGCTCAACACACGCTAGGTGGCAATACTCACGATTTCCTTGTCTGAATAATTAATTTACAATTTAATTAAATACCATTAAAATAGACCAAATTATCAAGAAAACTAAAGAGTCAACGATAGAAAATATTGATTTAATATTCATGAATAACATTTATGCACGATTTATTATAAAACTTTTTGAAAACAATTATAATTCTTTGTATATGGGCAATTCCACATAAAATTTCAGTCGACCTTTAAAATCGGCAAAAAATACTTTTTTCTTTTCTATATTCAAAAAAACAGAAAGGTATTTTTTTCTAGAACAAATTTTTGAGTTATGAATTTTCAAAATTTTCGTTTTTTATATGCAGATCTACTTTTAATGTCGGATAACTAAACAATATTGTTTATTCCCATTTTTTGACAAGAGAAAAAAAGTTTTGTTTTTCCCTGTACTATTCAATAATGATAACAATTTTTTTCAGGTTTTATTAAAAAAATATAAATTTTTTATAAACAAATTAGGTTTTTTTTAACTTTGGGCATGACAAATTTTTCTTCTTTAAAAAACATACCTAAAAATGCTGAAAAGTTAACAAATTAGAATAATTGTGGAAAAAATTATGTTTCCTTTTTTTCCATTGCCATGGAAATCAATTCAAAACATATGTAAATTCTCTCAAAAACTTTAAAAATTTATTGGCACAAACAATAACATTTGTTATAAAAAAAATTATTTACTTCTGAAACAAATTAATTGCTTATTTCTGAAAAATTAATATAAAACATTTTTAAAATTCAATTACATTCAAACCTCGCTACGGCGGAAAGCAATTTTTTTGGCCAAAGTCTTTATTTTCTTTTTAGGGGGTCGTGACTAAATGTTATATATTTAAAAAATGAAATATATTCACCATTTTTTTTTATTAAGGCAACAAATCAAAGAGTTGCTTTTTGTAAATAGGAGGAGTTTAAATTTTATTTTTATTGGCCAAAAGTCTTTATTCTCTTTTTTGGGGGTTAATACTAAATGTTATATTTTTCAAAAATGAAATATATTCACCATTTTTTAATAAAGCAACAAATCAAAGATTTGCTTTTTGCAAGTAGGAGGAGTTTAATATTTATTTTTATTAGCCGAAAGTTTTTATTTTCTTTTAAGGGGGTCGAGACTAAATATTAAATTTTTAAAAAATGAAATATATTCACCATTTTATTTTTATTAAGGCAACAAATCAAAATATTGCTTTTTGTGAATAGGAGGAGTTTAAATATTATTTTTATTGGCCAAAAGTTTTTATTTTCTTTTAAGGGGGTCGAGACTAAATATTAAATTTTTAAAAAATGAAATATATTCACCATTTTATTTTTATTAAGGCAACGAATCAAAAAATTGATTTTTGTAAATAGGAGGAGTTTAAATATAATTTTTATTGGCCAAAAGTCTTTATTCTCTTTTTAGGGGGTTAAGACTAAATGTTATATTTTTAAAAAATGAAATATATTCACCATTTTTTTTTATTAAGGCAACAAATCAAAGAGTTGCTTTTTGTAAATAGGAGGAGTTTGAATTTTATTTTTATTGGCCAAAAGTCTTTATTTTCTTTTTAGGGGGTTGAGACTAAATGTTATATTTTTAAGAAATGAAATATATATTCACCATTTTTTTTTATTAAGGCAACAAATCAAAGAGTTGCTTTTTGTAAATAGGAGGAGTTTAAATATTATTTTTATTGGCCAAAAGTCTTTATTTTCTTTTTAGGGGGTTGAGACTAAATGTTATATTTTTAAGAAATGAAATATATATTCACCATTTTTTAATAAAGCAACAAATCAAAGATTTGCTTTTTGCAAGTAGGAGGAGATTAATATTTATTTTTATTAGCCAAAAGTTTTTATTTTCTTTTAGAGGGTCGAGACTAAATATTAAATTTTTAAAAAATGAAATATATTCACCATTTTTTTTATTAGGGCAACGAATCAAAAAATTGATTTTTGTAAATAGGAGGAGTTAAAATATAATTTTTATTGGCCAAAAGTCTTTATTCTCTTTTTAGGGGGTTAAGACTAAATGTTATATTTTTAAAAAATGAAATATATTCACCATTTTTTTTTATTAAGACAACGAATTAAAAAATTGATTTTTGTAAATAGGAGGAGTTTAAATATTATTTTTATTGGCCAAAAGTCTTTATTTTCTTTTAAGGGGGTTGAGATTAAATATTATATTTTTAAGAAATAAAATATATATTCACCATTTTTTTTATTAAAGCAACGAATAAAAAAAATGTATTTTTGTAAATAGGTGGAGTTTAAATATTATTTTTATTGGCAAAATAATATTTATATTTCTCCTATTTACAAAAATCAATTTTTTGATTCGTTGCCTTAATAAAAAAGAAATGGTGAATATATTTCACTTTTGAAAAATATAACATTTAGTCTCAACCCCCTAAAAAGAAAAGAAAGACTTTTGGCCAATAAAATTAATATTTAAACTCCTCCTATTTACAAAAATTAATTTTTTAATTCCTTACCTTAATAAAAAAAAATGGTGAAAATGTTTTATTTTTTAAAAATATAACATTTAGTCTCAACCCCCTAAAAAGAAAATAAAGACTTTAAGCCAATAAAAATAAAATTTAAACTCCTCCTTTTCACAAAAAGCAATATTTTGATTCGTTGCCTTAATAAAAAAAAATGGTGAATATATTTCATTTTTTAAAAATATAACATTTACTCTCAACCCCCTAAAAAGAAAATAAAAACTTTTGGCCAATAAAAATAAAATTTAAACTCCTCCTATTTACAAAAATCAACCCTTTGATTTGTTGCCTTAATAAAAAACATGGTGAATATATTTCATTTTTTAAAAATATAACATTTAGTCTTAACCCCCTAAAAAGAGAATAAAGACTTTTGGCCAATAAAAATTATATTTAAACTCCTCCTATTTACAAAAATCAATTTTTTGATTCGTTGCCTTAATAAAAAAAATGGTGAATATATTTCATTCTTTAAAAATTTAATATTTAGTCTCGAACCCCTTAAAAGAAAATAAAAACTTTCGGACAATAAAAATAAATATTAAACTCATCCTACTTGCAAAAAGCAAATCTTTGATTTGTTGCCTTAATAAAAAAAATGGTGAATATATATTTCATTTCTTAAAAATATAACATTTAGTTTTAACCCCCTAAAAAGAAAATAAAGACTTTTGGCCAATAAAAATAAAATTTAAACTACTCCTATTTACAAAAAGCAACTCTTCGATTTGTTGCCTTAATAAAAAAAATGGTGAATATATTTCATTTTTTAAATATATAACATTTAGTCTCGACCCCCTAAAAAGAAAATAAAGACTTTTGGCCAAAAAAATTGCTTTTCGCCGTAGCGAGGTTTGAATGTAATTGAATTTTAAAAATGTTTTATATTAATTTTTCAGAAATAAGCAATTAATTTGTTTCAGAAGTAAATAATTTTTTTTATAACAAATGTTACTGTTTGTGCCAATAAATTTTTAAAGTTTTTGAGAGAATTTACATATGTTTTGAATTGATTTCCATGGCAATGGAAAAAAAGGAAACATAATTTTTTCCACAATTATTCTAATTTGTTAACTTTTCAGCATTTTTAGGTATGTTTTTTAAAGAAGAAAAATTTGTCATGCCCAAAGTTAAAAAAACCTAATTTGTTTATAAAAAATTTATATTTTTTTAATAAAACCTGAAAAAAATTGTTATCATTATTGAATAGTACAGGGAAAAACAAAACTTTTTTTCTCTTGTCAAAAAATGGGAATAAACAATATTGTTTAGTTATCCGACATTAAAAGTAGATCTGCATTTAAAAAACGAAAATTTTGAAAATTCATAACTCAAAAATTTGTTCTAGAAAAAAATACCTTTCTGTTTTTTTGAATATAGAAAAGAAAAAAGTATTTTTTGCCGATTTTAAAGGTCGACTGAAATTTTATGTGGAATTGCCCATATACAAAGAATTATAATTGTTTTCAAAAAGTTTTATAATAAATCGTGCATAAATGTTATTCATGAATATTAAATCAATATTTTCTATCGTTGACTCTTTAGTTTTCTTGATAATTTGGTCTATTTTAATGGTATTGAATTAAATTGTAAATTAAATATTCAGACAAGGAAATCGAAAGTATTGCCACCTAGCGTGTGTTGAGCGCGGCTACCTTTCTCTACACTCCATGTTATCGACACTTTACATTGGAAGAAAAAATTATTACTTTAATTTATGTTTTTATTGTTACTATGCAACAATTAACAAAACTATATAATAAATTAAATACATTAAATATCAAAGAATATATATTGATTGCTTTTTTTACCATTCTATTCTTATTTTCATTACAAATTAATAAATTTCACACACTAATTCAACTGTCACATTAGCACTTTTACACTTTGCACATTAATATTTAATTATTTACAACATAATTTACACTAAATGTTGGATTAATTTACACTTTAATACTCCATTTATTATTTTCAATAGTTTATTTCAACATTCTATGCTTTTTTATTGAATTTTTCGGCCAATTACCGAACGTATACCGAACGTCTACCGAATTCAGTAGATGTTCAGTGAAACCCGCCCGCTAGGGAAACTCAATTGACGTGGCCTCGTGGTACTCGGATAAATTTCCAGACCGATGCAAACACAAAGGAGTAAGATCTTAGTTTCAAATCTATGTTATACAATTGGTGTTATGTACAGCAATCACACTTCTAAATTAGTTCTGCTCTAAATAAATTCACTTTTCAATAATCAAGTATAGCTTCGTAAATTATAACACACCGTGAGGAATTTCCTCACAAAGTTACATTGATGTCTATACAGTAGAAAGGTCTAAACGAGACTCCCCAATTGTTGATGCTGGAATAAGAAATTTACACAAAATGTCAAAACCACGAGTCAAAACACCTGGATGAGTATCGTATTTATTTTTTTTCACTCGCTTAGAAATCAACAGAGTGCGCTGCAGTGCATTTTTATCATGTTATATACAAATTCCTTACAAATTCGTTTAATACATTTTGTTAGGGGATTGTGATAATAAGGCTGCGGTTACACCTCTGCAGGCAGCCTGCCTGCCTGCAGGTTGTCATGGTAACGTACTACAAGAGTAAGAGAGTCAGTGACTTCAAACTTCTAAGTTACTATTTATTTAGTCTAAAAACTGAAAGTGTCCGACTACTAGTACTGCCCGACTAAACCCGCACTTACCCTATTTAAAATAATTAAATTCCTGGGAAAAATGTACTATTTATTCATATAATTGAATTCTTATGAAGGATTCAAAAATAATTTAATTTTCCCTGGAATTCAATTAAAATTGTATTGACAATAAGTGAAATACTGATAAGAATTATTTTATTGTTTAAATATAAAAATAATTGAAATTTTTTACGAAGATTTTTATTATTTATAAATTGACTTTTTGCAAAGAATTTTATTACAATTATTGAAAATAATTGAATTCTTCATGAAATTCAATTACTTTCAAAATTTTCAGTAAAAATTTAAAAGAATAAACTCCACTATTTTCAAGAATATTGAAATAAATTCTTCAAAACAATTCATTTATTTTAAAGACTTTTTATAAAAATCTTGCCAAGAACTAAATTATTTTTAATACAATATTTTAATTACATTTTCTCCAAAGAATTCAACTACATTAAAAAAAATGTTGATAAAATTCTTGAAATGAATTAAATTATTTTCAAATTTTTTGATAAATACTTTGCAAGAATTCAATGATTTTCAGAACATTAATTTTAAAATTAAAAACATTTAAAAAGGAAAATTATTTTAAAAGTTAGGAAACAAAAAAGCAAGCAAACAAAATATAATTGAATTTTTTAAAAGAATTTTATGAAAATTGTATTTAAAATAATTAATATAGATTTTATTATTTTCTTCAATATTTTTTTATTGAAATTTCTTGAATATTTAATAATATTTAATAATATTTAATATTTTAATTTCTTTAATATTTAGGTAATATTGTATGTTATAGTTTGAACGATTTAATAAAATGTTTTAATTTGTTTCTTCCAGTGACAATTTTCGAGTTCGATAAAAGATTCAGCGCTTTTGGTTCGGATTTTATTTACTACGATTATAACGAACCCTTAATTTTTCCTTCACAATTAAAGGAAAATTACGATTTAGTAATAGCGGATCCGCCTTTTTTGTCTGAAGAATGTTTCACGAAAACTGCTTCAACAATCAAATCAATAGCGAAAGAAAAAATTATAGTCTGCACAGGTAAGAAAGTAAAAATGCCAAAACATATAAATTTAATTCCATAATTCAAAATATGATTTAAAAAAATAATTTTTCAAATTTACTGAAAATTTTGCTTTTCTTTTTTAGGTGCAATTATGGAAGAACACGTTGAAAAATTATTGAATTTAAAAAAATGTGAATTCTTACCAAAACATAAAAATAATCTAGCAAACGAATTTTTCTGTTACGCAAATTTCAGTCTCGATAAATATTTGAAATAAATAATTTTATAAATATTGTGATTTTCTATTGGAATTTAGAAACTGAACGATGATGAATAAGATAAATAATTTGAAAAATAAATACAATATATAAATAGTAGAAAAATCTACAATATGAGAAAAAGGAAAAAAAAATCAAAATAAGAGGAAAATTCAGGTATCACGAAATTCTTTATTTCCCAATAAATATTTAACAAACAATAATTAATACTAAAAATGTAACTTTACAATATTTAAAGACGTGATCGAATCACTGTCTCCTCTCTTTCTCTCTCATTCATTTTTTTCCAGACAATGAGTAGCATAATAGATCAGAAGTATGCGCGCAAAATTTCAAAAGGAAACCTACTTGCAAACACCATAAAAAAGTTGCTTGATTACAATTTCATAAGCAAATTATATTCCACACTGCAAAAGGCTGAAAATTGTTGTCTGGCAGTATTTTCAATTTCGTAAATAAATATATACATTCATGACGTTTAAACTCAGGCAACAAGAACAAATAAAAAATTTTACATTCCAAAGGAATAATTAGATTAGAAATTGATTTTTTTCCTCATTCGATTAAAATAAATTATTTTTCATTAATAGACATTTTTTTTAAACTTGCAAAAATAATTTATTTCGAGTAAGGAAATTATGGAATAGTCTAAATTTTGTAACGAAAAATCGTTTCAAAAATAACATTTAAAAAAAAGAGATGAATCGACAACTCTTTGGCAATTAGCCATTAACAATTTTTTTTATTCTCAGAATTGAAAGAAAATGACGATTTCAAAAAAAAAAACAAACAAAAAAGAAAACAAACTTCGTTTTTAAACGAGACGACATACAAAATGGTTTCTAAGCAGAAAGAAAATTGATGTCAAAATTTCTCTTCAGTCGCTTAAATATCTTAAATAATTTTTCTCTTCTAATTTTTTAAATCGCAACACTATACAATTTTGATTCAATCTCGTGATAATTTTATTTATTAACACGAGTATTACAAAGACTAGACTACAATTTTCAATTGTCAGAATTATAATTTTTTACCGCTTCATAAAAAATTGTTCTTTTTTCGCATATACGTATATATATATATATATTGCACATATATTCTCTCCCTTTCTTTCGTCGTAACATTCAGTTTTTTCAGAGTCTCTAAAAAAATTTTTTTTCTTTCCACTTTTTCAAATTTTTCTTTTTATAAGTAATTAAGAATTTTTCTCTCTTTTGACAATTATTCAACGTTAGAAATAATTCTAAATATTCAACAAATAATAAATTTTTTAACAATTCTAATTAGTTTCTAATTTAAAAAAATATATTCTTTTTGAATTCTCGTCTTTTTTTTAAGAATGAGGTGAAAGAAATTATTCTTTTGATTTCATGCGCAAAGTCGTGCAAAAGTATAAGGGGAACATTTTTTTAAAAAAATGTTTTAAAAATAAATAAGCGAAAATAACTTTGTGAAATTGAAGGAATAATTTCTTTTTTCTCGTTGAGAATGAAAATTTTTGTTATGTATCAAGTGGATAGTAATGCCATTCGTTTAAGCTTTAATAGAGAGCTCTTGGTGAAGCGATGACGTTTTTATAAGATCGCGCTGTTTACAGTAGGTACTTAAGAAGGTTTAAATGCTTCGAGATTGCTCAATTTAACGCAATTTCATTTCTCCGAAATATTTATTTTATTCACTCGTTGCTTCTTTTTAATATATAGGGGATCGCAAGGGAAACAGAACAGTGAAAAACTGGTTTTTTGTTAATAAAAAATTACTTTCTTTACTTTTCCAATTTATCAAATTTTAAATTCCATCTCGTTTTTAACTTTCAGATTTTTTTTTAAATTTTAATTCAAAGATTTTTTATTTCCTCATTTATGTTGAATTTTATTTTATTTTTTGACTTTTTTCTTGTTTTATATTTTCTTCGATTTTTTGTGTTTTTTTCATTTAAAAAGTATTTTATTAATAAATAAATTTTTGTAAAAAACGAATGGAAAATCTTTTAATATATACAATTTTTCAATTTGAATTTTATTTGAAAATTATGAAATATTATTTAATCTTTAATTTAATTTTTTGCAGATTATATTCGAAAAATGGTCTTTGAGAAAGTCTCAAAAGGAATGTAGCCATTGTGAACGGAACACAAAAGAAAATTAATCTGAAAAATTAGAAAGAGAGTGAATTTAAAAAGAAAAAAAATTGGAGAAAATAGAACATTTTTCACTGCAAATTTTGGAATTTTGGAAAACCTAATTTTTTTCCTTCGACTTTCGATTATTGAAAATTCGGCAACAAATATTTTTTTCAAGGAACATTAAACGCTTAAATTGGCCATTGTCTTACGAAAATCTGCAAGTGAATTATAATCGGGATCTAAATCGATATCGGCAAAGTCTTTATTCGAGCTACTATTCGCTAAATTTGGATTGTAACGACTTAGAGATAAGGGACATGGCAAAAGTTCTGGCATGACAGAATGATGCGTTATGAGGGCTGGCAGTGACGAGAATTCCTTCTTGAAACCCTGCAAAGAAAAAAGAGGAATGAGATTAAAATAATCTTCTCAGTATACACAAAAAAGTATAAAAATTTTAGTCTATTTTATTAGAATTTAAAAAATATTTTTTTCACAATTGTTTAGAATTATCTTTTGCAGAGAATGAAATTTAAAATTAAAAAATTCACGACTAATTGTTTAAATAAGTCATTGAATAAATTTTACTTAGTTATTTATAGATTATTGTGGAAAAAAATTTTTTCTTATTGATTAAAAGTAAGTTTTTTTCAAATTTATTTTCTAAGAAAAACTGAATTTTATTTATTTTATATCAACTTCTATGTAGAATTAAAAAATTAACTTTTAGAAAATTTATGTGACTTTTGTTCTAATTCTGTAAACTCTTTACTAATTCAAATTTAGTGAATAAGTTTTATGATATTATTGCAACAAAATATAGAAATTTTATTTTTTATAATTATGCCTTTTTTTTTCTTTTTTAAAAGATAACATTTTTGATAACTTTTTTCACTAATTTTTATAAAAAATACTTTCTATGATTTTTGTCACTTTTTGTAATTTTGAATCTGAAATAATTTAATTCTTGCATAGAATTAACAAAATTGAATCTTTTTAAATTTTTTCAACATTTCAACGAATTTAATTAAAGTTGTATTTTAAATAATTCAATTCTTATATAGAATTTTTATTAAATTGAATTCTTTGGAGGAATTCAATTAAAATTGCATTGAATATAATTGAATTCTTATAAAGAATTTTATGAAATTTTAGACAATAATTGTATTGTTTTGAAGAATTATGTGAAAATTTTTGAAAATAATTTAATTCTTTGGAGGATTTCAATTAAAATTGTATCGAGAATATAAAATTGAATTCTTATAAAGAATTTTATTATTTATGAAAATAGTTAAATTGTAGTATTTTAAATAATTTAATTCTTATATAGAATTTTTATTAAATTGAATTCTTTGGAGGAATTCAATTAAAATTGCATTGAATATAATTGAATTCTTATAAAGAATTTTATGAAATTTTAGACAATAATTGTATTGTTTTGAAGAATTATGTGAAAATTTTTGAAAATAATTTAATTCTTTGGAGGATTTCAATTAAAATTGTATCGAGAATATAAAATTGAATTCTTATAAAGAATTTTATTATTTATGAAAATAGTTAAATTGTAGTATTTTAAATAATTTAATTCTTATGCAGAATTTTATAAAAATTCATTATTAAAAATAATTTTTATTTTATCAATGAATATTTTTATGAAAATAAACAAATTCTTGCGAAGAATTTTATTAAAATTTTAGAAAATAATTGAATTCTTTCTCCTATTTTAATTTGACTGCAAGATTGGAATTGTTTGCAATATTTGAAATTAATTTATCAAAGCAATTTTTATTTTTTCAGAAATACTGTTTAGGGAAAATTTGAGGAAAAAGGAAAGTGAATAATAAAAATAATGATATTGTTAAAAGTAATAATAAAAATAATAAATATTGTTACGCAAGGGAAGACAAGAGATTTATTATTATTAATATGTTTGAAATGGTTAATGATGCGTTTAATAAAATATGAATAATGAAGTAATAAAGGAGAGGAATGAAATGTAATGAAATGAAAGCAGTGTATTTTTGTTAAAATTAATGGGAATTAACTTACTTTGATTTTGTAGCCTTTGTTCGTACGTAAAATGAGATAATGAGCTATACCGCTTGGTTGAAATTCCCGTGGAACTCGTAGGGAAAGGGCAAAACACCCGGGTTTACTCGTGCTTTCACGAACCATGAATGCTCCTTCTGGCTCTTGGTTCAACACCTCCAGTGTTATTTCCCTATATCATAAAGAGAAGTCATTAAATTACAAAAGCATTTCTACCCTCCCCCTTAGCGAAAAAAAATTCTCCTATTATTATAATTCCACACTTCTTGTATTTCAAAATTATACACACCCGGAATTTATACCTTCTTTTTATTCAAAAATTATTCAAAGGTATCTACTTTCGCTTTTTTAGAAATTTTGCTCATTTTTTTCCTTATACAATAGAACAAAAAATTCTACACTCAATTTAAAGAACAAAATTAATTTTTTATAACTTTATAATACAAATTTAATTATTTATATTTCACGACCATAAATTGTTAATTATGATTAGTGAATATAAGTTATTTAAAATTTATGACCATTAAATTCTTCTGCCTCAAATTTGAACTTTTAAATAAACGAATATTTTTTCTAATATTATGTAGGTACCTAATAATAATCGAGATCTTTTATTTAAAATTTTTTTTTAAGCTCAAAAAGTTGTCAAAAATCTGACAATTAATTTGTAAATAAAGTGATTAGTGTTTTAGTGAAATTAATTTCCCTAGAAGTTTTACAATAACAGTATTTTCATAGGATATTAAATTATTCAAAATCTTAAATAGTCTGAATTTTCTTTCTCAAATTAAAAAAACATCAATAAGTATATAGTTACAATTTTTAGAAATAATCAATTATTATTCAATTTTGTATTTAAATAATTGAATTCTCATACAACTTTTTGATAAGAATTGATTTGAAAAAGAATTTCAGTTTTAATTTTAGAAAATATTTCAAGAATTAGGTACAGTTATAATTTTAATTAAATTTCAAAAGGTTTTACATTAAAAGTAATTTGAAATTTTAATTCTTGATGGACAAAAAAATAACAATAAATGTAAAAATATTTATTAAACAGAAATTAGTAAAATTAAAAATTTAATTTAGAAATTACAAGCGCGAAACATGAGATTCCATTTATTATTACATATTATGCATATTATCAATTTTTTTTTAGTATTTACTTCAATTTTTGAATAATTACAGATTCAAAATTAAAAAAAATTCTTTTATTAATTATTACAGTTTATTATTTTTTAAAATTTAAATAAAATTTAAATAAAATTATTGTTATTTTTAAAAATTTTTAGAAAATTGTACGTATAATAATAAAAAATTCGTTTACCTAGGGATTCCTGCTTGAAACCAGGGGGCTTTCCTCAATTCACTTTCCTCGCTTCGATTATTAAGACTATCAGTTCTTTCCGGAAGTGGAGGTGGTGTTGAGGTCACTTTGTGCAAAAGTCCATCCACTGGACCGGAAACACTTGGACTCAATTGTGACTTATTCTTCTTTAATCGCATCTCCGTTTCTGTCTCCGAACTTGGAGAACTTGGTACCACTCTGAAATGAGTAAAAAATCTTCTAATTTTCTCGTTAAAAAATTTAATTTGAGGTATTTTGAATATAATTTTAAGAAAATTTCAGAAAAGGATTCAATTATTAAAAAAAAATGTTTCGAAATAATTAAATTTTGTAAAATTTAAATACAATTCACTGCAAGAATTTCATTATTTTTATAAACAATAAGATTCTTCCCAGGAATTCATTTACTTTCAGTACAATTTTAATAAAATTTCACTCAAGGATTCGTGATTTTTTTATTTTTTAGAAAGAATTTTGTAAAAATTTTAACAAAATTCTTCGAAACAGTTCAATTATTTTTCCCATACAATTTTAATAAAGTTTCTCAAAAAAATTCAATTATTTCCCTAGAAATAATAATCAAAATCATTAAAAAATTTTTTAATTACAATTATTAACAAAAAGGTTTATTTTAAAAACTTGAATTTAATTTGTTTTAAAAATTGTAATAAAATTTTGAAAAAAATTTACTTTCTTTGGAAATTTCATTAAATTCTTGCGTTAAAATTCAATTATTCTCATAAATATTAATATTCTTTGCAATAATTCAAAAATTTTAATGATTCTGGACGAGCATTCATTTATTTTCACAAATGATAAAATTTTTTGGAGAAATTCAATTATTAAAAATTTGAAAGAATTCAATTATAATTAAATTCTTTAATTTAATACAATTTTAATAAATTTCTCGAAAGAATTCAATTATTGAAAAATATTTTAATAAAATTCTGCGAAGAAATTTATTATTTTCTGTAAATTTAGTATTTAATAATTCAAGTTTTAAGTGCAATTTTCATTAACAAACACAATTATTTTAAAATTTGAAAAAAATTAGGCGTTACCTCAAATTCAAATTTTTTCAACATTTTCAATTAAAAATATTAGTAAATAAATACTCCATTATTTTCAACATATTTAAAGAAATTCTTTAAAAAAAATCCACGAGAATTCAATTATTTTTAAAAATTTGACCAAATTATTTAAAAAAAAAGAAAATAAATACATAGGATAAAATTTATCATTACTGTTATTAGGCATTTTATTTTATAAATATTTGTATAACTTATAGATGTTTTTATTTATTATTATTAATTTAGAGATAATTAAAAATTTGATGAGAGACCATTAAAAAAAAGAAATGCATAAAATTCACTTGGAAATCGTAATAACTGTTTAATGAAATTTTTTGTCTAACAGGGGACGAAATGAGTTTGAGTGGATAATTTAGCATCATGTGGTGACATTTTTTTCATCGCCTATTGAAGTATATGACTAGCCACGTAGAGGTTTGCGCAAGTAATGGAGGACTCTGGGGGTCATGGAACAAGATTTATAAGAGTGGTTCAATCAGCCGTGGATCATGAAGATAAATTGCATTTTTTCTCTTTTTTTTCTTCTTCTTGGCCGAGTTCCGATGAAACATTATCGAACCCAAACGTATTGAGCTTTAGTCAATAAAAAAGAAAAAAAAAGACTGGAACTTCATGTCTTCAATGAAATAAAAAATTTAATTCTTGTTTATGAAGACATACTTCATCGTCATGGAATTTCAGGGTGATCAAAACTTTACTAATTAAATCAAAAATATAAATTTATGATTTTAAGACATCGCTTTTTATTTGTTTGTAAGGGAAGACAATTTTTTACTTGCATTTAATCATTCATCTTTTTATTTGAAAGACATTGAATTGAATGAATATTGGAATTAAAAAGGAAAATAGTACAAAAAATTATAAATTATAGTGAAGTATAATTAATTTTATGTATTGTTCTTATTATTTTTATTATTATTTAACTAGCATAATAACTACACGCGCGTAAAATTTTAACGACCACTGTTTCTTTAAAAGATTTGCTGTTTGAAATTTAATAAAAATTGTTTATTTTTTAACAAATATAAATTTTGGACAAAAATTAAATTTTTCTATTTAAATATTTTCAATTTTAAAATTAATGTTTCAAAAATCATTGAATTCTTGGACAGAATTTTATCAAAAAATTTGAGAATAATTTAATGCATTTGCAGAATTTTATTATTTATGAAAATAATTAAATATTCTTTTTGGAATTTTACTAGGGGAAGGCTTGCAGGTTGTCCCACTTGCGTTATTTTTTATTCTAGAAGTGCCTTAATTAAAAACGCGATTGATATTGTTGTCAAATGATTAGTTATTACTTTTCATCTTCTTTTGAAGCAAAAAGAAGCAATAAAAATGTTCTTGTTAAACAAATTCTGAAATTGATTTGTGGAAAAAGTGGAAAATTAAAATTGTGACTTTTTCATGTGCTAACAAATGAAATATTTTTATAGATAATTTAAGTTACAATTTTTTTCTGAATTGATTTTTTAATCAATTTTAATAATCCAAAAGGAGTTTTTAAAATATCATGAATTAATATTTTTTTTCATCGATTTAAAAATAGAGTTCAAAATTACAGGTTGACTCATCATTAATAATAGTGCAATTTATAATTTGGAGTAAATTTACACGATTTCCGAAATTTCATTTTGTTTACATTTCTTGTTTTTCGTTTGACTTTCAATTGAAAAACAAAGGGTATAGCGGAATAAGAATGGAAAATCTGCCTTTGCTCCAAAAAAGTTTAAATTATTACTAAAAGTTGGTACTAATGAGATGAAAATTTCCACCAAATATTTTTTGAAAAAATGCATTTTTACACTAGTTATAGAGGGGGAGAGCAAAATAAAAAAATTGATTTTCCTCGAAAACAGCTCAACCGATTTTAATTTTAAAAATATGTTTTTTTTTGTAGAATCAAAAGACGAATTATAAAAAAATACTCGAAAAATTTTTGCCCTAAAAAATCTGTAAAAAAAAGTTTTTTAAATTTTTTTTAAAAGGGTTATTGCAGAGGTACCATTTTTGAAATGTGACGAAAATATCCCTAAATGTGTCTACTTTGACATATAATTTTTCTAGATTTTTAAATTTAGTGTTAAATATTGAAAAAAATTTAAAACCGAGAGCGTAACTTCATTCTAGCATGTGCATACTTCGGCTTAAGACATAAAATAGTTTTTTTAAACCATTCCATAAAACTCAATTTTCATAATCATAAGATGAATTATAAAAAAATACTCCAAAAATTTTTGCCCAAAAAAACCCGGAAAAAATTTTTTTTTTAAAAGAGGTATACTAAAAGTGTCTACTTTGACATATAATTTTTCTAGATTTTTAAATTTAGTGTAAAATATTGAAAAAAAATTTAAAACCGAGAGCGTAACTTCATTCTAGCATGTGCATACTTCGGCTTAAGACATAAAATAGTTTTTTTAAACCATTCCATAAAACTCAATTTTCATAATCATAAGATGAATTATAAAAAAATACTCCAAAAATTTTTGCCCAAAAAAACCCGGAAAAAAATTTTTTTTTAAAAGAGGTATTGCAGAGGTACCATTTTTGAAATGTGACAGAAATATCTCTATAAGTGTCTACTTTAAGATATAATTTTTCTAGATTTTTAAATAAAGCGGGTGTGAAGTAGAAATTGGTTACTTTGGGGTAATTGGACAATTTTTCTTAGTTGTTTGTACCTACAATATGATGTTTTAAACATGCCTAAGGTAGTAAAAGTTATTGCATTGAGAATGGTTTACATTATTTTAGTGTTGGGGCATTTTACGTCATGTCAGAAATATCACAATTTGCAAAAGTATATATATAAGATATAGTATATATAAGTATATATAAGAGACTTCTTTCCTTTTAAATTCAAAATTGTTGAAAATACGCTATTTTGAATTTTAATAATTTTATAAAATTTTGAATATCTCGGAGTATTGTATATGGTTCTTTAAAATCTATTTCTATTTAAGAAAAAAATTAAATTGTTTTGAAGTATTTATTAAAATTTTAGAAAATAATTGTATTTATTCGTAAAATTTTATTAAAATTTTGTTTAAAAATAATTTAATTTTTACGAAGATCGTTATTATTTATGAAAATAATTGAATTCTTGCAAAGAATTGAATTATTTCCGAACGCCAAAAACCTCATTTCGAGAAAAACGAAATTAAAGATTGCGATACCAACCAATTGTTGTATCTCTGGTTCTTCTTGGAAGTTATTCAGATAAGCATTGTTTCCAGTTCAAGGCACCTTGAAGATAGGAAACCAACAGGTTTAAAATTTTTAGAACCACCCCCCCCCCCTTAATTAACTAATTAATTTAAAAACCGACAATATGGGCCCTTTTTTAAAAAGGACAGTTTTCTATTAAAAAACCATTTTTTTACAAGATTAATGATTAGGTACAATTTTATTGTGTCATTTAAAGAAAAAGAATATATATATTAAACTTATTAAAAAATTTTTTACAGTCTCTATTATGAAAAAATTGACGTAATATCCAAATTTTCATTTCGACAATTACGAAAAAAAGACTCTAACATCAATATCTCTGGTTCTTTTGGGAAGTTATTTAGATAAGAATTGTTTTCAGTTCAGGACACCTTAGAGATGAAAAATCAAAAGGTTTTAAATTTTTCCGCACCTCCATTTTTAAAATACGGATTACCTTTGCAAATGACTGACAAAATGGGCCCTTTTCATTTTTCTAAAGAACTAATGAAATCAAACAGTTAAATTATTGATAAATTAATGAAAACCGCTTGATTCGACTTGCCAAAGCATGTAGATTGATTATAAAAAATAAAAAAAATTAAGATTTTGCTCCAAAATTACTAAATTGCGATTATCTCGAAAACTAGAACCGACAATATGGGCCCTTTTCATGTGGACGTCCACATATGAAAGTACTTTATGATAGATTAATAAAGTTTAACTATTTTTTTTTGATTTTTAATTTTGCAAAAAAAAACGTTTTTTGCCCATAACTTTAAAAAAATGTTAGGACACCTATAAAAGTTTTTCTTTAGTTTTGTAGAGTTTTTTTTAAGATGCATCTTTTGGTCCCTAATTGAACATTTTTCGTCCATATTAACCGGAGACTTTTTTGAAAATTTTGTTGAAAAACGTAGAAGTAACTTTAAAATTATCGTTACCAAATTGTAGAGCATTAAAAAACGATTCGATTGACTTATTTTTGAACCTAATTCGATAATAAATTTCGAAATCATTGGTATTTTAAAAACCAAAAATTTTGGAAAATGACATTTTCTCAACTTTTGTGTTTAAAAATTTTTGTTTAACTATTAAATTATTGCAAATATCTTGTAGGGTATTTAAAAATACATTGATTGATTCAAAATCCAATCACTTTTACCATATTTATAAAAAGTAATTAATATATTTCTATTATTTTTATCTCTATGAGGAAGTACAGTGTTCATGAAATGAGTACCAAAATTATAAAAAAATATACAACTTAGCAGCGGTTTTTAATTATATATTAGCTATTAAATTGTTAAAATAAATGAAAATTTATTTTAAAAATTGAGCAAAAAATTTGCAAAATAATTTTTTTTCCTTATGTACTACAAACAATAAGCGAAATATTTTCTTCACTTTCAACACATTATTGGTATTTGTATGTTATTTATATATTAAAATTATAGAATAATTAATTGTGCGAATAAAGTAACCGAGTTGAGCTTGAGTTGTACAATTCGAAACTCCAATTTTCGAATTGGCTAGTTCGATTCGAATTTACTTTCGATTCGAATCGGCCAATTCGAATTTCGAATTGGTAGTTCGATTCGAATTTTCTTTCGATTCGAATCGGCCAATACGAAATTCGAAACTCGAAACTCCCTGTTAAAAGTAGAAAGATAGAAATGGATAAAAGTTTTCTATCCTAACTAAGTATATACTTTGCATCTTTTAAAAATTATCTTTTTCTATCCAAAATTTTCTATCTATTTAAATATAATATAAAACTATAATTAGATCATTAGATAGAAAATATTGAAGATTATTTAAAATAGATTATGTTTGATAAAAAATATGATATAAAAAAGTTAAGATAAATAAAGATTGATTAAATTTTGAATTAAGAATGTATTAATAAGGATTGAAAGGATAGGATCATGATTGGTTTAGATAACATTCTTGAGATCTATTTATATACAAATTTATGTGGCTGAAAAGAAGGATACATATGGATTGTCATGGATAACTAAAGGATAAAAAAGGAATGACACGAATAAAATATGATAGAATTAATCTATCTTTATTAATCTTTTGGATTAAAAAATATTAAATTGGATAGAATTTGTATCCATATACTTCCAACAGGGCTTCGAATTGGTATTTCGATTCGAATTTTCTTTCGATTCGAATTTTGCACATTCGAAATTCGAAACTTCGAATTGGTAGTTCGATTCGAATTTTCTTTCGATTCGAATTTTGCACACCTCTAAATTACAAGTAATTATACATATATTAAATAAATATATTAAATAATGGAAAAAGAATGGTCCGAATGTTTTGATTTATTTACCTACTTTTGCTGTATAATTAATTCAATAATTATACCAATTTGAAAAATAAGAACTTTTGTCAAGTTAAAAGAACAATTTTTATAATAGAATAATGTATTCTGAAATGTAAAAAATAAATTTGAAAGATTTTATATGTATATATAAATTTTCATGAGACTTTACCAAAATTAGAAAGATGTACCAAAATTTTTATAGGTTATGTGTTCACACATTTCAGAAATAGTAAAGAATTTCATAAATGGTCAGGAATTTCAGAAATGGTCACAGCTTCGAAAATAAGGGGAGTAAAGTGGGAGGAGCTTGGAAAGTATTTTGTTAGGAATGGTGAGAAACGTTCGAAAACGTCAGAAGTGGTGAGACTGTTCAAGAATGTTCAGAAATTCTGACCATTCATGACGATTCCTGATTTTATTTTTAGTAGGGCAGTAGTGTCTCTAACGGGGAAAAAGTAAACTAAATATCGTCTGCTACTGTCAGATGCTCGATGTGTTTATAGAAATTAAATATTTTTAAAGTTGAAAAGTTTTTCAGTGTTTACATAAATTATTTATGTAGGTATTTTCATAAATCGTAACAGATAATTAGTCTTTGTGTATTTAAATGCATTTCTTTAAAATGCAACTCACAAATGACATGACTCCTCAGCAATTCTTTGTTTTTTTTGTGGAACAATTTGCTTTCAATATTCATAACTATTTTCTTAATAAATGGCAGCAACAAATATTACAATTTAAATTTGTGATTTCTGTTTGACCGAATTAATTAATTCGTTGAGTAATGAAAAGGCCTAGATTTTAATAAATTTCAATAAAAAACAAACCGTATCTAGGCCTTCTCATTATTACTCAACAAATTACAATTTAAAGTTATTAGTCAAATATTTAAAAGAACAAACCCTTGGTTTAAAGAAAGACAATTTATATCCTTCTTTAATTAAAAGAGGAGAAGTGCATTTGTCAACTATTTAAATGTACAAAAATTTACTGCTGTAGGTTATGTCATGTGTTCTTGTTTACAACCGAAGTACAATTTTTATCCGCGAGGGGCGTGACGTCCGGGAAAGTAAGACGAGAGGACTTGTAGTACAAAAAGGTGGCACACTTTTCACATCATACTGGCATGACCGTTAAGTCTCCTTATACTACTCCATGAACAAATCTAAGCTTTTGTAATTGAAAAAAAAAATTTTTTGTACGGTTTATGAAAGCTTTTTAAAGTGGCTGATTACTGTCGAATTATTACTTGTTTATTTACTGGGCTTCCGTTTCCGGTACCGTTGAGTTGTGCACGCGTTTGTAAAGGGTTAAGAGTTTTTGGCAAAATTTTGAGTATTTTATTGAAGGGTGGGTAGTGTAGTGTTTGAGATAACAAAGGAAAAAGTGGTGGTGAAAGTAAAAAGAGTGTATGTGTGCGAGTGGTTAAGTGTGAGTGATAAAAAAGGTAAAAAAAGAGAAGTGAATGTTGTGAGGTTAGGTTGCTTGAAGTGAAAGAAAAGAGAGAGAGAGAGAGACATTGGGAAATATTGAATGATAAGGTAGATTTCTGGAATGGCTGAATTTGATTCAAGTAGTGTGCGAGAGAGTGAGAAAAAGGCGCCAATATTTAAAAAAGGGTTTGGGAAGAATGGAAAGGTGATGACGTGTGAAGACTATGGACTTGATGGAGCTAGTAGAAATGTTGAATGAGGCAATGGAAGAGCGTTTTGTGAGAGTGAGGAAGAATTTTGTAACGGTGTGTGAATTAGGTGATGAGAGGGGTAAAGAAATTGATGAATTAGATGAGGAAATGGAAAGGATGCAGGAAAAGTGGCAAAGCTGGGCCTAAAAAAAGGGGGTAAAAATGTGTAGTGAGGGGAGTGAAAGTGTATATTATGAACAAAAGGTGAACGAAGATGTAACGAACGAAATTACAGACGAAGGAAATTTAGAGAGATGTTTCACATTCTCAAGTCCGAAAACTCTGTTAATAAACAGACTGATTTAAATAATTTGAATCAGTTTTATCATTCGTTAATTCTCAGTACTAATTAAATAATATATTTATTTTGTATTAAAAATTTTCTTAGATTACTGCTTATTTGAAATTTGAATTTACCTACTGTATGGGTTTCTTCCTTACCATATATAGAGGTACTTTTCAGTTTCACTTACTAATAAGGCCTAAGCAAAATAGGTTCACGAAAGACGTTCGCGAACGCAAAGCATGAGTTAGAAAAGGACAGAGATATATTTGTGTCCTTGTCTATCTCATGTGTCTCGTTCGCGAACGACATTCGCGAACCTATTGTGCGTTGGACTTTACTGTAATTCACCAATATATTTGAACAAGTTGAACAAGAGGCATCAAGCATTCGAACACATGTTTTTTCTTTCCTCTTCTTTTTCCGTTTGTAAATTTTTTATTATTAACAACATGTTTTATTTTAAATTTGTCCTTGTTGACAAATAAAGATGTGTTTTTTTGAATTATATATTTAGTAAATTTCCGGGAAGAAACCTTCTTGGTGAGTTATAGGTTATCTTATAGGTTATCTTTTTCTAGATATTTTTTAATATATTTCTTTCACTAATAATTGTATGTAATTTCAGTTTAAAATTATCTGTGGATGCCTGTCGTCGACGGGCGAAAGCTAATAAATAATTTTCATAACGCGGTGCAAAAAAGGGCACTTTTTTGCACCTTGTTATGAAAAATATCGTTCGTAACTAGTGCTAGCAGTTGCCAATTTTTGAATGAGCACTTTTTTTGGAACAAACTGTAGGCGAAGCTTCGCTTCGCCTACAGTTTGTTCCAAAAAAAGTGCTCATTTAAAAATTGACAACTGCTCGCACTCGTTACGAAATATACTATATAAAATTATATGAATGGATTTTAAAAAAAAAAACAAAATAAGATCTCACTAAAATTACAAACCCAAACAAAATAACATCGTAATAAAAGGTGAATGAGCTGGAAAGAAGAGTGGAATGGATGGAAAAGGATAAAAGAAAAAGAAATATAATGATTAGGGGTATGAATGCAGGTTTAAGTGAAGGAAGAAGAGAGGTGGGGAGACTGGCTGAAAGGATAGGGATAAAAATTAATATTAGGCAGATGAAAGCGATGAGTATGGATGCAATTGGAATTCCAAGGATGTGGTTAGTAGAACTGGGAAGTGAGGAGGAGAAAGAGGAGGTTATGAGGATGAAAGGAAGGTTGAAAGGATGTGTAGAGAGAATAGATGAGGATAGAACGTGAAGGGAAAGGAGAGTAAGATGGTTATTGGGAGAGAAGGCATGGATCGAAAGAAGGAATGGAAGAGAAGTAAGAATGGGTAGGGAATGTGTGTGGGTGGATGGGGTAAAATGGTGCGTGAGAGAATGTAATGGCCCTGGTAAAAAAATCGGACTAATTCCGGATTAAATACGGACAGATTTGTACGGATTAGTCCGAAAATTGTACGAAAAAGGTTCGAAAATGATCCGCGCTAGTCTGATATCAATCCGAACGAAAACCTGAATTGGAAAACACTCTGGAGTAATCCTGAATGTCTACGAATTCAGTCCGTAATTAGTCCGCAAGAATCCAAATTTACGACCGGCGAAGAATTCTTCTAAAATAAGTACGGAATTATCCGATATCAATATGTAAAGAATACGGAATCAGTCCGCAACAATCCGAGTTTAATCTAGTTAAAAAAACTTAATCCGCAAAATGTCCGGAGCAATCCGAACTCCGTAAGCAAGAAATCCGGTATTAGTCCGCAACAATTTGAAATTAAGTGTGTCAAAATCCTATTCCGAAAGAAGTACGAAACAATCCGAAATCTGTATGCTAAGAATTTGAAAATTGTCTGCAACAATCCGGATTTAATCCAACTAAAAAATATAATCCGAAACAAATACGAAATAATCCGAAATCTGTACACAAAGAATCCGACATTAGTCCGCTTCAATTCGGAATTAGTGTGGTAAAATCATATTCCGAAACAAATACGAAACAATCCGAAATATGTATGCTAAGAATCCGGTAATAGACGGCCAGCCGAATCATATTATATCCCTGATAAAAATTTCGGAGTAATCCGGATATATTATTGTGGATTAGTCCGATAATTGTACGAAAATGATCCGCGTTAATCTAACATTAATCCGAGTGAAATTGTGCATCCTAAATCAGTCTGGAATAAACTTAAATGTCTATGAATTAAGCCCGTAATTATTATTCAACAATCCGAAATTATGTCCGTCAAAAAACTCTTCTAAAATAAATACGAAATAATCCGAAATCAATATGTAAATAATACGAAATCATTCCGCAATAATCCGAATTTAATCCAATTCAAAGACTTAATCAGGAATGATTTTGGTATAATATTGGATTTGTATATTAAAAACAATTTGTATTAAATGCAGATAAATTCAAACTATAATTATAATTTCGTATGACAAAAACCTGACCAAAACCAGATTAATATGCAAGTTGCGTATTATCAGACAAACTTCGGACTAGATCGGACTAATTCCGGATTCAGTGGTTATACACAAACCGCATTGAGTTTGAATTTATCCGGACAAATTATGAGCGACAAAAACCTGTCCATAAGCAGACTGTTTCGGATTAGCTGCGGATTAACTGGTTAAACTAACCGAATAACTTCTGCATTTACTAGTCGCATATGATCTGACTAACTGCAGGCTAAACCGGACTAATTACGGATTCAATAGTTATAAAAAACGGTATTGATTTCAAACTTAATTCATGGTAAAAAAACTCCACAATAAACCATACTGTTGCGGACAAATCCCGGATTAGTCCGAAATTGGTCCCACTTTTTATTCAGGGTATTTACTTATGGTAAATAAAATATTTAATTCTGCAGTCAATTTGTTTTTACAAATTTACTAGTATTAATAGTTATCTTGTTTCAATATTAAAATTAACACTGATGTGTTAGTTTCTTGTCATTTCTTTTCGTAGCACTTGATAAATTCTATTATGAATTTGAACTCCCATGCGAGCGTGGTATAGTGGTTAGTGTATTCGATTTCGGTGCGATATAATGTTAGCTAGGTGTAGGTTCGAATCCCCAAGCGTTAGAAATTTTAAGTTAATGTAAATAAAATTGCGATAGGTAAATCGAAAAATATGTTAAATGTACCATAAAGTAATAATAATTAATATGTGTAACTTGTATAATTTTTTTTATTAACATTTACTAAATTGTCTGGACTAATTTTTGACTGTTTCGGATTAATTCCGGATTCACTTGTTAAAATTAACTGACTAATTTCGGACTTCATCGGACCAACTCCGGATTCACTAGTTGTTCACAAACCGTATAGAATTCGGATTTTTCCAGATTAATTTCGGATGACAAAAACCTGACCATAAACCGCATTGTTTCGGACAAATTTCGGATTAGTCCGAAATCTGTCCGGTTTGTTAACCAGGGGGACGAGTGCTTGAGGTTGGAATAGATAATCGGGTTAAGTTGCGTGTTGATTAAGTTGTTGATGTGGAATAAGAGTGACGTTATAGGTTAAGAAATTTTGTACATATATAGAATAAGTTGATTTGTAAATGTATCTGGGAGTCTCGAACCCTGCCGATTGCAGGGAGAGTAAATAAACACAACAACTTGTTTATTTACTAATTTTTTTAACGAATAGAAATTTTTTTTTATAAACATGATTGGTTTAATAGTTTGGTGTGATCGTAAGGAACAACATCACATGAAATAATTTGAAAAAAAATAAATTGCACTTTTAAAACAGTGTTAATTAAAAAGATTGCTCCAGGTGGCCGACTACTGTTGGATTCTTACTTTTTTTTGTAAATTTTTTTAATGAATAACCTTTAAAGTGCTAAGTGTTGAAAAATCACGCTCAGTGCTAACCCCGGTCTGTCAGACCGCTATTCCCTTTTGACAGTTTTTTAGTCATTTATAATTTTTAAAAGACAACTATTATAAATATTTTTTACTTTTTAACAAAAAAAGTCATTTTTGTATTATGCATTTATTTATTTTATTTATTTTATAAATGCAGTCTATGAGAACTGTCAGTAAAACTAGCTGCGCGTCAAGTTGCGCAGACGTCACTCATGGGAATATACTGGAATATACTTTCACTTAAAGCTAACCCCGGTCTCACAGACCGCTATACTTCAAATATTTATTTATATTACAAAATTTAACGAATAAAAATTTTTGAAAAAGTTGTCTCCTAACAGATTTTCATAAAATATGAAGCTACTAAAAAGTTCAAGTTCTTATTATACTTTGAAAAAAAGTTACAAGCAAAGAAAATTTTAATAGCGTCTGTCAGACCGGCATAGCACTTTAAAGGATAAGAATTTTTTTTAAACATGATTGGTATACTAGTTTTGTAGGAACATTAGGAACATTAGGAACAATTATACATGGAGGAAATTTTAATTTTTAAACAGTATTCATTAAAAAGATTTTCTTAAGTGGCCGACTACTGTCTGGTTTACCCTACTTCGAAAAATTAAAATTTGTAAAAAATAATTAATTAAATTTGAAAAAGAAAGTTTTTGTATCTAACAATGGGCTAAAAAATTTGACGCGCGCGCGTGCAGTTATGCTATAGTTATATAATTATTAATATTATTTAGAGCTGTGCAAAATTCGAACCGAACCGAGTTTTGTTCGGTTTTGGGGCGCCGAAATGTCGAATGCCGAATTTTCGAACTGGGCGCCTGAAATGTCGAATTTTAGAATTCGACATTTTAGCGTACTAAAACCGAACACAACTCGGTTCGGTTCAAATTTTGTAGTAACTCGAATGTCGAATATTCGACATCCGAACTGGGCTAGTTCGAATGTCGGTTTTTCGACATTCGGTTCGAATTATTTTGCACAGCTCTAATATTATTATATTTTTATTATTTGAAGTATTTTCAAGTACGATTGTGAAATAGAAAAATTCATTTGTTAATGAGGAATAAAATTACCTTTCATTTTCAGTGCAAAAATTCTTCTCAGTGATGGAGGCATTTATTGAATTGTCGATAGTTTCGGAGGGCGCTAATTTATTGTAAGATGATTTGGAACCTTCGGAGTCAATAATCGCCTCATTAACATAGCCCCCTGTATGGGATTTATTTCTACTATTATCGTTGACTAAAGGACAACTATCATCGACACCATTAAAACCAATGAAGTCTCTGCCACCAGTGAGACCCATTGCCAATCGTTTTATTAACGGCGGTTTATCCGTTAATCTCTTACAAGAATTTAGTTCCGTTGGTGAATTACTCTCATTACTACTGGGACTATTTTGTTGCGAATTACTCTTTGGCTCATTTGTATTTGTGAAGGGTCCTAGGATGTTTGGAAAATTATGCACTGGTCGAAGGTCCGGTATTGAAGTTGGCTGAAACATTAAAAAGAAACTTTTCACTTTTATTTTTCTAAATAGAGGGAAATTTTATTATTTTCCATTTATATAGGTATACTTAAATAATCGTTAAATATAATTTTTAATAAAATTATTTTAAATTTTAGTTGGAAAAATTTCAATTATGAACTTTTTTTGCAATTACAATTTTAATAGTCATTTCTTACATATTTTTCATATTATTTTGGGGGAAAATTTTTACTACATAAAATTTGTGGGTAATTTTTTGCAGGAAAGTCAATGCGTGACCTATTTTTATAACCAGTATAAATGTGGAATTTTTCGAGGCTAATAACTTTTATGAATCAGTGACGAAAGAAACTTGGAGTTGTGAATATTTTGTAGGAAAGAAACAAAAATGGAAAAATTGTGATGCAAACTAGAAATTGGAGTATTCTAGGATTAGAGTATTTTACCAAGCGATGTTAAAGTCTCCTTGTGTTAAGAGTGGGCTTCAAGCTTCAAGGATATATTCCTGTGACGAGAGAGTTTGTTTGCCATCAGAGTTTTTGCATCTAAAGCAAAAGTTAGTTGACATTGCGTTTAACTCTTTGACTATTAACTCGAATTCACACGTGGATTTTTAAGGAAAATTCGATTTTCAATTATTATTATTATTATTATTATTAAAATTCTTTCACTGGTAAATGTATTACATGAAAGAAATTTTAGATTTTCATTTCAAAATTTGATACATTTTTCAATTTTATTTTATTCGAAACGAAAATTCGTAGAATTTTTAAAATATATAATTTATAGTAATTATTTTTATTACTTATTAAAAATTAATTGATTTAGAGAAGAATTTTAGTTGAAAATTCTAGAAAATAATTGAATTAAAATCTTGAAAATAATTTTAGAAAAATATTATCAATATTAGAATTGTGCGGTTAAAAAATTCCAGAAAATAATTGAATATCAAAAAAGTTATAAAAAAGTTTTTTGAAACAATTTTAAATTTCAGAGGTTTAAAATTAAAATTTTAGAAAATTTGAATTGTCAGTAACATTAATAAAAAAAGTCTTTAGAAAAAACTTAGTTTTCTGAAAATTTTTTATTCAAATTTCCTTGAAGTTAGTTGAATTTTTAAATATATCTATATTTAATTAAAAAACTTTCGAATTTTACATAAAATTTCCAAAAATAATTTAATTTCAGTAGAGTTACGTTTCTATTTTTTATAAATAATTGAATTGCAATATGTTACGTTCAAATTCGTCACCTATTTATTTTTTAGAAACAACGAATTTTATTTTAATTAGGTATATAAAATCCATTCAATCATTTTTGTAACCTAAAAACGCAATCAACATTCTTACACAAAACACATATTTATTGGCAATATTCATAAATTCCAACATTAAGCAAATTCTTAACAACCTATACTTTTAATCGTTTATTTAGCACAAAGAATTAAGCAAAGTACAATTTTCTTTATTTTAATATTGCAAGGTAAGGTTTCCTTCAGTTAATTTCAATTGTTCCACAATAACGAAGTGGTTCAATTTTATTAATTTTGCAAGTACCAAATTCTGCAAGCTGTCAGAATAAACTGCATTGAGTATTTCCCCACCTAATTGTCAATCAATAAAAAGAATTGACAAGGAGAAATCTGGGCAGTTGCCCGCGTAAACTTGGCGTAACTAAGTTGGGCAGTTTAATTCAGGCAAAGTGACCTGAACGATATATTTTTTAGTCGTAATGACTTGATATTTTTGTGAGTTATTTGTGAATCAAAGGGTGTAATTCCTATTTATTGTGCAAAAGAAAATAAATGTTAAATTGAGATTATTTTCATTTCAACGAATACCAAGATTGAAAACAAACAATAAGAGAAGGACAATTGCTGCGATTCTAAAATAAAGAAAAGGAAAAACAAAACGATTAAAAGTGAGTAGAGAATTTTCACATTACACCTACACATACAAAACAATTTTCTAAGCATACATGAATTTTCATATGTTGATGTTATAAGATTTTTCTAAAAAAAGAATATCCACTTTATCAATACTGAAATTTATATTTATTGAAAGAACATATATATTGTATTTGAAAAGTAATAAGTCATAGTAATATATGTATATTTTATGATTTTCTGCATTGATTTTTATTCAACCTTATCATTAAAACAAATAAAAAAACATTCATTAAATATTAACTATGTAAATCCAAATTTCTATTTTTATTAATTTGGCATTATAGCCACACAATTGAATTAAATAATTGTGAGAGAGGAAAAGTCCCCTACCTTTAAAATATTTTCATTTGCTGAAGAGCATTGTTAGTTATCTTGAGAAAATTTAAACTAAAAGTAAGATAATTTTTTTATTTTATTTTTTACTTAAATTCAATTCGTAACAACTGGTGGCAGCGGTGGAATTTTTCCCTCTAAATTATAAAAATAGAATTTTGGAAATTTATATTTAAAAAAAAAATAATTAAAAAAAATTTTTTTTTTACATTACACATATTTACACACTGATGCTATCATTGACTATATATATATATACTTGTACATGAAATTTTAATTGTTTTTTATTTACAGTGAATATAAAATAAATATTGTGCGGGTAGTAGATATTTGCTTTTAGTTCGTTAAAATCGAACTGTAGGGAAAAAGTAACCATCCTTGCATCGGCAAGCTCTGGTTTCTATACCCAATGGGAAATTAACCATTGGCGCAATAATGGTCCAATATTGGGAGCCAGCAGTACCAATGATGGTGCAATAATAGCAACCAATATTGGACCACTATTACCAGAGTCTTGGGATGATCACGACTTTGCCAAGCATTGGCAGCCAATATTGGATCACTATTGGCTGCCAAGACAAATGCCGGACTTTCCAAGCCTTGGATATTCATTGGCAACAAATATTGGACCAATATTAATAACCAATTAATTACCAACGCTTTAAAATTAAATTAATGCTTGGTTATTTATTGGTTACCAATATTGAACCATCGTTTGAAATCGATTTTTTACAAATACCAACACATAGCAAAAATTTTTCCAAAAAAAAAAAAAAATTAAATTACTAATCTAAAGAAAGAAAAATAATTAATTTAATTAGAACACTCTGTTAAAAACAGAATGTGATAAAAATCAGACAAAGATAATATTTGTCTAAGTTTGAGAATGCAAGCGTCTCCCCTTATATAGAACTGGTAACACCACTTGCTAACGAGAGGAAGAAACTTTGGCGCACCCTGGTGGCACTTATCCAAAGTAATTTCGAGCATATACTTAGAAGCAGCGCGGGACATTTCAAAATCGAACACCAGGGCGCGCCAGAGTTTCTTTCACTCACGAGTAAGTGGTGTTACCAGTTCTATATAAGGAGAGACGCTTGCTTTCTCAAACTTAGACAAATTTTGTCTTTATCTGATTTTTATCACATTCTGTTTTTTACAGAGTGTTCTAATTAAATTAATTTTTTTTTCTTTAGATTAGTAATTAAATTTTTTTTTTTTTTTTTGAAAAATTTTTGCTGTGTTGGTATTTGTAAAAAATCGATTTCAAACGATGGTTCAATATTGGTAACCAATAAATAACCAAGCATTAATTTAATTTTAAAGCGTTGGTAATTAATTGGTCATTAATATTGGTCCAATCTTTGTTGCCAATTGATAACCATGGCTTGGAAAGTCCGGCATTTGCCTTGGCAGCCAATAGTGATCCAATATTGGCTGCCAATGCTTGGCAAAGTCGTGATCATCCCAAGACTCTGGCAATAATAGCCCGATATTAGTTGCCAATGTTTGACCACGAAAAAACTGTTGGCAGCCAATATTGGTCCATTATTTAGCCAATGGTGAGCATTGGCAATTTCCCATTGGGTAATAATCGTGCCCAATTCCCTGAATTAACCTTGCCGGAAGTGTGTAGCCACTTGGGCAAGTGAAGGGATTAAAATTATCGAAAATATTCACGGTTTAAATAAAATTTTTAAACATTTTTTTTCCACGGATAAATAATCATTTTAAATCAACGTATAATTGTAAAAACATTTGTGTTGTATTTTATAGTTTTTTTTTTTAATGAATAGTTCAGATATTAAAAAAATAATAGGCAAGAAGGAATAAAATACGCAAAAGCAGTCCGAAGTAAATACGATTTAGAACAAGTAAATTTAGTTAAAAGCGTGCTATTCCTGGAAAACAAATCGAAATATAGTAACAACAATAAAAATAATTCTCTCGAAAACATTGTAGAGAATCTAGACAGTTTAATACTGCGAGAATAGACGTTTATATTGAAGTACAAAAATAAATGATATTTGCAATTAAGCAAAACTGAGATTTATGCGAAAAATAAATAAACTAATAGTTGTTTGAGAAAAATAAAAAGTATATTGTTCGTTTATGTTAGGGATTAGGGAACCGTGGATCTTGTAAAGATAATAAAACATGAAAGTACGAAGTAATTATCATTTATTTGAAAGAAAAGTAATTGTATTAATGAACAGTAAACAATATCAAAAATGCTTCATAAAGCGAACTGAGGGTCCGTCCATAAATTACGTAAGACATTTAGGGGGGAGGGGGGGTCAGCAAGATCTTACGAACAATAGGAAAAATGGCGCTAATGTATGTAAAAAATCTTACGAAGGGGGGAGGGGGGGTCAAATTTACTCAAAATATGTCTTACGTAATTTATGGACAGCCCCTGAATTGGATGGCTAGAAAAAGTGTAGCCAACCTTTAAAAAGAAGATACATTAAAGAGCGGGAATTGTGAATTTCTGACACACTCACTCAATTCAAGCTTATTTAAAATAAAATTCAAGAAAGACCTAGTCCAGTGACACAAAAATGATGTTTTGACCCGGTCAGAGCCTTGGTCAAAATGTCTGCAACCATTCTTTCAGTAGCCAAATAACATAAATTAATCGGGTATATTCGAAGAGCTTGACGGATAAAGTGATGCTTGACATCGACGTGTTTAGTTCGGGAATGAAACACGGGGTTTTTTGATAACTTGCCGGCTCCTTGATTGTCATTGAATAGTTCCACACTAGCAATCTTCGAAAACCCTAGATCCTTCAAGAATCCTATAAGATGAATAATCTGCTTAGCTGCATCCGAAACTCCCATGTATTCGGCTCCCGTCGTAGAAAGGGCAACGGTCCGTTGTTTTCGTGATTCCCACGAAATTGCGCCCCCGGAGAGAATGAATGTCCAACCAGTATAAGATCGGCGATCTATGGTACAGTTGGCCCAATCGGCATCGACGAATCCTTCGAGATTTGAATGAGACGCATGCTTATTCCCGAAATCTTTTTTGACCAAAAATAGTTATTTAATATAAAACTACTTAACTTAAAATTCACATAATATGCACATTATTCGACATAAATTTCATTGCACACAAAAACCATTTAACATAAACATCATTTATCATAGAATTCATTAAACAGAAATATTATGATACATAAAACTCAGATAACTTAATTCCCATTTGACATAAAAATTATGTAACATAAATTTCTATTGACATAAAAATCATTTAACATCAATTTCTTTTGACATAAAGCTCATTTAACGTAAATTTTATTTGTTATAAAATTTATTTGACATCAATTTCATTTGGCATAAATGTCAATTAACGTAATTCTCATTTGACATAAATATCATTAGACATAAAATTAGCTTGACATAAATTTCATTTGACGTGAATATCATTTAACATAATTATTATTTAACGTAAAATTAAATTTATATAAATTTCATTTAGCATAAATTCCATTTAACATAATTCTCATTTGGCATAAAATTTACTTGACATAAATTTCATTTGGTATAAATCCCATTTAATATAATTTTCATTTGACATAATGTTCACTTGATATAAATTTCATTTGACGGATAACTCATTACACATAATTCTCATTTGACATAAAATTCAGTTGTCATAGATTTCATTTTACATAAAGATCATTTGACATAACAATATCGGCGCGAATTTTAAAAGTAGCTAATTAGATACTATCAACAACATTGTGATTCGCCAATTTTGAAATTGGCGCCTATATTTCCATGTCAAATGATCTTTATGTAAAATGAAATCTATGACAACTGAATTTTATGTCAAATGAGAATTATGTGTAATGAGTTATCCGTTAAATGAAATTTATATCAAGTGAACATTATGTCAAATGAAAATTATATTAAATGAGATTTATACCAAATGAAATTTATGTCAAGTAAATTTTATGCCAAATGAGAATTATGTTAAATGGAATTTATGCTAAATGAAATTTATATAAATTTAATTTTACGTTAAATAATAATTATGTTAAATGATATTCACGTCAAATGAAATTTATGTCAAGCTAATTTTATGTCTAATGAGAATTACGTTAATTGACATTTATGCCAAATGAAATTGATGTCAAATAAATTTTATAACAAATAAAATAAAAAATACGTTAAATGAGCTTTATGTCAAAAGAAATTGATGTTAAATGATTTTTATGTCAATAGAAATTTATGTTACATAATTTTTATGTCAAATGGGAATTAAGTTATCTGAGTTTTATGTATCATAATATTTCTGTTTAATGAATTCTATGATAAATGATGTTTATGTTAAATGGTTTTTGTGTGCAATGAAATTTATGTCGAATAATGTGCATATTATGTGAATTTTAAGTTAAGTAGTTTTATATTAAATAACTATTTGGTCAAAAAAGATTTCGGGAATAAGCATGAGTCTCATTTGAATCAGTTTTCTTAAAAGAAAGTTTGAGATCAATTGTTTCTTTTAGATATCTGAGAATGCGTTTAGCCGAAATCCAGTGAGAGCTGTTATTTTTACAATTAAATTGGCTCAATGAGCTCACGGCGTGAGCAATATCCGGTCGTGTCCCAATTGCGAGGTACATAAGCGCACCGATGAGTTCTCTGAACGGATATGAAGAATTGCTTTCTTTTTTTGAGTCAACAGTCAATTTAGCACCTAAAACGAGAGGAGTGCGAACGGGTTCACAATCAAACATACCAAATCTTTCGAGAAAATTTCTGATGTATCCAGTCTGCGATAGAGAAATACTCTCCCTGTCTTGAATAATCTCCATTCCTAAACAATACTTTGCCAGGCCAAGATCCTTGATGCTAAATGCTTGCGATAATCCATGTATTACGGGAGTTATCTTTTTCCTGTCTCTTGAAATCAGCAGTATGTCGTCGACATAAACTAGAATGAAGACACTTTTGTCCTTGTTTACGTAAACACAAGGGTCAGCGTTGGTGGGGAGGAAATCCATATTTCGCAGAGTCTTGTCCAGTTCCGAATGCCATTGCCTCCCAGATTGTCGCAAGCCATAAATAGCTCTCTGCAATTTGCAAACTTTGTTGTTTCCTTGGAGATCTTTCAACATTATTCGCGTTTTCCTAATTAGGTTCTCGTCATCTTCTTCCTCAGCAATTCTCTTCAGTATTTCAGCAAGGAAATTGGGTTTCTTCATGTAAATTTCGGAGTCAATTTTACCGTTCAGGTAGGCGGTTGTCACGTCTAACTGATATATTTTCATTTAATATTTGGCACTCAGACCAATTAAGAGTCTTAGTGAGCTAAGACGCGCAACTGGAGCATAGGTGTCTATAAAATCAATGCCATAGATCCGCGTGGATAATGCCTCAAGTAACAGGAGAACGATCGGCGACTTTTGGAAAAGGAGTACTTGCGAGTTTCCCGGCAGCACAAGGTTGGAAAGAGCGTAAATCGACGTCGTTTTTAAAATTCATTCCTATGACTAATTGCTTTTCCATCATGGATGACATGTCTCTGAAGTTGAGGTGTCCAAGACGTTGGTGCCAAACTTTAGCACTAGAATTTTTAATTTCTGAAGCTCAACAGGCTGCGTTTGATCCATCCCGTAAGAAGAATAAATCACCATCTCGATCTGCGACCAATTTTACCTTTCCAGTAGTATCTAAAACATAAGCATTATTAGTAGTAAACAAAACCTCGTTATTTTTGTCAACTATTTTGGCAACCGAAATTTAATTATTTCTTAAGTCCGGAACGAAAAGTGTGTTTTCGAGTCTAATTAGTTTATCATGTTTACCGTCCGAAGTAAAAACTGTCACATCACCTTTTGCTGTTACTTGTGTTGTCGCACTACTTGCCAATTTAAGTCCACCTTGAATTTCCTGTATCGAAGTAAATGAATCTTTGTCGTTACATAAGTGGGATGTGCACCCACTATCCATGCACCATTTATGAGCGATTTCTTTGTCGTTTGATATTTGAGCAGATTCTTCTTCGATGTTCGGACTTATGAAATAAGCTTCGTTGGCAATATTAGCGTTTTGATTTTTCGAATCCCTTTTCTGAAAGCAGTTGGCAGCCTTATGTCCAATTTTTCCTCAAAAAGAACACTTGTATTTGGGTCGATTTCCGAAAGAACCTTTTCCCTCGTGCTGTCCGCTATTCCGATCGCTATCTTTTGGCAAGCTTCTGCCTGGATGCTGTTTCACGTACATTGCGCCGGATTCCAACTCGTTCACTTTTTGCTTTCTGGCTTCAACTTCCTCAATTATTTTAATTTTAAGAGTTTCAGGATCTGGTAGGTTATCACGGGATTCCATCGCGCAACGGAAATTTTCAAAACTGTCTGGTAAAGTGTTGAGAATCATAATAGATAGGAGATCTTTGTCTATTTTAATTTCCATATCGTTGAGTTTATCGACGGTTTGAAAAAAAGTTGCTAAATGATCCTTGATGTCCTCACCTTCTTGTAGTTTTCATTGTGTCAATTGTTTGAGCAATGTTGCTTTACGTCTAGGACCTTTCGATGCATAGACTGTTGCTAATTTGTCCCAAACTTCCTTTGCTGTTACACAGCCGCGAATTTGTCGAAGTTCTGATGGATTAATCGATAAAATGAGATCTGATTTCGCCTTACGATCCTGCAATGCCTAAGCGTTATATCTCGCACGTGAGGCTTCATCGGGATCATCGGGTAATTCAGGCTTCGGTGTATCTCCACTTACGTATCCCCACATGTCATTTTTTATTAGCAGGGCCTCGACTTGGATACACCAAGTATCATAATTGTCTTTGGTGAATGTCTCAAGTCGAGTTGAGTTAACGATATTTGTTTGAGCCATTTTTTTTGTTTACAAAAATGTAAATTTGATGCTAGCGTCACTAAAAGAAATTTAAATGTTCATGAACTTACACACCAATTTAACACTATAATAATTGTTTACTTTCGCGTTCGAATAACAGGGATCAATGGTTTTATTATCCTCGTATCACTGTTCTCATGTATAGCTAAAGTTTTAATTAAAACACTTTTTCACTATGTACACAAAGTCCAGGGAACGCGCAAACTAACCTCAAAATCATGACGCCATTATATTTGAACTAATTTCACGTTTATTTTAAAAGTTGCGGTTCTGAGCCCATAACCTGTTAGGGATTAGGGAACCGTGGATCTTGTAAAGATAATAAAACGTGAAAGTACGAAGTAATTATCATTTATTTGAAAGAAAAGTAATTGTATTAATGAACAGTAAACAATATCAAAAATGCTTCATAAAGCGAACTGAATTGGATAGCTAGAAAAAGTGTAGCCAACCTTTAAAAAGAAGATACATTAAAGAGCGGGAATTGTGAATTTCTGACAGTTTAAATTTGTAGTTGCATTTTTATATAAGAAATAAGAAGAGAAATTTTAGTGAAGTGAATTTTATAATTATAAAATTTTTTTGTTAAAATAATATTAATTGAGTTAAAAGATTTAGATTAGTAATGCAAATTGAAGTAAGTTACAGAAATATGAAACGGGATCAGGTTACCGCACAAGGCCGTGCGTACGCGAGTAGTAAGTTTCAATGAAATTTCGTAAGTCTGTATATTGTAGGTAGTATTTCTTTTATTTCATTTAAAGAGAAATATCAGTCTGTTTATTTTTTTCCAAGAGTTACTGTTTTGTAAGAATTATATGTCTGAAAACGAATTTAAGCATTTTCTGAGTTAACAAAATAAGAGAATAAGAAGAACAGATTTAAAAAAAACAATAGTTTTTTTTAGAATAGACTATCACATTGAGAAATAATATTTAAAGTAAAATTTTCTTTCAAAAATCCTTTTTGTTCCTCATGATATATTATTTATTTTAAAAAAAAATTTTTATAATATATTACTTTTATTTTCTGTTAAAAATAAAAACAGAAAAGGGTTTTTAATACTCAAATATTTATTTTATTTCGTTTGAAAGAATACATGATTATGATTTCGTAACACCACCAATTCGTTTTAAAGATTCGTCCACAAACCAAAACTCTTTAGAGGATGAAAAACAATCTGATTGTAACGTCTCACCCTCTGTAAATGAACCACGTTTTGAAACAGAAAGCGAAAAATCAAGTGAAAAAGAAGAAAACATTACTATTATTAACATAAATAATACAAAAAATCTGAAAGAAGAAAGAACTCAAGAGCAATTAAGCAGCAAAAATGAAGAAGGAAGAAAATTAGAAGAGTTTAGGGATGCAACAATAAATCAAAATGCCAAGCATCCAATTGAAATATCACAAAAAGACGAAAATTTTGCAAGGAATATGACAATTTCTTCTGTCACGTGTGTAAATCAAGAGATATTAGAAGAGGTCCAAACTTTAAACAGAAAATCAGACAACTTTGTATCAATAATTCAAGATTATTCTGAGGAAAAACAGCTACTAATAATATATGAAGACAATGAGATAGAAAATGTACCAGATGAATTTACAATTGAACTGAAAACTGATAAACTGGACACGGAAATTAATGGAAAGATGACGACATTAAACAGTGCCACTCAGAAAAATTTGCGTATACCAGGGTCATTCGTATGGGAAGTCAATTTAGTAAAACCGAAATTAAAAGTAGTTAATAAAAGAAAATGGGTTATAAAATCCAAAAAGAAAGATCAAATGTGAAAAGTCATTTGAAACAAAAATTAAATGCGTTTTATTTTGAGGGAAATAAAAAATTACGAAACAAAACATAGAGGGAACTAGAAACAAGAGTTAAATCAGAGAGGTTAGGAATAGGTTAGACATAGGTTAACTCAAGCAGAGGGAGTCATAATGTAAGCCTAAACATGAAATATCTTTAACAATCTATTTGGGTAAAATATTAAATTTACTAGGGGAGACTGGGGCGAAAAGTTAAATTTTGCATAAATGATTTTTTTTGGCAATATAAGCCGCTTAGATGCAAATATTTGTATATCAATATTGTAGGGCAACTTGTCCTCTACAACTTTTAATAAAAAAGTTCCTGATATTTTCGCAAGAAATACATGTTTTGTCCTGTTTTGAAAATTTTGTTTTTTTAACTTTTCGCCCCATGCTGGGGCGAAAAGTTAAACTCTATTTTTAGCCTACTAAAACTATTTTCTGATAGGTGATAAGTAGTAGATAAGTTAAAGTATACGTAAACAAGTAATTTAGTAAATAAAAGATCTTTGTTTATTTGACAAAAGCTTTAAAATATTTGTAAAGTTAAAAAATTAAAATTTCAAAAAAAAAATTTTGGTTTATTTCACGTTAACCGGCTTATTTTTTGACAGAGTACTTGCCCAATGTGAAATAAATAATGTTTAAACAAATATACCCAAAAAACCAAAAAATAAAAAAAAAATTTTTAACAACATGTAAAAATACATTTAACTTTTCGCCCCAGGGTGCGTTTTTGGCTTCAACAACAAATATAAAAAATCTGACTAAAGATATTTAGCAAATACCTTTAGGTATCTCTTCAGGGGACCCAAATAAGGATCTAAAAAAATCGCGATGAGAATAAATTCTAAAAATATACTTAAAAGTTGATATTTTCTTTTTCGAAAAAATTTTCAAAAGTAGGTTGAAAAAGATTTTCAATATCGACACCACAAAAATAAACAGAATTGGACACAACTCCGGACATTTATTTAGAGTGATAACACCCTTCTATAATTAAAATTGCAATGCTCTAACTTTTTTTTTGTTCGAAAGATAATGAATTTTAACGGTTTTGGCAGTTTAACTTTCCGCCCCAGTCTCCCCTATTTAAAAAAAACCTCATAAACTAATTGTAATATAATCATGAATTTTTAGGGATTTTAATTCTTTTCTTATTCCGTTGAAAATTATTCTATACTCTATATCATTCTCGTCTAAAGTAGACTAAGTAAAGTTAAATTTGAGGACATTAAATGACAACTAATTCAATATGTAACAAGGGATAAAATAGGATATAAAATTAATAGTTCAATAAATGAAACATAGGACTAAAAATTTGTTACTACTTTTCTTGAAAGAAAAAGTTAATCAAAGAAAGAATAAGTAATAAGTCAAATACTAACATATACAAATGCTATACTAATTTGGAATAATATTGCATAAACACTTGCTAACAAATAAAGTTTGCCCAAAGCACTAGAAAATTAAAGAAACAAATTTTTTTATAACAAGTTTTAAAAAATGGTTTTGTCTAAATGCAGAATGCATCAATAAAACACCTTTACTGAAAATTAGTATTAAAAAAAAGCAAATTACATGATTTAAGTGTTTATGTTACTACAATTGTGTTTAAAACCAACAAAAAGTTATAACAATGTTTTAAACAATTGTATATATGGTCCTTATTAATATTAACAAAATTAACCATAAGTTTATTCGAGATAAATTTCAAAATACCAATACTATACTATTCTATAAAAAAATAAGTATATTATTCGTTAAAATATCTTAAAAATATTATGTTTCATTAATGCTCTGATTAAATTATGCTAAATCGTAATTTTTAAATAATTCTATTTTTCTCATAACAGCTTAAAACTATGATGGACTAAATAATATTAAAAGGAATGCTTTAAATTTTGAGCATAAATGAAACTATTGTATAATATTATCAATAACATAAATTAACAAGCTTAACAGTATTAATTTATAAACTTTAATATTAAATAAAATTATTTTTCTTAGACAAAAATCTATTTATTTTTATTTTTCTCGTTGAAAACTAAAAAAAATAGATTTTTAATGCCATTTTGTACTTGTATCTAATGAAAACGGAAAACTTACTGAAATAAAATTTTTTCTAAAGCAAATTTATTCAAAACAGCTAAGAAAACAAAACTTTTATTCTTCAAACAATAGATTTCAACAAATAAACTAAAATGTAAACGGTACAATATAAGAAAACAATTTTAACAATTTACTTTCTTATTTAACTAATTTTTTGTAGTATTTCTACAAATTCAAGTACATTTAAATTCTATAAAGACTTAAAAAATTAATATAAAAATATATCTTGTCATAATTTAAAATTCATTCTCTATGAAAAGCTATTAATGAACGACAGCACATGAAACAGAGGAAATGAAGTTTAAAAAAAAATGTAATAAAGAAACAGTGTTAGCCAATAATTCAACATTATTTCTTTAAATTTTTGCATTTTGTGGAATTAAAGAAAAATTTTATATCCTTCAATTTAGTTTGCATCTTTTTCGATACATCTTACTAAACTTTATGAACAAAATAATGTTAAACTAAGACCAAATATATTTTTTCTCAAAATTATAATAAATCTAAATTTTTCTAGCTATGTTATGATATAATAATTCAATGTATACAAAAATTTGCGATTATTTTGATTACGTTTTTAATATCAGAATTATTACTTACAAAATTTAGAAGAAAATAGTAACGGAATTTAGATTTCATTTTATTATGAAAATACAAAAAAAAATATCCTAATGTTAGAAAAAAATAATTTTCTTTTTGTAAAACTACCTTATAAAATCACTACGAATTATAATTTTTCCTAACAAATAAGCAAATCTTGTAAAATAACAACAAACATTGTAAGCAAAATATTTTTTGAGTTGAAAAAGTTATATTAAAATTAAATTTAAATATTGTAAAGTTAGGTTATTAAGTTTGTTCAAAGAATAATTTTCATGGCTGTTTTCGGCACTCACTCAGGGTTAACCCCGAGTTAACTATTATCCAATCATCAAAAACATTCTGTTGGTCTAACCAATCACCATTAACCCGGAGTTAACTCGGGGCGAGTGCCGAAAACAGCCCATATGTATTCTTCGTTTAAAATTAATAGAAATTGCGTACTTATATAGGATTTAAAAAAAAATTAAACAGATGAAATTAAACGTTAATTAAAATTATAAAAACCATAAACATTGCCAATAAAATAAAAAAAAACAAAAAACAAATAAAAAAATAAAATAAATGTTTCATTTGATGAAATACAATGAAATTAAATTTAAAAAAGGAAACATTTTTTTTCTACGCTGCAGGTCTAAAAAGTTAAAAAAAATTTAATCTAAAAAATGTATTAAATACAAACAAACAATGTACAAATCAACGCCAACATTTTCTACCGCTGTAAACTAATTCAAATAAAAGCAAACTAAGATACTTAAAAATCTTCCTAAAACAAGAAAAAGAGGAAACGAGTCTTTTTTTAAACAAAAAGTTTGCCTTTTTTTAAAGAAATCATTTCTAATGTTAACATAAAACAACGAAAACATTTATATTGTAAAAAAAGGCTCCCAAGGGACGTCAGCCTAATAAAAGGGGGGCAGTAACAACAATTTTGTTCTCATGTCCTATGCATAAAAATTTTTTTCTGATTTTAATATTAAAAAACAATTAATTAAATAAGCATCCACATGTTTATTTTTCGCATTTAATAAAATTAGCAAACTACAAAAAACACTAACAAAATTCATCAATTATTAAAAATCACTCATATCAGAGAAAGATTTTTTTAAAATAAAATACTTATCTTACAGAAATATATGTAAAAATTATATCAAGGATATATTATTTGTAAAACTCGAAAGAGTTAAATATCGCTACAACAAAGAAAGATACACCAGGACCACGACACAACAACACGTCTCCAGCAGCTGACAAGGGACGTCAGCCAAAACTAAAAGGGGGGCAGTTGTTACGTTCAAATTCGTCACCTATTTAATTTTTAGAAACAACGAATTTTATTTTAATTAGGTATATAAAATCCATTCAATCATTTTTGTAACCTAAAAACGCAATCAACATTCTTACACAAAACACATATTTATTGGCAATATTCATAAATTCCAACATTAAGCAAATTCTTAACAACCTATACTTTTAATCGTTTATTTAGCACAAAGAATTAAGCAAAGTACAATTTTCTTTATTTTAATATTGCAAGGTAAGGTTTCCTTCAGTTAATTTCAATTGTTCCACAATAACGAAGTGGTTCAATTTTATTAATTTTGCAAGTACCAAATTCTGCAAGCTGTCAGAATAAACTGCATTGAGTATTTCCCCACCTAATTGTCAATCAATAAAAAGAATTGACAAGGAGAAATCTGGGCAGTTGCCCGCGTAAACTTGGCGTAACTAAGTTGGGCAGTTTAATTCAGGCAAAGTGACCTGAACGATATATTTTTTAGTCGTAATGACTTGATATTTTTGTGAGTTATTTGTGAATCAAAGGGTGTAATTCCTATTTATTGTGCAAAAAAAATAAACGTTAAATTAAGATTATTTTCATTTCAACGAATACCAAGATTGAAAACAAACAATAAGAGAAGGACAATTGCTGCGATTTTTAAAAAAAAAAAAGGAAAAACAAAACAATTATAAGTGAGTAGAGAATTTTCACATTACACCTACACAATACAAAACAATTTTCTAAGCATACATGAATTTTCATATGTTGATGTTATAAGATTTTTCTAAAAAAAGAATATCTACTTTATCAATACTGAAATTTATATTTATTAAAAGAACATATATATTGAATTTGAAAAGTAATAAGTCATAGTAATATATGTATATTTTATGATTTTCTGCATTGATTTTTATTCAACCTTATAATTAAAACAAATAAAAAAACATTCATTAAATATATATTAACTATGTAAATCCAAATTTCTATTTTTATTAATTTGGCATTATAGCCACACAATTAAAGTAAATAATTGTGAGAGAGGAAAAGTCCCCTACCTTTAAAATATTTTCATTTGCTGAAGGGCATTGTTAGTTATCTTGAGAAAATTTAAACTAAAAGTAAGATAATTTCTTTATTTTATTTTTTACTTAAATTCAATTTGTAACACAATAAGTTTCAAATACAAGTTTTAGAAAATTTGTACATATTTTTTAAAAAAATATTTATTACAAATTCTGAACTTTCTCTGTTTCTTTAAAGAATAATTGAATTCTCAAAAAACTTTTTCAAAAATTATTAAAAATAATTGATTTAAGGAAGAATTTTAGTTAAAAATTTTAGAAAATAATTATTAAATAGAATCATCAAAATAATTTTTATAAATCATCAAATTTAAAAAGGTTTAAAATTAAAATTTTTTGAGAATTTCAATTTTGAGTAAATTTAATTAAAAATTCTAAAGAATATTTTTTTAAAAATTAGTTGAGAGCTTATGAGTATTGATTATTTAATTAAAACATTTTCAAATGATAAAAATTTCTTGATATTGTATTGAAAACAAATGAATTTGAGACGAATTTCCTTCTAATTTATTTTTAAATAATTAAACTTTTATAAAGAAGTTTCACATAATTATTTTAAAAAATTGATTTAGAGAAGAATTGAATATTAAAAAAGTTATAGTAAACATTTTTTGAAACAATTGTAAATTTCAGAAGGTTTCAAATTAAAATTTTCGAAAATTTGAATTTTCAGTAACTTTAATTAAAAAATCTAAAGAAGTTCGTTTTCTGAAAATTTTTTATTCAAATTTTGTTGTAATTATTTGAATTTTTAAATATAAATTTAACTGGATAACTTTCGAATAATTCAAATTTCATAATATTGAATCGAACACAATTGAATTTTAGACGAATTTTAAATGAAATAATCATTTTTGTAATAATAAAACTCTCGAAGAATTTTTTTTTAAATTATTAAAAACAATTCATTGAGAGAGTAGGGGAGACTGGGGTAAACCCGCTCACTTTTTTTCAGATCGGTAAAAATCTAGGAAATTATTCTCTAAATCCAAGTTAATTTATATCATTTGAAAGCTTATGATTTCTACTAAAAAAATAAAAAAGAGTTTTTGATTTATCTTTTTTAGTTTTACTTAGAGAAACTTTTTTATACACATATACTAAATTTCGAAATCACAATTTTCCAGGGTAAACCCGCTCACTTTATCTTTTCAAGACAGAACAGTTTTATTTTTTAAATATTAAAATTCGTCTTATTTCCGTCTTAAGTGTGATTTATTATTGATATACTATGAGTTATATAAACAATTCTATAAACAACAAATTGGTTTAATGAATAATGAATATAGGTTTCATGAATTACAAATATGGATTTAAATAATGTTATATTTTATTAGGAGAAAATGAAATGTAGTTACAATTTTGGTTTTAACAAGTCATGAATAGTGTTATTGTTAAAATATAATACGTGAAATTATTTTACTCTAAATTTTAAATTAAAAACTAAGTGAGCGGGTTTAACCCGACTTCACGTGAGCGACTTTACCCCGAGTGTATTCCTCATATTTCAGAATAAATTTAATTAAATCTTTTTGAAATAAGATAAAACTATACATGTACTTCGAAGAAGGACATCCAATAGCAACAAAAAAAATTTGCCAAATAAATTAAGACTCAAAAATAATGATCGAAAAACTTAAAAATCCAAAAAACGTTTTTTTTTCTGATACCTCTAAAAACATTTGATTGCCTCTGATTCTATGTTGAATTCATAAAACTAAACGAAAGTTCGTTAATATAAGTTGAATGTTAAGTACTATTCACAGTATCAATATCTCCATCTTAAGTTGAGTTCATCGCGTTAAATCGCTAGTGAGCGGGTTTACCCTGTGCGCGGGTTTACCCCAGTCTCCCCTAATTAAAGTTATAAATTCTAGAAAATAATTGAATTTTGGAAAAGTTAGTTTCAATTTTTAGAAAAAATACGAATGGTTTAAAATTTTGAATTTTTGGAGTAATTTCTATTAAAACTTCTAAAGAACTTTGTTTTTTAAAACATTTTAGTTCAAATTTTTTTTAAATTATTTTAATTTTTGAATATAATTAATAAATTTAAAATACTAATCTAAAAGATTAATTTCAATAAAACACTTATCACTCTATTTAAAAATTAATTTTCAAACTTTTGACACTATAGTTTGAGTTGTAAAAAAATTTGGAATCAAAAATTTACATGAGGACAGAATATTTATTATATAGGTACCTAATTATTATTAGGTACCTATATAATTATTATTACTATTAATATATTATATTTTTAATGTTTTTTCTAGGAAAAGAAGAAATTTTCTTTGAAAGAAGAAAAAGGAATTTGCAAAAAAGAAGTTTTGGCAAATTTCGGAATCCAACTAGTTGAAATCCAATTGTTTAATATTGAAATTCAAGATGAAGACGACTCCTATGAATAAAGGATTGATCAGTTTAAAGCAGCAATATTGGAAGACGAGGGTTACTGGGAGTGTCAGTTTCCTGACTACAATGATTGGCAGTTGCTAGTGTAAAATTGGAGAGAAGCTTCACTGAAATTGGGGACTTTGTATCCTCGTATTCAATTGCAACGAATAAATAATAGCAAGCAGAGAGAGAGAGAAAGAGGAAACAAAAACTAATTTCTAAGTTCAAATTAGGTTTCTTTCATTTTATTTTAAAATTATAGGTAATATTTAATTAATTATTTAATTTATTGTAATTTTGGTGCTCAAGTTTTAAATTTTTAAACAATGTTTAATTACAAATGAAATTGAAAATTAAGTTAACATTGGTGGATTCCACGTCAGTTCAACACACTTATTTTCATGACTTGGGATTTGGCTGTACTTTTGTAAATTTATTACCTTTATAGCGATAAACAACTCTACCAAATATTTTTTCAAAATTTTGAAAATTACCAAAAATATGGCATTTTCAAAATTTTTGTCTTTTTTTTTAAAGTGCTATAACTTTGGTTCTAATTAACCGATTTTGGATTTTAAAAAAGGATTTCTTTGGTTTGAAGTATATTTTAAGTTAAAATTAATATAAAAAAAAAAAATTCAAAAATTTTTTTTTTTTGAAATTTTGAAAAATTAAAAATCCGTTTTTGAAAAAACATCATCTTCGATTTTTTTTAAAATTTAACTAAATGTTAGGGCAAATGTGCTTTACATGTCCTGTAAGTTTAATCTTGGGATCTCAAAGGGATTTGGAGTAAAAAATTAAAACGTAACCACAAATTACGAACATATGGGGCAAAATTCCTCAACTGCCCAGGTAAAACAATGAATTTTCTCTAAACTTTGCTGAAATGTTACTATTATTAGTAGAAGTGTAAATATTATTATAAATATAAAGAGAACGTGCTATAAAAGTATTAGATTCTTCTTATAAGAATCGCTCGAACTCCGACTGATTTTCAGGCGGACTTTATACAACACAATCTTACTTGCGTGTACGCACATATAACTCACACACACATATATTTCTCTGGATGGTTTCAAAGAACGGAACTCGTACAAAGCGGTGACGTTTGCAACAACATAACCTAACAATTTTCACATGTTGCTTATATATTCAAACACGAATAAAAATGCAATAATTTTTAAATAATATACTTACTATTAAATAAATATTATCTTTTTATAACAGCAACAAGTATTAAATACTACATATATTATATAATGTTTTACAGGACAGAGAAATATCAAATAGAGAGAGAGAGAGAGAGAGAGAGAGAGAGAGAGAGAGAGAGAGAGAGAGAGAGAGAGAGAGAGAGAGAGAGAGAGAGAGAGAGAGAGAGAGAGAGAGAGAGAGAGAGAGAGAGAGAGAGAGAGAGAGAGAGAGAGAGAGAGAGAGAGAGAGAGAGAGAGAGAGAGAGAGAGAGAGAGAGAGAGAGAGAGAGAGAGAGAGAGAGAGAGAGAGAGAGAGAGAAATATATGTGTGTGAGTTATATGTGCGTACACGCAAGTAAGATTGTGTTGTATAAAGTCCGCCTGAAAATCAGTCGGAGTTCGAGCGATTCTTATAAGAAGAATCTAATACTTTTATAGCACGTTCTCTTTGTATTTATAATAAAGATTTCGTGCAAAATTAGCTACTGTCTCTTATGCTTATTGCATTGAAAGTATTTTTACAATAAGTATATGAATCCATGCTAAAAATATAAGAGAAACGTTAAGCAATTTAAGTAATGTGCTCTTTCGAGTAATATTAGCAGCAGATTTCTCTCCGTGTGGAGTTTCAAAATTTTGATTTTTTTGAAAATATCTTTTTTTCGATTAAATATATTGATAAGTAAAATTAAGCAAATTTAAAGTATGAATAGTGATTTTTAAAGGGCTTTTCACGGACTATAAGCTGGTGACTATTTTTCTATGAGCCATGTAAAAATCAGAGTGGGACCATGAGAATTTTTGAGGAAAATAATAATTTATCATTATTTTACATAGAAAATGATGATTTATAATTAATTTCTTCAAAAAGTTCCATGGTCCCACTCTGATATTTACATGGCTCATATGAAAAAAGGTAAGCTTTCAATTGGGATAGGTTACGAAAAAATAAAAAAACACCGATTTTGAGATACAGTAGAACTTGGTTAATTATATTCTGTAGGGACCGCACTAAGAATGCATCTTATGCGGGAAATCGTATTAGGTGGGATATAAAATGTATGTCTTTAATTGCAGGGACCACCATAAATGAGCGTCTTAAGCAGGAAATCGTATTAAACGAGATCGTATTAACCGGGTTCTACTGTATGTTGAAATTAAGAATTTGACCTTGAATTTCAAGGTCAAATTGACAGAAAACAACTTTTTTTCCATCACCAGCTTATAGCCCGTGAAAAGCCATTTAAAAATCAGTATTCATACTTTAAATTTTATTAATTATACTTATCAATATATTAAATCGAAAAAAAGATTTTTTCAAAAAAATCAAAATTTTGAAACTCCATAACTCAAAAAATATTTTATCAAATTCAAAAAAAATTAATATTTACACTTCTACTAATAATAGTAACATTTCAGCAAAGATTAGAGAAAATTCATTGTTTTACCTGGGCAGTTGAGGAATTTTGCCCCATATGTTCGTAATTTGTGGTTACGTCTTATTTTTTTTACTCCGAATCCCTTTGAGATCCCAAGATTAAACTTACAGGACATGTAAAGCACATTTGCTCTAACATTTAGTAAAATTTAAAAAAAAATCGAAGATGATGTTTTTTCAAAAACGGATTTTTAATTTTTCAAAATTTCAAAAAAAAAAAATTTTTTGAATTTTTTTTTTTGATATTAATTTTAACTTAAAATATACTTCAAACCAAAGAAATCCTTTTTTTAAAATCCAAAATCGGTTAATTAGAACCAAAGTTATAGCACTTTAAAAAAAAAAGACAAAAATTTTGAAAATGCCATATTTTTGGTAATTTTCAAAATTTTGAAAAAATATTTGGTAGAGTTGTTTATCGCTATAAAGGTAATAAATTTACAAAAGTACAGCCAAATCCCAACAAGTCATGAAAATTAGTGTGTTGAACTGACGTGGAATCCACCCATTATATTCTCGATTATATTGAAAAAATTATTCTCTAAATAATTTTAATTTACCTTTCGTAATTCTCTAAATAATTTTAATTTATTTTTAAAAATTCTCTAAATAATTTAAATTATTTTTTTAAAATTTTCTAAATAATTGCTTCCTCATAAAGGAAGCTTTGTATTAGCAAAATTATGGATTGTCATTTTTTGACATATTTATAAATTTTTTTTTATTATGCCTAATACTTTAGTACTTTATATATGCACAGGAACTCCCCGTATAAATGTTCTAAATAAATAAAAAAAAATTTCGACGTATTTTGACCTCCGAAGTCCAAACAACGGATTTTAAAAATATGTCCCGATGTGTGTGTGTGTGTGTGTACTAACATTACATTTGCCTCAATATCTCAGAACGAGAAAGAGCTAAAGGCCTCAATTTTTTTTAAATTGTAGGTCTCCCCGGGGGACATAAAATGAGAGTATTTTCAGCCTGATTCATGAAGTTCAACTATTTTTTTTTCATTTTTCATTTTGTAAAAAAACGTTTTTTGGACATAACTTAAAAAAATGTTAGGACACTTATAAATCTTTTTCTTTAGTTTTGTAGAGTTTTTTTAGACGCATCTTTTGAGCCCTAATTGAACATTTTTCGTCCATATTAACCGGAGATATTAAACTTTTAAAAATCTAAAATTTTGAAAAATAAGACTTTTATAAAAATTTTTTTAAATGATGTGAAAGTAACTTCAAAAAATTATTACCAATTTTAAGAACATTAAAAAAACGTTTTGATTGACCTATTTTTGAACCTGATTCGGGCAGAAATTATGAAATTATTGGTATTTGAAAAATCAAAAATTGTGGAAAATATCATTTTTCAACATTCTTGTTTATTAACTTATGTGTAATTATTAAACTATTTTTACCATCTTATAGAATATATAAAAACACATTTTTTGGACCAAGATTTAATGATTTTTAACCCTTTTATAAAAAGTAATTCTTATATTTCAATTATTATTATTTCTATGAGGAAGCAAAGTGTTCATGAAATGAACACCAGAATTATAAAAATGTACAACTTGGCAGCGGTTTTTAAATTATTTATAGGAAAAAAATTAACATAATCATGGAAGTTTTGAGAATGAATGGAAGAGTATGAATTGAAAATTCAAAAGCTTTTGATTTTAACGTTTCTGCATTTGTGATTTCAATTTTTCAAAAACGTCTCTGTCAGAACTAAATTTCACCTGTCAGAGAATGCCAATGATGCCTGCGGGGTGATGTCGGGAATTCCGTAGATATTCCTCATATAACCCTGGAATGTTGGTGTTTGCGGGAAGGGCTTCTAATTGAAATGTACTCCGTTTTCTTTACAATTCGTCAGTTATGATGAAAATTTTTTTCATTTCTTTTTTTTGACATTTATACCAAATAGAATTATTTTTACATTTAAACTTTCTTTCCATTTCAAGTATATATTAAATTTCCATTTTTACCTTTAAAAATAAATTGGATCTCGGAATGCACATTTATTTATCCCAAAAATTTATTTCTCAAGTTCTTTTTACAGCAACCAAAACCCGGTTGGAGTAAAAAGAAAAAGAGTAAAATATAACTATATATTATTGTATTAATAAAAACTAATATTATATTGAAAATAAAAGTTAGTCATGGCTCAGAGCTTCACTCAATTCCTAAACGCTCCACTCAATACTTTCTTTTTTACTGGGTAAAATATGAACAATAGTTTCTTTTACATTTGTATTACAGATTGGACAGTTGAGTGTGGGATCTATTAAAAATCTTTTTTTTTCTATTTTATGATCTGACGCCTGGTTAGCGATAATCTTATTTGACATATTAATCGAGTTATATACATCGGGAGACCTGAGTTTAGATAATAGAGTGTTTTTTCTCCGATCGGCAGACACGGATACAACTGAAGACTAGTTGAGCCCTCTACCCTTGCAATGTCTGTTTTTCTTAGGAAGGATTCATACAACGCTAGAATGACTCGTGACTCTAATATTAAAGTTTCATATTCCAACGCATTCACATTGTTCGGTAGCGGTACATCCTTTAAAATATTTGCAATTTGCAATGCCCAATTATATTTTAAGTTACTCTTATTACATAATTTGGCCCTCTTAAAAATTTCGTTACAACAAATTCTGGGGTATCTGTCCTCCTGCATACTATTTATTTTTGTTAACCAGTTTAAAATTTGTTTAAAATTTGTTTTAAAACCGTATATGCCCAATGGGAAATGCCAGTGTAGTGCCGATGTTCAATACTGGCTTAGTACTCAGACGATTGTTCGGCGTAGTCTAGCCGAGCCTCGACAATTAGTGCTGGCGCAGTACAGAATTTTTGTTTCGCCAAAGCTTGGACAAGCCACGGCGGCAAGTGCTGGCTGAGTATAGAAAAATTGTTCACAACGCTCTTTGCCAACATTGCTTTTTTGACATAAACTTGAAAAAAATTATAAAAAAAGTTTATAAATGTTTATAAATATAAATTTATTGAAGAAAATTATTATTTTACTTTTCAGTTGTTCATTTTTTATTCTTATTAAATTTAATAATAACAATTAAACACAATTGTTTAATTTTGTAAATAATAAATTATTTAAACAAATTAGAATTATAAACAAAATTTAAACCTCAATCTCAATAATAATTTGGTTCCTATTAAAATACTATAATACTTCTTACTATGAATAAAGTAATTTAATTTAATTATTAAAAATTTAGTTTAATTTATTATTTCTAACGTACATATCTCTATTTTTTTCTCATCTTTGACTCAATAATTGTATGTCTGAATGATACTGAGATATTAATACTTTTCTGTACACATGTGTCGTTAGCATAGTGGTTAGAGCGTTAGTCTGTAAGTCCGTAGGTCGTAGGTTCGAATCCCCTCGTCAGCAATTTTGTTTATTTTCATAGGTTTGCGATATTTCTAGATTCCAATCGTTAGGTACTAAAATATGAAAATCTAATGCACACTTACTGTAGTTGTTTATTATTTAATTTTTAAATGTTATAAACAATTTTTTTCTACTTCATTTACTATATCCATTGTTAGTCTCCATCTTTAATACAATTTCTTTAAGAAGAGAAATATTTTATGAATAATAACTATTTATTAATGTTATTTACCATTTTGTTGTTAAATTATTTGTAATTATGAATTTACGACTAATTAATAACAATACGGCATTTATTGCGGCAATATTCTCAGCCAGCACTGGTCCAGTGCTGCGCCAGCGCTGTCTGGCAGCACTGACAGACAGTACTTCGGCAGCGCCAGACGGCGTTATCATCCCAGTGCCATGCCAGTGCTGGCTCTCAGCCTTGCCGCCAGTGCTGCCAGTGCTGGCGCAGTACTACGCCAGTTGTAAATTTCCCATTGGGTGAAAGACCGATTCTTCCCGCTTCTAGGCGTACGGCATAGTTTGGTGTAATTCTTGGTAACGATAAAACTCTCTTAAAAAAGTAAGTTTAAACCTTTTCTATAGTATCAAGGTAACGGAGACCCCAGACTTCCACTCTATATACAGCAACACTTTTAACCATACTATCAAACAATTTTTCTTTTGTCGCCCACTTGTCTGATTTAAAACGTTTTAAAATATTTATGACAGAATTTGATGCTACATTTGCAGCTGTCACCGCTCTACCGGTTGCTGCTCCGAACGTACCAGAGTTCGAAAAATGCGTTCCTAAGTAGATATATTCTTTCACAATTTCAAGCTTGTGTTCGCCGTACATAAAAGAGTAATTTTTTCTACGCCTCGCTTTTTGAAAGATCATTATTTTTGATTTGTTATAGTTTACTTTTAGTTCATTGATTTCACAATATTTCCAAGTAAAAAAGGAAGTATTGAGTGGAGCGTTTAGGAATTGAGTGAAGCTCTGAGCCAATACGGATTCGAGTAAAAACCGTATTGGGACGTTTGACTCAATTTTTTTTTCATCCGCCGAATACGGTCTTATTTTAGCATTAAAATTAAAATCACATGAGCAGAGTATACATTATAAATTGAAAGCACAATTGTCCTGGAATGTAAAAATGCCGATTTTGATAAGAAACAGTGAATATTTGTTAAAAATTGGTAAAAGCAAAGTTTAATAAGCGCGACTAAATTTACCATGTGAATAAATGAAGTGATAAGTTTAAATGGACTAAAAGAAATCTACTATTACCGACTGAAAGTTCCTAGAGAATTGTAAAACAATGAAATTTAATTGTTTTGTTGAATTTACCACAATTCTCTAGGAACTTTTAGTCGGTAATAGTAGATTTCTTTTAGTCCATTTAAACCTACCACTTTATTTATTCACATGGTAAATTCAGTCGCGCTTGTCAAACTTTGCTTTTACCAATTTTTAACAAATATTCACTGTTTCTTATCAAAATCGGCATTTTTACATTCCAGGACAATTGTGCTTTCAATTTATAATGTGTACTCTGCTCTTGTGATTTTAATTTTAATACTAAAATAAGACCGTATTCGGCGGATGAAAAAAAGATTGAGTCAAACGTCCCAATACGGTTTTTACTCGAATCCGTATTGGCTCAGAGCTTCACTCAATTCCTAAACGATCTCCTTGCAAGACACCTTTAGTCACTTCCACCGCATTTGTCACACCCTCTCGCGTACGTATCGCCACAGTGGCTTTTTCATAAAAGTTTTTACAAATTCTTACGAATCTAGAACTCAGACCCAACTTAAATAGTTTTAACCATAGCTTGTTATGCTTGACGGATGGAAATGCCCCTTCAAAATCCACAAAAAAGGCGAATAGCTTACCCTTTTCCCGGCTCAAATGGATTTGGATTATTCAATTTAACGTGAATATATTATCCACACAACCTCTTTTTCCCCTAAAACCTGATTGGAATTCGGGGATGCTCCCTGTATATTCTGCCCACGTTTTCAATCTTTTGTTAAGAATTTGAGTGAAAATCTTTGCAATTGACTTTATGAGCGCAATGCATTTATAATTATTCGGGTCAGACTTCTCGCCCTTCTTGTGGATCATGAACGCATGTGCTTGTCCCCACGCTGCAGGGACTGACTCCAAATTGATCGCCTTATTAAACATGCATTGCAGATATAAAATCCAGTTCGCTGGTAAGTTTTTGAAAAATTCAAAGGGAATTCCATCCGGGCCCGGCGCTTTGCCATTTTTACATTGCCTAATAACCGTAATTAATTCACCAAAAGAAATATTTTTGTCTAGTAGGGGGTGTCTTGCATCATACATGATTTTGTCGAAGACGATTCTCGGTGGATACATATGTGCCAGAAAATTATTCCAACGCTCTAAAGGAGCATTCAGACCTCTGCAGGCTGCCTGCCTGCGCAGGCAGAAGATCGTTCACACCTTACTTTTCTCGTTGAAAAATGAGGGAAGATTTAAATATCTATTAAAATTCAAATCTTCCCTCATTTTTCAACGGGAAAAGTGAGGTGTGAACGATCTTCTGCCTGCGCAGGCAGGCAGTCTGCAAAAGTCTGAATGCTCCTTAACCCAACATGATCGTGACTCGGAGCACGGAATTTAAATTTATTAACTGCTCTCCAAAAAGCAGTAGGATATTTACTTTGCGCGATTTCAGTTTTAATAGAATCCTCATATAACTTTTTTTTCTTTAAAATTAAATTTTTAAAACCCTTCTTTTCTTTTAAATAAAAATTTTCATAAAAATTTGAATTAAAACATTTTTTAAGAGCGTTTTTTACGTTTATTTTTTGTAAGGAACATTCTTTGTCGAACCATGGCTTATTGCGCTTAACATATTTTCTCCTTCTGTTCAACTTCACAAGTTCGGCAACTTCAGTTACAGTTGAGACTAGATATATAAGACACATATTCGTAGTTACAAAATACGAGGTCTACAGTACTATTTCCCCACTTTCCACAATAGGTAAAATTGGCAGGGGCATCCCCTCTTGATCTACCATTTATTAGAATAAAAGAATGATCCTCAAAGAAATCTATCAAAAATTTTCCTCTCATGTTAATTTTCTTATCTAGCGAATTTCTCAACCCATACAAGTTCGCAGCGCATTCCGCAAAAATCAACTCATCTATTTGATTGAGCTTCCCCACTCTAACGTTTAGATCACCTCCTACTATTTTTAGCTTTGGCTGCATTGAAACTTGCATTCATTTTTTAGAGTCCTTCCACTGTTGCTTCTAACTGGGAAATTTTTTGTTTGAAGTTTGTTTTAATCTCATTTAGATCCTCTTGTAGTTTTTCTTTGTTAGTTTTTATTAAATTTATATCGTCTTTCGTTGCCATATTATTTTGTATCTTCATTAGTGTTTCCATCACCTGTTGTGATTCCATTGTTTATAGCTGTCAATCAACGCTTATTTTGATTATATTGTTATATACACTTCAGCTTTTACAAATTTCACAATTGAGAGGATTTTACTGTTAGCAACAATATTTAAAATAAGAACGATTTAGAAAACTACCGAAAAAAAGAAAAAAAACACTGGATACAGAATCCAACGTCACAAAATAAAGTAAAAAAGTCATTTCACGACACACTAGAACACCAGTATATTTGCACTAGTAAGCAAAAATACAACCTGAATTGCAAAAACAGAGCAGTTATTGCGGAACTCTTGTAAGACACGTCTATACACTGTGAAGGCTATAGCGACACTCGAAAAACTTTATTTAAAAACATTATTTTTCGAGGTGTCAGGGGCCAACGAATACCGCTGTCGAAATTTTATGTATTGTTTTAAGATCCAGCCCCTCAAATGATGTCACGCAATTTTTCGGGATTTTAGACCCCCCTCCCCCCTGTCACGCAATTTTACATGTAAAAATACATTGTGTCACGTTTAGTAGAGATCCCCCCCTCCCCACAAAAAAGTGACATCATTTGTGAACGCTCCCTTATTAATAGTATGGGTTAAAGTAATAAACATAAAGAATTATAAAAATAATTAAAACAATAAAGTAGAATTAATTTTGCAAAAAAATATTAATATTGGTGAAGAAAATTTTAAGACAAATAATCACTCTAACTGCAGTAGGATCTTTCAATAGTGCAGTTCTGAACAGTGAGAACAGTTGAGTAGACGAGGGGTTCCGGGAGGCGAAGGGAAAGGGAATCTGTGACGTCAAATACAGTGCCGTCGGTCATTTAATTGTTTAGTGTCATTTAGTGGTGCCAAGTATTTAGGAGTGGGGGACCCTTCATTTTCTTGACACGGTCCTAATTTATTACGTTTATGCACTCTTCGAATAGTGCATAATATATTCCCGACGACTGCACTATTAGAAGATCCTACCGTATCTATTTTATTATTCCAAATAATTGTTCTAAATTATAAATTCAAGTGCCATATACATACACGGAGAAAATTTATTCCTGAAATTTTACTGAATTTAGTTCGGTAAAACTGGGATGAAGTGTCAAAACAGTAATTTTTCAAGAACTAGACTGTAAAAGAAATTGCATTGAAAAATAATGTAAAAAGCATAAACCTTACGATACATTTATTGGCGCTTCACTTACAGTTAATAATGTCAATTCAGTAGATCTATATAAATACTGACGTAACTCTCAATTTACCTACTTCAATCACTACCTAAACCCACTACAATTGTTTATGAACAAATACTAATTGATACACCTGCCTACAGTACATTCTAAACGCATACACTAATACATACATCGCACGCTTTACATTATTGCTTCAGAAAGTTTCAACTGTCCTTAAGGCTTCGTCCATAAATTACGTCACACGTTTTTAGCCCATTTTTGACCCCCTCCCCCCTTTGTCACACTGCGTAACATATGAAGGAACTCCCTCCCTCTAAATTACGTCACAATTCGTAAACCCACCTTTAATAAATTTTTCCAAAATGAATCACTGTCAACATCTAATTTTACATAAATAAAGTGGATTACTTCCGAATAAGGGGGACCTCCGATTTCAATAAAAATTGGTATACCAACGTATTTTGATGCGTTGATTACGAAAATGATAATGAAAATTGGCGCAAATTTGATGTTCATGGTGAAAACTATAAAAAAAACCATAAAATTGTGGTTTTTTGCGTATAATTCGTTGGATTGGATTAATAATATTTTTTGTGTTTAAAAATATTTGTAAATTTTTTTTGGTTTTATATGGAGGAAGAAGGAGTCATTCAGCTTCTGTTGGAAATTTTTTTTTTATCAAAATTTAATTGATTGCAGAAATAATTGTGATATTTTTTGTTTTCTATTTAATTCTGAAACCCCAAGGTGGATAACTCCTTCCTCTTCCATAATTTTTTGTGTTTAAAAATATTTGTAAATTTTTTTTCTGCTTTTAATTCGAGGAGGAAGGAGGCATCCACCTTGGGTTTCTCAGAATATAAAAGCAGAGAAAAATTTACAAATATTTTTAAACACAAAAAATTATGATTAATCCAATCCAACGAGTTAAACGCAAAAAAAACCACAATTTTATGGTGTTTTTTATGGTTTTTACCATGAAGATGATCTAGTCACCAATTTTCACTATGATTTTCGTAATCAGGGCACAAAATTACGTAAGTATACCAACTTTCATTAATATCGGAGGTAAGTATGCGCTTTTCGGAAGCATATCCTTCGTTTTTTACGAATTATACGCAAGAAAACCACAATTTTATGGTTTTTTATGCTTTTTACCATGAACATTAAATTTGCGCCAATTTTCATTATCATTTTCGTAATCAGCGCATCAAAATACGTTTATTGTAAAGAAAAATGTTTAAATTTGTATTTAATGGAATAAAACAATAATTTATCAAAATCCTTATTATTCTCAAATTTTTCTGTTAAAAATTAAAAATCTTATACATACTTTGAATAAAAGTACAAGTTGGAAATTATTAAATTAAATAATAGCAAATTAATATTTCTGAAATATTAAATAATAATTGTGAGGTATTAAAAAGCAAAGAGGAAATAAGCAAGTAAGCAAATAAGGAAGTAAGTAAGCAAGAAGGAAACAAGCAAGTAAGAAAGTAAGGAAGTAAGTAAGCAGGAAGGAAACAAGCAAGTAAGCAAGATGGAAATTAGGAAGTAAGCAAATAAGGTAGTAAGTAAGCAGGAAGGAAATAAGCAAGTAAGCAAAGTAAGCAAGAAGGAAACACACTCAGAGAAAAAGTTTATTTCACTTAACCAAACTGTTTAATTAACCTATTTTATTTGTCACGATAAAACAATTTTGTTGATTTAAATAAAAATTTGGTTCATTTTAATAAATACGTAAAATTTGTTTGGTTATTGGAAAGAAATTTTTTATTTGAAGTTGTTTGTTTCATTTAACCAAATTTGGGTTTCGAATACAGAATATTGTTTAGTTAAATACAATTTGTTCGACACAACACACAAATTTGTTTGATTCAACCAAATCATTTTATTTGAGTCAAACAAAAATATTTGCTTGTCTCAAAAAGTACATGTGTGAATTTAAAAATGCCCACATAGCACCATATTTTGCGGGAAGCTAACGGGAAACTAACCATGTTAGCTTCTATAGCTAACATGGTTAGTTTCCCGTTAGCTTCCCTTGGCCTATAAATGTCCTACGCTTTTTAGTTTTCCGTGTTAGCTTGCAGAAAGTTATCTAAGAAACTTTTCTGAAAACAAGTAGAGAAAAGTTCTTTAAAACTATCTCTGGTAAGTATCTGTAAGCATTAGAAGTTAGTTTCAGGTAAGCGTCATAAGGTAAGTAATATAATATAAATTGATATTATACAAATAATCATTTACGGAATTTCCGTAATTATCTATTTAATTTGCACTTAAACTTATTTAATATTTCAGTTTACTTATAGCTAAAAAAATAGTATTTATAAATTTAATAAATAAAATAAAAAATATTTCTCTCTATAATTTATTTATTGCCGCGAACTGATTACTTATTTATTCCTCAATATCAATATTATATTATTGAAGAATAATTTTGAAAATAAATTTGGAGGGACTGGGGATAGAACCCGGGTTCACAACGCAGAAAGAAACAACCTAACCAACTAACCTAATCAACCATGTGTAGGGATAAATATTTCGGGTCCTTTTAAGCTTCAAGTGATCTCATTGGTTGGCGTCACTAATGGCGGGATAATTTAAAAAAGGATTCACAAAGATATTTGAATTTTCTCATTACAATAAATAATTTAATTTCTAATATTATTTATTAATTAAATTTTCAAAAAATAAGAATAAATAAATTATTAAAAATGAAAATATTAAATTAGAAAGTTAATAGATAAGCATTAAACTAAACTTTATTTCTTTCCTTACTTAATTTGACTTCACATCTATTCGCAATTTGAAGTTAGTTGTTTCTGTTTGTATTTTGTTCTCTAGTTTTTTTTATAATTAATTATTCTTTTTAATATTTTAATATTTAAAATTAATGAAAATTCTAATGTATAATAAAATGCTTTCAATATTAGAAAAGCAATTAAACAAAATTTTTGTCAATTAAAAATATTCCTTATGCGTTATTTCTTACTTAATTTTATAATTTTTAACCTGCAATAATTTAATTTTTACAAAAAAATAAATCCAAAATTTTCAAAATAATTAAATTTTTTGCGAAAAATTAAAATAAAATCTTTTAAAAAAGTTTATTCTTACGCAAAATTTAATTTATTTATTTAGAATAATATTTAAAATATTTAAATTTTTATAAAGAGTTTTATCAAAATTTCTTATAATAATTTAATTCTTTTGTGAAATGTTATTAATTAATTATGAAACTAATTGAATTTCTGAGAAGAATAAATTTATTAAAATCTTTGAAAATCCTAATTAAATTCATTTGAATTTTTTTTCAAATAATGGAGTTTCTTTAATAATTTCAATCGAAGATTTTGAAAGTAATTAAAAATTTATGAACATTTTTAATTTGTTATTAGCATAATAATAGTAAATCATTCCGTGCATTACATTTGCTGATTTATTGATAACTTTTGCAAAATAAAATTTGTAAATACCCGTGTGGAAAAAGCCACGTTCGAGCCCCACAGCTCCGGGGCCCCCGTCAGGGGCCCTCGTGGAAGATCCATGAGGAGAAATCCACGAGGGCACCAGCAGGGGCCCCGTTCTTTGCCCTTACGGTTGCCCTGCTCAAAAATTTATCTAAGTTTTAAAAAAAAAATTTTTTTGTTGAAAAAGTTTAGTTCAGAATGCATTAAATTACGTTTTAAAGCACCTGAAATAAACATTAAGTGACATTTTTCCAGAAATCCTATCACAAAGTTATGGAAATTTACGAGGGCACCAGCAGGGCCCCTGCTCTTAGCCATTATGAATGCCCTGCTCAACAATTTTTCTAAGTCCAAACGAAAAATTTTTTTTACAACAAAAAATTATTGTTTACTATCATTTTAAACAATGAAAAACACGTTTTTAACAAATATTTAATGTTAGTTTTTTTGAAAATATTGAACTTACCTAAGGGCAAATCCATGAGGGCCCACGCGAGGGCCCTCATGGATTGCCCACATTATTAACTAGAAAAAATTTCTAAGTCCAAAAAAAAAATTTTTTTTACATAAAAAAATTAATGTTTATAATGATTTTAAACTATGAAAAACGCGTTTTTAACACAAATGTTTTGACATTTTTTTTTTGTTGAAATTATAAAAATATTAATTTATGAATATTTATGGTCTATTATTATATTATTGATATTGTTATTATTATTATTAAACTATTTAATTATTTGTCATGGTGTATTAGTGTTAATAAATAATTTATTGAATCATCAAAAGCAAGTCAGCAAGTTACCTACATTAGAGCAATAATTTTCAAGTAGGTCCCGTAGCATAGTGGTAAGAGTGTTGTCTGGTAGTCAATAGGTCGTAGGCTCAATTCCCACGTGCGTCAGATTTTTTTTTTTTTTTGGTCACGATTTAATTAAAAAAAGTAAAAATTGTTAAATAAGAATGTTATTTGTCAATAATTGGACTAATTTGTTATTAATAAATAATTAATTTATTAATTTAATTGAAAATAAAGTTGAGGGCATTTTATGAAATCCACGAGGGCACCGCGTGGAAAATCCATATGGAATCCATGAGGATTTTCCTCGAGGGCACCCATGAGGGAAAGCATGTCACGCCTTCGAGGGCTCCGCGTGAATTGCCCCTGCGGGTTCCACATGGCAAGAGGGCAATCCACGAGGGCCCTCACCATTTTTCTGCACGGGTACGTTAAGAATATTAAAATTTGAAAAAAGAATAGCAATTTTTATTAATGAATTATTTAATAATAGAAATAATTTATTCTTTAAATTATATTTACTTTACTATTTTTTTATATCATTTTTATTTTATTTATGCATTTGAAATGTTTTTATTTAAAGAATTGATTTAAAAAAAAAAATATAATTTAAGCAATAAATTATTTCTATTACAGGATCGCCAGAGGCAAGGGAAATCACGGAAAAGTCAGAGATTTTTTTTTAAGTACTGGAAATAATTAAATTTTGGAGAAGTTACAAACGATTGCAGAAATTCAATTATTTTTAAAAGTAATGAAATTCTTCGCAAAAATTCAATTATATTCAAAAATTAAAAAAAATTCTCCTCAAAATTCAATTATCTTTAAAAATAATAAAATTCAATGATTTTCAATATCTAATATTTTAATAAAATTTTTCAAAAGAATTCAAATATTTATAAAAAAATAATCATAAAATTCTAAGCAAACATTAAATTATTTTCATAAATAATAAAAATTTCACAGCAGTTTAACTAATTACAAATTTTTTTATAAATTTCTTCGCAATAATTTAGTTATTTTAATGAATAATAAAACTCATCATAGATTTCAATTTTTTAATACAATTTTAATTGAATTTCTCGAAAAAATTAATTATTCTTGAAAATTTTATTAAAATTCCTCAAAAAATTCAATTTTGTTGATAAAATTCTTTATGATAATTCAATTTCGAGAAACATTCATTTATTCAATAAATTATTTATTTTTATATTTAAATAATTGAATTCTTGTAGAATTTTTCAATAAAAATTGATTTAAAAATGAATATCAGTTAAAATTTCAGATATAATTGAATATTAAAAGCATTATGGCATGAATTTTTAAATATAATTTATAACTGAATTCTTTTGAAGAATTTTAATCAAATTTTTGAAAATAATTACATTTTTCGAAGAATTTACTTAAAATTGTATAAAAAATAATTGAATTCTTGCAATGAATTATTTCAAATTTTTGTTTAAATAATTGAAATCCTGCGAAGAATTTTATTATTTAGGGAAATAATTAAATTCCTGCAATGAATTTTATTACATTTTTTTTAATAATTGCATTCTTTTGAGAACTTTTATTAAAATAGTAGATTTTAAAAATATTTGAATTTCAACGAAGTATTTCATTATATTCGTGAAATGTAATTAAATTCTTGCAACAAAATTTTTGAAGATAATTTCATTTTTCGAGAAATTTATTAAAAATTGTATTAAAAATAATTCAAATCCTGTGAAAAATTTTATTATTTATGAAAATAATTGAATTCGTGCAATGAATTTTATTATACCTAATGTTTGTAAATAATTTAACTTTTTCGAAATATTTTATATTCCGAGTCGAAGACTCGGAGTGATTGATATCTTTATGTTTTATAATAATATTCTTATAAGTTGTTGAATTTTAAAAATGTTTGAATTTGAATGTTTTAAAGAATTTTAATTTCTATGGGAAAATAAGAATTAAATGTTTATTTAAAAATTTAGTTAATATTGATGTTTGCGAATAATTTTACAATTTAAGAAATTCGTAAGTAAATGTAATAGAATATTTTTTTTATTTAATAATTTTTTAAGTAAATATAATTTAAAGAATAAATTATTTCTATTATTAAATAATTCATTAATAAAAATTGCTATTCTTTTTTCAAATTTTAATATTCTTAACGTATTTACAAATTTTATTTTGCAAAAGTTATCAATAAATCAGCAAATGTAATGCACGGAATGATTTACTATTATTATGCAAATAACAAATTAAAAATGTTCATAAATTTTTTAATTACTTTCAAAATCTTCGATTGAAATTATTAAAGAAACTCCATTATTTGAAAAAAAATTCAAATGAATTTAATTAGGATTTTCAAAGATTTTAATAAATTTATTCTTCTCAGAAATTCAATTAGTTTTATAATTAATTAATAACATTTCACAAAAGAATTAAATTATTATAAGAAATTTTGATAAAACTCTTTATAAAAATTTAAATATTTTAAATATTATTCTAAATAAATAAATTAAATTTTGCGTAAGAATAAACTTTTTTAAAAGATTTTATTTTAATTTTTCGCAAAAAATTTAATTATTTTGAAAATTTTGGATTTATTTTTTTGTAAAAATTAAATTATTGCAGGTTAAAAATTATAAAATTAAGTAAGAAATAACGCATAAGGAATATTTTTAATTGACAAAAATTTTGTTTAATTGCTTTTCTAATATTGAAAGCATTTTATTATACATTAGAATTTTCATTAATTTTAAATATTAAAATATTAAAAAGAATAATTAATTATAAAAAAAAACTAGAGAACAAAATGCAAACAGAAACAACTAACTTCAAATTGCGAATAGATCGTCGGGTTAGCGCAATATCATACTTATTCGATAAACAAGGCAAGAACATACTTATTCAGAAAAGAGGCAAGAACATGCTTATTCAAAATATAAAGTAAAAACAAACGAATTCGCAAATTAACCTTTTTAGTCAGACTTTAAATTATCAAGAATATTATAATTTTATTTCAATAATACTTTTCATATTAGAAAAACAAGATATTAAAAAAATTATTCTCAATGGAACTAAATAAAAGTTATTATTCGTAAAACAATTGTACAAAAGTAAAATTTAAAATCTGACTAAAAAGGTTAATTTGCGAATTCGTTTGTTTTTCCTTTATATTTTGAGTAAGCATGTTCTTGCCTTTTTTCTAAATAAGTATGTTCTTGCTTTGTTTGTCGAATAAGTCTGATATTGCGCTATCCCGACGAGATGTGAAGTCAAATTAAGTAAGGAAAAAAATAAAGTTTAGTTTAATGCTTATCTATTAACTTTCTAATTTAATATTTTCATTTTTAATAATTTATTTATTCTTATTTTTTGAAGATTTAATTAATAAATAATATTAGAAATTAAATTATTTATTGTAATGAGAAAATTCAAATATCTTTGTGAATCCTTTTTTAAATTATCCCGCCATTAGTGACGCCAACCAATGAGATCACTTGAAGCTTAAAAGGACCCGAAATATTCTTCCCTACACATGGTTGATTAGGTTAGTTGGTTAGGTTATTTCTTTCTGCGTTGTGAACCCGGGTTCTATCCCCAGTCCCTCCAAATTTATTTTCAAAATTATTCTTCAATAATATAATATTGATATTGAGGAATAAATAAGTAATCAGTTCGCGGCAATAAATAAATTATAGAGAGAAATATTTTTTATTTTATTTATTAAATTTATAAATACTATTTTTTTAGCTATAAGTAAACTGAAATATTAAATAAGTTTAAGTGCAAATTAAATAGATAATTACGGAAATTCCGTAAATGATTATTTGTATAATATCAATTTATATTATATTACTTACCTTATGACGCTTACCTGAAACTAACTTCTAATGCTTACAGATACTTACCAGAGATAGTTTTAAAGAACTTTTCTCTACTTGTTTTCAGAAAAGTTTCTTAGATAACTTTCTGCAAGCTAACACGAAAAACTAAAAAGCGTAGGACATTTATAGGCCAAGGGAAGCTAACGGGAAGCTAACCATGTTAGCTATAGAAGCTAACATGGTTAGTTTCCCGTTAGCTTATAAGTTATAAGTTATAAGTTTTTCAAATTAGTTTTAAAACTATTTTCCCGTTTCTCTTAAAATAACTTGAAAAGCATATTAGATATTAAATTGTTATCTATTTAACCTAAAAAATATTTATTTCAAGTTTTTTAAAAATATCATTTAAAACCATTAAAAAAACTCCTATTGAAATAATGTTTTAAAGTTATTTATAAGTGTTTAAACGATCATTTTATAATTATATTAGTATATTATTATAAAATATATATTAAAAAAGAAAAAAATGTTATTTACTATCTGCGTAATATACAATTTAAGGAAAGATTGTTAATTTTTAGTAAATCCAGATTTTAGCAAAATTTTAGTGTTTTATTTTACATTTTTTGCATAATATATCTACAGAAAAAATTTTACTAGGTCATTCTTTTTTTAATTTACTCTCAAATATATACACAAAAGATTTCATGAAGCAGAAACGATTAAAAAAAATGTTTACGCAACATTATAGAAAAACAAAGTTCGATGCACAAAATAGCCCCATCCCGGGAGTTATTGTGTGCACGACTTACAATGACTATAACTAAGACAAAAAAATTTTTTTCTTTGCCAAATTTATAGGAAAGCTTCAGAAGGATGTCCACAACATGTATCAAAAGTTGATTTTATTTATTCTTTTAATTCTGAATTTAAATAAATCTTTGAATAAAAAAAAGCTATTTGGTGCACAAAATAGCCCCGGTTGACGGTAATATTTTACTCAATTGTTATTTATTTTCCTCTAATAATGTTTGAGTTTCCTAATTTAATATTTTCTAGTGTACATATTATTGGTTAATTTATGATTTATTATATGTATAATTTTAAAATATCAATAATTATATAATAAATTATAAATTAACCAATAATATGTACTAGAAAATATTAAATTAGGAAATTCAAATATTATTAGAGGAAAATAAATAACAAAATTAAGTAAACCAAAATATTTATTTAAATGAACCAAATACGTTAACTAAAACTACCCGTGCAGAAATTTTGACCGGGGCCAGATCGGGACAAACCGGGCCCCGATCTGGCAACCCGACCTGGCCCCGGCCTGGTTGAAACACTAAAACCGACCGGGGCCATGGTACTTTGCCCGATCTGGCCGCCCTGTCGGGACCCGGTCGGGCCCATGGGATTTCCCCCGATCTTTTCGCTACCCAGGTAGGAATCCAATACTGACTGCATTTTATTATATTAAAGCTCGTTATTTGATTATTAAAGCATGGGGAGTATTTACTTCAATATTAATAATTATTATTAATATTTTTGTAGTAAATAAACTTTTATGAGTGTCATTAAAAATGTAAATAATTATTAGAATTGCTTTTATTGAACTAAGTTTTAAAAAAAATATTTTTCTTATTTTCTTTCATTAATTTAGACAGACTATCTTATTTAAATTAATAATTATTTATAATTATTATTATTGTTAATAAAATTATTTAAACCTATACTTTATGTAACATTATTAAGAATTATACACAAAACACTTAAAACTAAGACGGAAAAATATCGCACGCACGGAGGATCGAACCCTAGACCTAGAGGACGCAACTCGAATACACATACCGCATAGCCACGCAAGCTTGGAAGCGACCTCGCTTAAACTTCCTTTTAAATCATGGGACCATTATATACAGTGCTATCATAATAAATTGACTGTATCATATTTATTTATAGAAAAATTATTAAAAATGTATGTTATATATATATAAATTAATATGTTTATCATAATAATATGGTAAAAATTATTAATTTAATTATTTATTCTCTATTATTTATAATTTAACTATTTTTTAAAATAATAAAAATTTTTTATTATTAATAATTCACAATAATACTAAAAATTATTAATTAATAATAATTTATCTTTTTGCCTTAAACATGGAATTTCAATTTAAGTGTGAAAAATAATTAAGAGTTTTTAAGAGTTATAAATGTCAGAAATAATATATTAATATTATAACCACAAATAAATTTAACATTTTAGGCAATATTTTTGGTTATCACCATGATAACATCGACAAATGGTTCACCCTCGACAATTGGTGCGTTTGTCCTATTGTTTTAAATTAAAGGAGAATAAATTCTTAAGACATCCCTCGAGGCCAATTTTTGAGTTTTTAATTGTTTATAATTTTTATTTTCAAATTTCAATCAAAGTTAACAAATTAACACAATTTTTTAAAAACGGACGTTTATTTTCTTATTCCGTTACTGTACATGCTCTAAATCAGTTCAAATTAATCCAATATTACCAGCAGACAATTAAAAACCCATAAAGTAATATATTTCAATTGTCATAAACAACATTAATTAACAAATAGTTAACTTTGATTCCTCTCCAATAAAAATTTTTTTTTCAAATTTTTTTTTAATTTTAGTTCATTTGAAGAATATTTTTCCTTTATGATTAAAAAATAACTTATTTAAATTGTTATAAACAATATTAATTAACAAATAGTTAACTTATGATCCTGTCCAACAGAAAATTTTTGTTACAAATTTTCTTTTTTACTTAGGTTCTTTTAAAGAATATATGTGGACGTCCGCATGAAAAGGGACCACTTTGTCGGTTCTAGATTCCGAGATATTCGCAATTTACTAATTTTGAAGAAAAATATCGAAATTGTTTTTATCTTTTTTCTTAATCTACAGGGTCTACCACGTCGATTCATGCAGTTTTTATTAATTTATTGACACTCTACACGGAGAAACTTTGTATACTAGTTTCTGTTAAACTCACCATGTGTTCTTAGTAAATTGACTACTAAAGTGGGGAAAAACTGCGACGGTATCAATATTTCGTAGTCTGACTATTAAACACAGAAAAAGAGTTTGAAAATTTAGTAGTCAGTTGATCAACATTAAAAATTCACGATTTCGCTAAAAAAACAATGTCGAATGTCAGTGACAGTTATACAGAATGTCGCCACTTATAATTATTGAGTAAGGAAGAAATCTATTTTACCTAATGTCGATTGATAACTTAATTTTAATGCAACCTAATCTAATTCCCTAACATACAGATAAAGTAACGCACACTGTAATCGACGGAACGCATATACAATTCATATAGAGAAAATAAGTCAGTGTTCTTATATACTAATCCAACAATTGTATTTCCACTTGGGAGAAAATTTGTATGCATATGTTGAATGCCGTTTTAAATAATATTTGTTTGTTATACAAAATTGATAAAGTCAATTAATTACTTAAAATTAATAAGGTCTATTTTTGAAATGAACAGAATTAATTTTCATCAAACAGGATTCTTGTAATAAATTATAAAAATGTTTGACATATAGAAAAATAAAATATAATGTCATTATTATTTCGTAAAATTGTTTATTTAATTATTTAATTTAATTAAAAAAATAATTACACTGAGAAAAATATTAAAGCAGGTCAATAATATCTGTGACAATGAAATATATAAACATTTTGTTCAAATTTAAAAGACTTGTTCAAACATAACCTCACATTTACTGATAAAAGAGAACCAGGTGGACCAGGTGGAATGACGGCGGCCATTTAACTCGAACACATGTATATGAGTTAAGGTGGTTATGTGTGACTACACGAACAGCGGTACTCGTTTGTATGCGTGCAGTTCTGATAGTTTGACTACTAAATTGTAAACGCAGCGCGAAGAAAATATCATTCTTACGAATATAGAAAATAAAATTTCGACATTCACTTTTTCAATAACTTTTTTTTCTCGTACATCATAAACGAGTTTCTCTTAACTTGACTACTAAATATTGAAAAAAAAGAGAACATGTATTATTATCGAAACTTCTATTAAATAAGAAATTTCGTCTTTTGGTCACTTTTTCCCCACTTTAGTAGTCAATCTACTAACAATACATTGTGAGTTTAACAGCAATTGGTATTCAAAGTTTTTCCGTGTAAGTATTTTATTTCGTTGTTAGAAAAAAAAATGAAAAGGGACCACTTTGTCGGAAATCTGTTATTTTTTCATTGTTTCAAAACGAAGGGAGGGAAAAATTCGAAACCTATTGATTTTCAATCTTAAGGGTGTACTAGACTTAAAACAACTCTTATCTGAATAACTTCCCAGAAGAGCCGGAGAAATTCGCGTTACAATTTTTAATTTCGTGTTTTTGGAAAAGGAATTTTTAATTTTTCTAAGATTTTTTATAATAAAGTCGCTTAAAAAATTTTTTTAGGCTACTTTTCTTTTCTTTGCTTGAAATAACTTTAAAAAATGACACCGAACCTTTAAATTCGTTAAATATTCCACTTTATTAATTAATAACCGTATTTTTAGAAAAGGGACCACTTTGTCGGAGATCCATTATTTTGTCATTGTTAAAAAATGAGGGGGGGGGGAATTCGAAACCTATTGATTTTCAATCTTAAGGGTGTACTAGACTTAAAACAACTATTATCTGAATAACTTCCCAGAAGAACCACAGATATTCATATTACAATCTTTGATTTCGTTTTTCTCGAAATGACGTATTTGATACTCCAAACTTTAAAATTCTGTAACTCATCAAATTTTTTACCAAAAAGGTTGTAAGACCACTCAAAATTTTCCAAATTTTGTCAGGAATTCGCCCATATAGATAAGTCCAATAGTGCCAAAGTGGTCCTTTTTCATGCGGACGTCCACATATATCTTTTTTGCTTATAATATAACTTATTTAAATATTTAATATTATATATCCGTGGTCTTTTAACATTATCTAAATAAAAAAGTAAACGTGAAAAAAAAATTTTTGGTGGAAAAGAACAAAAATTAACTATTTGTTAATTAATATTATTTGTAACCATTTAAATAAGTTATTTTTTAAACAAAAAGGACACATATTTTTAAAATGAACTTAAATTAAAAAGTAGACGTGAAAAAAAATTTTTTTGGTGGACAGGAGCATAAGTTACATAACTATTTGTTATTTAATATATTGTTTATAACAATTTAAATAAGTTATTTTTTAATTAAAAAGGACAAATATTCTTTAAATAGACTTAAATTAAAAAGAAAATGTAAAAAAAAAATTTTTAGTGGAATAGGTATCAATGTTAACTATTTGTTAATTAATATTGTTTATAACAATTTAAATAAGTTATTTTATAATCAAAAAGGACAAATATTCTTTAAATGAACTTAAATTAAAAAGAAAAGGTAAAAAAAACATTTATTAGTGGAAAGAAATCAAAGTTAACTATTTGTTAATTAATATTGTTTATAACAATTGATATAAATTACTTTCTGTTTTATTAATTGTATGGTGGTCATATTGTATTAATTTGAACTGATTCAGATCATATGCAGCAACGGAATAAAAAAATAAGCCTCCTTTTTTGAAAAATTGTATTAATTTGTTAACTTTGATTGAAAATAAAAATTATAAACAATTAAGAACTAAAAAATTGACCTTAAGGGATGTCTTAAGAATTTATTCGCCTTTAATTTAAAATAAAGAATACTGAAACCGGTTAAGAATTGTAGGCTGTAGACAGTTTTGAACAGTAAATTGTAAAAAAAATCCCATTGTGCGCTGTTTGTAGATCCTTGGGCAAACCCGGCCTGGTCCTGGTCGGGGCCACGAAGTCGGGGCCAGATCATGAAATCCCGACTGGGGCCAGGGCGGTAATCGGGAACAAAAGTGTCGATTTCTGCACGGGTATTTATTTGAATCAAACAAATCTTTTCTCTTGAAATAAATAAATTTTTTAGTTATATTAAATAAAATTTTTTGGTTAAGTGTAATAACCATTTGGTTAATACAAATAAACGTATTGGAAGAAATTTTTTGGTTGAATCAAACAAATGTTTGGTTGACTGTATAGCAATGCATTTATTTGGTTGATTCAACCAAAATTTGGTTGTTTCGAACAAATTTTTTTCTGAGTGCAAGCAAGTAAGCAAATAAGTAGGTAAGAAAGTAAGCAAAGTAAGCAAGATGAAAATAAGCAAGTAAGTATGCAAATAAGGAAGTAAGCTAGTAAGCAAGCAAGTTATTTCCTCTTTGCTTACTTGCTTACTTTCTTACTTATATACTTGCATACTTATACTTATGTTTAATTGCTTACTTATTTATTTCCTTCTTGCTTGCTTACTTATGTTTACTTGCTTACTTACTTGATTCCTTGTTTGCTTACTTACTTACTATTATTCAGATTTAACCCCTTGACTGCCGATGGCAAAGATCTTTGCCATTTCGGACTTTGCTCTGACTGCCGGAAAACTGACAATCTTTGCCATGATAAAAATTGATGTAAAAAAGTCAAAAATGGCTGAAAATTAAAAATAAAATGATTTCTAAAAAGTCAACGCTATGCAGAATGCGACGCAAGTTTCTGTTTTTAAATTAAATGAATTATAAAAATGTTATAAATTTTTAAAAACAACACTTTTAGCAAATATTTCAAAATCTTTGCCATGGACAATACAATGCATTTTTATTTTAAAAATGTCTAAAATCGCCTGAAATCTATTACTTGAGAGTTTTCGGGGTCGCTGATTACGAATATGATGTCAGTTTTTCAAAATTCAAAATGGCGGATCCAATATGGCGGATGACTTTTTTAAAAATTGATCCAAATTACCTCAAATTTGTTACTCGGGGGTTGTCGGGGTCGCTAATTACGAATATGATGATGGTTTTTCAAAATTCAAAATGTCGGATCCAATATGGAGGATGACTTTTAAAAATGTCTAAAATCGTTTGAAATCTATTACTCGGGGGTTTTTGGGGTCGCTGATTACGAATATGATGTCGGTTTTCAAAATTCAAAATAGTGGATCCAATATGGCGGATGACTTTTTTAAAAATTGATCCAATTTACCTGAAATTTGTTACTCGGGGGTTGTCGGGGTCGCTGATTACGAATATGATGATGATTTTTTAAAATCCAAAATGACGGATTCAATATGGCAAATATTTTTTTAAAAAATTTTGGATTCGCTTGAAAATTATCATTCGGGGGTTTTTGGGGTCGCTGATGACGAATCCAATGTCAGTTTTTCAAAATTCAAAATTGCTGATCCAATATGTCATACCGCGGAGATCCACTTCACCCAAGAACTTATTGAAAAGGTGAAATGCGTTAAGACATTTCAATAGAATTTCATTTTTTGCACTCTCTTTATAGCTGTTCTATGAAACCGGCATTTGTAAAATTTGTTCTGCTTTTATGATAAAAACAAAATTTAAAAAAAATGTCCGCCATATTGAATCCGACATTTTGAATTTTTAAAAACAGACATCCGATTTGTCAACAGCGACCCCGAAAACCCTTGAGTGATAATTTTCAAGAAAATCCAATATTTAAAAAAAAATATCCGACATAATGGATCCTCCATTTTGAATTTTGAAAAACTGACATAGAAATCGTCATCAGCGAAACCCAAAAATCCCCGAGTGACAAGTTTTAAGCGAATATAAAATTTAAAAAAAAAATGTCCACCATATTGGATTCACAATTTTTAATTTTTAAAAACTGACATCGGATTCATCATCAGCGACCCCGAAAACCCACTAATGATAATTGTCAAGCGAATCCAAAATTAAAAAAAAAAGTCCGCCATATTGGATCCGCCATTTTGAATTTTGAAAAATTGACATAGAAATTGTCATCAGCGACCCCAAAAATCCCCGAGTGACAAGTTTCAGGTAATTTTGATCAATTTTTAAAAATCCGTCCGCCATATTGGATCCGCCATTTTGAATTTTGAAAAACCGACATCAGATTCGTAATTAGCGACCCCAAAAACCCCCGAGTAACAAATTTCAGGTAATTTGGATTAATTTTTAAAAGCCGTCCGCCATATTGGATCCGCGATTTTGAATTTTGAAATACCGACATCAGATTCGTAATCAGCGACCCCGATAACCCCTGAGTAACAAGTTTCAGACAAATTGGACGATTTTTTATTCTTGGCATTCTGGACACATTTAGTGTTTTTCAGCCGGCAGTTAAGGGGTTTAAAATCAATAAATGTGACGCGATCTGAAGAAAGGGACCTTAGAAGCAAATCATTTTAAGGTTGGGTTAGAGTTACTTTTTTCTTGTTTGAAAGTTTCTTTTTACTTATTTCGAATTAAAATCAGTGTTTATTAAATATTTTAGTTTTAATGAAGACTTAAACTTCAATGATTTATATTGACAGTTGATCCTTTTTTTGTATTTTCATTTAAAAAATTGCAAACATAACCTATAATTTTTTGCTTCTAAGGTCCCTTTCTTCAGATCGCGTCACAAATTATGTTAAAAAAATAATTATGTTATTGCTTTTTTATTTACTTTTTATGATTTAAAAGCATTTATTACATATTTGGCAATTAATAAGTGTTTAAAATAATTAATTAATTGAATTTTAATTTAATTAATAAAATGATTATTAATTAAGTATAAATAAGTTTAAAAAATCAACTATTAGTTTGATAGTCTTTCATTTGACTGCGGGACACTTAATAGTATATTAAGCAACAAGGGTATAAAGGCAGCCATTTGTTTACAGTGATTTTTGTGACACGAGTGGAGGTCGAGGGCGCCCCGAGACCTCCACTTGTGTCACAAAAATCATCGTAAACAAATTGGGATGCCTTTATTCCCATGTTACTTACGATATTTTTTATTCCTAATACACAAAAGTGGCGATTTCAGATAGCAGACGACAGGGAATAAAAGTCAGTCACTTGTTTGACTTATATGAAAATGGCTTCCGTTTTCTCCCAAATGGACGCCATTTTCATATGGTCGAACGTATGACGTCACCATATGACAGGGAGTAAAGTCATATGGTGACTTTACTCCCTGTCGTCAGCTATCTAAAAGCGCCATTTTTGTGCATGTGGGATAAAAAATAATGTATTTCAATCCAGAAAACTAACACTTTAGGCAAGTCAAGGAAGTTTTACCGAACTATTCCAAAAATATTAGTGCTCATCAAGAAGGTATTTATTTAATTTTTATTAAACATTCAGTTTCAATTTTTTTTGAACTTTTACAGTACTAGTTTGTAAGGAATAAAGATATCACATAAACTTTTAAATATTATTACTGAAAAAATAATTCAAGAATTTTTAAAAAATTACGATGATGTTACTATATCCCAACTTTATTGAAAAATTCGGTAAAATATAAGGAACAAATTTTCTCCGTTTAATGTTTGCAAGTTATTGTAAACAATACAATCTATTCTATTGGAAATTTCTCTAGAATAAGTGCTGAAAAAGATCCCACACTTGACAAATTAAATGCATTATCCCAAAAAGTTTTGTAAGCACTTTAATTTCGATAAATATTCATATTTTTTTGCTTAAAACTTTAAAGTTGTATAACATTAAAAAAAATTTTGTAGTGTCTTCATAATTAATGACAGTTTCTTATCAATATGAATTATATATATCGAGGATAAAAAAATTAAAAGTACCGATCATGGAAAAACAGGGGCACCCCATTTGACCCGCCTACCCCATTTTGCCCCACTCTCCCCTATGTGTGACAGAAATTTTCAGTAGTTTTTTAATTGGCGAATCAGTGGAAAATGACTGAAATATCAGTTCAGATTTAGAGATCGGTAATCGCTGTTATAAATGTATTTAATTGTATTTTATACTATTGAAGCGATACGAATTCATAGTAAGATGAGTTGGCGCCTTTAAGGTGACAAGACTGAAGTAATAGGAGTGTAAGTGCGAAATGTGTGTGAAGTATTGTCGAATTTCTGTCAAAAAGGAAAAATCAGCAGTGTGGTCAACGACTCCGAGCACGTCGTTAGGTGCGAGGAGCGAAAAATTTAACTGGCTAATCCAGATATTTGTCACGACGCCCTAAAGGGGTAAAGTATAAGTATTATTAATTTGAGAATTGTTGTTTTTAACGTGAAGTTATAATAAAATTGGTGGTAATTTGATTATAGCGGCTTGTGTATAACTATCAAACGACACAGCGTGAAGATTCGCCTATTGTAGCTAATCTCAACGCCGACGATACAAAATATTGTTTCAAGAAAAAATAACTCGCCAAGCTGAAACGGATAAGAATCCCGATTTCTACGTGAAATTACTTTGTAAATCATCGTCTCGATACCGGCTGAATCTCCTGATTGACTGCAAGCTGCATGAATTTGCAAAGCTGAAATCCCACGACGAACGATAGGATTCGTTCGAGAATTGTTATTTTGACCCGGAATCGAGCGAAAATCATTGTATAATTGGGATTGAGATAAAACTCGTAGTTTGGTGAGTTCGTTCCTTTTTTATTTTTTGTATTAACGACATTAATTTTTATGTCTGTTGACCACACATTTTTGTGTTATATAAAATTTGTATTTCTCGTTTTTATCTTTTTATCGCAATTTCTTCGAAGCACTGAATCTAAGACTGAATTATATATGGGTGATTTGCACGTAACTGTAATATTTGGCGGCGTCACAGAAAACACATTCAAAATAAAAAATGTTTGCTTGGGTATGGATACATTTCACGGGTATATATAAAACCTATTCGCAACCACAAATATGTACAAATAGATATTATATTTTTTCAGAAATTGCGTAATTCCCTCCAAAATTTCAGCTCCGTGGCGTGTCCGTTTTTTAAAATTGTAAGTTAAAATTCAGAAATTTTATTGAAAACGCCGAAACTAAAAACGAGAATTTTTGTAATATGAATTGTGTATATAGGTGAACAATTTGTACATATAATGCATCTTCTAATACTTCTTATAAAATTATAAAATGTAAAATAGTTTTGTCCACAAATTTTTTCAATTTTGTAATAAGATTTTTTTCTCTATAATTTAACTTTTTATGGCACATTTTAATGTTATCTGAAAATTGCAATCTAAAATAAGATCCATTAGCAACAAATATCAGTAAAAAAAAGGTTCAAAATTGTAAGTTGTACACTTAAAAACAATTTTTTGTGTAAAAATGTGAAGTTCACAAAAAAAGTGGTAAGTACCGTGGTATTACTATTCTTTTAATCTAAACACTCTCTGTGGTAATTATTGCGATTTTTTTGAAGATTATATTAGAAACAAATTATCAGCCCAAAAAAAGAATTATTTTGCAGAATTGTCGGAGTTAGGTTAGTTTAAATGTCAAATTTCAGCTCCGTGGTGTCACATAAAATATCAGCTCCGTGGCGCCTGTGGCGTACAGTGTGAAGGTGGAAATTCATGGATCAACAGTTGCTACAACAACACATATTATAGAAGAGGACATACATAGTTGTGTCCTTTTATATTTCAGTGCTTCGGCAACCGTTGACTTATTAAAAAACACCTTAATATTCGAAAAAACACGCCTTTACAACAACCAAGCAAAAGCACAGTATAATTACTGTTGATCGTAACGCTCTTATTTGTGAATACTTTTCTACAATTAGTTTTATGCGCTAATTTCATAATGTTATGAAAATGAAATTCTCTGGTTATGTCAAGCTGATAGTAAATAGTAAATATTTTTGCTGGGGCTATTTTGTGCATCAAAATGCTTTTTTTAACTCAGTGATTTATTCAAATTCAGAATTAAAGGAAAATCAACTTTTGCATATGTTATATTTCCTTCTGAAGGTTTCCTTAGAGTTCGTCAATGAAATAAATTTTTTTGTCTGAGTTGTAGTCACTAAAAGTTGTGCACAAAATAGACCCCGGGATGGGGCTACTTTGTGCATTGAACTTTGTGTTTTTATAATGTTACATAAACATTTTTTTGATCCTTTCTTATTCATTAAATCTTTTGTGTAGATATTTCAGAGTAAATTAAAAAAGAATAAGATATTAAACAAAAAATTTTGTAAATATTATACAACAAAATGTAAAATAAAACACTGAAATTTTGCTAAAATCATGATTTATTAAAAATTAACAACCTTTCTTCAAATTTTATATTACTCAGAAAATAAATAACACTTTTTCTTTTTAAATATACATTTTACAATAATACATTATGATAATTATTATAAAATTATTATTTGAATACATGTAAATAACTTTGAATCATCATTTTAATAGGAGCTTTTTTAAACTTTTTGAATATGATATTTTTTAAAAACTTGAAATGAATAATTTAAGGTTAAATGAATAACAATTTAATATCTAATACACTTTTCCAGTAATTTTAAGAGAAACGAGAGAAATAGTTTTAAGACTAATTTTAAAAACTTATAAATATTAATTAAAGTTAATTTTTTGTCGTTATGTTGCTCACCGGTTGAAGTTTTAATCGTTTTAAGGATTTTAATTAACTTGTTTTTGGTTTTTTGACAAAGAAGTTCTTTTTAATAATTTTATTTATTAAATATACCTCGTACATAAAGTAGCCCCAGTTGACGGCAGTATTATTCAATGCATAGGGTGGTCAGCTCCGTGGCAGCCAATTTTCGAAAATTTGTTATAATTTTTTTATAATTATAGCTGTAGTAAAACCGTTCAAATTACAACTATATTATGCCCTAATGATGAGGAAAAGTGATATTTAACATGAAAAAAAACAAAATTTTTTTCTTTTAAAACTTATCTTAAAATTGCACAGTTACGTGAAAATCACCCATATATTAATTAGTAATTTTTATTTCTGATCAGAATTTTTAAAAAAGGCTATTTATTCTTCATGAGGGTGAATGTGATGTTGAATGTAGAGTGCTTTTCTTTTGTATAATAAAAAATAAGACGTTGTAATATTTTTTAAAATTAATGGAATATTATCAATACATGTTCACTTCTTTTGAATTTAATTTGTTATTTATTTAAAATTTGTCACACTATATATTTTTAAACCGAACTCCTATTATGTATTTACTGTGTATATGTATATGGCTCATTTCATTTAAAATGTAAAATCTATGTCCCTTGGTCAAAAAAAAAGTTTTTAGCTAGCAAATGAATATTGTTTGGTATATTTGATTAATATCTAACATACTCTAATTTTTTATTAACTTATAGAAGAATTTTGAGGTCGCTTTAAAACGAAATAACAGACTAAAAAGCAGACTAAATGTCTCCTACTGTCCCTGTCCTCGAGGCACTTCCACTACATTGCCTCTAATAATAATTAATATATATATTGTTTTGTATTAGATTTAAACAAAAATTCTTTATAATCTCTAAATCTTATATTTAAAATTCATTAATTACTTCATATAAAATTCAAGAATATCATTTTAACCCGTGTAGAAAAATTTCGGGGCAGTCTGGAGTCCAGAGATTGCCCCAACTAGACGCATCTGGACGGTCTAACTGTGTGCTATATGGGATTTTTCTTGACGGTCTAATTTAGACTTTCTAACTGTATGCTATATGGGACTTTATTGGCATCACTAGAATTCAAAATTTTTAAAGTACAAATCAAAGTACAATCAAGACTTTAGTGCCCGATTTGTTGGTCTTCTTTGAATTTATACATAGATTATCACTTCAAAATTCAATGGAATAATTTAGTCAATCTAAAGAATCGTTAAAAAATAAATATTGTAGGTTTATATGAATTATTATAAATAAAATTTTTGATGAGTTTAATTAAAAATTCTAAAGATCTTAGATTTTTGAAAAATGCCTAATAATTCAAATTCTCCTGAAATTAGATAAATTTTTTAACATATTGTATTTGATTAATTATTAAAAATAATTTATCTGTAGAAGAATTTTAGTTAAAAACACTATAAACAATTGAGTATTAGAGAAGTTACAGATTATTGTAGAAATTTAATTATTTTCAAAAGTAACAAAATTCTACACAGAAATTCAATTATGTTCAAAAATTTTTTTAAATTCTCATCAAAATTTCAATTATCTTTATAAATAATAAAATCGTTCTCTGAAATTCAATTATTTTCCAAATTTTTAACTAGATTCTTGGCAAAATAAAATGTAAGCAAAAATTTAATTACTTTCATAAATAAAAAACCTTTCACAAAAATTTAATAAGTATTTACAAATTTTTTATAAGTTTCTTCTCAATAATTCAATTATTTTTATAAATAATAAAATTCTCAGAATTTTTTTATTATTCAAAATTTCTTAGTTAATTTCAGAATTGTTTAATGATTATAATTGTAGTAAGAATTATTTATTTAAATATTTATGTATAATAATTAAAATAACTCGGGATTATTATGTATAATAATTTTAGTCATAGTTTTCACTTCGTCCTTATAAGCAACAGAATATATGACACAGGCATTGATATAGTTAGTTAGGAGAGTTCACACTCAGACGTCAGTGGCCGTGCGGTTTAAATGCTTCGAGTCGGGTCGTCAAGGGTGGGGGGCGTGAGTTCGATCCTACATGCGAGCGGATATTTTTCATTGTAAGTGTTATATAAAATAATAAAATTACTATATTTAATCTGTATAAGTGTTATAAATTAAAATTGTAAATATGTTTGTAAATAATGTTAAAGGCCTGTTAAAGAATGAATTTAAAAAATGTACCAATTAACGCAACTTGTTTTTTTATTAAAATAATTTTTCAATATTACTATTTGAAATGATATTTACTACCAGTGCAGTATATTATTTATTTGAAAATAATATAATTATTATTATAATAAGTTATTGTCATTAAATACATATACACACATATATATGAATAACAATAATATTTATTTATTATTAATAATTCATATTTTCACATTACATTGAATAAACGTGAGAACCGAGTAAATTTGGGTAAATTATTTAAAATTAAAAACTGAAATATTGAAATCGAACCTAAAATTTTAAATATTAGCACTGCTCATTAGCCCTGATTAGCACGTCCAGTCTGGACCAACGCGTGGTTCGATCGTCACTGGTCTGATTAGCCCATGGTCAGACAGTCTTTTCAGCGCCCAGTTAGAAAATAGACTGTCTTTCTGGCACCACACTAAAACCCAACAATTTTTCTACACGGGAAGAAATGATTAAAAACATTTCACTTATTTTCATATTTTATATTCTGCCAAAATGAATTCATTTTTGCACACTCACTACGAATAGGTTACGCGCTTACATTCACTGTTTTACCGATGCTACAATAATAAATGAATAACCTCAAAACATCAAAGCAATTAGAATGTTCTGGTCTCTATCCTACAAATTATAAAGTGGAGCAGAAAAATAATTGATTAACGGTTGTAACATAGTTGTCCACTACTGTCCCATCTGTAAAATGGTAAGTAAATACTTTATATATCTCTTATAAGTCAATTATTAGCAAAAAGTTTTAATTCTTTAAGAAATCTTACAGCTTCCATTGCTTTCTAAATAACATACTTATGTTGTGAATCAAGAAAAGAGCAAAATGTCCCCTACTGTCCCCGTGTATTAAATAACCCCAGTGTGCACGTTCTGGAGCAATTCCGGAACCATTCTGTAACTGTTCTTTATTTCCATTAACTGTTACAGAACAGTTCCAGAACGTGCACACTGGGTCCCCTACTGTCCCGTATAATAGCTTTATTCTTATTATGTGGGTAAGAGTTTTTAAATTCAATATATAAAAAACAGGAACTTGGTTTTATATGATAAGAAGTTATTTATATGAATGTAGTATAGATATTCTTAACCCTGGTTAAAAAACCGGACAGATTTCGGACTAATACAAAATTTGTCCGAAACAGTGCGGTTTATGGTCAGGTATTTGTCACCCGAAATTAATCCGAATAAATCCGAACTCTATACGGTTTGTGAACAACTAGTAAATCCGGAGTTGGTCCGATGAAGTCCGACATTAATCAGTTAATTTTAACTAGTGAATCTGGAATTAGTCCGAAACAGTCAAAATTTAGTCCGGACAATTTAGTGAATGTTAATAAAAAATAATTATACAAGTAACACATATTAATTATTATTACTTTATGGTACGTTCAACATATTTTTCGATTTACCTATCGCAATTTTATTTACATTAACTTAAAATTTCTAACGCTTGGGGATTCGAACCTACACCTATCTAACATTATATCGCACCGAAATCAAATACACTAACCACTATACCACGCTCGCATGGGAGTTAAAATTCACAATAGAATTTATCAAGTGCCACGAAAAGAAATGACAAAAAACTAACGCATAAGTGTTAATTATAATATTAAAAAAGATAACTTATAATACTAGTGTAAAATCAAATTAACTGCAAAAGTAAATATTTTATTTATTATAAGTAAATACCCTGAATAAAAAGTGGGACCGATTTCAGACTAATCCGGAATTTGTCCACAACAGTACGGTTTATTGAGAAGTTTTTTCACCCTGAATTAAGTTTGAACTGAATACAGTTTTTTATAACTATATTAAATCCGTAATTAGTCCGATTTAGTCCGAAGTTAGTCAGATTATATGCAACTAGTAAATGCAGAAATAATCCGATTGGTTTAACCAGTAAATCCGCAGCTAATCCGAAACAGTCTGCTTATGGTCAGATTTTCGTCACTCAGAATTAGTTTGGATTTATCCGAATAAATCCAAACTCAATAGGTTTGTGTATAACCAGTGAATCCGGAATTAGTACGATCTAGTCTGATGTTAGTCTGGTAATACTCAACTTGCAAATAGTCCGATTAAGTCCGGAATTAATCTGGTTATGGTCAGGTATTTGTCATACAAAATTATAATTATAGTTTGAATTTATCTGACCAAAATCATTCCGGATTAAGCCTTTGAATTGGATTGAATATGAATTGTTTTGGACTGTCTGTGGATTGTATATATATATTTACAAATTCCATATTATTATAAGACTTCTTTTCGGACTGGGGTGTTTTGATCGGATATTATTCGGATTGCCGCTGACTATTACCGGATTCGTTGCATACAGATTTCGGATTGTTTCGGATTATGTCTTTCAATTGGATTAAATCTTAATCGTTGCAGACAATTTCCGAATTCGTTGCATACAGTTTTTGGATTGTTTCGGAATAGGATTTTGCAATACTTAATTTCAAATTGTTGCGGACTATATCGGATTTCTTGCTTACAGAGTTCGGATTGGTTCGGTCATTTTACGGATTAAGTTTTTTTTAACTAGATTAAATTCGGATTGTTGCAGACTGATTCCATATTCTTTACATATTGATTTCTGATAATTCCGTACTTATTCTAGAAGAATTCTTCACCGGTCATAAATTCGGATTGTTGCGGACTAATTACGGACTGAATTCGTAGATATTTAGGATTACATCGGAGTGTTTTCGGATTCAGGGTTTCGTTCGGATTAATATCAGACTAACGCGGATCATTTTCGGACCTTTTTCGTACAATTTTCGGACTAATCCGTAATATTCTGTCCGTATTTAATCCGGAATTAGTCCGAAATTTTTAACAAAGAATATAATATTTGTTCTTTTTATATGGGTGATTTGCACGTAACTGTAATATTTGGCGGCGTCACAGAAAACACATTCAAAATAAAAAATTTTTGCTTGGGTATGGATACATTTCACAGGTATATATAAAACCTATTCGCAACCACAAATATGTACAAATAGATATTATAATTTTTGATAAATTGCGGAATTCCCTCCAAAATTTCAGCTCCGTGGCGTGTCCGTTTTTTAAAATTTTAAGTTAAAATTCAGAAATTTTATTGAAAACGCTGAAACTGGAAACGAGAATTTTTGTAATATGAATTATGTATATAGGTAAACAATTTGTACATGGGTGATTTTCACGTAACTGTGCAATTTCAAGATCAGTTTTAAAAGAAAAAAAATTTTGTTTTTTTAATGTTAAATATCACTTTTCCTCATCATTAGGGCATAATATAGTTGTAATTTGAACGGTTTTACTACAGCTATAATTATAAAAAAATTATAACAAATTTTCGAAAATTGGCTGCCACGGAGCTGACCACCCTATGCATTGAATAATACTGCCGTCAACTGGGGCTACTTTATGTACTCGAGGTATTTAATAAATAAAATTATTAAAAAGAACTTCTTTGTCAAAAAACCAAAAACAAGTTAATTAAAATCCTAAAAACGATTAAAACTTCAACTGGTGAGGAACATAACGGCAAAAAATTAACTTTAATTAATATTTATAAGTTTTTTAAATTAGTATTAAAACTATTTCTCCCGTTTCTCTTATAACTTGAAAAGTGTATTAGATATTAAATTGTTATTCGTTTAACCTTAAAATATTAATTTCAAGTTTTTGAAAAATATCATATTCAAACGTTTAAAAAAGCTCCTATTGAAATGATGAGATTCAAAGTTATTTACATGTGTTTAAATGATAGTGGGTCAAAATAAGTGAAACCGGCCACTTGAAAAATTTTTATCTCTAATTTTCAAGTTGTCTATGATTTTTAGTAGATACATGAGTACACTTTTTCCCCCTAAAATATTTTTCAAAAAAAAATTTTATTTTTGAAGTAATTAGGTATTGAAGTTTTAGGTCATTTTATTTTCATTTTATTATTACTTTGAAACAAATAAAGATAATTAAGTAAATTTTTTTTAAATTAAAGCTTAAAGTCTATACTTTAAAGATGAAATAAAGCGACTGCTAAAAAATGAAAATTTATAATTGTTATTAACAATTCTTTTAAACAATTGCAAATTGAAGAATGTTCTCAATCTTTTTGAAAGATTAAATTACGATATATTGATGCGCAAATCTATAAGGATTCATTTAAAAAAAAGAAAAATGAGTAACTTCCAATATTATAGAAATTATGTAAATTTTGCTGACAAAATGCAAGCAAAAATTGACTCAAGTTCCTGGAAAAAGATAAAATTGCAAACGAATAAATAAGATCTTCTTTTGTTTTGTTAGAAACTTCACGCTTTCAAGCGGATTTTTAAGATTAAAAATCGATTTTGGTCTGCATTTTGGCAGAAAAATCTACACAATTTCTATAATATTGGAGGTTACTCATTTTTCTTTTTTTTAAATGAATCCTTATAGTTTTGCGCATCAATATATCGTAATTTAATCTTTCAAAAAGATTGAGAACATTCTTCAATTTGCAATTGTTTAAAAGAATTGTTAATAACAATTATAAATTTTCATTTTTAGCAGTCGCTTTATTTCATCTTTAAAGTATAGACTTTAAGCTTTAATTTAAAAAAAAATTTACTTAATTATCTTTATTTATTTCAAAGTAATAATAAAATGAAAATAAAATGACCTAAAACTTCAATACCTGATTACTTCAAAAATAAAATTTTTTTTTGAAAATATTTTAGGGGGAAAAAGTGTACTCATATATCTACTAAAAATCATAGATAACTTGAAAATTGGAGATAAAAATTTTTCAAGTGGCCGGTTTCACTTATTTTGACCCTAGTATTATAATTACCATAATGTATGATTGTAAAATGTATATTTAAAAAGAAAAAGTGTTATTTATTTTCTGAGTAATATGAAATTTGAAGAAAGGTTGTTAATTTTTAATAAATCATGATTTTAGCAAAATTTCAGTGTTTTATTTTACATTTTGTTGTATAATATTTACAAAATTTTTTGTTTAATATCTTATTCTTTTTTAATTTACTCTGAAATATCTACACAAAAGATTTAATGAATAAGAAAGGATAAAAAAATGTTTATGTAACATTATAAAAACACAAAGTTCAATGCACAAAGTAGCCCCATCCCGGGGTCTATTTTGTGCACAACTTTTAATGACTACAACTCAGACAAAAAAATTTATTTCATTGACGAACTCTAAGGAAACCTTCAGAAGGAAATATAACATATGCAAAAGTTGATTTTCCTTTAATTCTGAATTTGAATAAATCACTGAGTTAAAAAAAGCATTTTGATACACAAAATAGCCCCAGCAAAAAATTTACTATTTACTATCAGCTTGACATAACCAGAGAATTTCATTTTCATAAAATTATGAAATAGCGCATAAAACTAATTGTAGAAAAGTATTCACAAATAAGAGCGTTACGATCAACAGTAATTATACTGTGCTTTTGCTTAGTTGTTGTAAAGGCGTGTTTTTTCGAATATTAAGGTGTTTTTTAATAAGTCAACGGTTGCTGAAGCACTGAAATATAAAAGAACACAACTATGTCTGTCCTCTTCTATAATATGTGTTGTTGTAGCAACTGTTGATCCATGAATTTGCACCTTCACACTGTACGCCACAGGCGCCACGGAGCTGATAATATTCCATTAATTTTAAAAAATATTACAACGTCTTATTTTTTATTATACAAAAGAAAAGCACTCTACATTCAACATCACATTCACCCTCATAAAGAATAAATAGCCTTTTTTAAAAATTCTGATCAGAAATAAAAATTTTCACGTAACTGTGCAATTTTAAGATAAGTTTTAAAAGAAAAAAATTTTGTTTTTTTTCATGTTAAATATCACTTTTCCTCATCATTAGGGCATAATATAGTTGTAATTTGAACGGTTTTACTACAGCTATAATTATAAAAAAATTATAACAAATTTTCGAAAATTGGCTGCCACGGAGCTGACCACCCTATGCATTGAATAATACTGCCGTCAACTGGGGCTACTTTATGTACGAGGTATATTTAATAAATAAAATTATTAAAAAGAACTTCTTTGTCAAAAAACCAAAAATGATTTAATTAAAATCCTTAAAACGATTAAAACTTTAACTGGTGAGGAACATAACGGCAAAAAATTAACTTTAATTAATATTTATAAGTTTTTTAAATTAGTATTAAAACTATTTCTCCCGTTTCTCTTATAAGTTGAAAAGTGTATTAGATATTAAATTGTTATTCGTTTAACCTTAAAATATTAATTTCAAGTTTTTGAAAAATATCATATTCAAACGTTTAAAAAAGCTCCTATTGAAATGATGAGATTCAAAGTTATTTACATGTGTTTAAATGATAGTATTATAATTACCATAATGTATTATTGTAAAATGTATATTTAAAAAGAAAAAGTGTTATTTATTTTCTGAGTAATATGAAATTTGAAGAAAGGTTGTTAATTTTTAATAAATCATGATTTTAGCAAAATCTTAATGTTTTATTTTACATTTTGTTGTATAATATTTACAAAATTTTTTGTTTAATATCTTATTCTTTTTTAATTTACTCTGAAATATCAACACAAAAGATTTAATGAATAAGAAAGGATCAAAAATCAACTCCGAAAAAAAAATTTATTTCATTGACTAACTCATAGGAAACCTTCAGAAGGAAGTATAACATAAGCAAAAGTTGATTTTCTTTTAATTCTGAATTTGAATAAATCACTGAGTTAAAAAAAGCATTTTGATGCACAAAATAGCCCCAGCAAAAATATTTACTATTTACTATCAGCTTAAAATAACCAAAGAATTTTATTTTCATAACATTATGAAATTAGCGCAATTAAATAATTTCAGAAAAGTATTTACAAATAAAAGCGTTACGATATCAGTAATACTGTGCTTCTGCATGGTTGACATAAAGACATTTTAAATTAAGCACCAAAAGTAAAGGCGTGTTTTTTCGAATATTAAGTCAACGGTTGCCGAAGCACTAAAATATAAAAGAACACAACTACTATATTTATGTCCTCTTCTATAATATGTGTTATTGTAGCAACTGTTGATCCATGAATTTGCACCTTCACACTGTACGCCACAGGCGCCACGGAGCTGATATTTTATGTGACACCACGGAGCTGAAATTTGACATTTAAACTAATCTAACGCCGACAATTCTGCAAAATAATTCTTTTCTTTGAGCAGATAATTTGTTTCTATTGTAATCTTCAAAAAAATCGTAATAATTACAACAGAGAGTGTTTAGATTAAAAGAATAGTAATACCACGGTACTGATCACTTTTTTATGACCTTCACATTTTTACAAAAAAAAATTGTTTTTGAGTGTAGAACTTCCAATTTTTGAACCTTTTTTTACTGATATTTGTTGCTAATAGATCTTATTTTAGATTGTAATTCTCAGATAACATTAAAATGTGCCATAACCAGTTAAATTATAGGAAAAAAAATCTTGTTACAAAATTGAAAAAATTTGTGGACAAAACTATTTTACATTTTATAATTTCATGAGAAGTATTAGAAGATGCATAATATGTGGGTGATTTGCACGTAACTGTAATATTTGGCGGCGTCACAGAAAACACATTCAAAATAAAAAATTTTTGCTTGGGTATGGATACATTTCACAGGTATATATAAAACCTATTCGCAACCACAAATATGTACAAATAAATATTATATTTTTTGATAAATTGCGGAATTCCCTCCAAAATTTCAGCTCCGTGGCGTGTCCCTTTTTTAAAATTTTAAGTTAAAATTCAAAAATTTTATTGAAAACGCCGAAACTGAAAACGAGAATTTTTGTAATATGAATTGTGTATATAGGTGAACAATTTCTACATATATTGCATCTTCTAATACTTCTTATAAAATTATAAAATGTAAAATAGTTTTGTCCACAAATTTTTTCAATTTTGTAATAAGATTTTTTTCCCTATAATTTAACTTTTTATGGCACATTTTAATGTTATCTGAGAATTATAATCTAAAATAAGATCCATTAGCAACAAATATCAGTAAAAAAAAGGTTCAAAATTGTAAGTTGTACACTTAAAAACAATTTTTTTTGTAAAAATGTGAAGTTCACAAAAAAAGTGGTAAGTACCGTGGTATTACTATTCTTTTAATCTAAACACTCTCTGTGGTAATTATTACGATTTTTTTGAAGATTATATTAGAAACAAATTATCTGCCAAAAAAAAAAATTATTTTGCCGAATTGTCGGAGTTAGGTTAGTTTAAATGGCAAATTTTAGCTCCGTGGTGTCACATAAAATATCAGCTCCGTGGCGCCTGTGGCGTACAGTGTGAAGGTGCAAATTCATGGATCAACAGTTGCTACAACAACACATATTATAGAAGAGGACAGACATAGTTGTGTTCTTTTATATTTCAGTGCTTCAGCAACCGTTGACTTATTAAAAAACACCTTAATATTCGAAAAAACACGCCTTTACAACAACTAAGCAAAAGCACAGTATAATTACTGTTGATCGTAACGCTCTTATTTGTGAATACTTTTCTACAATTAGTTTTATGCGCTATTTCATAATTTTATGAAAATGAAATTCTCTGGTTATGTCAAGCTGATAGTAAATAGTAAATTTTTTGCTGGGGCTATTTTGTGTATCAAAATGCTTTTTTTAACTCAGTGATTTATTCAAATTCAGAATTAAAGGAAAATCAACTTTTGCATATGTTATATTTCCTTCTGAAGGTTTCCTTAGAGTTCGTCAATGAAATAAATTTTTTTGTCTGAGTTGTAGTCATTAAAAGTTGTGCACAAAATAGACCCCGGGATGGGGCTACTTTGTGCATTGAACTTTGTGTTTTTATAATGTTACATAAACATTTTTTTATCCTTTCTTATTCATTAAATCTTTTGTGTAGATATTTCAGAGTAAATTAAAAAAGAATAAGATATTAAACAAAAAATTTTGTAAATATTATACAACAAAATGTAAAATAAAACACTGAAATTTTGCTAAAATCATGATTTATTAAAAATTAACAACCTTTCTTCAAATTTCATATTACTCAGAAAATAAATAACACTTTTTCTTTTTAAATATACATTTTACAATCATACATTATGGTAATTATAATACTAGGGTCAAAATAAGTGAAACCGGCCACTTGAAAAATTTTTATCTCCAATTTTCAAGTTATCTATGATTTTTAGTAGATATATGAGTACACTTTTTCCCCCTAAAATATTTTCAAAAAAAAATTTTATTTTTGAAGTAATCAGGTATTGAAGTTTTAGGTCATTTTATTTTCATTTTATTATTACTTTGAAATAAATAAAGATAATTAAGTAAATTTTTTTTTAAATTAAAGCTTAAAGTCTATACTTTAAAGATGAAATAAAGCGACTGCTAAAAATGAAAATTTATAATTGTTATTAACAATTCTTTTAAACAATTGCAAATTGAAGAATGTTCTCAATCTTTTTGAAAGATTAAATTACGATATATTGATGCGCAAAACTATAAGGATTCATTTAAAAAAAAGAAAAATGAGTAACCTCCAATATTATAGAAATTGTGTAGATTTTTCTGCCAAAATGCAGACCAAAATCGATTTTTAATCTTAAAAATCCGCTTGAAAGCGTGAAGTTTCTAACAAAACAAAAGAAGATCTTATTTATTCGTTTGCAATTTTATCTTTTTCCAGGAACTTGAGTCAATTTTTGCTTGCATTTTGTCAGCAAAATTTACATAATTTCTATAATATTGGAAGTTACTCATTTTTCTTTTTTTTAAATGAATCCTTATAGATTTGCGCATCAATATATCGTAATTTAATCTTTCAAAAAGATTGAGAACATTCTTCAATTTGCAATTGTTTAAAAGAATTGTTAATAACAATTATAAATTTTCATTTTTTAGCAGTCGCTTTATTTCATCTTTAAAGTATAGACTTTAAGCTTTAATTTAAAAAAAATTTACTTAATTATCTTTATTTGTTTCAAAGTAATAATAAAATGAAAATAAAATGACCTAAAACTTCAATACCTAATTACTTCAAAAATAAAATTTTTTTTTGAAAAATATTTTAGGGGGAAAAAGTGTACTCATGTATCTACTAAAAATCATAGACAACTTGAAAATTAGAGATAAAAATTTTTCAAGTGGCCGGTTTCACTTATTTTGACCCACTATCATTTAAACACATGTAAATAACTTTGAATCTCATCATTTCAATAGGAGCTTTTTTAAACGTTTGAATACGATATTTTTCAAAAACTTGAAATTAATATTTTAAGGTTAAACGAATAACAATTTAATATCTAATACACTTTTCAAGTTATAAGAGAAACGGGAGAAATAGTTTTAATACTAATTTAAAAAACTTATAAATATTAATTAAAGTTAATTTTTTGCCGTTATGTTCCTCACCAGTTAAAGTTTTAATCGTTTTAAGGATTTTAATTAAATCATTTTTGGTTTTTTGACAAAGAAGTTCTTTTTAATAATTTTATTTATTAAATATACCTCGTACATAAAGTAGCCCCAGTTGACGGCAGTATTATTCAATGCATAGGGTGGTCAGCTCCGTGGCAGCCAATTTTCGAAAATTTGTTATAATTTTTTTATAATTATAGCTGTAGTAAAACCGTTCAAATTACAACTATATTATGCCCTAATGATGAGGAAAAGTGATATTTAACATGAAAAAAAGCAAAATTATTTTCTTTTAAAACTTATCTTAAAATTGCACAGTTACGTGAAAATCACCCATATATTAATTAGTAATTTTTATTTCTGATCAGAATTTTTAAAAAAGGCTATTTATTCTTTATGAGGGTGAATGTGATGTTGAATGTAGAGTGCTTTTCTTTTGTATAATAAAAAATAAGACGTTGTAATATTTTTTAAAATTAATGGAATATTATCAATACATGTTCACTTCTTTTGAATTTAATTTGTTATTTATTTAAAATTTGTCACACTATATATTTTTAAACCGAACTACTATTATGTATTTACTGTGTATATGTATATGGCTCATTTCATTTAAAATGTAAAATCTATGTCCCTTGGTCAAAAAAAAAGTTTTTAGCTAGCAAATGAATATTGTTTGGTATATTTGATTAATATCTAACATACTCTAATTTTTTATTAACTTATAGAAGAATTTTGAGGTCGCTTTAAAACGAAATAACAGACTAAAAAGCAGACTAAATCTGCTAAAAATTTGTACCCATGTACAAATTGTTTACCTATATACATAATTCATATTACAAAAATTCTCGTTTCCAGTTTCAGCGTTTTCACTAAAATTTCTGAATTTTAACTTAAAATTTTAAAAAACGGACACGCCACGGAGCTGAAATTTTGAAGGGAATTCCGCAATTTATCAAAAATTATAATATCTATTTGTACATATTTGTGGTTGCGAATAGGTTTTATATATACCTGTGAAATGTATCCATACCCAAGCAAAAATTTTTTATTTTGAATGTGTTTTCTGTGACGCCGCCAAATATTACAGTTACGTGCAAATCACCCATATAAAAAAGAACAAATATTATATTCTTTGTTAAAAATTTCGGACTAATTGCGGATTAAATACGGACAGAATATTACGGATTAGTCCGAAAATTGTACGAAAAAGGTCCGAAAATGATCCGCGTTAGTCTGATATTAATCCGAACGAAACCCTGAATCTGAAAACACTCCGATGTAATCCTAAATATCTACGAATTCAGTCCGTAATTAGTCCGCAACAATCCGAATTTATGACCGGTGAAGAATTCTTCTGAAATATGTACGGAATTATCAGATATCAATATGTAAAGAATACGGAATCAGTCTGCAACAATCCGAATTTAATCTAGTTAAAAAAACTTAATCCGTAAAATGACCGAACCAATCCGATCTCTGTAAGCAAGAAATCCGATATAGTCCGCAACAATTTGAAATTAAGTATTGCAAAATCCTATTCCGAAACAATCCAAAAACTGTATGCAACGAATTCGGAAATTGTCTGCAACGATTAAGATTTAATCCAATTGAAAGACATAATCCGAAACAATCCGAAATCTGTATGCAACGAATCCGGTAATAGTCAGCGGCAATCCGAATAATATCCGATCAAAACACCCCAGTCCGAAAAGAAGTCTTATAATAATATGGAATTTGTAAATATATATATATACAATCCACAGACAGTCCAAAACAATCCATATTCAATCCATTTCAAAGGCTTAATCCGGAATGATTTTGGTCAGATAAATTCAAACTATAATTATAATTTTTGTATGACAAATACCTGACCATAACCAGATTAATTCCAGACTTAATCGGACTATTTGCAAGTTGCGTATTACCAGACTAACTTCAGACTAGATCGTACTAATTCCGGATTCACTGGTTATACACAAACCTTTTGAGTTTGGATTTATTCGGATAAATCCAAACTAATTCTGAGTGACGAAAATCTGACCATAAGCAGACTGTTTCGGATTAGCTGCGGATTCACTAGTTAAACCAATCGGATTATTTCTGCATTTACTAGTTGCATATAATCTGACTAACTTCGGACTAAATTGGACTAATTACGGATTTAATATAGTTATAAAAAACTGTATTCAGTTCAAACTGTGTGTTTGTGTACTCTAATATTGAGAGGATATCTAACTCAACGTTAAAAGATATCGAGAGGCAACCAGCTCGATAATTTCCGATCATTAGAGTTCCGAGAGGCAACCAGCTCGGAGTACTCTAATATTGAGAGGATATCCAACTTAATGTTGAAAGATATCGAGAGGCAACCAGCTCGATACTTTCCGATAATTAGTGTGCCGAGAGGCAACCAGCTCGGGGTACTCTAATATTGAGAGGATACCCGACTCAATACTGTGCTATGTTTAAAGACGCCGGGGGGGGGGGGGGGTGTTGTGCATGCAAATAAATGAATTTAATCGAGTCAAAAGCATGTAAAATTTCAAAGACAATTTATTTTTCAAAGTACAAATCGATGGAAAAAAGTTTAAGTATCGGAGCTCGGACGAAAATATTCTAAGTCCAAAGTTGAACGAAAATATTCTAAGTCCGAAGTTGGACGAAAATATTCTAAGTTCAAAATTGGGTGAAAATATTGTAAGTCCCAAAAGTGGAAAATAGTTTAAGTCCCACAGTAGTGTTAGTAGTAGGCAAGGCTAAGGAGAGGAGGCAACCAACCTCTTAGTGAGCTCTGAGAAGAACTGACGTTTTGGTCCAGTGCATCGAGCTCCCTCGATCGCCACTTCCCAAAACGTACAGTGGGAGAATTTCTCTAAGAGAGAGGGCAAGATCGCGTCTGCGCTCCCTATCTCTGACACAAAACGATGCGCGTACGGTTCACGCGTTTCGCTTGGACCAGAGGTAGAGTCGCGCGTCTTCTCGCGAGTTTTTCCTATATCTCAAAGAATCCTCTTAAAATAAAATAAAATTACTTAGCCTTTCCTAATTACTAATTAACTAAATTTACTTAACTTCTAATTAAAACTAAAATTATAACTAAATCATAATGCACGGTATTATTAGATTATAAAATATTATATATTAAACTATATATATATATATATATATATATATATATATATATATATATATATATATATAGACTGTACGTTACTGCCTCCGAAATAAATATACAATAGACGAAGTCGCCTCATATATAACGTTGTTACCTCCGAAATCGGAGGTGACAACGTTTTGCTGTATTTTCAATGCAGATCGACGTATAAGAGCGTTTTAAAACATTTGCCGAAAATACGTATGGAGGTGACAAAGTTAATTATTTATCTGCAGTGACGGCATCCTAGTTTGAGTATATATCACCGGCGCTAGTATCGCTATACCTTGCGGTACGTACGCGACGTTGTCACCTCTGTTATATATTTCATTAAACACTGATATAGCCGTATCGTTCTCGCCTCTGAAATCTGGTAACACTGTACAAGACTTTTAACCATGTCTAGAAGTTTCTGTTCCCTAACTGAATTTTGGAAATTAATGTAAAGCATGCACTTGTGGATAATAAATCCATTTTTCAATATCTTACCTGTCACTTATATTACAAAATTTGTTATACTGTTTGGTTAGTAATAATAATATTTATATTATAATAATTTATAATATAATTTTATTATTATTAAATTTAAAATAATTTTATTACTACTGCATATATATATTACAGTTTTTAAATCATATAGGTAATTTTACTACTGAACACTAAATACTTTTGTGTTATATATATGGGCAATTCCACGGGAAATTTTTCTACGACATTTTAGAATCGGTTAAACATATTTTTTTATCGTTCTTGATAGAAAAATATTAAATACGTATTTTTTTATTTTTCCATATTTGCCAAAATTTTCGAGTTATGAATTTTCGAAATTTTGGATTTTTAAAAGTAGACCTATTTTCAATAGCTTATAACTTTGAAAGTATTGAGTTAGGAAAAAAGTTGTCAAAGGAAGAAAGTTTTGGTTTTTCTTCAACTTTTAAAAGATTTAAAAAAAAAATTTTTTTTTCAATTTTTAATAAAAAAAAATTTCTTTTTTATAAACAAATTAATTTTTTTTAAATTTGGGCGCGATTTTTTTTTATTTTTTTTTTATTTATTTATACCTACTAATATACAGAAAAATTTCCAAAAAGAATCGAGATGGGCCGACTCGTAGTTTTCGTTCCATAAATTTTTTATAGAACGAAAACTGTGAATTATAAGTCTAAAAGCTTGTAACTTTGAAAGTTTTGAGTTTAAAAAAAACTTGTAAGAAAAAGAAAATCTTGGTTTTTCTTTAACTTTTATGTAATTTAAAAAAAAAAATTTTTTTTAATTTTTAAGAAAATTTTTTTTTTTTTTTACAAACAAATTAATTAAAAAATTTATAGAACAAAAACTATGAGTCGGCCCATCTTAAATCTTTTTGAATATTTTTATGTATATTAGTAGGTATAAATAAATAAAAAAAAAATAAAAAAAAATCGCGCCCAAATTTGAAAAAAATTAATTTGTTTATAAAAAAAAAAATTTTTTTTATTAAAAATTGAAAAAAAATTTTTTTTTTTAAATCTTTTAAAAGTTGAAGAAAAACCAAAACTTTCTTTCTTTGACAACTTTTTTCCAAACTCAATACTTTCAAAGTTATAAGCTATTGAAAATGGGACTACTTTTAAAAATCAAAAATTTCGAAAATTCATAACTCGAAAATTTTGGCAAATATGGAACAATAAAAAAATACGTATTTAATATTTTTCTATCAAGAACGATAAAAAAATATGTTTAACCGATTCTAAAATGTCGTAGAAAAATTTCCCGTGGAATTGCCCATATATAGAAAATCATTATTTTTGACTTTGCACAGTAAAGTTTTATTTAAACTCGAATAATATAATTTTAATATTTTTATCTTGGAGTCAGCATTTTTTTGTTATTATTTAATCAATAAGAATTTAAAAAATAATTCTGAGTTCCATAAATTTCATTATTTTAAATAATTTATTTAGGTATTTTGAAAATAATTGATTAAAAAAATATTTAAATTATAGTAATTATATTATCAACTTAAAAATTGATCATTCTCTCTAAAGAATAAGTAAATATGCACTTATTCATGTTTCAAAACTCTTCCACATAAGAAATAAGTGCATGTATACTTAAAATAAGTGAAATTCCACTTGTTTCAAGTGTAAATACACTTAAGTTTTTACGTTTTGAATTATTCATATTCAGAGAGTTCTTTAATTTATTGTGAATATAGACTATGAACGCTGAGATGCTTTTTGTATAAAATCGAAAAATTTAAAAATATGAAAATTAAAGTCGAATATCTTGCTATGGAATAAATTCATATTTGATTTTAGGGAAGTATTTGAAATCAATTACTTTAAGTTCTTTGTTGTTTTGAAGATAAATATAAAAAATACATATAAAATATAATTAAAATATAAAATATATGTTTAGGTTTATTTAAAAAATGAATTTACATTTTGAAATATCAATTTAAAACAATTATTACTTTGATTTATTTTTAAATAAATCAGTTATAGGTTATATATAATTACTTGTTAACCTTTATTTTACTACTGTTTCTAATAAAATTTTTTATTTTAATTAATTAGGGATTAAAAATGAATTTGTTTCAAGATTTAATAAATGCATTGCTATACAGTCAACCAAACGTTTGTAAGATTTAACCAAATAATTTCTTTCAATACGTTTATTTGTATTAACCAAATGGTTATTACACTTAACAAAAATTTTTTATTTAATATAACTAAAAAATTTGTTTATTTTAAGAGAAAAGATTTGTTTGATTCAAATAAATACTTTTAGTAAACGTATTTGGTTTATTTAAATAAATATTTTTGTTTACTTAATTTTGTTATTTATTTTCCTCTAATAATATTTGAATTTCCTAATTTAATATTATCTAGTACATATTATTGGTTAATTTATAATTTATTATATAATCATTGATATTTTAAAATTAAACATATAATAAATCATAAATTAACCAATAATATGTATACTCGAAAATATTAAATTAGGAAACTCAAACAGTATTAGAGGAAAATAAATAACAATTAAGTAAAATATTATATATTTCTTCATAAAAGCAAAATTACTTAATAATAAAAAAACATTTAAAATATTACATTAAACATATTATATGATTTTTATACATGTTCTCAGAGAAAAGTTTATTCGAAACAACCAACTGAAAACTTCACAAAACATTTTTGTAAATATTCTTCTCACTGGTACAAATTAAATATGCAGTAAGTCTAAAATGAACACAATGTATAATTTATTTAACCGACACTTATAATTTTGTTTCTTTGTTTTACCGATTTAACTAATAAATTTGACGCAAACGCGGACTGTAGACAAGTGAGATCGCTATTTTTTAATGCACACACGTACTTTTTGATACAAGCAAATATTTTTGTTTGACTCAAATAAAATGATTTGGTTAAATCAAAAAAAATTTGTGTGTTGTGTCGAACAAATTGTATTTAACTAAACAATATTCTCTATTCAAAACACAAATTTGGTTAAATGAAACAAACAACTTTTAATAAAAAATTTCTTTCCAATTACCAAACAAATTATACGTATTTATTAAAATAAACAAAATTTTTATTTAAATCAGCAAAATTGTTTTATCGTGACAAATACAATTTGGCGGATAAGTCATTACACATAATTCTCATTTAACATAAAATTCAGTTGTCATAGATTCCATTTTACAAAGATCACTTGACATGAAAGTGAAGGAGCGAATTTCAAAATTGTCGAATCACAATGTTGTTGATAATATCTAATTGGTTACTTTTAAAATTCGCGCCGATATTTTTATGTAAAATGTAATTTGTGTAAAATGATTTTATGTCAAATGAGAATTTTATAAATGATTTTTATGTCAAATTTAATTTATCTCAAATGACTTTTATAACAAATGAGAATGGAAGCATTGGGTGCAAGTAGGGCGTATCACAAAAAACCTTAAGTTTTCAAACTTTAATAGCTCAAAAACTGTACATGCAAATTAAATATACTTCTTTTTAATTAATTAGTCTATTGAAATATCAAATTCAAGTGTAAAATAAGGGGAAAATTGTAATTAAATAATAAATAATAATGTTTCTCAAAAACAGTTTATTTAGCTAACGCCCTTCTTGCACCCAATGCTTCATATTATGTTAAATGTCTTTTATGTCAAATAAACTTTATGTAAAATGAAATTTATGTTAAATGAGAATATCTTGAAAAATATTACTTTTTTCGACTTTTTCTAAAAAATGCGATTTTTTCGACTTTTTCTAAAAAAATGCGACTTTTTCAACTTTTTTTCTTGTCTTAAAAAAATATTTGGGTCAGAATTTCTCAAACAGATCACCTAAAACTAAAAAATTTTCTTTTTTAACGAAAATATTCTTTTTTACTCTTAATATGGTTAAGAAGAATCCCTGAAAATATTAAGCCAAAAAATTGTCTTTGTAAAAGTTCTTAACAATTAAAATTTTTAATACTGCTAAATTAACAAATTTTTTCTCAATTTTTTGGCTTAATAGTTTCAGGGATTCTTCTTAACCATATTAAGAGTAAAAAAAATATTTTGGTTCAAAAATAAAATTTTTTAGATTTAGGTGATCCGTTTGAGAAATTCTGACCCATTATTAATATTTGTTGAAAAACCGTATCTTAAATAAGAAAATTATTATTGATTTTATTAATTACTGTTATTCTAACATTATTATCATAATAATGTATTTCGTTTGTAAACTTTTATGCGTAAAATTGATATATATCATTTTATTTTCTAAAATTTTTGATAATATATTAGATAACTTTTTATGTCAAAATTTTGTTATTCAATTGCAATAATAAACCCTATGTTCGTAGTGTACATTGTTCTGTTATTTTAATTGGAAATATTTAAAATATTAACAGCATGTGACTGTTAGACATTCAGTGGTAATTTTTTTAACCACATTTCTCTTTAAATATTTAATAAATTGAGCTGAAATTTTGTAAGAAAGTCTGAAATATAATAAAGAAGGGCAGTAATGTGCAACAGTTTTAATAATTAAAAAATAAATTATAATAAAACATTTGAAATCGGTAAAGACGAGAAATTGATTAGAAGTGACTGTGACAACTGACAATTTTAAAGTAATTTGTAATAATTGATTTTAAAAATATTTAAACTTTTGCACATCACTGCCCTTCTGTATTGTATTTTAGACTTTTGTACAAAATTTCAGCTCAATTTATTAAATATTTTAAGAGAAAAGTGATCGAAAAAATTACCATTGAAAGCCTAACAATCACATGCTGTTAAAATTGACTTTTTTGACTTTTTTAAAAATTATAATCGACTTTTTTCAAAAACTATAAAAGTCGATCCGAGGCCTGCAAATGAACTTTAGGACAAAATAAAATTCATTAAATGTATATTATGTCAAATGACGTATGATGTTAAACAAATTTTACCTCAAATTAATTTTCTGTCAAATAACACTTATGTCAATTAAAATATATGTCAAGTGATTTTTATATGAAATAAAATTCAAGTCAATTGTATTATTACGTTAAATGGAAATTATGCTAAATGATTTACAAAAGGTTCGATTTTGTAAAAAATTATAATTAATGTATTTAGTGAAATAAAAACTTTAAAAATAATTCTAGAATTTTTTATCAGTAAATAAAAAATACTTTTCCAATCAAATATATTTTTCTAACATTTAATAATATAAAGCAATTCAGAATATTTTATAAAAATGAATACTGATAAACACAAAAACTTCTTAGCAAATTTTAATTAACTACCAAAAAAATTAAATAATTTATCAACATTCTTTAAATAAATAACTGAATTTAAAATAATTTATCAAAAAACCTAAATGATTAACAATTAAATACAAAAAATTTAAATTATTAAATTGTAAATAAAAAAGTTATAAATTTTAAAAGTTAAATAAATTGAGATTCTTAGTGATTCTAAAGTACCTAGATCTTATAGCCTCAGTGTTAAACTCAACATAAAGCATAAGAAATACGTCACACCTCCCTAATACCTGTGGCAACAACGCTGGAGGTGAGTACGTATTGAAATTAACGCGCTTCCAAATATACAACGGAGGTCTCAACGTTCATGTTATACTTACAAAATGTATATTTAAAAAAAATAAAAAATCATTACCCCTCTCTTGAAAAACGTGTTTAATGGGTCCCCCTTAACACATATATACAAGAAAAATTTTGATATTTCCATGGGAAATAGTGGAGGCGAGAACGTAGGACACACTACACGGAGGTGACAGCGCACAGCCTATACATATATATATATATATATATATATATATAATACACAACGTAAAATATAACCTAATAACCCTTCAGCATTATACACTAAAATACATTTAAAATTGTTAATGAATGAGATAGTGTATTGTATTTTGAAAATATCTGCTTTCTTCCAGACAGTTGTCGCCTCTTAAACAAATTTCGATGCTTCGAAATTTGTTATACTTCGATATAAGATTTGTTGAAACTTGGAACTGCGTTTCAATATTAGACTTTCGTAGATACTTGGGTTTATTTCCAATTTAATATATTTTTGGAAATTATTAAGTTGTACTTTAAATCACTGATTCGAACTTTGTTTCAAATTAAAACTTGAAAATATAATTCACTCGTTGATGATATACTCTTTACACTAGAGCAATACTAGATCGATGTGTTCAGGTTGATTCCCAAAAAATTACTCTCTGTACTGAAGATGTTATGAGGTTGGCTTTTAAATTATTACTCTCTGTACTGAAGATGTTATGAGGTTGGCTTTCAAATTATTACTCTCTGCTGAATGAAACTGCTTGCCCTTTTTATATTAGATTTTCATAACTGTAATGATGCCGAAAAATTGTACACGTGCTAAAATTTGTCTCTCCTTGTGCTAGTTAATAACGAAAGAATTTCTCTATGCGTTGTCGATATTTCCAACGGGAGATTGTACGTATCGCCCTTTCGTTAAGTTTCTCGGCGTTTGTTGTTCACCTAAACTTCTCGGGGTTTGCTGCTTTTACTTTCTTTCGTCCGGCCTACGTTTTTAGAAGGTTGTCGAATTGTCGCTTCATCGTTATTCTTTTTACATGAGTAATAATATTACTTTCCTTTCTTGGATTGTTACAGTTTCAAAATATATAGTAAAATACATACAGTAATCAATATGCAAATAATATATGACAATAGAATACAATATCAAAATAGAAAAATGTATTAAATATAATACTAAAATAGAAATGTGTATAAATGATAATTACAATATTTTAATAGAGAAATATACTGAATATAATGCAATAATTAAAATATAGATTATAAGGGTTAGAAAATATATATAAGGTAAATATAATATATTATAAGAACACACATACATTAGTAATATAATTTATAGAGTAATAGGTTACGGACGTAACACCTCCCCTCTCAGATTGAGCATGTGAGAGAAACGAAACATGCTCAAACAATTCAAAAACGTATATTGTAGAGGAAATGTCATGACCGTTTATGCATGCATTCAATCCATTCTTTTTTATTCTTTACAAACAATATTTAGAAAAATAATTTTCAGTTAAATTTATCTTATATCTCTCGATATTTTTCATTTCAATAATTATTCTTTTAATGTATGATTTTCAATTATCATTTAAATTAACCATAAACAAAAATTTATAAAAATTTCACATGTTTAGTTTTTTTATCTTATTTTGAAATTACGTACAATTAAAAAGAATAAAAATTTGTTTATACAAATTGTTTTACAAATATGAGTCTTGTCCTTCTTTTAAATTACATCAAAAATCTTTTGTTCTAAAATTTGAAACTTGTTTATAATTAAAAATCGTTGTCGATTTTAATATTTTCTTTTTTAATACAATATTTTTCTTTTACATTTCTGAAACAAAATTTTGTACTTTTAATTTTACAGATAGAAAATATTAAATTTTTATATTTAAGACGCATTTTACATTTCAGATATAACAATTTTTAAAATGTGTCTTTATGTTTTATATTTTGTTGCTTTTAGTTGTTACATTTATGCAGTTTTCTTTTGTTCTCATGCTACATTTGGACATAATTTAATATGTGTTGAGAACGAATTTTAAATAATTTTATTTTGATAATAGAATTTTGAATAATGACATTTTTAGTTTCTTCTTCAATAAATTGGTATAAAATAAGTAACAAAGTTTAATTTACTGTGTGAAAAAATTGAGTTTTAATTTCTTTTAGTGCAAAATAAGTATGTAGAATTGTGCTTAAGATCTAAGATAAAATCATTACAAATTAAAAAAATTGTCAAAATTTTATAAAAATTGAATTTAAATTTGCGAATTTTTTTTAAAGAAGTATTTTTCCAATTAGATTATTATTATAGTGAAAAAGATAATTAAAAATTTTTTTTATTAGTTATAAAAATTGAATTCAATAAAAATAACTCAATTTTTTAGTCCTTTTCTGAAACATAAAACTAGAAATAATTTTATACAAATAGTTAATTTTATAAAAAAAAAAAAAAATAATCCAGTTTTATTACTCTTGTTTAATTCGTGATAGTTTAAGTCTGTTTGTATGTACTATTTTTTGTTTATTTTTAACTCGTATTTTAACGTTTCCTTTATTTAAAATTTCTAATATTTTATGTGGTCCTGTATATTGATTTGCAAATTTATGAATTTTCCCTCCGTGTAGTAGAAATACTTCATCACCGAGTTTAAGATTTTGTGGATTACAATTTCTATCGTAATAAAATTTTGACTTTTCTTTAGCTAGAATCAAGTTTTCTCTAGCAATATTTCTCATTTCATGAAGTCTCGTTATTAAGTCTGTTAAATATTGATCGTAAGTCTCCAATTTTTCATGTTCAAGTGGTGGATCGCTTGATGGTAATCGCGCTAATTTTCCAAAAATTAACTCGTACGGGGTGCACTTGGTGCCTTCATGAATGCTTGTATTATATGAGAACATGGCTAATTCTAACCAATCATCCCATTCTTCATTTTTATTGATAAATTGTTTTAAATATTCTCCTAAAACGTGATGAGATCTTTCGATTGATCCGTTAGATTGGGGATGAAAAGCGGTTGTTTTAAATTGTCGTATTCTAAATCTTTTTGCTAATCTTCTCATTAAATTACTTAAAAAATCTGTTCCTTGATCTGTTAATACTCCTTTGGGTGATCCAAAAATACAAATAAATTTTTTAATAAATGCATCAGCTATTGTACTTGCTTGATGATTTGGAAGTGCAATTGCTAATGAATATTTAGTTAAATTATCTTGTATTGTTAATATATATTCACTTCCATTTTTAGTTTTTGGTAATGGTCCAACGATGTCCATTGCTATTTTCTCGAATGCTGTACCTGGTGTATCTGTTATAATCATTGGGTCTTTTGTTTTTACTCTAACTAACTTTTTTAATTGACATTGGAGGCAACTTTGTATATATTTTTGAATATTATTTTTCATATTTTCCCAATAATAATTTTGTCGTATTCTTCCATAAGTTTTGGTTACACCTTTATGTCCTCCAATTGAGCTTGAATGAGCTTCCTCAATTAACTGCATATATTCTTCTTTCGTGGGATATTTTGTATGTCCACTGCATACAACAACTTTTACAAATAAATTTTCAAAAATTGACTTTATCATTTACAGGATTTCGTCCCAAGTTATATTATTTATTTGGGCTGTCTTTGCAATACTTATGCTTTTCAATTTTAATTCTTCGCATAAATTTTTCATTGAAATAATTGTAGTTTTAATTCTTTTTATTGTATCGGATAAATTTTCTTTTATTTCATTTTCTATAGGGAGAGCGATATGGTAATATATACCTCTCTTTATTTTTTCTGCTATACCTAATTGAAGTTTACCAAAATTTGGCAATTTCTCACGTTTGGCAAGTGATCTGGAGCCATTATCTCGAGGATCTCCATTGACTGAAAGAAAGTAGGTTAGGTTGTCTCTACGCATTGGTAATTGGTCTCTACAGTCGATAATATATCTTTCTTGTTTTACATTTAAATTTTCACAATCTTCATTCTCCACTAAATTATCTTCTTCTTCAGATGATACTTCAGAATTGGAATTTTCGTAGCCTTGATCAATTTCTTCGTGTTTTTTCAATTTTGATTTTTGTTTAATGAACTCAGGATCTGATTCAATTTCGTCAGGAATAACTTCATTATAAAATTTTTTATTCTTTGTATTACATACCTTTTTTGGTCTTCCCCTTCTCTTCTTGGAAAAGGAGGTATTCAAACGTGTGCTTTGTTTCTTTGGTCTACCTCGTTTCTTTGTTTTATGTGCATTTATTATTTTATTTTCAATTTCTTGGATTTCTTCATATTTCTTTTCTTGATTATCATTTTCTTGTATTTTTCTTTGATTTCTGGTTATAACGTTACAAGTTTCGTTACTTGTACAATAATTTCTTTTAATATTTTGGAGAATTTTTATTATCTCCGAATTCATGTAGCATTCATTGTCAATAATTATTTTTTCCATATATGGGAGACTTTTTCTTATCTCCAAATTCAAATAAGATGCATTGTCCTTAAATATTCTTTCAATAGATTGGAGACTTTTCTTTATCTCCAAATTCATGTAGGATTCATTGTCCTCAAATATTTTTTTAATAGATCGAAGAATTCTTAATATCTCCGAATTTTCATAGGATTCATTATCTTCAAATATTCTTTCAATATCATGGAGATTTCTTATTATCTCCGAATTCATATAGTTTTTATTTTCGTTTGCTACACAATGTATATATTCTTTAATTTTTTCTTGCACACATTTCATTATATTTTCCTGATTTTCCTGGGTTTTTTCAATTTCTTCTTCTTTTATTCCTTGGATTTTTTCTTCAATAATATCTTCGACTGGGTTTCTGGATAAGGCATCAGCATTAACATTGGTTTTACCTGCTTTGTAGACAACATGAAAATCGTACTCAGCTAGTTTTAGCTTCCATCTTGTTACTCTTGAGCAAGGATCTTTTGAATTTTGAAACCAAACTAATGGTTTGTGATCCGTAACTAACGTAAATTTTCTTCCATAAAGATATGGTCGAAAATGTTGTACACTGTAAATGATTGCTAATGCTTCCTTTTCATAGGTGTCATATTTTCTTTCACATTCGCTTAATGTTCGCGATGTATAAGCGATTGGTTGATCCTTGCCAATTATACCTTGTGATAATATACCTCCTATTGCAAAACCTGAAGCATCCGTTGTGAGTATAAATGGTTGTGAGAAGTCTGGTCTTTTTAATAGCGGTTCCTCACAGAGTTTATTCTTTAGCGTATCGAAAGCTATTTGTTGTTTATCAGTCCAGAGAAAGGGTACATCTTTACTTAAAAGTTGATTCATGGGATTTGCTATTTTTGAAAATCCGTCTATAAATTTACGATAATATCCTGCTAGTCCTAAAAATTGTTTTATATTTTTTACATTTTTGGGTAGTGGAAATTTTTTAACAGCTTCTACTTTTTTTGGGTCAGGTCGTACCCCATTTTTATCGATTATGTGCCCTAAGTATCCTACTTCTAACCTCAAAAATTCACATTTATCTGGCTGGAGTTTTAAATTAGCAAAACGTAGTCGTTCCATAAGTTTCGAGAATTTTTCTTCATGTTCTTCTAAGGTGTCTGCATAAATCACAATGTCGTCTAAATAAACAAATAGTTCTGATCCTTGTAAACCTAACAATACCTGGTCAATAAGTTTTTGGAATGTGCTTGGTGAATTTTTCAGTCCAAAAGGCATTCTATCAAATTCATAGTGTCCAAATGGCGTTGAGAAAGCTGTCTTATAAGAATCTCTAGGATCCATTTTTATTTGATGGAAACCTGACGCCAAGTCAAAGACTGAAAAATATTGAGCATTTCCTAGTTGGTCAAGTAGGTCCGTAATATTAGGCAGTGGGTAAAATTGACCTACCGTTCGTTCGTTGAGTTTCCTAAAATCCAAAACTAATCTCCATTTTTTATTTCCCTGTGAATCATCTTTTTTGGGTACTATCCATATCGGTGTATTGTATGGTGAGTCGGAGTGTTTAATAATTTTTTGTTTCAATAATTCGTTCACTTGACGTGTCATTTCTTCTTTATGGACAGGCGGAAATCTATATTGTTTAGTTACGATCGGAGTATCGTCGGTAGTTATAATTCTGTGCTTTATTAGGTCAGTCCCTTCTAAATATTCTCCAGGTATATGGAATCTATCTGAATAATTTTTTACTAAATTCATCATGTGTTGTAATTCTTCTTTATTTAAATGGTCGAGACGAAGTAATTTTTTTATTTCTTCAACTCTATCGTTGCCTGTAATGTTGAAAACATTTTCTGATTTAACATTTTTTGAAAATACATCAATGATTTTTTGAATTGATGAGTCTTCACTTTTAATATCAGATTTGTTTATTGGAGTTTCTTGTTTTACTTCATCAAAATCTTCTAAATTTACTTCAAAAATTGGGACGTCTATTGATTCATTTAGGGTGTTAATTGCTTTTAAATAAGCTAAGCCTTGTATGTTTGAAACTACTGCATCACCTAAGTAGACACCATCTTTTACTTTTAGTCTTGGAATATAACCTTCTTTTTTATCTTTATTCAAAATTTTTACATGAATATTATAGATTGATCTTGCTGGTATTGAAAAATAATTTTTTGAATCAAAATTGAATTTTTGTTTATTGATTTCTAGATGTCCTTCTTCGTAATTAATTTTTACTTTATTTTTGACAAAAAATTCTGTTCCTAATATACCGTCATGTTCAATTGGAACTTCATTAGATAAAAGGTTAAAAGTTGTTGGAATTCCGAAAATATTAATCTCTACTTGTCCTAAAGTATAAACTGCGTGATCGTTAATTCCTGTTAATTTAAGACATTTATTTTCATCAATTTTTATATCAGAATTTAATGCGCGAATTTTTAACAGATTTGGTCCTGCTCCTGTGTCAATCATCATTGTTGTTGGAACTTTTAACTCTTTAGTATGAATTCGAATATATGGAATTGTATTAGTTTTTGCTAAATTGATGTTTCTGGATGCATAGTAATTTCTTCTTAATTCTTCCTCAGAGCACCCTACTGAAGAGGAATTTTGGAGTTTCCCTGATTTTGTGTTTGTGAATTTGTTTGTTGTTGTTTATTGTTATCATCCCACATCTTTTTCCTACAATTAGTGAAAATGTGTCCTAACTTTTTGCAATAATTACACATTATACTTTGATTTCTACTTGCGAAGTTTGTTGTATTGGTAGTTCTTGGTTCTTGAAAAAAATTTCGTTGTTGATTTTGGAAAAAATTTTGTTGTTGATTTTGTCTTTGATTTTGGTAAGGAGTTCGAAATTGATTTTGTGGTATGTTTCTAAACTGATTTTGTGATGTATTTCTAAATTGATTTTGAAACTGATTTTGTTGAGGATTTTTGTAAAAGTTTTGACTTTGAAATCTATTAAACATTGGATTTTGATTGTTAAATCGATTCTGATTTTGGTTCGAAAAATTTTGTCGCGGTCCTGGATAAGAAGAGTTTTCTCGTCTTGGTCCTATCAATTTATTAAGTTGAAAACAGTTTACTGCAAAATGACCTTTCTTTCCACAAACTAAACAAGTTATTATATTATCTTGAGCGACATTAATTTTGGTTGTCTTGGCAAAGTCTTTATTATTTTTAAGATGAGAATTATATTCAGTATTATGTTCATTTTTTCTAAGTTCGCGGTGTGATAACAATCTTCTTTCTATTTCTACTGCTTTATTAACTATATCTTGAAATGTATCTGCTGTTCCAATTCGTATTTCAATTTCTGGTCGAAGTCCTCGCGAAAAACAATCAACACTTGTTTTATCTAAACTTGCTTTAAATGGTTCATCTACTCTATTTTCATTGCTAATCCTATGCGCGTCTAATATTCTTTCTGCTGCTTCTGCGATTCTTGACCCATAAGAAATTACATTTTCGTGTTCCCACATATATATTGCTCCTAGTTCTCCTTGTAACTGATATACAGATTTTGCTGGCGCGTAAATTTGTTTTAACCTTTCTGTTAACTGTTCTACTGTATTAAAAGTATTCCCTATTATAATTCTTCTTGCTTCACCCGAAATTCGACTCCTAATTAATTTTACTAAATTTGTTTGTACTTGCGCATTATCAGGAAGCATAGATTTTGCTTCTAAACAACTTTCAATAAATACAGATAGTGGTATGTTTTTTCCGTCAAACATTGGTATTGTTTCTAAAGCGTCGCGTAATGACACTTGCTGATTATTTGGAAGAGCCATGTTTTCTTTAAAGTTGTTACTATCTCTAGTGTTATTGAGAGAATTATTTTCAAAGTTATCGTTTGTTTCAATTTCGTCAGTTAAAGTTTTGTTTGAATTTTGTTCAACTAAGGTTTTTTCTGTAATGGTATTTTCACTATCGTTACTGTCACTGTCGAAAGAATTATCGTCAGTATCAAAAAGTTGAGAATTAATATAGCCTGAGTCAAACTGTTCCTTTATTTCTAAGGGATTAGGGTTTTCTTTAGAATATCTGGGTGTACTTGTCAATGGTTTTGTTTTATAATTAGGAATTCCCGAATTCAATTCTAAATCTGGATTATTTTTTATTTGAGAACGAGTTAAATGTGAGGAATCGGTAGTATTTTTATTCGAAGAAGACATTAAAAAATGTCATATTATCAAAATTTATAATATACGTAATAATTGTAAAATTGTCAATCCTTTCTCTTTAATATAAAATACACTTCTCTTTTGTGGTTAATTATTTTTATATTGCTTCAGTATAATAAAATATATTCAAACATTTAATAATAATAACAAATCACAATTAAATGAACAAAACAAATTTTGTTTTAGCACAATTAAATATCAAAAATGATTCAAATACAAGACAAAAAATTCCATAAGTCTAGAGGACTCGAACCTCTATTCAGTAATATAACACAGGATTTAATTTGATGAATGCACCTTGCAACTTTAATAATTATAAGTCAAGAGGACTCGGACCTCTATTTATTAATATTAATACAGAATTAAACCAATAAATACACCGTGCGACTTGAAAAAGTTAAGTGGACTCGAACCTCTATTCATCAATACCAATTTATGATGTATATTTATGAATGCACCTTGCGACTTAAATCTTGTATTATATTATCAATTAGCATAAAATGGACCAAATTAAATAATAAAATCGATTTTTCTTATCAAATGTTACTGATTATTTTTTTTAATGTATGTTGATACTTTTTGTTATTATTATTTATTACTAAAAAAATTTTCCCTTTTTTTAACAATTGGTATACTCATTGATTTATTTTATTTAATTATTTATTAATTTAAAAATTATATTCATTAAAATTTTCGAATTTTATTAAAAATTTGACAAAATAATGGCTGATCGACTTTATAATTTTCCCGGGCCGATGCACCAAAATTTAAAAGGGCTTCTGTTACGTCAAAAATAACAAGAAACCTTTTTAAATATTCCTAACGTTCCTCGTTTTAAATTAGTTTCATAAATGAATCTAATTTGGGATGAGGATAAGTCAATGAGCCTACTAAATGTACTGAGAGAATAATTTATTTAAAAACCAACAAGAAAGAAAAGAATTGACAAAATACAATGAGTATAATTGAGTTTAGAAAATCTTACTTCTAAAGAATAACGATTACTGGTATTGTATGAACTGGTGGTTATATCTGGTTGTCCGATCTCCAATGGTGTTGAGGGCTAGACGCAATGGGGCCTGTGACAGTTGTCCTTAATGGTTGAGTGTTGATCCTCTTGTTTACACTAATGAGATAGTGTATTGTATTTTGAAAATATCTGCTTTCTTCCAGACAGTTGTCGCCTCTTAAACAAATTTCGATGCTTCGAAATTTGTTATACTTCGATATAAGATTTGTTGAAACTTGGAACTGCGTTTCAATATTAGACTTTCGTAGATACTTGGGTTTATTTCCAATTTAATATATTTTTGGAAATTATTAAGTTGTACTTTAAATCACTGATTCGAACTTTGTTTCAAATTAAAAACTTGAAAATATAATTCACTCGTTGATGATATACTCTTTACACTAGAGCAATACTAGATCGATGTGTTCAGGTTGATTCCCAAAAAATTACTCTCTGTACTGAAGATGTTATGAGGTTGGCTTTTAAATTATTACTCTCTGTACTGAAGATGTTATGAGGTTGGCTTTCAAATTATTACTCTCTGCTGAATGAAACTGCTTGCCCTTTTTATATTAGATTTTCATAACTGTAATGATGCCGAAAAATTGTACACGTGCTAAAATTTGTCTCTCCTTGTGCTAGTTAATAACGAAAGAATTTCTCTATGCGTTGTCGATATTTCCAACGGGAGATTGTACGTATCGCCCTTTCGTTAAGTTTCTCGGCGTTTGTTGTTCACCTAAACTTCTCGGGTTTGCTGCTTTTACTTTCTTTCGTCCGGCCTACGTTTTTTAGAAGGTTGTCGAATTGTCGCATCATCGTTATTCTTTTTACATGAGTAATAATATTACTTTTATTTCTTGGATTGTTACAGTTTCAAAATATATAGTAAAATACATACAGTAATCAATATGCAAATAATATATGACAATAGAATACAATATTAAAATAGAAAAATGTATTAAATATAATACTAAAATAGAAATGTGTATAAATGATAATTACAATATTTTAATAGAGAAATATACTGAATATAATGCAATAATTAAAATATAGATTATAAGGGTTAGAAAATATATATAAGGTAAATATAATATATTATAAGAACACACATACATTAGTAATATAATTTATAGAGTAATAGGTTACGGACGTAACAATGGACAGTTTTCAAAAACTGATATTTAAGTTGCATATACATTTGAAGAAAAATATTTTCTTGGATCAAGAACACCGGCATTGTGTTAAGTAAAAAAAAGTTTCAAAGCAAATAAATAAAATGATTCGATTCAAGAAACATGAATTCTCCAGACAATACTTTATTATTTCGCTTAAGAACATATATTATAGATTCAATACTTTTTGGTACTTCGGAAAAGTAAAATATTTGGTTGAAATAATTACATATTTAGTTCCGCCAAATACTACATTCTTAATTCAAGAATTCTGTTCAATGCTAATAATTACTTGACACAAGAAAATGAATTTCTTTCTTCAAATAAATATGGGATTAATTGAATATAATTTTTAATCGACTTGAAACAAATATTTACTTATATTAAGATCTTACACTTAATTGAATTAAATAAATAAAATATTTCATTCCAGAAAATATAACATTCTCGCAAGAAATTAATGATTTTGAAACATGAGAATATAGAAATGCTTCAAGTAAAAGAAATGCCTAGATTAATTAATATTTCTTTGAAACAAAATAATTTTTAAATGAGTTGAAACAATTATTAACTTGTATTAATCTTCCCATTTTCTTGGCTCAAGACTATGGGTGTTGGATGAAATAAATAGTTGCTTTAAAGGAAATAAAAAAATTATTTGACTCAAGATACCAAATGACTCAAGGTAAATTACTTGACGTGAGAACATGATATTCTTGATTCAATACTTTTTCGAGACTTGGCGCATGTAAAACAGTTCGTTTGAAACAGTAAGATATTTACTTATGTCAAACCCATATTTTCTTATTCCAATAACTTTGATCAATGCTCAAAATTACTTGACACAAGAAAATAAATTTCTTCCAATAAGAAAATATGGGTTTGTTTCAAGTAAATCAGGTCAAGAAAATGCATTTACTTGATTCAATGAACTTTTTTTTTCAGTGTATATCAATTTATTTAAAAAAATAAAGTTAAACGAAAACCAAACAATAGTGATCATATTCTGCCAAAAAGCTGTCTGCCATTAAAAAAATATTTACGTCTAATGTTATAACCACTATCCCTTTCGATTTTTTAGAACATTAAATAATATAGAAAACTTGATTACAAATACAAAATCGAAAATTCACATTTTAACTATCCTGTAGACTATATTTTACCTTTTAAATGAAATGAGCCATATACCAATTTCATAATTTATTGAATATTAAATTTAAATTGTAAATAATGGGTAATATTGTAATAGGTAATATTGTACTGTTTATATACTCTGTAAGCTTGTTAGGTTGTGATAGATTATAATTAAAGTAGATTCGCTTGGTAAGATTTGAGTGAGAGAGAGAGAGGTGGTGTTAGTTTTAGTCTTCGCTTTAGTCTTGACCGCGTTAATGTAATATTTGTTAGCTCTTCATCAATTGAGAGAGTGTAATATATATATATATATATATATATATATATATATATATATATATATATATATATATATATAAAATTGTACATACCTTTACGCTGACGAGTCTCAGCGTAGGTGAACCGGCGCTGTCGACTTGAACGTTCATATCCGCTGCGAGTGAACCGCTTTCAATTTGGGACGTGGGCGCCAACGGTGTTTGACTTTTCAGCCACGAAATTGATAATGGAATCCTACAACCTCCTCCTACTCCTCCTCCAGTATTACCATTGCTCATGCTACCATCTTCTAATTGTTTATTCTGCAAATAAATATGCACACACATTTGTATATTAATTTACAATTTTTATATATTTTCATAATTTTCAAAATTTCTCTTATTTCTATATTTCAACAAATGAATTTTATTTTCCGCAAATAACATTTTTGTTTGCATCAAATAAAATTCATTTGCACCAATTAAAATTTACAGTTGTACTGAAGAAAATCTTTCTTAAACAAATAAATAGTATAGTTTTAATTTTAAAAATTTTAATGCAATTCTTTGAAAGAATTCAACTATATCGTCATAAATATTAAAATTCATGCCAAAAATTCAATTATTTTCAAAAAGTTTAATAAAATTCATGTCAAAATTTCAATTATTTTCAAAAATTTTTCTTAATTCAATAATGTGTATATCTGTTATTTTAATAAAATTTCCCAAAGGAATTCAATTATTTTCTAAAATAATGGAAAATTGTTTGAAACTTTTTTATAAAATTCTTTGCAATAATTCAATTAATGGTAACTAATTATTAGTTTTTCCTAGTCAAATTAAATTCCCAATTGGTAGACACCTGTTCAAATATATTAGTAGAAACTAAAACCCGTCGAAGACGGGTACGACAGCTAGTACCCAATGGGAAATGCCAGTGTAGTGCCGATGTTCACCACTGGCATAGTACTCAGACGATTGTTCGGCGTAGTCTAGCCGAGCCTCGACAATTAGTGCTGGCGCAGTACAGAATTTTTGTTTCGCCAAAGCTTGGACAAGCCACGGCGGCAAGTGCTGGCTGAGTATAGAAAAATTGTTCACAACGCTCTTTGCCAACATTGCTTTATTGACATAAACTTAAAAAAAATTATAAAAAAAGTTTATAAATGTTTATAAATATAAATTTATTGAAAAAAATTAATATTTTACTTTTCAGTTGTTGATTTTTTATTCTTGTCAAATTTAATAATAACAATTTAACACAATTGTCTAATTTTGTAAATAATAAATTATTTAAACAAATTAAAATTATAAACAAAATTTAAACTTTAATCTCAATAATAATTTGGTTCCTATTAAAATACTATTATACTTCTTACTATGAATAAAAAATTATTAAAAAATTACCACGTAATTTAAGAATGACGTAAAATGTTAAATGCAATAAGTAAAGTAATTTAATTTAATTATTAAAAATTTATTTAAATTTATTTTATTTCAATTTATTATTTCTAACGTATCCCTATTTCTTTCTCATCTTTGATTCAATAATATGAATCAAATAAATATTAAATATAATATTAATATTATAATTAATTAATATAATATTAAATATTAAATATTTAATAATATTTAATAATATTTATATTCAGTATGTCTGAATGATACTGAGATGTTAATACTTTACTGTACACATGTGTCGTTAGCATAGTGGTTAGAGCGTTAGTCTGTTAGTCCGTAGGTTCGATTCCCCTCGTCAGCAATTTTGTTTATTTTCATAGGTTTGCGATATTTCTAGATTCCAATCGTTAGGTACTAAAATATAAAAATCAAATGCACACTTACTGTAATTGTTTATTATTTAATTTTTAAATGTTATAAACAATTTTTTTCCACTTCATTTACTATATCCATTGCAAGTCTCCATCTTTAATACAATTTCTTTAAGAAGAGAAATATTTTATGAATAGTAACTATTTATTACTATTATTTACCATTTTGTTGTTGAATTATTTATAATTATAAATTTACGACTAATTAATAACAATACGGCATTTATTGCGGCAATATTCTCAGCCAGCACTGCTCCAGTGCTGCGCCAGCGCTGTCTGGCAGCACTGACAGACAGTACTTCGGCAGCGCCAGACAGCGTTATCATCCCAGTGCCATGCCAGTGCTGGCTCTCAGCCTTGCCGCCAGTGCTGCCAGTGCTGGCGCAGTACTACGCCAGTTGTAAATTTCCCATTGGGTATATATATATATATATATCCCTATATTACAAAAATATATCGCTGTCGCCGCTGTTTCAAGATTCCATCCCCCCTCCTCAAAGGTAAAAGGTCAAAGGGCAAACATAACCTCAAAACCCCGTTCCCACTCACAGGTCAAACATAACCTCAAAACCCCGTTCCCACTCACAGGTCAAACATAACCTCAAAACCCCCTTCCCACTCACAGGTCAAACATAACCTCAAAACTCCCTCCCTACTCATAGGTCACATGGCAAATATGACCACAAACCCCCCTCCCCACTCATAGGTAACATGACAAATGTAACCTCAAAACCCCCTCAAAACATTACCTTAAACCCTCATTTATATTATAATACAGGACAATCATAACCTCAAAATCTCCCCTCTCCTCTATTCTCACTCACATGTCACACGTCAAATATAACCTCAAAATTGCCCCTCCCTCTTTATCCCCAAGGACAGGTCACAGGGCAAGTACAAAGTAAAAAGTAAATCTTAATTTAAGAGCTGCCTTAAATTCAACACTGTCTGCTATAATGTTAAAGGATACGAAAAACGTGCGTAAATTCAACATTGACTGTCTTAAAAATGTTGCATCTTAATTTAAGGCAGCTTTCGTGCCTTAAAATAAGATTTTCTTTTTACTGTGTATAACCTCAAAGGCCTCTTGCAAGTGAAAGCTATAGTATATTCAAAACAACCTTTTTTTACTTTTATATTGATTATTAATAAATTATAATTATTTTAATTAACAATAATAATAAAATTCATAATTTCAACATAGAATTTTATGTTATTTATGTTATTTATTTATGAATTTTATTTTTTTTTTAAACCAATAATTATAATTTTTAAATATTATAAAATACTATTGACGTAAATTATTAACCCATTAACGCCTGAAACCTTTGAAATTTTGTGTTTTCTTTAAGATATAATTTTATATACTAAACATGCTCCCTGAAAATAACTGAAGCGTTTCTTTATGTTTTCGGGGTCGCTCTACAAGATTCCGTGCTCAGATTTTAAATTTATCGCATAGAAAATTAAATATGGCGAATTTTGTGCACCAAATTGCGAAAAAAATGAAAATTTTTTTTTTAAATAATTATTTCTTACTGAAAACATTTTTTTCAAATGAATACAAGTGTCACAAATTAGCACAAACTTATTAAACTTTCAAAATATGCAATAGCGGAAATAAAAAAAACAAAATGGCGGCTTCAAAATGGCGCTAATTTGAGAAAAAATTAATTAATTTTTTTTATAGTGCACCGATTCAGGCAATAGCTATGAAATGTAATAGAACTTAGTGTTTACATGTTTTTGAGGTCTCTCATCACGAATATGTACTCGGAATTTCAAAATTCAAAATGGCGGATCCAATATGGCCGACGAAAATTTTAAAAATTTACTCGATTCGCTTGAATTTTGTTACTCAGGGGTTTTTGAGGTCGCTGATTATGAATCTGCAATCGGATTTTCAAAATTCAAAATGGCGGATCCAATATGGCCGACGAAAATTTTATAAATTCACTCTATTCGCTTGAACTTTGTTACTCAGGGGTTTTTGGGGTCGCTGATTATGAATCTGCTATTGGATTTTCAAAATACAAAATGGCGGATCCAATATGGCCGACAAAAATTATTTAAATTTACTAGATTCGCTTGAAACTTGTTACTTAGGAGTTTTTGGGGTCGCTGATTATGAATCTGCTATTGGATTTTCAAAATACAAAATGGCGGATCCAATATGGCCGACAGAAATTATTTAAATTTACCAGATTCGCTTGAAACTTGTTACTCAGGGGTTTTTGGGGTCGCTGATTATGAATCTGCTATTGGATTTTCAAAATACAAAATGACGGATCCAATATGGCCGACAGAAATTATTTAAATCAAAACAACGATTTCATTAATAAAATAAGTTTTGCGAATGTGTATAAAAACTATACAGATAAACAAAGTAAGTTTAAAATTATAATCAATATCACTGGATCATAGATGAAAAAGTTTATTCTAATGATATTAAAGCTAAAATTCGATAATATTGGTCAACTCCTTATCTGTCATCGCAAATTGTTTCACCAACAATGTCAGGTTATAAGTTTTGCAATATTAAGTCTTATGCTAAGATTGTGTTGAAACAATTTATTTAAGCCAATTAGATTTAGACCAATAATTCTTTCGTTGTGTACTTCTAAGGGAATTGATTTGTATTTTGCCTTATTCTGACGGCAAATAGATGGTCATCATTTTACAAATTTCAAGCGACGAGAATTGATTTAAATAATTTCTGTCGGCCATATTGGATCCGCCATTTTGTATTTTGAAAATCCAATAGCAGATTCATAATCAGCGACCCCAAAAACCCCTGAGTAACAAGTTTCAAGCGAATCTGGTAAATTTAAATAATTTCTGTCGGCCATATTGGATCCGCCATTTTGTATTTTGAAAATCCAATAGCAGATTCATAATCAGCGACCCCAAAAACTCCTAAGTAACAAGTTTCAAGCGAATCTAGTAAATTTAAATAATTTTTGTCGGCCATATTGGATCCGCCATTTTGTATTTTGAAAATCCAATAGCTGATTCATAATCAGCGACCCCAAAAACCCCTGAGTAACAAAGTTCAAGCGAATAGAGTGAATTTATAAAATTTTCGTCGGCCATATTGGATCCGCCATTTTGAATTTTGAAAATCCGATTGCAGATTCATAATCAGCGACCTCAAAAACCCCTGAGTAACAAAATTCAAGCGAATCGAGTAAATTTTTAAAATTTTCGTCGGCCATATTGGATCCGCCATTTTGAATTTTGAAATTCCGAGTACATATTCGTGATGAGAGACCTCAAAAACATGTAAACACTAAGTTCTATTACATTTCATAGCTATTGCCTGAATCGGTGCACTATAAAAAAAATTAATTAATTTTTTCTCAAATTAGCGCCATTTTGAAGCCGCCATTTTGTTTTTTTTTATTTCCGCTATTGCATATTTTGAAAGTTTAATAAGTTTGTGCTAATTTGTGACACTTGTATTCATTTGAAAAAAATGTTTTCAGTAAGAAATAATTATTTAAAAAAAAAATTTTCATTTTTTTCGCAATTTGGTGCACAAAATTCGCCATATTTAATTTTCTATGCGATAAATTTAAAATCTGAGCACGGAATCTTGTAGAGCGACCCCGAAAACATAAAGAAACGCTTCAGTTATTTTCAGGGAGCATGTTTAGTATATAAAATTATATCTTAAAGTAAACACAAAATTTCAAAGGTTTCAGGCGTTAATGGGTTAAAGAAAGAAGAAGAAAAAAACAAGGGGGTTGGCGCGCGAAGCGCGCAGGGGGGCGGAGCCCCCCTAGTATATATATATATATATATATATATATATATATATATATATATATATATATATATATATATATATATATATATATATATATATATATATATATATATATATATATATATATATATATATATATTATTTCAATATTAAATATAAGAAAAACTCTAATAAAAATATAATATACACTACCAGTTAAAATTTAGAGATCATACCCATTTTTAGGAGAATAAAAAACATTTTAAAACGTATCATGTGCGGAAACTAAAATTTTTGTATCTTTTAAGTTTTAAAAGATGTTTAAATTTTGAATAGATCAAGATCTTTTAGAAGTCATTTGATCAATATTTTATTTAGACATTTTTAAAAAATGATAATTTTCAATGTTTTACAAAAATTTTAATAACTTCTAAAATACTGAATGCTTTTTAATGATGTTATGCTTTATAGGCATTAACGTGTTTTTTTTTTTAGAAAATTCAATTTGTCAAACTTACATTTAAAAAATTAAAAAACTTTTAAACAATCTTATTAACAGAGAAATAATTTTTAAAATATAAATATATGTTTTTATTTAATTAAGATTTAATTTAAGGTTATATTAAGGTTTTTGTTGTGGGAAAGGACCAGAAGTGGGCGCGCAATGCGCGCCCTTTTGGTTCTAGTATTAACAAATCTTTTTAAAACTTTTTTTTAAAAGTCACTCAATAGGGAAAAGTAATTGATACCCTCCGAAAATTCAGGTAGAACTGTCTCGTTTATGGCTATGTCATTTTTTCTATTTTCAGGTGCCATGCAAAAAAAGGCTACGCTCGATAGCAATTTTTTCAGAAGTTCAAGGCTGTTATTGAAACTTATTGCCCTCTTTATATGCAAAGGAAAAAAAATTCTGAAAAAAAGAATTGTTAATATAAAAGAAATTTACATTAACTATATTAATCTTCGTATTCCAAAATTCATTCTGTCTGTCAGAGTATGAGAGAGAAAGCACGATACAGAGTAAGAGAGGGAAGTATCGTCTCTTCTTTCAGTTTAGAGTAGGAGCGAGAGAGAGGCGAATAGTTAAGAAAGTAACGCCTACTTTTTTTCGTTTGGGCATCATGGTTTTCTCAATTCTCTGTGACAGATAGAAAGAGTGAGTAAAAGAGTGGTAGGGGAGTTAAAAGTGGTGACTTTTACATTTAAGCGAAAATACCAAAGGGCGTAATGTTTCCTTATTAACTATATTAATCTTTAAGTTGATTCTGTCTGTCACAGTATGAGAGAGAAAGCATGATAAAGAGAAAGAGACGGAGGTATTATCTCTCATTTTAGTGTAGTATAGGAAGGAAAGAGAGACAAATAGGTAAGAAAGTAACGCCTATTTCTTTGGTTTACAGAAGAGCATAATGTTTTCTCCATTTTCCGTGTTAGGTAGAAAGAGAGGAACAGAAATTGGGAGGGGAAGGAAAAGTGGAAAATTTCACTTTCAAGCCAAAATACGAAAAGGGCGTCTTATTTCCTTATTGGCTAATTATTTTTCTTTTCTCACTCACAGATAGATTAAGGAGTGAAAGAGAGGGAGATCGAAAACGAGGTAAGAGTGAGGGGTATAAATTTTATCGGTATTCCATATACTAAATGGACATTTTTCACCAATTTCTGACCCCCCCTGCCTCTGGTTGTGGACAATCGTGAACATTTAGCAAACCCACTCTCCTTTACACTTATCCACGTGGACAATGCACATTTGGAAAGTATGTAAATATTTTTTTTAATATTACTCCTGCATTTTAAAAAGTAATAAAGCTCATTTTAAACATATTTCAAAGCACAAAATTACGAAAATGATTAACGTTTAAAATAATAAATAAACACTATAATTTAATTAAACACTTTATTTATTTATAATTACATATTTCCAAAAATTCAAATACATACGAAAATAATATTTAGGAATTATTTTTAACATTTTGGAGAAAACATTTATTTTCAAAATCTTTAATTAAAATTCATCAAATAATTAATTAGTTTATTTAAATTATACAAAAAATCTATTAAGAAATTCAATCCTATTTATTAAAAATTGTATTAAATTTTTTTTAGAAACTAATTCGTATAATTGTTTTATAATGATTATTTAAGATTTAATTATCTTCGAACAATGTAAATAAAATTTTTTGAATATTTACTTTTTGGACTTATTGAACTTTGACAAATTATGGTCCTGTGAATAATTAAAATTCTCAAAGAATTTCATCATTTTTATTAATATTTTTTACTAATTCTATTATTTTTAAGAGTTTTACAAATTTTAATTGTTTTGGAAGATAATTCAATCTTAAATAATACAGGCATACAAAAAAATTTTTTTTTCGTGACCCAGAGGACAGAACCTTATATTCCTACTTTTTAGGGGTCACTGAAACCGAATATGACCATGAAAAAATTTTGTACTTGCCAGTTTTTCCGCTACCACCCCCTTTACACCCCCACACGAGAGTGAGGGGGTTGGCATTTCAGTTTTCAAAAAAAGTCGAGTAGGGTGTCTATTTTTATGTATTTTGGGTCGCTGAAACCGAAAAAGACCACCGAAAAAGACCACTAAAAACAAATTCGTCCATCCCTTTACCCCCCAGAACGCCCTAAATACACACTTAAAGGGAGTTAAAATTTCATTTTTCACGAAAAGTCGAATGCGGTGTATATTTCTATGTTTTTTAAGTCCCTGAAACCGTAAAAGACCACTAAACATAAATTAGTCCTCTCCTTCACATCATATTCCTCTCTTACTACCCCCTAAAGGGGATTAAAATTTTCGGTTTTATGAAAAGTATAGACGACTTTTCATGAAACCAAAAAGTTCAACATCTTCTCTAGAGAAACTTAGGGAGTGGAGGAAGGGACTAATTTATGTTTGGTGGTCTTTTTCGGTTTCAGGGACCCCAAAAACAAAAACATAGGAAAAGACACCGCATTCGACTTTTCGTGAAAAATGAAATTTTAACTCCCTTTAAGTGTGTATTTAGGGCGTTCTGGGGGTAAAGGGATGGACGAATTTGTTTTTAGTGGTCTTTTTCGGTGGTCTTTTTCGGTTTCAGCGACCCAAAATACATAAGAATAGACACCCTACTCGACTTTTTTTTGAAAACTGAAATACCAACCCCCTCACTCTCGTGTGGGGGTGTAAAGGGGGTGGTAGCGGGAAAAACTGGCAAGTACAAAAATTTTTCATGGTCATATTCGGTTTTAGCGACCCCTAAAACGTAGGAATATAAGGTTCTATCCTCTGGGTCACGAAAAAAAATTTTTTGTGTGCCTGTGTAATTGAATACACTGAAAATATTGAATTTTAAAAAATTAGAAGCCAATTTTCATTAATTTTTAAATTTAATTTAAACAATTTTCAAAAATTGTAACAAAATAATTAAAATAAATTAATTATTTTTCAATTAAATTTTACAAAATTTCAACTATTCAAAAAGAATTTTTTATGTATTGTCTCAATTTTCTTAATTTCCATGAAAAAAAATTTTTCCTGACATTTCCCTGACTATGGTGTTAATATAATATTATAATAATTTTAAAAAAATAATGATTTTAATCAAATTATAGTGTTCATTTATTATGTTATTGATTAACTCATTAACGCCTGAAAAAAGAAAATTCTTATCAATTTTTTTTTTCGATTCCTGTGTAAAAAAGAATTTCGTTCATCCCAAAAATTAAATATAGCGGTTATAATTTTAAAAACACAAAAAAATTTCATTTTTTTAAGTTTGATCATTTTTTTACCCTTTATCCCCTTCCCAGTGTATGACGTCTATAGAGGCAAAAATAATTTGTGCCACCAGTGTGTATGACCGCTATAGTGGCATCTAAAATGAAAATCTCGGTAATAAATGAAATATGAATATCAATGAATATTCTAAAGTTTTGGGGTCGCTTAAAATGCTGGTTCGGGGGATTTTGAGGTTTCTAAATCCAAATCTTTAGTCAAAATTAAAAAATTCAAAATAGCGGTTTCAAAATGGCCAACGAAAAAATTTAAAATCAGTAAACTTTGAAATTTGTCGGTCGCTATTTTGAAGCCGCCATTTTTAATTTTTAAATTTTGATTATGCTGATTACGAATTCGATTTTAGTTTCCAATAAGTCAAAATAGCGGATCCAATATGGAACAAAATTTTTACTTTATACAATTGATCTTAATTTTGTAACTCGGTGGTTTCTAAGGTCGCTGATTACAAATACGATGTTTGTTTTCAAAAATTCAAAGTGGCTAATATAATATGAGGAAGAGAAATTTAAAAAAATTTCTATCCACGCTCGCTGGTTGTGAGTCGGCGCAAGTGCTAAAACAGAAGTCAATTGTCAGTGAGCGCTCCTAGGACATTTACACCTACCTGACTGGTATGAGAACTCCCGAGTAACAAAATTAAAGTCAATTGCATAAATTAAAAAGAAAATTCCGCCATTTTAAATTCATGAAAACTTACATCTGTTCGTAATCAGCGACCCTAGAAACCACCGAGTAACAAAATTAAGGTCAATTGCATAAAGTAAAAATTTTTTTTTTATATTGGATGGGGGGGTGGTCAAAGATTGGTGAAAAATTGTCCTCGTGGTTTATGGACGGCCCCTAAGCTTATACCGCGGCTTATATCATGACTATCAATAAATCTCGGTGTCAATCTTTTGACAAAGAAGGAAGAATACTTAAATAAAATAATTCTTCTAATGTGTAATGAATTTATATAAAGTTTTTCTATCGCTTGACTAAACTAAAAACTGAAAATTTAAGGAAATAATTATAAAAATAAAAAAATATTATATTTATGTCGTGAAACTGCTCAGTATGTTAAATTTAATTTTTGGTTTTCATGTTTTATGTTTTTTAAAAATTCTTCAAAAAAACATTTTTATTTACACACAATGAAATAAGGTCTTAAGTATAAGAAGACAAAAGCAGAAATATCGCGCGCGCTTTAGCGCGCGTAGCTCTGCTAGTTTGTACAATAATTTTTTTATTAAATTTAGAATAAAAAATTTATTTAAAAAATTTTTAATTTTGTTTGAAATTTCTATCACAATTACAAGCCAAAATTGCACTTCTTCTTAAAAATAAATATGTAAACAATTGTTGTTAAGGAATGTTGATGAATTTTTTCAGATTTCTCCTACCATTTTTTCTATGAAATTTATGGAGTCAAAGTGTCCTTTAGTAAAAATCACTCAAAAGTCCCTGTTTTTCACGCTTTTTTTATTCATATCTTTGCAAAAAAAATTTTTAGTCATATGTTATGCATGGAAATTATATGAAGAATAAAATTATCTGTTTCGTGCATTTTGTCTTGTTTTATAGAGATTTTTTTCTACTGAGTAATATCAATTTTTCTCCAGGGTCAAACATTTTTGAAACACATAGTAGATTAAGATTAACTATAGAGTCATAGTTAATAATACCATCGAGATTTTTTTTGGTGTTAACATTACGTTAATATTACAGTGTAATATTACCTTAATATTACCAGGTAATATTCTCTTAATATAACAACGTAATATCCCGGTAAGAAGGTGTGTATTAAAATGAATTAAAACGATATCACAAAAAGGACGAAAACGACATTGTATTGGATTAAAATGATTGAGAATTCATAGCAATTTGTAATCAGTTTAATCCATTTTAATCCAAAAAAATTAAAATGTTAACAAATGTTTATGTTCAAGAAAGGATTCAAATGATTTCACTTTTTAAAATTTCCAGAAAGCATTAAACTGGATTAAATTGATATCATTTTTCGTCATTTTAACAGATTTGAAATGTTAACAGGAATTTAACTGAATTTAAGTGTGTTCAAATAGATTACTGTGATTGGAATAAATTTATTGATGGACAAAAATGTCATTTGTTTGGATTAAAATGATTTCAAGAATTCAGCTATACTTGTAATCATTTCAATCGATTTGAATACACTCGTTTTTACCGGGATTACCTCTAGGCGGACATTTTGATATCCCAATAAGATCATACTGTAATATTACAGTGTAATATGACCAATCTCCAATGTAATATTACAGTGATGTCAAGATAAGCTTACGTGCTGCTTGGGAAGGTTTCAAATTAAAATTTTATAAAATTTGAATTTTTCATACTTTAAATTAAAAATTCAATGGAACTAATTTTTTTCAAAAAGCTTAATCGAAATTTTTTAAAATTATTTAAAATTATCATTTTCTAATTTATATTTAATTCGATTTAATTAAAGAATTTTCGAATACTAAACAAATTTCAAATTTTGAAAATTCTGAAATAACTTTTTTAAAAATTATTAAAAATAATTGATTTAAAGAAGAATTTTAGTTAAAAATTGTAGAAAATAATAATTGAATTGAAATGATGAAAATAATTTTGAAGAAGTTACAGTAACAATATTCTTATAATATAAAATAATGATTTTATCACTCGGTCATCTCATAAGTTATTGAATTTCAAAAGGTTTGAATTAGAAATTTTGAAAATCTTACATAGTTCCCACGGAAAAACAATAATTATTAAATATTGATTTAAAAATAAAGTTATTGGTGTTTTTAAATAATTTTACAATAATAATTAAAGAAATTCGTAAATAAATGTAATAGAACATTTTTTTAAATATCTAATAATTTTTAGAGTGAATCAGAATATTCTTTAGTGTCAGGGAAAAAGTCAAAATTTTGACTGTAGACCCAGGTAAAAATGATTCGTACGAATTTCGTACGTAATTCGTACGCATTTCGTTCAGAAATCCGGCCAGATTCGTAAAGAATTTCTATCAAATTCGTATGAAATTACTATCGAAATTCGTGTGGCGTATTGAAACGTTTTTTCGCACGAATATTCGTGGGAAAAATACCCAGATTTTTTTAAATGGATTTTCAAGAAATATTTTCGTTCGGAAATCCGTATGGAAATTCGCACGGAATAATTTTTGACAATTTTTTCAAAAATTTTCGGACAAATTTCCATACGAAATTCGAGCGAATTACGAACGATTTCATTTTGGAAATTTTTTTTATAAAATTATGCTCGGAAATTCGTATGAAATTCCGCACGAAATGTCAGCCAAAAATTTCCTCAAAAGTTTTCGACGAAATTTCCATACGGAATTCGTACGAAATTCGAGCAAATTACGAACGAATTTATTTAGAAATTTTTTTTATAAAATTCTGCTCAAAAATTCGTATGGAATTCCGCACGAAATGTCAGCCAAAAATTTCCTCAAAAGTTTTCGACGAAATTTCCATACGGAATTCGTACAAACTTCGAGCGAATTACGAACGATTTCATTTTGGAAATTTTTTTTATAAAATTATGCTCGGAAATTCGTATGAAATTCCGCACGAAATGTCAGCCAAAAATTTCCTCAAAAGTTTTCGACGAAATTTCCATACGGAATTCGTACGAAATTCGAGCAAATTACGAACGAATTTATTTAGAAATTTTTTTTATAAAATTCTGCTCAAAAATTCGTATGGAATTCCGCACGAAATGTCAGCCAAAAATTTCCTCAAAAGTTTTCGACGAAATTTCCATACGGAATTCGTACAAACTTCGAGCGAATTACGAACAAATTTATTTTTGAAATTTTTTTATAAAATTCTGCTCGAAAATTCGTATGAAATTCCGCACGAAATGTCAGCCAAAAATTTCCTCAAAAGTTTTCGACGAAATTTCCATACGGAATTCGTACGAAATTCGAGCAAATTACGAACGAATTTATTTAGAAATTTTTTTTATAAAATTCTGCTCAAAAATTCGTATGGAATTCCGCACGAAATGTCAGACAAAAATTTCGTCAAAAATATTCGAAGAAGCTTCCATACGGAATTCGTACAAACTTCGAGCGAATTACGAACGAATTTATTTTTGAAATTTTTTTATAAAATTCTGCTCGAAAATTCGTATGGAATTCCGCACGAAATGTCAGACAAAATTTTCCTGAAAAATTTTCGACGAAATTTCCATACGGAATTCGTACGAAATTCGAGCAAATTACGAACGAATTTATTTTCGAAATTTTTTTATAGAATTCTGCTCGAAAATTCGTATGAAATTCCGCACGAAATGTCAGCCAAAAATTTCCTCAAAAGTTTTCGACGAAATTTCCATACGGAATTCGTATGAAATTCGAGCAAATTACGAACGAATTTATTTAGAAATTTTTTTTATAAAATTCTGCTCCAAAATTCGTATGGAATTCCGCACGAAATGTCAGCCAAAAATTTCCTGAAAAGTTTTCGACGAAATTTCCATACGGAATTCGTATGAAATTCGAGCAAATTACGAACGAATTTATTTAGAAATTTTTTTTATAAAATTCTGCTCCAAAATTCGTATGAAATTCCGCACGAAATGTCAGACAAAAATTTCTTCAAAAATTTTCGAAGAAGCTTCCATACGGAATTCGTACAAAATTCTAGCAAATTACGAACGAATTTATTTTCGAAATTTTTTTTTAAATTCTGCTCGAAAATTCGTATGGAATTACGCACGAAATGTCAGACAAAAATTTCCTCAAAAATTTTCGACGAAATTTCCATACGGAATTCGCTCGAATTTTGTACGAATTCCGTATGGAAATTTCGTCGAAAATTTTTGAGGAAATTTTTGGCTGACATTTCGTGCGGAATTTCATACGAATTTTCGAGCAGAATTTTATAAAAAAATTTCAAAAATAAATTCGTTCGTAATTCGCTCGACGTTTGTACGAATTCGGTATGGAAATTTCGTTGAAAACTTTTGAGGAAATTTTTGTCTGACATTTCGTGCGTAATTCCATACGAATTTTCGAGCAGAATTCTATAAAAAAATTTCGAAAATAAATTCGTTCGTAATTTGCTCGAATTTCGTACGAATTCCGTATGGAAATTTCGTCGAAAATTTTTCAGGAAAATTTTGTCTGACATTTCGTGCGGAATTCCATACGAATTTTCGAGCAGAATTTTATAAAAAAATTTCAAAAATAAATTCGTTCGTAATTCGCTCGAAGTTTGTACGAATTCCGTATGGAAGCTTCTTCGAATATTTTTGACGAAATTTTTGTCTGACATTTCGTGCGGAATTCCATACGAATTTTTGAGCAGAATTTTATAAAAAAAATTTCTAAATAAATTCGTTCGTAATTTGCTCGAATTTCGTACGAATTCCGTATGGAAATTTCGTCGAAAACTTTTGAGGAAATTTTTGGCTGACATTTCGTGCGGAATTTCATACGAATTTTCGAGCAGAATTTTATAAAAAAATTTCAAAAATAAATTCGTTCGTAATTCGCTCGAAGTTTGTACGAATTCCGTATGGAAATTTCGTCGAAAACTTTTGAGGAAATTTTTGGCTGACATTTCGTGCGGAATTCCATACGAATTTTTGAGCAGAATTTTATAAAAAAAATTTCTAAATAAATTCGTTCGTAATTTGCTCGAATTTCGTACGAATTCCGTATGGAAATTTCGTCGAAAATTTTTCAGGAAAATTTTGTCTGACATTTCGTGCGGAATTCCATACGAATTTTCGAGCAGAATTTTATAAAAAAATTTCAAAAATAAATTCGTTCGTAATTCGCTCGAAGTTTGTACGAATTCCGTATGGAGGCTTCTTCGAATATTTTTGACGAAATTTTTGTCTGACATTTCGTGCGGAATTCCATACGAATTTTTGAGCAGAATTTTATAAAAAAAATTTCTAAATAAATTCGTTCGTAATTTGCTCGAATTTCGTACGAATTCCGTATGGAAATTTCGTCGAAAACTTTTGAGGAAATTTTTGGCTGACATTTCGTGCGGAATTTCATACGAATTTTCGAGCAGAATTTTATAAAAAAATTTCAAAAGTAAATTCGTTTGTAATTCGCTCGAAGTTTGTACGAATTCCGTATGGAAATTTCGTCGAAAACTTTTGAGGAAATTTTTGGCTGACATTTCGTGCGGAATTCCATACGAATTTTTGAGCAGAATTTTATAAAAAAAATTTCTAAATAAATTCGTTCGTAATTTGCTCGAATTTCGTACGAATTCCGTATGGAAATTTCGTCGAAAACTTTTGAGGAAATTTTTGGCTGACATTTCGTGCGGAATTCCATACGAATTTTTGAGCAGAATTTTATAAAAAAAATTTCTAAATAAATTCGTTCGTAATTTGCTCGAATTTCGTACGAATTCCGTATGGAAATTTCGTCGAAAACTTTTGAGGAAATTTTTGGCTGACATTTCGTGCGGAATTTCATACGAATTTTCGAGCAGAATTTTATAAAAAAATTTCAAAAATAAATTCGTTCGTAATTCGCTCGAAGTTTGTACGAATTCCGTATGGAAATTTCGTCGAAAACTTTTGAGGAAATTTTTGGCTGACATTTCGTGCGGAATTCCATACGAATTTTTGAGCAGAATTTTATAAAAAAAATTTCTAAATAAATTCGTTCGTAATTTGCTCGAATTTCGTACGAATTCCGTATGGAAATTTCGTCGAAAACTTTTGAGGAAATTTTTGGCTGACATTTCGTGCGGAATTTCATACGAATTTCCGAGCATAATTTTATAAAAAAAATTTCCAAAATGAAATCGTTCGTAATTCGCTCGAATTTCGTATGGAAATTTGTCCGAAAATTTTTGAAAAAATTGTCAAAAATTATTCCGTGCGAATTTCCATACGGATTTCCGAACGAAAATATTTCTTGAAAATCCATTTAAAAAAATCCGGGTATTTTTCCCACGAATATTCGTGCGAAAAAACGTTTCAATACGCCACACGAATTTCGATAGTAATTTCATACGAATTTGATAGAAATTCTTTACGAATCTGGCCGGATTTCTGAACGAAATGCGTACGAATTACGTACGAAATTCGTACGAATCATTTTTACCTGGGGATCAGGGAAAAGTCAGGGAAAAACAAAATTAAATTTTTGTGGCAACCCTGATAATGCTATAATTAAGAACGCACGTACCTATCCAAATAAATAATTAACGTAGGATAAGTGTACCAATTGCCGAGGGTGTCCCATTTGACGATGTTACTATGGTAATAACCAAAAAATATTGTCTAAATTGTCTCATTTGTTTGTGTATATAATATTAATATATTTTTTTTCACATTTATAACGCATAAGAAAATTAATATTTATCACTTTTTTCCATTTACAATGTGCTACAATGTTTAAATAATATTCAAAGTTTGTGTACTCGACAACAGGAACCATCCTCGACAATTGGTACGTTTACCCTATTCATAATTTTACTTTTTACACTGTAAAAAATGTAGGGAGTTAACGGGCTCGGGAGTTAAATTTTTCGAGTTAAAAATTAACTCCAAAAGAGAGTTAATTTCTAACTCCCTTCATTCAACACCCGCGCGAGTTATTTTTTCCTTGGGGAGTTAGCATTTGGGTGTGAAGTTTTAACTCTCTTTATTTAACTCCCCTGGCATTAACTCTCCAATGGGTGCGACTTTTATAGAATCTCCTGGGGAGTTAAAATTTAACTCCCTTTTTTACATTGTAATATGTAATATTTAATTAGAAAAAATGATAAAGTAATAAAACGTAATAGACAAAAACTAAATAAAATTGTAATTTTTAATTTCAATGTAAATTTTTTCTTTAGAATGTATTAAATGTAATATTTTCATGAGGTTTAAAAAAATGCAAAAATAACAAATCAAATATTATGTATTTGCAATGAAAAATAAAAATAAAATAATTGGCAAATAAGGTTTGTGAATCGAACTCCCTCAAGAGCAGCAAAAACTTGAGTAGAAAATGTTTATATCTAAAGTGAAATAAGCCAATTATGATTTCCAATTAAAACTTTTTTTTCCGTTTATATTTTCTTCTATAAATTTTCCGATAGCTATCCTATCAATCATTAATTCAAGTGTACACAAACAAATAACTCAAATAAAATCAATTATTATATAAACGTCAAACAAATATTTTACATAAATATTTAAATATGAAAAAAGTATAGTTACAAGATAGGATATCAAAATTATAATGATTGTTATTCATTATAATTTTGTATATAAATATCTATATCAAGAAATAACTAATAAAAACACAAGAAAGATAGAGAATAATAATAAAATAAGAATATAACTTTAAAAATAAAATAATAAACAGCAGTAATAATAATAAAATGTTTTGCTACCTTAAAAAGTGTGGCAGGAGTAAAGGTAGCAATTTTACTAATGAGAAGTTTAAATAGACTTTTCAAAGCTTATGAATATTAAACTGGAAATACGTAAAGGTTGGGATTTTTTTTTATTATTTATGTTTTTTAACAGTAAAAGAAAACGTAAACCGCAGATGACCTCGATGTGGTTAAATGGGGAGGCAGAAGGCACTTCTCACTCGGAGAGTCGATTCCATTCGAATTGACTGGATCACATTCCTCTGGGCCCTACTTAAATTTTAATTTTATTCACTATTTAAAAATAAAAAATAAATATGGTTCATCTTTCCGTATCGATTTTATTTACTTTTAATTACAAACATTCATTATTATTATTTATATTATTATTAATTATAGCCAGGAAAAGTAAAATTGACCAGGAAAATCAAGAAAAAATCAGGAAACTTTAAAAAAAATACTGAAAAATTTTTTATTTTTAGAAATCATAAGGTGTATTTTAGTGTCCAACAATTATTTAAAACACTAAAAAGATTGAATTCTTCTTGAAGTTTTTTTTATTTATAAACATTGAAATTATCACGAATTTTAAAACAAAATTTTTGATTTTTTCTATTTCTGACAGTAATTTATTTTAAATAATTTAATTCTTCAAGAACTATCATAAAGTTATTACCTATAAATTATATTTGTGGTGAATAATTTTACCTAAAATTTCCAAAAATAATTTAATTTTAGAAGAGTTCCGTGTACAATTTTTATAAATAATTAAATTGCAATAAGTTTCAAATAAGAGATAATTTGTATTTAAAAAAAAATTTAATTATAACTTTCTGAAGAAGTTAATTTTTTAATGATAAATTTTTATTCAAATTTTGTTTAAATTAGTTTGAAATTTTTAATACATATTTAATTGAAAAATTTTCTTACATTAATATTAGAAATTCCATAAAATTGAATTGTAAAAAATATTTCAGAAATATTTTATGTGAACTTTCTTTATTTCTTTAAAAAATTGAATTCTCAAAGAACTTTTTAAAAAATTATTCAAAAAATAGTTGATTTAGAGAAGAATTTTAGTTAAAAATTCTAGAATATAATTGAATTGAAGTCATCAAAATATGTCATTTTTGAGAACTTAGAGAAGTAGTTTTTATAAATCATAAAATATCAAAAGGTTTGAAATTTTTATAATTTTTGAGAATTTCAATTTTGAATAATTTAAAAATTGTAAAGAATTTTGTTTTTTGAAAACTTTAATTTCAAATCTTTTTTTCAGTATTAATTATTTAATTAAAACAGTTTCAAATAATCAAAATTTCTTTGGTATTGAATCGAAAGCAATTGAATTTTAGACGATTTTAAATGAAAATTTTTTTTTAATTTAAACTCTTGAGGAACTTTTTTAAAATTATTAAAAATAATTCATTGAGAGAGTAATTGCAGTTAAAAATTCTAGAAAATATTTTAATTTTGGAAAAGTTACAGTTGCAATTTTTAGAAATAGGTAGGTAATAAAAAATGTTTGAAATTTCAATTTTTGAAAATTTTGAATTTTTGGAGCAATTTTTATTAAAAATTCTGAAGAACTTTATGTTCTGAAAAATTTTAATTAAAATTTTTATTCAATTTTTTTATTTAAATTAGTTTTAATTTTTCAATACCTTATTTAACCCTCCTGCGTACCGTGACAAGTATACTCGTCCAAACTAAGTTGTTACCAAATGCGCGAGGACGAGTATACTCGTCCAAATATTTTTTCTCATAACTTTTAAACAAATTAACTTTAACACACGAGACAAAGTACAACTTACAGTGTAAGGTTCATAGTTAATGATATATACATAAAAAAGTCTCCAATTAAAGTATTTGTTAATAAACAAAGTATTAAATATTTGTTATAAACACTAGAGGATAGGTCACAAAATAAAAGTTGCAAATACATACTTCTCTTAAAAAAATTGTTTGATTTTAATAAAACTTGGTATCTCAAGGGTTTTTGGAGTTGCTGATTAAGAATCTGAAGCCAGATTAAAAAAATCCAAAATGGCGGATCCAATATGGCGGATGAGTTTTTAAAAAATTCATCCAAATTTCTTGAAAATTTATAATCGGGGGTTTTTGAGGTCGCTGATTACGAATATAAGGTCAAATTAGAAAAATTCAAAATGGCAGATTCAATATGGCGGATGAAATTTTCAAAAATTTATCCAAATTTCTTGAAAATTTATAATCGGGGGTTTTTAGGGTCGCTGATTACGAATCTGAGGTCAGATTTAAAAAATTCAAAATAGCGGATCCAATATGGCGGATGAATTTTTAAAAAATTGTTTGATTGTAATGAAACTTGGTATCTAGAGGTTTTGGGGTCGCTGATTACGAATCTGAGGTCAGATTTAAAAAATTTAAAATGGCGGATCCAATATGGCGGATGAGTTTTTCAAAAATGTATCTAAATTTCTTAAAAATTTATAATCGTGGGTTTTTGAGGTCGCTGATTACGAATCTAAGGTCATATTTAAAAAATCCAAAATGGCGGATGAGTTTTTCAAAAATTTATCCAAATTTCTTGAAAATTTATAATCAGGGGTTTTTGAGGTCGCTGATTACGAATCTAAGGTCATATTTAAAAATTTCAAAATGGAGGATCCAATATGGCGGATGAATTTTAAAAAAATTGTTTGATTTTAATGAAACTTGGTATCTACACGGAAAAAAAAAGTTGAAGAATCTCTCGTCAACTAGTATATCACTTTTGGATGGGACACAAAATTCTTGAAAATCAACAAACACAGTTCGTCAAAATTTTATCAACTCCTTCACTAGATACATAGTACTGTTTCCGAATTTTTCGCCAAAGTTAACGAAAAATTCGTGAACTTTTAAAAAATGCTAAAAACAAGAAAAAATAATTTCCAGACACTACTTTTTTATAGTATTTCACTTAATTTGATAACTTGACGCCTATACGCACCCAACTACACAGAATACACAATTTTTCCGCTATTAAAATTCGTAATTCGCTTCACGGGATTCGAACCTAGTACCTATACCCTATAACATAATATTCCTAACAACTAACCGCCACGGCTAAATCTAGATACACTGTCCTTCGACAAACGAAACGATTAGCTTTGTCTGCTGGAAAACTCAGGGCCGTGGAAAGTAGAAAAAGTCCCTGATCGTAACTTTTAATTCATTTTATGAATTATTTGTTTCACAAAGGAAATTAGCAAACAAAAATATTCACTAAGTAATAAAAAACACTGATTCTAAATAATAACTTTCATCAAAGAATTTACCCGAATGTAAACACCGATGACACCGACTGAATGATGAACAGTGATGGGAAGTGACGCGTCACTTTAGGTTTCACTGGTTTACAGTGAAATTGCCAATCGAACAAAACATTTTTTTTCGAATAGTAGGTGTTTATTGAGTAAGAAAATCATAGTTTTAATTTTTTTCCCTCGCGCAGTCTTTCTGTAGCTTCAAATTTTGCATTTTCGAGGTGCGGCGGCACTTAAACTTACCTGTATAAAAATTAGCTTATCAAAATATAATAAATGAGGTATCATTGGAAAGGTTATTAAATTACCTTTCGATCCATAGGTCACAGAATAAAATTCAACAAGAATTGAGAGAGTTACAGTCGATTAAAGATGAAATTTCATGACAATTTTGATGATTTTTAGACATTTGAGTAACTTCTACTATTTTTTTCTACATCAAACAGGAAAGAATGTTTAGGTTTTAATTTTTTTATTGATAGACTATATCATTACAAAAATTTTGAGCCCTTGTGGACCTCGATTGGATTAAAAATGACAATTCTACACTAAAATTAGTGAACGAAACTACATTCTTCATTTTTAGTATCCATTAAACATTTGCAGCAAAAATTCAAGTAATATAATTTAGTTAAGCCCTAAAGTGACTAAAATCACTAATCTAGGGTTTCTGAAGTCGCAGATTTCGAATATAATGTTAGTTTTGCAAATTTCAAAATGGCGGATCCAATATGGCGGACAAGTTTTTGAAAATCGATGAAATTCGTCTTAAATTCGTTACTCGGGGGTTTTTGGGGTCGCTGATTACGAATCCGATGTCAGATTTCGATAATTGAAAATGATGGATTCATAATGGTGAACGAGTATTTTAAAATCCATCGAATTCGCACCTACTGGATCCGCCATTTTTAATTTTCGAAATCTGACATCGGATTCGTATTCAGCGACCCCAAAAACCCCCGAGTAACGAATTTGAGACGAATTTAATCGATTTTTAAAAATTTGTCCGCCATATTTGAAATTTGCAAAACTAACATTGCATTCGAAATCTACGACTTCAGAAACTCTTGATTAGTGACTTTAGTAACTTTAGCACTTAACCAAATTTTATTACTTGAATTTTTGCTGGAAATGTTTAAGGGATACTAAAAATGAAGAATGTAGTTTCGTTCACTAAATTTAGTGTAGAATTGTCATTTTTAATCCAATCGAGGCACACAAGGGCTCAAAATTTGTGTAATGATATAGTCGATCAATAAAAAAATTAAAACCTAAACATTCTTTCCTGTTTGATGTAGAAAAAAATAGTAGAAGTTACTCAAATGTCTAAAAATCATCAAAATTGTCATGAAATTTCATCTTTAATCGACTGTAACTCTCTCAATTCTTGTTGAACTTTATTCTGTGACCTATGGATCGAAAGGTAATTTAATAACCTTTCCAATGATACCTCATTTATTATATTTTGATAAGCTAATTTTCATACAGGTAAGTTTAAGTGCCGCCGCACCTCGAAAATGCAAAATTTGAAACTACAGAAAAACTGCGCGAGGGAAAAAAATTAAAATTATGATTTTCTTACTCAACAAACACCTACTATTCGAAAAAAAATGTTTTGTTTGATTGGCAAAAAAAAGTTTTTAATTTGTAAACCTGTGTTTTCTACGTAAAATACCTCAAACGAGGTATTTTACGTAATAAACTGTAAAATACTGTAAATTTCACGTTCAATATGGCGGACTTATTATTTTTAATTTGACCGTTTGACGTCCTATTTTTTTATGTTTTTAAATAACACTGTAATTATTTAAGATTTAAAAACCTTTTATTACAAAAAAGTGTTTTATTACACAATGTCTAAGGCAAGAAAAAACGATATTTTTGAGAAAAACCGGCTTTCTTCAACTCCATTGAAATTACCTGGTTCAAATGAAATCGTTTATAACCTCACATTTTGTTGTCAACAATGTTGCAGAAACATAAAATTAAACAAAATCACGAATCATTTTACATTAAGGAAGAATCTGATGTACAGTTAAAATAAAAGTTATTCCAATGTCATAATTTCGTAATTTAAAATAAAAAGACAAATTTTTCAGATCTCAATAAGAAACATTTGTTAAATTTTAGGTTATGTTACTTAAATCGTTTATTATTGACAAAAAATTATATTATATCCGATTGTTTGTCGGATTCTTCCTTAATTTGCAAGAAAATATTAAAGAATGTTGGGTATAATGATATATAACGATGCCTGCCACCTTTGCTCATCGGTTTATTTAAATTTTAAAAAATTGGTTTGACAGTTTGGAGGTTATGTTCCAGTAATTTACCTCGTGTCAAAAACTAGTGAAGTAATTTACCTTGTATTTTACCGTAAAAAACCACGTAATTTACCTGAAGTATTTTACGCGCCCAACCCTGATGATGAATGCTTGATAAGCCATATTTGATGCGCATTACGAACTGCGCATACTACTGACACTCGCGAGTTCACGATCTTTTCGTCAACTTGTACCTCTACTTTTGACGAACTACTCATCCTTAACACAGTTCATCAAAAATTCATTAACTTTTGTTTCAGTTTTTCGTTGACGTTCGCCATTTCTAATCAAAAGTGAATGAAAATTTTGAAATTTTGTGTCCCATCCAAAAGTGATATACTAGTTAACGAGAGATTCTTCAACTTTTTTTTTCCGTGTAGGGGTTTTTGGGGTCGCTGATTAAGAATCTAAGGTCATATTTAAAAAATCCAAATAGCGGATCCAATATGGCAGATGAGTTTTTCAAAAATTTATCCAAATTTTTTGAAAATTTATAATCGGGGGTTTTTGAGGTCGCTGATTACGAATCTAAGGTCAGATTAAAAAAATTAAAAATGGCGGATCCAATATGGTGGATGAATTTTAAAAAAATTGTTTGAATTTAATATAACTTGGTATCTAGAGGTTTTCGTGGTCGCTGATTACAAATCTGAGGTCAGATTTTTAATACTCAAAATGGCAGTATAAGAATATTTTATAAATTTAAAAATTCTTTAATTGTTTAAACAAATAATTGTTGTTATGTACTAACTTTTTACAAAAAATATCTAGAAACATGCAGCTTTTTCTAATTTTGCAATTAACTAAGCTGAGTAATATTACATTTAGATTTTTCATAAATTTAACGATTCTTTCATTGTTTAAACAAATAATGTTGTTATTTACTAACTTTTTACAAAAACATCTAGAAACATGCAATTTTTTTTCTAATTTTACAATTAACTAAGCTGAGTAATATTACATGAAGATTCTTCATAAATTGAACGATTCTTTAATTGTTTAAACAAAAAATGTTGTTTTTACTAACTTTTTCCAAAAAACATCTAAAAGCATGCAATTTCTTCTAATTTTGCAATTAACTAAGTTGAATAAAATACCTCCAATTTTGCAATTAACAAACATGAAACTTACAATAATACTGATCTTGTTAACTTTTAAAATTTGGAAAAAGCATGTTTCTAAGTCTTTTGTGCAAGGAGTTAATCAACATCTATAATTATTTGTTTAAATATGTGTTAAATTGTTAAATTTATAAAACATCATTATGTAGTACTACTCAACTTAGGAAGTCTAAAAAATGCACATTGTTTCATTTAAGAGACGTAGTTTATAAAGGACTTGTAAAATACCAACATATCTATAACAAATCTAAAATATTTTTAAAACTGGCGGCCATATTGGCTCTGATCTTCTGTATTTTTAAAATCTGATCTCAGCTTCGTAAAAAGTGACCTCAAAAAACCCCAGGCACCATGTTTCATTAAATTTTTTTAATAAAACCAAACAATTTTTTAAAAATTTGTCCGCCATATTGGATCCGCCATTTTGAATTTTTCTAATTTGACCTTAAATTCGAAATCAGCGACCTCAAAAAACCCCGATTATAAATTTTCAAGAAATTTGGATGAATTTTTTAAAAACTCATCCGCCATATTGGATCCGCCATTTTGAATTTTTTAAATCTGACCTCAGATTCGTAATCAGCGACCCTAAAACCTCTAGATTACAGGAAAAGTATAGTGGAAATGATTAGAATTGATCTTCATTGCGTTTTGAGCGAAAACCTAAATTTTTTTTTTTCAATTTTTGATAATAATCATTCCATATGCTAGTTCTCTCAATTCTTAGTCTAGTGGACTGGCGTTATACATTTTTATTTATTTTTTTGTGTAGATTTCAACAAACATACAGAAAAAAATTTCATATTTTTTTTGCGAAAAACTAAAAAATTTTTTCGTTTTAGAAAAAAAAGTGTGTACTTCCCCCTTGGTTTTCACAATTCTTGGCCTATTGGACTATACTTTTGCTTATTTTATGAATTTTTATGTGTAGATTTCAGGAAAAATAGACCGAATATGATTGAATTATATCTTCATATTTTTTTTAGCGAAAAACCCAAAGTTTTTAAAAATTTCGTCAAAAATGCGTGTTTTTTACCCTAGCGCTCACAGTTTTTTATCTGAAGAGATGAAAATTGGTTATTTATTTATTTTCACCTGTAGATTACAGAAAAAATACAGCGAAAAATATTGGAGTTGATCTTTATATTTTTTCAGCAAAAAAGTAGAAGTTTTAAACGTGGGTACGGAACCCTCGGTTTTAGTACGAGTTCTACTCGCACTTGTCCGGTTTTTTTTTAAAGTATCGTGTTTTTTAAAGAAAAATGTTAAAATATATGAAAAACTTTCTTGAAAATAATTTAATTTTACAAAAAACTTATAATTGAATTTATTGTGGAATAGTAAATAAATAATAATGAAAAGAATAATAATAAAATTTATCATTGGGATAAGGGAAGAAGTTAAATAAATTTCTGGTAATAAGGAAAAAATCAAGGAATTAGGAAATTAAATTTTTTGAATAAAGTGACAGACTTTTTCGACTTTTTTGCACTTTGAATCGACTTTTTGTGCTTTAAAAATCAATCCGAGGCCTGTAATATTTTGAAACAAATTTTGATTTAAATGAAAATAATAATTATTTACTTTAAACAAAACTTTATATTTGGTATAAATATTTTGAATTTAGACTTTGATTTATATAACAAAATAGAGTAGTTGATGCAAATATAATTTTTTTTCTTAGTGTATATTATAGTTAGCTCGAGATTATGATGAAGTTGAATTGCATAGATACGTATATGACTTTAGTGCGAGAAATAAGGTTAGTTATTTGAATTAGATAATATAACATTTTATAAATGAATCACAGTCAGAACTTAATGGTGGGTCTACAATGATCGGTTGAAAACCTTCATTAATTTGGCGCTAATTCAGCGCTAAAGTTACGCAATCGTGTTCCACGGGGATTATTCACATTGTAGCTACTAGCTATCCTCAAATTAGTGGCTTTCGTTCTTCTCTCAACCCTTTCTCTCTACACCACGCCCATAGTAAAGTTTCTAACTCCAAAGACAAATTGTGGTTTCAAAATAATGGTCCAAACATTCCTCATTTTTATAAATTGCCAAAAAAACAGGGGGAACAGTTAAAAAAGAAAAACCTAACGCACAAATAAAATTAAAAGGGATTTCATATGTATTTTATTTGGAGCAATAAAATTGAAACAGGGAATGAAAAGCATTACCAAAAAAGACAAATTACTTATATTGTTAAGTATTTATTTATTTACTCAGTGGAGTAGGCTTAAAGAACGAAATTATTATTATTACTAGTAGCAAAATTACCCGAGCGCAAACGGGATGGAATGTTTTAATTTAAGTAATTTGTAAAGAAATAATTATTGTGGCATAATTAGAAAACCACTACTTTTCTTAAAATACTGAAGTTTTAGTCAATTTTGGGACTAGGGATCGTATTCAGGGGACAAAAATACATTGAAAACCACTCCGCCCAGATAGCACAAAAACTTCCAAGAAGTTTCCAGTGGTAATTTCGGAAGTTACCTTCGGTAGCTTCCTGGAAAATTCTTTAACATACACCAATGTCCGCACTTGGAAGCTTCCTATAGAATCTTCCAGGAGGTTTCCTGGAAACTTCCTGCAAATTACCGGTGGAAATTTCTTGGAAGTTGTCAAAGTAAGTTTCCTGGAAGTTTCCAAAAACTATTAATATTTTTGCTAATGAAATTATTATTAAACAAGTTGTAAATCCAGATGTTCATTACATGAACATTTTGCTTCCTCTTTACGATCAGCAAAAAAATTTGCTTCCTCGTGAAGGAAGCATTAACGATAAATATATTTCATTTTTAAATAATTTTTAATACAATTTAACATTTATAAAATAAAGTTCATTCGTCTTTATAGAAAAAAGAAAATTTTTTTTATACAGTAATATGAATCTAAATAAACAAAAAATTTTTAGTAAAAAAGTGAATTTTTCAAATTTGATTGTAATTAATTCTATAATTTTCAATAGAATATATACTTTACATACATCAATCGATTCGTCTTGATGCAAAGAATAAGATTTTTCATTTATTTTTCAATAAATAATAACATTATATTGTACAGCAACATGATTTTTAATAAAAATGAATTTTTATTAAAAGTGCAAATTTTTTGTCTATAATTGGTTTTTATTCTATAAATTTAAATACAATATATACTTTATATATACCAATCGATCCGTCTTGGTGCAAAGAATAAGATTTTAGAAATAAATGAGTAAGATTTTCTTATACAGCAACATAATTTTGCGGAAAGAACTCATTTTTTGATAAAAACGCGAATTTTTCAGCTTTAATTGTGATTAACTCTGTAAATTCTCATACAATTTATACTTCTTATATACTAATCGATTCGTCTTGATGCAAAGAATAAGATTTTATTATATATTAACTTTAATAACCAACTTAAAAAAAAAATTGTTGAAAAAAATTTTTTTTTAGAAAAAAGTCAAAAAAAAATTTTTTTCTGAGAATTTTTTAAAGTTTATCAATCCATTTCGAGATATTTTTATGATAAATATACCTGGTAAATTTTAGCCAAATTCGTTAAAACCTCTTCGAGTTATCGTGTTCACAAAAATCGGGATACACACACACACACACACACACATACACATCCATACATACATCCGGACAATTGTTCAGGGTCTTTTATAACATAGTCCTATATAGAAGAAAATAAGTTAAAAGGATTTTTAAAAATTTTGTAAATTAAACGACTACAAAGCTTCCTCACGAGGAAGCAAAAAGCTTTAAAAAATATGAAATATTCACATTTTGCATTATTATAAAATAAAACAAGTTGTAAATCCAGATGTTCATTACATGAACATTTTGCTTCCTCTTTACGATCAGCAAAAAAAATTTGCTTCCTCGTGAAGGAAGCATTAACGATAAATATATTTCATTTTTAAATCATTTTTAATACAATTTAACATTTATAAAATAAAGTTCATTTGTCTTAATAGTAAGAATAAAATTTTCTTATACAGTAATATGAATCTAAATAAACAAAAAAAATTTTAGTTAAAAAGTGAATTTTTCAACTTTAATTGTAATTAATTCTATAATTTTCAATAGAATATAAACTTTATATACATCAATCGATTCGTCTTGATGCAAAGAATAAGATTTTATTATATATTAACTTCAATAAACAACTTAAAAAAATTTTTTAAAAAAAAAAAAATTTTTTAGAAAAAAGTCAAAAAAAATTTTTTTTTGAGAATTTTTTAAAGTCTATCAATCCATTTCGAAATATTTTTATGATAATTATACCTGGTAAATTTTAGCCAAATTCGTTAAAACCTCTTCGAGTTATCGTGTTCACAAAAATCGGGATCCACACACACACACACACACATAAAAAAAACATTTACACACACATACATACATCCGGACAATTGTTCAGGGTCTTATATAACATAGTCCCATATAGAAGAAAATTTGTTAAAAGGATTTTTAAAAATTTTGTAATTTAAACGACTACAAAGCTTCTTCACGAGGAAGCAAAAATGAGTTTAATAAAAAAAAGGATTTTCATAACTACAGCACATGAGGGTTAGCGGACTCGAACCACAAGTCATAGGCCTCCAAGTGTGCTGCTGGGATAGCGCTTTAATGCGCTCAACCAAATCGCCACTTGACATTTTGAGGCTAATTTATATATTTATATATTTCATTCTATCTTTCTAATTTATTACTATTACTATTACTATTATTATTATTATTATTATTATTATTATTATTATTATTATTATTATTATTATTATTATTATTATTATTATTATTATTATTATTATTATTATTATTATTATTATTATTATTATTATTATTATTATTATTATTATTATTATTATTATTATTATTATTATTATTATTATTATTATTATTATTATTATTATTATTATTATTATTATTATTATTATTATTATTATTATTATTATTATTATTATTATTATTATTATTATTATTATTATTATTATTATTATTATTATTATTATTATTATTATTATTATTATTATTATTATTATTATTATTATTATTATTATTATTATTATTATTATTATTATTATTATTATTATTATTATTATTATTATTATTATTATTATTATTATTATTATTATTATTATTATTATTATTATTATTATTATTATTATTATTATTATTATTATTATTATTATTATTATTATTATTATTATTATTATTATTATTATTATTATTATTATTATTATTATTATTATTATTATTATTATTATTATTATTATTATTATTATTATTATTATTATTATTATTATTATTATTATTATTATTATTCCGGAAAGAGAGCCTGCCCGGTTTACAGAGAAGAACTGCAAAAGATTAAAAGGGCAAATCCTTAAAATTTTTGCAGGTCAACTTGCATACAAGTAAGGATGCACAGTTGCTCCTAATGCAAACAGCAAGGGAAAATGAGGTCGATATCCTGTTCTGCAGTGAGCAGTATCAAGGAAGCGATCTCGCTCCTTGGTATGAGGATAAGGCGAAGAGAGCCGCCATAAAGCTGTGCAACCCAGAATTGCGGGTTGACAAGTTTCTGGAGACAAGCAGTGGGTTCGTGTGGATAGAGGTGGCTAATATACGTATGTATAGCTGCTACTTCTCACCCAACGACCCACTGACAAACTTCGAAGCCAATATCGAAGACCTAGAATCGAGCCTCACAGAATCCAGGCTGGATGTCATCATCACTGGTGATTTTAACGCAAAGTCGCCAGAGTGGGGTGAGACGAGACTCGACAAGAGAGGAATTCGTATTGGAGAAATGATCTCCAGAAACGACTTATTGGCAGTAAACCGAGGCAATACATGGACTTTTAGACGAGGTGCGATCGGATCAATTATAGATCTAACAATCGCATCGTCTAAACTATTTAGCCGCATAACCGACTGGCGGGTCTCAGAGGAATATACCGCAAGTGACCACCAGTACATTGAGTTCTCAGTCTCTATGGGAGACACACGAGGAGGAAAAAGACAGGATGCTCCTAGTCGCAAAACCTCCTCGTGGAATATGAAGAGACTCGACAAGGAAAAGTTCGGCCGGTCCCTAAGAGAAGCCCTTTTAATTGAGGACTTGGGCTGGGTGAAAAGGCCGAGCAGTCTGGATGGGGAGGTGCGAGCGGTGAGAAACATGATAGTCACCGCTTGCAATGCGTCAATGCCACGCAAAGGCGCCACTCCAGTAAGAAAATCCTTGCACTGGTGGTCAGAGGAGCTAGCCTCCTTAAGAAAGGAATGCCTCAAAGCAAGAAGGACATATACCCGATCTAAGGGAGATCCCTTGCTGAAAGAGGCTTTCAAGGAGGCGAAAAAGGACCTCAAGAAAGAGATCCGCAAGTCGCGACGCCGTAGCTGGAAGGACCTAATCGAGGAAGTCGATAAGGACCCATGGGGTCTGGCTTTTAAAATCGTAACTAAGAAATTAGTGACGAGGCAAAAGACCCCCGGCCTGGACAATCCCGATTGGGTCAGAAAGATAATAAGTTCTTTGTTTCCTCCTGCAGAGCCATACCTTAGAAGGGACTGGAGTTTTTGCAAAGTCGAAGAGGAAGAACTCTTCACACTTAGTGAACTGCAAAAAGCAGGCAAAAGATTGAAAACAGGCAAGGCGCCTGGAATCGATGGGATAAGTAACGAGATCCTAAAGTTGGTAATCGACACTTCACCCCAGATTCTGCTTCGATGCTTCAATCTTTGCCTTGAGAGAGGAGAGTTCTTCCGCGACTGGAAGCGACAGAGGTTAGTCCTCCTAAGGAAAGGTGAAAAACCTCTAGATAAGGTTTCATCGTACAGGCCTATATGCCTGCTAGATACGATGGGTAAACTTCTAGAGGATATGGTTCTGCAGAGAATGCAGGGCCACTTGACCGAAGAGAATCGTCTGTCCGATCACCAATTTGGTTTCCGTAAAGGCAAGTCCACAGTTGATGCCATCCAGGCAGTTGTGGACATAGCCAAAGCAGGAAAAAAACAAATTGGGACCTGGGAAAAAGAAGAGCTTCTGCGCGTTGGTAGCAATTGACATACGTAACGCGTTTAATTCCGCAAGATGGAAAGATCTCATCGAGTCGATGGAAAAGAAAAACATGCCGCCCTACTTGTTGCGGATAATGGATAATTATCTTAGCGACAGGTGGGTTATATATGAGGGAGACACCTGCACTCTCAAGGAAGAGATGCAGCGTGGGGCTCCTCAAGGCTCAAGGGTAGGTCCATTTGTATGGAATGTATCTTACGATGATTTTCTGCGAATGGATCTGCCCGAAGGTGCGGTGATCATCGGCTTTGCGGACGACGCATTATTCGTGTGCACTGCCGAAAGTGAGGAGGCTCTTGGGACATTGGTGAACGAATGTCTGCGACTAGCTAAAAGCTGGCTGGATACCAGAGGTCTTGAAATGGCCCTGGAAAAGACCGAGGCACTGCTGGTCACAGACAGACGTGGTTATGAGCTCCCACGAATCGTGATAGACGGATTTGAGGTCAAGTGGAGTAAGCAAATTAAATATCTTGGTGTGAAGTTAGATGGAAGGTTAAACTTCCACCACCACATGGCTACGGCGTCAAATAAAGCGATCGAGTGTGCGGCTAATCTTTCACGGCTAATGCCAAATGTTGGCGGACCCCGTGAACAAAAAAGAAGACTGGTGGCGAGTGTCGCCCACGCTAAAATGCTCTATGCAGCACCAGCGTGGGCCCCATCCCTGAGGAGTAAAAGATGTGTGACCATCTGTGAAAAGATACTGTCTGCGCAGAGATCGATAACAACGCGTATCATCTCTGCATATAAGACGGTATCTACGAGTGCTGTGCAGGTCCTTGCAAGTGTCCCGCCAGCAGATCTTTTGGCGAGGGAAAGGGAAGAAATGTTTCTCTTTTCTAAAGAAAGCAGTTCCTTGAATGAGGAATTAAGACCAAGCAAGGGCCTAATCCGCAAAGAAGCGAGGCACAGGCTCATAGAAAGATGGCAAGAAAGATGGGATGGTGAGGAAAAAGGTCGATGGACTTATCGCCTTATCCCGGCACTCGCCACCTGGATAAATAGGAAACACGGTCAGGTTTCCTATTACTTGACTCAGGCGTTCACAGGTCACGGGTGTTTTAACTCGTACCTGTGTCGCTTTAAATTACGCGAGAACGAGGTGTGTGCATATTGCCAGTTCCCTGAGGACAACGCGGAGCACACCCTCTTCTCATGCAAGAAATGGGACTTGGAGAGGCGGGCCATGTTCGAAGGTGTAAACAGTCAAGTTACACCGGAGAACATGGTATCGCTGATGACCCAGTCAAAGGAGAATTGGCGGCAAGTCGAGAAATTCATAATCTTGGTTATGTCGAGGAAGGATCTCGACGGCCGCCAAAAAGCGTAATTTAAACAGCTTTTAATTTATTCGTTTGTTTTTTATTAATTTATTTTGTGATTTATTTGTCCTTATACATTTTTTAATTGTTTGTGTTTTTTTTTTATTATTCATCTTTGTACAGTTTTATGTTTTCAATTTTTTATACGCGTTTATTTTTTCTTTTTTTTATATATCCGTTTATAATTTTATCTTTTGACTTTTTACACTTAATTACACATTTGTTATTTTTAATTATTGTTGTGCTGTTAATTCCGCTTTATATTGAAATAGTTTTAAATTTTTAACTATTAACGCAGGATAACCGCAGAGAAAGGCAGAGGGTCGCATTAGCGACAGAGTTGGAGCGCCACCCTCGAAGGCTAAAGTCTTACGACAGTTCCGAGGGAGGGTAAAGGGCTCCAGAAGAAGGGTTACGGGTTTTAGTGGGTCGGGCTGGCAGTAGGTCGCCAGTTTTTTAAATTTACTATTTTATATATTTGTTTTTCTTTTTTTATCTCCTTTTGTTTTATCACACCAACCCCACATAACCTTGGAGTGCAGAATCCAAGGTATCTGTAGGCAGATTTCCCAAAATTCCCTAAGCAAAAAAAAAAAAAAAAAAAAAAAAAAAATTATTATTATTATTATTATTATTATTATTATTATTATTATTATTATTATTATTATTATTATTATTATTATTATTATTATTATTATTATTATTATTATTATTATTATTATTATTATTATTTATTATTATTATTATTATTATTATTATTATTATTATTATTATTATTATTATTATTATTATTATTATTATTATTATTATTATTATTATTATTATTATTATTATTATTATTATTATTATTATTATTATTATTATTATTATTATTATTATTATTATTATTATTATTATTATTATTATTATTATTATTATTATTATTATTATTATTATTATTATTATTATTATTATTATTATTATTATTATTATTATTATTATTATTATTATTATTATTATTATTATTATTATTATTATTATTATTATTATTATTATTATTATTATTATTATTATTATTATTATTATTATTATTATTATTATTATTATTATTATTATTATTTTTTTTTTTTTTTTTGCTTAGGGACTTTTGGGAAATCTGCCTACAGATACCTTGGATTCCGCACTCCAAGGTTATGTGGGGTTGGTAAAATAAGAAAAAAAAAGGGAATATAAAAAAAAAAAGATAAATAAAGAAATGTTATAAGAAATTTAATTAACTGGCGACCTACTACCAGCCCGACCCACTAAAACCCGTAACCCTTTTTTTGGAGCCCTTTACCCTCTCTCGGAACTGTCGTAAGACTTTAGCCTTCGAGGGAGGCGCTCCAACTCTATCGCTGCTGCGACTTTGTTCTGTGTCTGCGGTTCTCCTGCGTCAATAGTTAAAAAATTTAAAACTATTTCAATATAAAAGCGGAATTAACAGCACAACAACAATAAAAAACAAAATTTTTTAAGAAGTTTAAAAAGTCAAAAGATAAAATTATAAACGGATATATAAAAAAAAGAAAAAATAAACGCGTATAAAATATTGAAAACAAAACTGTACAAACATGAATAAAAAAAACACACACAGTTAAAAAATGTATACGGACAAATAAATCACAAAATAAATTAATAAAAAACAAATAAACAAATTAAAAGCTGTTTAAATTACGCTTTTTGGCGGCCGTCGAGATCCTTTCTCGACATAACCGAGATTATGAAGTTCTCGACTTTCCGCCAATTATCTGCTGACTGGGTCATCAGCGATACCATGTTCTCTGGTGTAACTTGACTGTTTACACCTTCGAACATGGCCCGCCTCTCCAAGTCCCATTTCTTGCATGAGAAGAGGGTGTGCTCCGCGTTGTCCTCAGGGAACTGGCAATATGCACACACCTCGTCCTCGCGTAATTTAAAGCGACACAGGTACGAGTTAAAACACCCGTGACCTGTGAGCGCCTGAGTCAAATAATAGGAGACTTCTCCATGTTTTCGGTTTATCCAGGTGGTGAGTGTTGGAATCAGACGATAGGTCCATCTACCCTTTTCCTCCCTGTCCCATCTGTCCTGCCATGTCTCGATAAGTCTGTTTCTCGCGTATTTGCGGATGTAGTCCTTGCTAGGTCTTTTCTCTTCTGGGTACTCGAGATTATTTCTTCTTTTAAAAAGAAGAAATACTTCCTCCCTTTCCCTTGCCATAAGATCTGCCGGCGGGACACTTGCAAGGACTTGCACAGCGCTCGTCGAGACCGTCTTATACGCAGAAACGATACGGGTAGTAACACATCTCTGCGCAGACAGCATATTATCGCAAATGGTTTTGCTTCTTGTTTTAAGTGAGGGAGCCCACGCTGCTGCTGCGTAAAACAGCTTAGCGTGGGCAACACTAACCACCAGTCTCCTTTTCCTTTCACGTGGTCCGCGAACGTTTGGCATAAGTCGTGCCAAGTCTGACGCACACTTTATCGCCTTATTCAAGGCCGTCGCTATATGGTAATGGAAGTTTAACCTTCCATCGAGCTCCACTCCTAAATACTTAATATGTTTACTCCACTTGACCTCGAATTCGTCTATCACGATTCGTGGGAAACTATAACCACGTCTGTCTGTGACGAGCAGAGCTTCGGTTTTTTCCAAGGCCATTTGAAGACCTCTGGCATCCAACCAGCTTTTAACTCGCCGCAGACATTCGTTCACCAATGTCCCAAGGGCTTCCTCGCTTTCGGCTGAGCACACGACCAACGCATCGTCCGCAAAGCCGATGATGACCGCGCCTTCAGGTAGACCCATTCGCAGGAAGTTATCATAGGATACATTCCACACGAATGGTCCCACCCTCGAGCCTTGGGGGGCACCACTTTGCATCTCTTCCTTCAGAGTCCAGTTGTCCCCCTCATAGATTACCCACCTGTCGCTAAGATAATCATTCATTATCCGCAACAAGTAGGGCGGTATTCTCTTCTCCATCATCGACTGGATGAGATCTTTCCATCGTGCGGAGTTAAACGCGTTACGTATGTCAATAGCCACCAATGCGCAGAAGCCCTTCTTCTTCTTTGGTCCCAATTTGTTTTTTCCCGCTTTGGCTATGTCCACAACTGCCTGAATGGCATCAACCGTGGACCTGCCTTTGCGGAAACCAAATTGGTAATCGGATAGACTATTCTCTCCGGTCAAATGGGTTTGCATTCTCTGCAGAACCATATCCTCTAGAAGTTTACCCATCGTATCTAACAGGCAAATAGGCCTGTACGACGAGACTTTATCCAGAGGTTTTTCGCCTTTTCTTAGGAGGACTAGCCTCTGCCGCTTCCAGTCGCGGAAGAACTCTCCTTTCTCAAGGCAAAGATTGAAACATCGGAGCAGAATCTGGGGTGAAGTGTCGATAACCAATTTTAGGATCTCGTTACTTATCCCATCGATTCCAGGCGCCTTGCCTGTTTTCAATCTTCTACCTGCATTTCTCAATTCTGTAAGAGTGAAGAGTTCCTCCTCACCGACTTCGCAGGTACTCCAGTCCTTCCTAACCCACGGTTCTGCAGGAGGAAATAGAGCTTTTATAATCCTTCTGACCCAATCGGGATTGTCCAGGCCGGGGGTCTTTTGCCTCGTTCCTAATTTCTTAGTAACGATTTTAAAAGCCAGACCCCATGGGTCCTTCTCGACATCATCAATTAGGTCTTTCCAGCAACGGCGTTGTGACGCTTGAATCTCTTTTTTCAGGCTTTTCTTGGCCTCCTTAAATACTTCCTTTAGCAAAGGATCTCCCTTAGAACGGGTATAATTCCTTCTAGCTTTGAAGCACGCTTTCCGCAAGGAGGCCAGAGCATCCGACCACCAGTGCACCGAGCTTTTTCGTGAAGCGGTACACCTGCGACGCGGCATAGATGCATCGCAGGCAGCGGTGATGGTTTTCCTCACCGCTCGTACCTCTGCATCCAGGGTATTTGGCCTCTGCACCCAACCCAATTCCTCAATGAGGCGGGATTCTTCCAGGGATCGGACAAATTTCTCCTTATCGATTTTCTTCACATTCCAGGAGAGGCGTTTTCGACACGGTGCTTCCTGTCTTCCACCATTTCCTGTGTCTCCCACTGAGACTGAAAACTCGATGTACTGGTGGTCACTTGCGGTATACTCCTCAGAGACTCGCCATTCGTTAATGCGTCTGAATAGAGGAGATGATGCAATCGTAAGATCAATGATCGATCCAATTGCACCCCTCCTAAACGTCCATGTCCTTCCCCGGTTCACAATCGTTAAATTGCTCCTGGAGACCATTTCTCCGATCACTCTGCCTCTTTTATCGAGCCTTGACTCGCCCCACTCCGGCGACTTAGCATTAAAATCCCCGGTGACGAGTACATCCAGCTTGGATTCTCTAAGGCTCGACTCGAGTTCCTGAATGTCATCTTCGAAGTCCGTCAGTGCATCGTTTGGCGAGAAGTAGCAGCTGTACATACGTATGCCCGCAGCCTCTACCCAAACGAATCCACTGCTCGTCTCCAGATACCTTGCAACCCGCAGCTCAGGATTGCACACTTGAACAGCGGCCCTACCTGATTTATCCTGGTACCAGGGAGCGAGATCGTTTTTCCTGTGTTGCTCGCTGCAGAACAGGATGTCGATCCCTTTTTCCTTGACCGTCTGCATCAGGAGGGCCTGCGCCGTCCTGCAGGTGTGCAGGTTGACCTGCAGAAACTTTAAGGGTTTGCCTTTTTATGCCTCTGCAGCAATTCCCTGTAAACCGGACAAGAGCTTTTCCCGGATATATGGACAATATCTGTCTTTCCTAAATCTGTGCATGTTAAACACTTAGGTTGTTCGACGGAACAGTTCTTTGCCATGTGACCCTCACCGCCGCATCTCCGACAGTTTTTAGTTCTGTCGGGGCCTTTGCATGATCGGGTCACGTGTCCATATGTAAGGCACTTTAGGCACCTCACAACTTCCAGATGCTCTCGGACTCGGACGTTTAACCATCCTATTCTTACCTTGCCGATCTTCAGCAGAGTCTGACTATCAGTCTCTGCCAGGCGGACCAACGCAACCTTTGTGCCACTAAAACGTGGCAGAAGTCTGCACACTATGTCCGTGTCAGGCTTCCCCAATTTCTCCCTCAAAACCGAAACCACATCCTCCTCGGTCGTAGTTTCATCGAGGCCGTTCAATTCCAGACACCTCTTGTTTACAAGAGCCGTAACCTCGGCCCTATCATGCGAGGCCGAGGCCAGAGCCCTCGCAAATTTTAAGGTGTCACCTCCCTTTTTCACAACCAGGAGAACATCTTTATTAAGTGCCCTCCTGATCCTGAGAACCTCTATATTTGACTCTTCAGGCTTCACAGTGCGTTTCATTTCAGTCACGATCTCAGCGATAGCCTTTGGGTTTTTCGCTGAGATCCTTACTGCCTCTGTATTTCTCGGCTTTGAAGGATACTTTTGGAGCTCCTTCTCTTGTTTCTTTTTTAAGGCCTTCTTTTTGGCCTTTGCCTTTTTATCGATGACAGCGGCAAAGCCGTCGCCATCTACTTTGTCATCCTTTGAGACCACTGAAGCGTGAGTCTCTTTGACTATTTTCTCGGCTGCTCCTCCACTACCTGGCTCCAACGGAAGGGTTTGCGTAGGTACTTCCTCGCACTTCCTCTTCTCAGACTGGCCATCAGGATGTGGACTCGCATCCGGACTATTCCCGTTCCTTGGGCGCTTCTTATCATTAAATGCACCGCTCTGACCCGCCGCAGCACGCTTGTGTGATGGTGTTACACAGTTCGCGTTTGTTGGCTCTGGGATTATAAAGGGCTCGGGGATAAATCGCATGTTCTTGCGAATTATCTCGTGCACCTTTCCCAACGCCAACATTCCGTCCTGGACGTCCTTGCTAATGTTTTTCTGCTTTTTGCAGGCCCGCCACATACCGTCGAGTATTTTAGGCATTAGTTCGACCTGCTCTACAACATTTTTTTGGAAACTGTTAAGTCCCTTCTCCGCAGAATTTTCGTTTTGGCCCCCCCCAAAATCCGTGGGGCCTGCGACGGTCTTTGAAAGATCGACGGGAGTATTGTCCCCTTGCGGGGTTCCTCCTTGGGGTAATTCATTTAAACTTTGACTCATCTTCATTAGTATTTTGGTTTTTATGTCAGGGAACCACCCTGTTGGTTGTCCTTTAGTGAAAAGCCCCGCCACCACGGCAAGGTCTACCGAACATATCCAAGATGCCAGTCGTGTCTGGCAGCGGACCCACTTCTCCCAGTACATCAAAGAAGTCAATGACGTTTGGCAGTGGATCCGCTTCTCCCAGCACGTCAAAGACATCTATGATGTTCGGTAGTGGACAACCCGGCGGGGATTATTATTATTATTATTATTATTATTATTATTATTATTATTATTATTATTATTATTATTATTATTATTATTATTATTATTATTATTATTATTATTATTATTATTATTATTATTATTATTATTATTATTATTATTATTATTATTATTTTTTTTTTTTTTTTTTTTTTTTGTAGTCGGAAGTGGAAAATCTGCGAATTCAGATACCTGGGTAATGAATTCCAGGTTATGTGGGGGTGACCGCTCTTGTTCTGGTCTACCCACTAAAAACCACTCCCGTCTTGTTTTGGGACATTTGCTCCACATGCGGTACTACCGTCAGGCCTTGAACTTCGCAAGTGGTTGTCCCCTTGACCTACTCCTTAACGTGCTTTTAATCCGCCCATACAATGTGGGAGCGTGGGTGGGAGGAAAAACTAGTTGCTTTCCTCCCCCCACGCTCCCACACCGATGAGCATTTGATTCCTCCGGTCAACCTCGTCTTCCGTCTCTATCTTTTTCCCCCATTATTTTTATAATGAAAGTTTCAATATGCCTCCAGGAGTCCACGTTTTGAACCATGGTAGACACCATGTTATCGACGTTGATTTCAAAGCCAACTGCCGTGAACATAGCCATTCTATCATGGTTCCAATGCCCGCAATGAAAGAGAGTATGCTCCGCGTCATCTACTAAAGCGTCACAGTAGGCGCATTTTGCTTCTCTCTTAATCTTGAACCTATGAAGGTACTGTCGGAAACATCCGTGACCTGACAACACTTGGGTCAGGTAGTAGCCAACTTCTCCGTGCTTTCTGTCTAGCCAAGTGGCGAGGTTGGGGATCAGGCGGTATGTCCACCTTCCTTTAGGATCCCCATCCCATCTCTCTTGCCATCTTTCAACGAGTCTACATCTCGCCTCTTTTCGGATAACCGCTTTGAGGAGATTATTACTCTGTTGTTCTTGCGAGGAAGCTCGATGTTTATTGAGTTGGAAGACCTCCTGTCTTTCCCTCGCCAGTAAATCTACTGGCGGAAGGCTCGCAAGAACCAAAGCAGCGCTCGTTGAAACTGTTCTGTAGGCTGAAACTACTCTCCGCGCACAACCACCCTGCGCAGAGAGTAGCTCATCAGAGATGCCGCGGTTCTTTAGGGACTCAGCCCATGCAGGTGCAGCGTAAAGCTGCTTTGCCTGAACCACGGTCGCCACTAATCGGCGTTTCTTTTCCCTGGGGCCACCGACATTGGGCATCATCCTAGATAGGTTTCCCATACAGTCGGCGGCATTCAGTGACGTGATCTTAGCATGTTGGTCGAACTTTAATTTTCGATCCAACGTCACTCCCAGGTACTTCAGACTGTTTCCCCAGGAGACTTCAGTTTGTCCTATACGAATCTTTGGGACTGTAAAGGATCTCTTACCCGTCACGAGCAAAGCTTCTGTCTTCTCTATAGCCATTTGCAGGCCGTTGAGATCTAACCAGAACTTCGCTCGTCTCAGACTGTCGTTGATCCTTATTTCCAGAATCTCAGGACTCTCCGCGCCACACACTATAATAACGTCGTCCGCAAAGCCAACCATTATCGTATCTTCTGGTAAATCCATTCTAAGGAAGTCATCGTACATGACGTTCCATATGAATGGACCTACCTTTGATCCTTGGGGAGCTCCGCATGTCATTTCATGTTTGAGATGACATGCATCGCTCTTGTATTCAACCCATCTGCCGCTAAGATAGTTGTCTATAATTCGCAACAGATAGGTTGGTACCCCTTTACGACGCATCGCCTCGATGCAATTGTCCCACCTTGCGGAATTAAACGCATTACGTATGTCGATGGAGACAAGCGCGCAGAATCCTTTCTTCTTGTCCTCTTTGACTTTCTTTGCCTGGTTTACAACAGTGAGTATTGCATCGACTGTTGACCGGCCTTTCCGAAAGCCAAATTGATTCTCCGATAGGCTATTTTCGCCTAACAGGATTTCCTGAAGTCTCTGTAGAACCATTCCCTCTAGAAATTTTCCCATCGTATCCAATAAACAAATTGGTCTGAACGATGTGACCTTATCCAGAGGTTTATCGCCTTTCCTGAGAAGGACCAACTTCTGCGTTTTCCAGTCATCGAAGAACTCTCCAACTTTCAAGCACGTATTAAATACGTCAAGAAGCAACTGTGGATCCACTGCGACAACCTCTTTTAAGATTTCGCTCGGGATGCCATCATTGCCCGGCGCTTTGCCGTTTCTTAACGTCTTTGCCACTTTTTTTAATTCTTCAATCGTGAAGAGCTCCTCGTCTCGTACTACGCAGTGAGTATAGTCCTCTCTGGGGCTAGGTTCCACATAGGGAAACAGTGCCTTTATAATTTCTAGGACCCAAATCGGATCATCCAAACCAGGGGTTTTATGCCTTGTCATTAATTTCTTAGCGACAATCTTAAAGGCCAAACCCCACGGATCCTTCTCGGAATCTCCGATCAGGTCCTTCCAGCAACGGCGTTGGCTACTTTTCACGGCCTGCTTAAAAGTCCGCCTGGCTTTATGCCATGTTTCCCGCAGCTGGAGGTTTCCCTTAGAATGGGTAAACTTCCTCCTAGCTGCGTGGCAGTCTCTCTTAAGACAGGCTAGTTCTTCATTCCACCAGTACATAGATCCCTTTCCAGTTTTTCTTTTCTGCCGGCGAGGCATAGAGTGATTGCAAGCTTGTACAATCACTCGCCTTGCCTCTCGCACTATACCCTTTAAAGAAGCTGGTTTCCTCACCCAGTTTAGTTCTCGAATAAATCTCGACTCTTCCAGGGATTCCACCAGCTTCTCCCTGTTTAGCCTCCTGAGGTTCCAAGAGGGGCTCTTGCTACCATATTTAGGAGCGACGCGCCCTCTGGAATTCTCCTCGGAGACTAAAAACTCTATGTACTGGTGGTCACTCATTGTTTCCTCGTCCAGTACCCTCCATTCACTTGTTCTGCGGGCTAGTCGGGGAGACGCAATTGTTAAATCAAGAATAGATCCTGATACTCCCCTCCTAAACGTGAACTCCTTGCCCCGGTTCAAAACCACCAGGCCATTTGCGGAGATCATGTCGGTGACCAAGATCCCCCTCCTGTCAAGACGAGTCTCTCCCCATTCCGGTGACTTACTATTGAAATCACCCGCAATGAGGACATCCCCGACGCAAGTCTTAAGACTTTCCTCAAGAGAGAGGATCTCGGTATCGAATTTTGCAAGGGGATCATTTGGGGAGAAGTAGCAGCTGTAAATTCGAACACCCGCAACCTCTACCCAAACGAAACCGTCACCTGTTTCCAAAAATTTCCCGATGGCAAGCCCGGGGTTGCATATCATTATGCCTGATCTCCTTGATGCATCCTGAAACCAGTTTGAGTATATATGCTTCTTATACTGCTCATTTATAAGCAGTACGTCAGCTCCTCTCTCCCTGGCAGTCTGCATCAGGAGATCTTGAGCGACGCGTCCTCTGCCGAGGTTGACCTGGAGGAACCTTAACTCCTTGCCCTTAGCTTTCTGAGTTCCTCCTTATAAATTGGGCAGGACCCAGTTCCTGGATTGTGGTTGATCTCCTTCTCTCCTTTGTCCACACAAGTTAAACAAACAGGTTTGTTTTTACAATCCTTGTGGGAATGATCAGGAGAGCCACATTTCCAGCAAACCTTGCCTCGGTCCGGCCTCTGACAGGTTTTTGACAGATGCCCATAGCAAAGACACCTGAAGCATCTGTCCACCTCGATTCTAGGCCGGATCCTGCAATTAATCCAGCCGACCTTCACCCTGGCCGTTTTCAGTAGCGCATCCGCGTCTGCTTCCTGGAGTTGCACAATGGCAAGTTTTTCTCCACGGCTCAGGGGAATAAGTCGACAAGACATTTCCAAGTCGGCCCTGCCCAAAGTTTGTCGGACCGCCTGGGTTACCTCCTCAACACTCGTTGCCTCGTCTAGGTCTCTAATCTCTAGAGACCTTTTCGTCACAATATGTGAGACGTCCGCCTTATCCTTAAGGGCGTCAGCCACTTTTCTACTAAAATTAGAGACCTCTTGATTTCTTCGAAGAACGACAAGCATCTCTTGCTTTCTAGACCTCTTGATTGACAGGATTTCTGTCCCAGTGTCAGCTGGATTGACGGACGCCTTCATATGAGCAAGGATTTTTTCGTAAGACTCATTACATGTCACCCTTATTCTGATTGCCTCCGTATTTCTCTTTTTTACTTTAGAAGTCGAATTCGTCATCTTCTCTTTCTGTGTCTCCTTTTCATTTTTTTTCTTTTTCTTCTTTTTGGAGACTTTTCTCCACTCTTTCTCAGCACTAACAGTCTGAGGCCCATTTGAGGAAGAACTTTTATCCTCCTTCAGGACTTCGTCAGACTGTTTTTTCTTCGGCACTCTGTCTTCCGGCGACGACGAAGCTTCTCTTTTCTGAGCTTGTGCCGAAGAAGTCTGTCCCTTTGATTTGGGGTTTGGCGTCTCTGAATTGCGTTTTAGAGTATTTAACGCTCTTGCAGGACTAGCCATGCGGAATACTCCAGGCGTCTCCAATGTTTTTTGGAGCTTATCAGCTGACGCCTGAAGAGTTAAGCCTGAGCTTCTTACGGTTCCGAAAACTTCCTTTGCGATGTTTACTCTAACCTTGAGTTCATTTGGGGTGTTTTTTATGTACGCCCCTTCAATCGCTAGGATCGCCTTCTCCAAAGCTTCAGTCTGCTTCTTTTGCTCCGCTACCACTTCCATCAGCACTCTGCAAGGCGCTGCCCACGGGGGTGTGAAGGAACCTCTCCTTTGATGTGTAGCTCCTTTCTGTAACTGCACTTCGGCAGCAGGAGCTACAGCTATATGTTTATCTTCCTTTTTTGTGGAAGGAAACTCATACACCTCGGCTAAAACCTCAATTTCTTGAGGCGTCTCAACGCAGGTTTTAAGAGACACTATTTCTCCGGTTCCAATTTTCTCTTCACCTTCTTCAATAAACTCAATTATGTCCATATTTTCTATTTTATTATTCTCCATGTAATCATTTTACCAGCGCATCGTCTGTGGAGGGGCGGGTCGGTATAGTTGGGAACGGGTGTACCCTCGGACGTATCCTACCCCAGTTCCCTGAGGCCCAACCACCGCTTAGCCGGTCCCGGAATACACGGACGGACCGGACTCGCCCGGAGCAATATGGATTCCGACCTCCATATTCACCACAGACTCTCCTGATCAGTGTCCCGAAGGGGCTGGCTCCTGATTCCTTACCTCGGATGACACATCGGCAGAGCGAGCTCACATCAACCCCTACGCCCCGTCCACCGAAAACAAATGAACGAATTTCGGGGTACTCCCAGTGGTCCGAGGAAGGAAACAATCATATGGGTGTGATAAGTGTATTGTGAATATGTGTGAATAGATGTGTAAGTGATGTAATTGTGTGTAACCCATATATGTGTAGAGAAGTGTATGTGTAGAGTGTACTGTTTGGTTGCCCTTTGGTGGAAAGCCCCGCCACCACTGCAAGGTCCACCGAACATATCCAAAATGACACTCGAGACTGGCAGCGGACAGGCATCCCGCCCCGGTGAACCAACGCCGTCAAGAATGGCAAGAATGGAATTATTATTATTATTATTATTATTATTATTATTATTATTATTATTATTATTATTATTATTATTATTATTATTATTATTATTATTATTATTATTATTATTATTATTATTATTATTATTATTATTATTATTATTATTATTATTATTATTATTATTATTATTATTATTATTATTATTATTATTATTATTATTATTATTATTATTATTATTATTATTTTTTTTTTTTTTTTTTTTTTTTTTTGCTTAGGGAATTTTGGGAAATCTGTTTACAGATACCTTGGATTCCGCACTCCAAGGTTATGTGGGGTTGGTAAAATAAAAAAAAGGGAATTTAAAAAAAAAAGGATAAATAAATAAATGTTATAATAAATTTAATAAACTGGCGACCTACTACCAGCCCGACCCACTAAAACCCGTAACCCTTCTTTTGGAGCCCTTTACCCTCCCTCGGAACTGTCGTAAGACTTTAGCCTTCGAGGGAGGCGCTCCAACTCTATCGCTGCTGCGACTTTGTTCTGTGTCTGCGGTTCTCCTGCGTCAATAGTTAAAAAATTTAAAACTATTTCAATATAAAAGCGGAATTAACAGCACAACAACAATAAAAAACAAAATTTTTTAAGAAGTTTAAAAAGTCAAAAGATAAAATTATAAACGGATATATAAAAAAAAGAAAAAATAAACGCGTATAAAATATTGAAAACAAAACTGTACAAACATGAATAAAAAACACACACAATTAAAAAATGTATATGGACAAATAAATCACAAAATAAATTAATAAAAAACAAATAAACAAATTAAAAGCTGTTTAAATTACGCTTTTTGGCGGCCGTCGAGATCCTTCCTCGACATAACCGAGATTATGAAGTTCTCGACTTTCCGCCAATTATCTGCTGACTGGGTCATCAGCGATACCATGTTCTCCGGTGTAACTTGACTGTTTACACCTTCGAACATGGCCCGCCTCTCCAAGTCCCATTTCTTGCATGAGAAGAGGGTGTGCTCCGCGTTGTCCTCAGGGAACTGGCAATATGCACACACCTCGTCCTCGCGTAATTTAAAGCGACACAGGTACGAGTTAAAACACCCGTGACCTGTGAGCGCCTGAGTCAAATAATAGGAGACTTCTCCATGTTTTCGGTTTATCCAGGTGGTGAGTGTTGGAATCAGACGATAGGTCCATCTACCCTTTTCCTCCCTATCCCATCTGTCCTGCCATGTCTCGATAAGTCTGTTTCTCGCGTATTTGCGGATGTAGTCCTTGCTAGGTCTTTTCTCTTCTGGGTACTCGGGATTATTTCTTCTTTTAAAAAGAAGAAATACTTCCTCCCTTTCCCTTGCCATAAGATCTGCCGGCGGGACACTTGCAAGGACTTGCACAGCGCTCGTCGAGACCGTCTTATACGCAGAAACGATACGGGTAGTAACACATCTCTGCGCAGACAGCATATTATCGCAAATGGTTTTGCTTCTTGTTTTAAGTGAGGGAGCCCACGCTGCTGCTGCGTAAAACAGCTTAGCGTGGGCAACACTAACCACCAGTCTCCTTTTCCTTTCACGTGGTCCGCGAACGTTTGGCATAAGTCGTGCCAAGTCTGACGCACACTTTATCGCCTTATTCAAGGCCGTCGCTATATGGTAATGGAAGTTTAACCTTCCATCGAGCTCCACTCCTAAATACTTAATATGTTTACTCCACTTGACCTCGAATTCATCTATCACGATTCGTGGGAAACTATAACCACGTCTGTCTGTGACGAGCAGAGCTTCGGTTTTTTCCAAGGCCATTTGAAGACCTCTGGCATCCAACCAGCTTTTAACTCGCCGCAGACATTCGTTCACCAATGTCCCAAGGGCTTCCTCGCTTTCGGCTGAGCACACGACCAACGCATCGTCCGCAAAGCCGATGATGACCGCGCCTTCAGGTAGACCCATTCGCAGGAAGTTATCATAGGATACATTCCACACGAATGGTCCCACCCTCGAGCCTTGGGGGGCACCACTTTGCATCTCTTCCTTCAGAGTCCAGTTGTCCCCCTCATAGATTACCCACCTGTCGCTAAGATAATCATTCATTATCCGCAACAAGTAGGGCGGTATTCTCTTCTCCATCATCGACTGGATGAGATCTTTCCATCGTGCGGAGTTAAACGCGTTACGTATGTCAATAGCCACCAATGCGCAGAAGCCCTTCTTCTTCTTTGGTCCCAATTTGTTTTTTCCCGCTTTGGCTATGTCCACAACTGCCTGAATGGCATCAACCGTGGACCTGCCTTTGCGGAAACCAAATTGGTAATCGGATAGACTATTCTCTCCGGTCAAATGGGTTTGCATTCTCTGCAGAACCATATCCTCTAGAAGTTTACCCATCGTATCTAACAGGCAAATAGGCCTGTACGACGAGACTTTATCCAGAGGTTTTTCGCCTTTTCTTAGGAGGACTAGCCTCTGCCGCTTCCAGTCGCGGAAGAACTCTCCTTTCTCAAGGCAAAGATTGAAACATCGGAGCAGAATCTGGGGTGAAGTGTCGATAACCAATTTTAGGATCTCGTTACTTATCCCATCGATTCCAGGCGCCTTGCCTGTTTTCAATCTTCTACCTGCATTTCTCAATTCTGTAAGAGTGAAGAGTTCCTCCTCACCGACTTCGCAGGTACTCCAGTCCTTCCTAACCCACGGTTCTGCAGGAGGAAATAGAGCTTTTATAATCCTTCTGACCCAATCGGGATTGTCCAGGCCGGGGGTCTTTTGCCTCGTTCCTAATTTCTTAGTAACGATTTTAAAAGCCAGACCCCATGGGTCCTTCTCGACATCATCAATTAGGTCTTTCCAGCAACGGCGTTGTGACGCTTGAATCTCTTTTTTCAGGCTTTTCTTGGCCTCCTTAAATACTTCCTTTAGCAAAGGATCTCCCTTAGAACGGGTATAATTCCTTCTAGCTTTGAAGCACGCTTTCCGCAAGGAGGCCAGAGCATCCGACCACCAGTGCACCGAGCTTTTTCGTGAAGCGGTACACCTGCGACGCGGCATAGATGCATCGCAGGCAGCGGTGATGGTTTTCCTCACCGCTCGTACCTCTGCATCCAGGGTATTTGGCCTCTGCACCCAACCCAATTCCTCAATGAGGCGGGATTCTTCCAGGGATCGGACAAATTTCTCCTTATCGATTTTCTTCACATTCCAGGAGAGGCGTTTTCGACACGGTGCTTCCTGTCTTCCACCATTTCCTGTGTCTCCCACTGAGACTGAAAACTCGATGTACTGGTGGTCACTTGCGGTATACTCCTCAGAGACTCGCCATTCGTTAATGCGTCTGAATAGAGGAGATGATGCAATCGTAAGATCAATGATCGATCCAATTGCACCCCTCCTAAACGTCCATGTCCTTCCCCGGTTCACAATCGTTAAATTGCTCCTGGAGACCATTTCTCCGATCACTCTGCCTCTTTTATCAAGCCTTGACTCGCCCCACTCCGGCGACTTAGCATTAAAATCCCCGGTGACGAGTACATCCAGCTTGGATTCTCTAAGGCTCGACTCGAGTTCCTGAATGTCATCTTCGAAGTCCGTCAGTGCATCGTTTGGCGAGAAGTAGCAGCTGTACATACGTATGCCCGCAGCCTCTACCCAAACGAATCCACTGCTCGTCTCCAGATACCTTGCAACCCGCAGCTCAGGATTGCACACTTGAACAGCGGCCCTACCTGATTTATCCTGGTACCAGGGAGCGAGATCGTTTTTCCTGTGTTGCTCGCTGCAGAACAGGATGTCGATCCCTTTTTCCTTGACCGTCTGCATCAGGAGGGCCTGCGCCGTCCTGCAGGTGTGCAGGTTGACCTGCAGAAACTTTAAGGGTTTGCCTTTTTATGCCTCTGCAGCAATTCCCTGTAAACCGGACAAGAGCTTTTCCCGGATATATGGACAATATCTGTCTTTCCTAAATCTGTGCATGTTAAACACTTAGGTTGTTCGACGGAACAGTTCTTTGCCATGTGACCCTCACCGCCGCATCTCCGACAGTTTTTAGTTCTGTCGGGGCCTTTGCATGATCGGGTCACGTGTCCATATGTAAGGCACTTTAGGCACCTCACAACTTCCAGATGCTCTCGGACTCGGACGTTTAACCATCCTATTCTTACCTTGCCGATCTTCAGCAGAGTCTGACTATCAGTCTCTGCCAGGCGGACCAACGCAACCTTTGTGCCACTAAAACGTGGCAGAAGTCTGCACACTATGTCCGTGTCAGGCTTCCCCAATTTCTCCCTCAAAACCGAAACCACATCCTCCTCGGTCGTAGTTTCATCGAGGCCGTTCAATTCCAGACACCTCTTGTTTACAAGAGCCGTAACCTCGGCCCTATCATGCGAGGCCGAGGCCAGAGCCCTCGCAAATTTTAAGGTGTCACCTCCCTTTTTCACGACCAGGAGAACATCTTTATTAAGTGCCCTCCTGATCCTGAGAACCTCTATATTTGACTCTTCAGGCTTCACAGTGCGTTTCATTTCAGTCACGATCTCAGCGATAGCCTTTGGGTTTTTCGCTGAGATCCTTACTGCCTCTGTATTTCTCGGCTTTGAAGGATACTTTTGGAGCTCCTTCTCTTGTTTCTTTTTTAAGGCCTTCTTTTTGGCCTTTGCCTTTTTATCGATGACAGCGGCAAAGCCGTCGCCATCTACTTTGTCATCCTTTGAGACCACTGAAGCGTGAGTCTCTTTGACTATTTTCTCGGCTGCTCCTCCACTACCTGGCTCCAACGGAAGGGTTTGCGTAGGTACTTCCTCGCACTTCCTCTTCTCAGACTGGCCATCAGGATGTGGACTCGCATCCGGACTATTCCCGTTTCTTGGGCGCTTCTTATCATTAAATGCACCGCTCTGACCCGCCGCAGCACGCTTGTGTGATGGTGTTACACAGTTCGCGTTTGTTGGCTCTGGGATTATAAAGGGCTCGGGGATAAATCGCATGTTCTTGCGAATTATCTCGTGCACCCTTCCCAACGCCAACATTCCGTCCTGGACGTCCTTACTAATGTTTTTCTGCTTTTTGCAGGCCCGCCACATACCGTCGAGTATTTTAGGCATTAGTTCGACCTGCTCTACAACATTTTTTTGGAAACTGTTAAGTCCCTTCTCCGCAGAATTTTCGTTTTGGCCCCCCCCAAAATCCGTGGGGCCTGCGACGGTCTTTGAAAGATCGACGGGAGTATTGTCCCCTTGCGGGGTTCCTCCTTGGGGTAATTCATTTGAACTTTGACTCATCTTCATTAGTATTTTGGTTTTTATGTCAGGGAACCACCCTGTTGGTTGTCCTTTAGTGAAAAGCCCCGCCACCACGGCAAGGTCTACCGAACATATCCAAGATGCCAGTCGTGTCTGGCAGCGGACCCACTTCTCCCAGTACATCAAAGAAGTCAATGACGTTTGGCAGTGGATCCGCTTCTCCCAGCACGTCAAAGACATCTATGATGTTCGGTAGTGGACAACCCGGCGGGGATTATTATTATTATTATTATTATTATTATTATTATTATTATTATTATTATTATTATTATTATTATTATTATTATTATTATTATTATTATTATTATTATTATTATTATTATTATTATTATTATTATTATTATTATTATTATTATTATTATTATTATTATTATTATTATTATTATTATTATTATTATTATTATTATTATTATTATTATTATTATTATTATTATTATTATTATTATTATTATTATTATTATTATTATTATTATTATTATTATTATTATTATTATTATTATTATTATTATTATTATTATTATTATTATTATTATTATTATTATTATTATTATTATTATTATTATTATTATTATTATTATTATTATTATTATTATTATTATTATTATTATTATTATTATTATTTTTTTTTTTTTTGCTTAGGGAATTTTGGGAAATCTGCCTACAGATACCTTGGATTCCGCACTCCAAGGTTATGTGGGGTTGGTGTGATAAAACAAAAGGAGATAAAAAAAAAGAAAAATAAATATATAAAATAGTAAATTTAATAAACTGGCGACCTACTGCCAGCCCGACCCACTAAAACCCGTAACCCTTCTTCTGAAGCCCTTTACCCTCCCTCGGAACTGTCGTAAGACTTTAGCCTTCGAGGGTGGCGCTCCAACTCTGTCGCTAATGTGACTTTCTGCTTTTCTCTGCGGTTATCCTGCGTTAATAGTTAAAAATTTAAAACTATTTCAATATAAAGCGGAATTAACAGCACAACAATAATTAAAAATAACAAATGTGTAATTAAGTGTAAAAAGTCAAAAGATAAAATTATAAACGGATATATAAAAAAAAGAAAAAATAAACGCGTATAAAAAATTGAAAACATAAAACTGTACAAAGATGAATAATAAAAAAAAAAAAAAAAAAAAAAAAAAAAAAAAAAAAAAAAAAACACAAACAATTAAAAAATGTATAAGGACAAATAAATCACAAAATAAATTAATAAAAAACAAACGAATAAATTAAAAGCTGTTTAAATTACGCTTTTTGGCGGCCGTCGAGATCCTTCCTCGACATAACCGAGATTATGAAGTTCTCGACTTGCCGCCAATTCTCCTCTGACTGGGTCATCAGCGATACCATGTTCCCCGGTGTAACTTGACTGTTTACACCTTCGAACATGGCCCGCCTCTCCAAGTCCCATTTCTTGCATGAGAAGAGGGTGTGCTCCGCGTTGTCCTCAGGGAACTGGCAATATGCACACACCTCGTTCTCGCGTAATTTAAAGCGACACAGGTACGAGTTAAAACACCCGTGACCTGTGAACGCCTGAGTCAAGTAATAGGAAACCTGACCGTGTTTCCTATTTATCCAGGTGGCGAGTGCCGGGATAAGGCGATAAGTCCATCGACCTTTTTCCTCACCATCCCATCTTTCTTGCCATCTTTCTATGAGCCTGTGCCTCGCTTCTTTGCGGATTAGGCCCTTGCTTGGTCTTAATTCCTCATTCAAGGAACTGCTTTCTTTAGAAAAGAGAAACATTTCTTCCCTTTCCCTAGCCAAAAGATCTGCTGGCGGGACACTTGCAAGGACCTGCACAGCACTCGTAGATACCGTCTTATATGCAGAGATGATACGCGTTGTTATCGATCTCTGCGCAGACAGTATCTTTTCACAGATGGTCACACATCTTTTACTCCTCAGGGATGGGGCCCACGCTGGTGCTGCATAGAGCATTTTAGCGTGGGCGACACTCGCCACCAGTCTTCTTTTTTGTTCACGGGGTCCGCCAACATTTGGCATTAGCCGTGAAAGATTAGCCGCACACTCGATCGCTTTATTTGACGCCGTAGCCATGTGGTGGTGGAAGTTTAACCTTCCATCTAACTTCACACCAAGATATTTAATTTGCTTACTCCACTTGACCTCAAATCCGTCTATCACGATTCGTGGGAGCTCATAACCACGTCTGTCTGTGACCAGCAGTGCCTCGGTCTTTTCCAGGGCCATTTCAAGACCTCTGGTATCCAGCCAGCTTTTAGCTAGTCGCAGACATTCGTTCACCAATGTCCCAAGAGCCTCCTCACTTTCGGCAGTGCACACGAATAATGCGTCGTCCGCAAAGCCGATGATCACCGCACCTTCGGGCAGATCCATTCGCAGAAAATCATCGTAAGATACATTCCATACAAATGGACCTACCCTTGAGCCTTGAGGAGCCCCACGCTGCATCTCTTCCTTGAGAGTGCAGGTGTCTCCCTCATATATAACCCACCTGTCGCTAAGATAATTATCCATTATCCGCAACAAGTAGGGCGGCATGTTTTTCTTTTCCATCGACTCGATGAGATCTTTCCATCTTGCGGAATTAAACGCGTTACGTATGTCAATTGCTACCAACGCGCAGAAGCTCTTCTTTTTCCCAGGTCCCAATTTGTTTTTTTCCTGCTTTGGCTATGTCCACAACTGCCTGGATGGCATCAACTGTGGACTTGCCTTTACGGAAACCAAATTGGTGATCGGACAGACGATTCTCTTCGGTCAAGTGGCCTTGCATTCTCTGCAGAACCATATCCTCTAGAAGTTTACCCATCGTATCTAGCAGGCATATAGGCCTGTACGATGAAACCTTATCTAGAGGTTTTTCACCTTTCCTTAGGAGGACTAACCTCTGTCGCTTCCAGTCGCGGAAGAACTCTCCTCTCTCAAGGCAAAGATTGAAGCATCGAAGCAGAATCTGGGGTAAAGTGTCGATTACCAACTTTAGGATCTCGTTACTTATCCCATCGATTCCAGGCGCCTTGCCTGTTTTCAATCTTTTGCCTGCTTTTTGCAGTTCACTAAGTGTGAAGAGTTCTTCCTCTTCGACTTTGCAAAAACTCCAGTCCCTTCTAAGGTATGGCTCCGCAGGAGGAAACAAAGAACTTATTATCTTTCTGACCCAATCGGGATTGTCCAGGCCGGGGGTCTTTTGCCTCGTCACTAATTTCTTAGTTACGATTTTAAAAGCCAGACCCCATGGGTCCTTATCGACTTCCTCGATTAGGTCCTTCCAGCTACGGCGTCGCGACTTGCGGATCTCTTTCTTGAGGTCCTTTTTCGCCTCCTTGAAAGCCTCTTTCAGCAAGGGATCTCCCTTAGATCGGGTATATGTCCTTCTTGCTTTGAGGCATTCCTTTCTCAAGGAGGCTAGCTCCTCTGACCACCAGTGCAAGGATTTTCTTACTGGAGTGGCGCCTTTGCGTGGCATTGACACATTGCAAGCGGTGACTATCATGTTCCTCACCGCTCGCACCTCCCCATCCAGACTGCTCGGCCTCTTCACCCAGCCCAAGTCCTCAATTAAAAGGGCTTCTCTTAGGGACCGGCCGAACTTTTCCTTGTCGAGTCTCTTCATATTCCACGAGGAGGTTTTGCGACTAGGAGCATCCTGTCTTTTTCCTCCTCGTGTGTCTCCCATAGAGACTGAGAACTCAATGTACTGGTGGTCACTTGCGGTATATTCCTCTGAGACCCGCCAGTCGGTTATGCGGCTAAATAGTTCAGACGATGCGATTGTTAGATCTATTATTGATCCGATCGCACCTCGTCTAAAAGTCCATGTATTGCCTCGGTTTACTGCCAATAAGTCGTTTCTGGAGATCATTTCTCCAATACGAATTCCTCTCTTGTCGAGTCTCGTCTCACCCCACTCTGGCGACTTTGCGTTAAAATCACCAGTGATGATGACATCCAGCCTGGATTCTGTGAGGCTCGATTCTAGGTCTTCGATATTGGCTTCGAAGTTTGTCAGTGGGTCGTTGGGTGAGAAGTAGCAGCTATACATACGTATATTAGCTACCTCTATCCACACGAACCCACTGCTCGTCTCCAGAAACTTGTCAACCCGCAATTCTGGGTTGCACAGCTTTATGGCGGCTCTCTTTGCCTTATCCTGATACCAAGGTGCGAGGTCGCTTCCTTGATACTGCTCACTGCAGAACAGGACATCGACCTCATTTTCCCTTGCCGTTTGCATTAGGAGCAACTGTGCATCCTTACTTGTATGCAGGTTAACCTGCAAAAATTTTAAGGATTTGCCTTTTTAATCTTTTGCAGTTCTTCCCAGTAAACCGGGCAGGCTCTCTTTCCGGACTCATGATTTGTTTCTGGCTTTCCCAGGTCCAAGCATGTAAGGCACTTCGGCTTAACGTTACAGCTCTTCGCGAGGTGTCCCTCTCCGCCGCATCTCCGACAGTTTTTACTTCTGTCGGGGCCTTTGCAGAATAGGGTTCTGTGTCCGTAACCTAGGCACTTTTGGCACCTAATTACTTCAACATGCTCACGAATTGGAGCGTTTATCCAGCCGATTTTGATTCGGCCAAGTTTAAGCAGAATGTCACTTTCTGCTTCTGCTAAGCGGATTAGAGCCACCTTAGTACTTCTAAAGCGCGTCAAAAGGTGGCACTCTATCTTCAGATCAGGTTTGCCCAGCTTATCTCTCAGAACTGAAATCACCTCATCCTCCGTCGTGGTTTCATCCAGCTCCTTGATCTCAAGAGACCTTTTATTTACGAGAGCAGTGACGTCGCATGGCAAGGCGCCATGCAGAGCCGAGGACAGTGCTTCCGCAAACTTCAAGGTATCTCCACCCTTTTTCACTATCACAAGAACCTCCTGTTTAAAGGTTCTCCTGATTTTATGAATTACGGTACCAGTGTCTTCTGGTTTAACCTTTGCTTTTATCAGCGGCAAGATACCCTCATAAGATTTTGGGTCTCTTGCCGTGATCTTTACCGCTTCCGTGGTTCTAAGCTTCAAAGGGTGTTTTGGGAGCTCTTTTTTCTCGCCTGGGGGCTTTTTTCTTGGAGCCCGTTCCCTTCTCTTTCCAACAACCTTAAAGCCGTCCTCATTGTCCGCTCCGTCTTTTAATACGGTCTCAGCATACGTCTTGCTGGGACTACTTGAGGGCGCCTCTTTTGCTCCAACTAGCGACCCAGAATTAAGCTGTGGAGCATCCTTTCGCTTAATCCTCTTTCCGCTCCGAGTTACTTGTTGAGGACTCTTATCCGGGCTTACACCTTCTCTGGGGCGCTTACTCACCTTCTTTTCCTTATTAGAATCTGTAGCTGCTGCACTATCAAGAGTTGCAGCAGCACTCCTCTTTTGCCTTGGAGTTCCCACAGTTGAAATCCGTGGCTCCTGATCTCTGAACGGTTCAGGGATAAAACGCAGATTCCTACAAATTGTTAAGAACGCACTCTCCAAAACCGCCACGCCATCCTGGATGTCGCGACTGACGTTCTTTTGGCGCTTGAATGCCTGGTGCACGCTCTTAAAAATCCCGGGAATAGCCAGGAACTGATTTGCGACATTTGATTCGTAGCATGTCAGCTGGCTATCTATTTGGCTCCCTCCAAAATCCTTGGAGCCATCTGCACCGACTATCGGGGCTTGCACCCGATCAGAATCGGTGGTGGGATTACCCTCTTTCGAGGTACCCACTTGGAGTATTTCATTAAAAATTTTGTCCATTTCATTCATTTTTTTATTTCTTTGTCCCGTGTCGAGGGACAATCGGGTATTTTTCCGGCACGTGAGACAATCTGAGCGGGAGGTTTGACGTCGAGGTATAATGATATGCACCGTCGATTATTGTCCGGTACACACCATTAGAACTCGACTGTCGATAAACTGGTTGTACTCAGAGAGGTTTTCTACAGTTTCCCTCTTCTCTGGCGAGAAAACCCATTGACGGGTGGTCCAGGCGTAATGCGAGTACTCCTAATAAAGTCGGCTGTAGACGCAAATTAGGTTAATATATAGAAAAATTTCTAAGTAGAATGGTTATGCTTAATCCAAAAAAAAGTATTTCTCGGGGACTCTTGTCGAAGTGCATAAGGCCAATAGGGCAGGAGTATAAACAATAAAAAAAAAAGTAAAAATTTTGTTTCATAATGGATCCGCCATTTTGACTTATTGGAAACTAAAATCGAATTCGTAATAAGCGTAATCAAAATTTAAAAATTCAAAATGGCGATCGACAAATTTCAAAGTTTACTGACTTTAAATTTTTTCGTTGGCTATTTTGGAGCCGCTATTTTGAATTTTTAAATTTTGACTAAAGATTTGGATTTAGAAACCTCAAAATCCTCCGAATTGGCATTTTAAGCGACCACAAAACTTTAGAATATTCATTGATATTCATATTTCATTTATTACCGAGATTTTTCTTTTAGATGCCACTATAGCGGTCATACACATTGGTGGCACGAATTATTTTTGCCCCTATAGACGTTTTGAATTTTTTTACCTTTATTTGTCTATAAATCAGTTATTAATTTTTTATTTTTGTAAAGAAAAATACATATTTTTTTAAAAGTTATGTCCCATCTCGCAAGTGTAAAAAAACGTTGTCCCACTGCTGCAGTGATTGCGGCCTTCTGAGTGACTGAAATAAAAAAACCAAAAAGATTATTAAACTAGAAGACATTTGCCGTACTATGACCCTCGGATGGAAAAAAATATTGAATTTCAAAAAAATGTCAGAGTTTTGAAAAAAAATTATAAATTTCGACTAAAAAATTCGATAGTTTTTGGCATCCAAAAATTTTATTTTTTATAAAAAAAAAACTGGAGCCTCATAGTACGTCAAATATCTTCTAGTTTAATAATCTTTTTGGTTTTTTTTGATTTCAGTCACTCAGAAGGCCGCAATAACTGCAGCAGTGGAGAAACTGGTTTTTTATATATAGCGAATAACTCTAAAAAAAAGATATTTTTCTTTGCAAAAATTAAATTGACCCGTCTCTATTATAAAAAATAATTTTTTGCCATTATTTCTCCGTCTATACTCCGGATAATTTTTTGATTTATAATTTGTTTTTGGAGAAAATGGTTTAAGATAATTTTTCGAGCATAATTTTGTTTCAGGATTCATACAAGGAGAATATACATTTTGCTTTCCACAAGGTCCATGAACTTGAAACTGCTTCACAATTTTATAAAGTTCTGGATTCTTTTTCTCATCAGGAATTTCTGCACATATTATTTTATCTACAGTTTCTGCATCACGAATAGCAAACTTTTTATCTAAAAAAATTATTGAATGTACATGAGGCAATCCACGCTTTTGAAATTCTATTACATATACATAAGCAATGACTAGACCAAAAATTTGTTTATCTTTTAATTCACACATTAATTCTTTTACTTTCTTTTGGAAAACTCGGGCAACAATATCTGGTCGGTCAGATGCAGTTTCCGAATCCAACAAATTTTTCATAATCTCAGGCCATTTTGGATTACATGTCATTGTAATAAATAAATCTGGTTTTCCAAATTCTTGAACTAATCGCATAGCGTCCATAAAACATTGTTGATAAGCACGTGGTCCTCCAGTAAATGTAGAAGGTAAAATAATAATTTTTCCTGGTCGAATATTTTCTTTTGTTGCTTTATTATTGATATAATCCATTAATCCACAGTACATTTCTGCTCGAAGTTTTTTCTGTTTATAACGAATATATTTTAAACGCTCACCTTTTACTTTTGACCAACTATCAACAATAAATTGTTGAGTTAATTTACCCATTTGTAAACATGGATTAAATGTTCCTCTATAAGACAAGCGATACATATAAAATTGTAAATGAGTAATATTACGAATACCATCAGTATGTTTCATATTTACAGTCCATCCTGGATCACCTGTCGGAAACATTAAAGGATATGTCATAGGATCAGCATGTGTGCTAAGACTACTAATTGGAATACTTTTAGAACCCCTTGGGTGAATACATATATCACGTTCAATTGGAGGTTCACCATCTTCGCTAACAAATATGACTGCTACTTCATTGCAAGACGGAACATTATATTTGCTTTGAGAAAATTTTCTATCACGTTTAAACCACATTTGAATACTTCTCGGACACTCATTCATTAATTTTGCCCTTGCTTCTTCTTCCAATTCCAATTCTTTCATCATTTTAAATGACTTTGCATAAATATTAATATCTCTTAGTAAAATATCTATTTCAGTCATTAGTAATTGAAAACACTTTTTATTACATTCATTATTCAATCGTTCCATCACCGCTTCGTCAGTATCAAGAATATACAATTGACCATATTTTCGGTTATCTCCATCAGCAGGATGAAGAGTGTATGTATTATGATACACTTGTCCATGTATACGAAAAACATAAGGACCATATCCTTTTGGAACTTCTAATTTAGCTCCCATGCTAGCAAATGCACACGAACTATTATAAGAACGAATATTTTCCTTATAATTCTTACTTTTAAAGTTATTATCAAATAATAAATTTTTCAAATACAAAGGATAAGGATTTAAATCATACAATTTTACTTTTCCTTTATGACAACAACTACTAAATTTTTTATCCAGTGGCCTTTCACACAAAAAATGTAACGCGTCACAAAATATACATTTTACATTCATTAAACCTAAATAATTTTGGGAAACTCTATTTTCAACAAAATCTTCAGACAAGATAATTCCAACTCCTAAAGTTTCCATAATTTTCCCATTTTTTTATCAATTTTACTTGTTAAATCCTTTTTTTGGCGCTGCTATTTTTCTAATTTTGTTTCCAATAACAATTTCTTTTTTTTACTTTCTAAATTATTATTTTGTCGTTTTTTTATCATCGTCAGTTTCCAAAGATAATTCTTTTCTTTTATGATTTAAATTGTTTTGTTTCATTATTTGTTTTTCATCTACATTTTTCGCTTTTCTGTAATTATGTTTTCTTAATCTATCATTCTCTAGTTTTATTTTTTTCTGTTCATCTGTTTCTTCAAACCTTGCCTTCCTTTTCCTCTCCTTGTCCTTGTCTGATTCTTTTCTCAGCAATTTTTCAAATTCAGTAATATGATTGTCATTTAACTTTTTTCCTTCAGTATTTAAAATTTTATAATCTTCATCACTTAAATTTTGTGGATCTTTTGTTTCATTTTCTATTTCTAGAGCAACTGTAATTTTTTTACCTTTTAAATTGTTTTGCTTCATTACTTTCTCTTTATCTATATTTATAGTTTTTTGGTAATTACATTTTCTCAGTCTATCATTTTCTAGTCTGATTATTTTCTGTTCATCTGTTTCTTTGAGCCTTTCCTCCCTTTTCCTCTCCTTATCTTTTATTGCTCGATGTCTCTTTTTCTCATAGTTTTCATTTTTATTAAGCTTCTCCTCTGAATATTCTGTAGATATACCTCTATTCACATTATTATTACTAATACTGATACTAGTTTCACAAATGGAAGACGAGTTTGGTATTTCTATGAGTTTTGTAGCTCCATCCGTAAAAAGACGTTTCCAATCATACTCAACAAAAAAAGGTCTAATAACATTTGTCAATTCCACGGAAGGAAATGAAATTAAACGATTATTTTCAAACATAAAAATTAGATGTCGTCTTATTTCACTATGAATATAATTAACAGTATTTGGCAATTCATTGTAATACGAAGATGTTGCAAACGCTATTGCATATATGCCACAGTCAATTCCATTCGGCTGTAGATTAACAGTTAAAAAAACTACCGGTGGTTTGAAAGGATATAATCTAAGTAAATATTTTTTTTGATCTTCATTTAAGTATCCCTTATTAAGACTGTTATAAATATATAGCCTTAATCCATCATAATAAGTACAAATCCAATGACCAGATTTGCAAGCACCACTAAAAAGTATTTGAATGTGCTTCTGATTTTTATCAATCGGAATAATGAATTCAGGCGTAATTAAATATAAAGTACTTTGCATGTTAAATGCTAAATTTGATTCTCTTCTCAACAACTTTCCAAATTCAGTAATATGATTGTCATTTAACATTTTTCCTTCAGTATGTAGAACTCTATGATCTTTATCACTTAAATAAACCTTTTCTTCTTTGTTAGACATGATTTTTTTAATAAAATGAACAAATAATATAATATTTTTCAAAAACTTATTTTTAGAAAACAGGTTTAAACTTAAAACTTCTAAATCATAACTAAATAAATGAAAATAATGAATGAATATAAATAAATTTTTATAATTTATTTTATATTTTTTTTTTATATAAACATTTTTTTACATTTAAATTTATTTTATTTATTATATATTTTAATTTTAATAATAAATAGTCACCTAACTTCTTATAAATCTCATATTTATCTCATAAATCATAAATTCGCATAAATAACATAAGTCACATAAATCTTATTTTTGTCCCATATAAATCAAATAATTTTCATAATTACTGTAAAAAGATTGGTACTAATTTAGTACTAATTTTGGTACTGAATCTTCATTTGGTTCTATTTTAATACCAATAATCAGCTCTAATTTAGAACCATTTATTTACAGTGAAGTCACATAAGCACATATAACTCATGAATCTTAAATGAATCATAAACACATACAATTCATAAAGCTGATATAAATCATTAGCACATAATCTCATATAAATTATAGGCACATAAGTACAAATAAATATATTAAAAATTGCAATACCTTACCTATTATAATTTCAAAACATTTTAATCAAAACTTATCCAAAACAAAATTAACAAAAATAAATAAATGTATTTACTCAATAACAAAATTATTGAATTCAAAATTTTTTTTAAAAGTAGATTTATTTTCAAAAACATATACCTCGTTCTTAATCGCCCTCTTTTTCACTTATTAATCTATCTGTGAGTGAGAAAAGAAAAATAATTAGCCAATAAGGAAATAAGACGCCCATTTCGTATTTTGGCTTGAAAGTAAAATTCCCTACTTTTCCTTCCTCCATCAAATTCTGTTTCTCTCTTTCTACCTGACCTGAAAAATGGAGAAAACATGATACCCCCTTCTAAACCCAAAAAGTGGGCATTACTTTCTTAACCCTTTGCGGCATGCATAATATTATAACATTAATTTAAAAATCACAAATGCTTATGAGGGTTTTCAGGGTCGGTGATTACGAATCTGAAGTCCGTTTTCTAAAATTCAAGATGGCGGATCCAATATGGCGGACAAATTTTTTTAGAATTGATCGAAATCGCTTTAAAATCGTTACTCGGGGGTTTTCGGGGTCGCTGTTCACGAATCTGAAATCCGTTTTCCAAAATTCAAGATGGCGGATCCAATATGGCGGACGAATTTTTTAGAATTGATCGAAATCGCTTAAAAATAGTTACTCGGAGGTTTTTGGGGTCGCTGATCACGAATCTGAAGTCCGTTTTCCAAAATTCAAAATGTCGGATTCAATATGGCCGACGAAATTTTTTAGAATTGATCGAAATCGCTTGAAAATCATTACTTGGGGGTTTTTGGGGTCGCTGATTACGAATCTGAAGTCCGTTTTCCAAAATTCAAAATGGTGGATCGAATATGGTGGACGAATTTTTTTAGAATTGATCGAAATCGCTTGAAAGTCGTTACTTGGGGTTTTCGGGGTCGCTGATTACGAATCTGAAATTACTTTCAATAAATAAACGTTAAATTATTGAATAATTGTACCGTCGGAATTTTCGTTACCCGATGTACACCGCGGGGAGGTTGCACGATCAGGATTTGTACATCGTTTAGCCCTGAAAAGGGCAGTTTGGTAAATACTGTTCAAAACTTTATAATAATCAAATTAAGCTGTTTATTTCCTAATAAAATTAACTAATTAATTAAAATTAGCGGATTTTAATTGCTATTATAAAGTTTTGATGTCTTTTGCTTTGAACAAGTGAATTTTTTTTCAGCAGTGGTAAGCAGCGAAGCAATTTCTTGTGGCAAACAGGCAGAGTGGTACATTGCAAGTTTTACACATCCATGATGTTCGCTTTTGGTCGACTTTAGTACTGCAATGAGCATAGCGTCTAGGTGAAGCGATAATTTTAGGCATATGAGCTGATTGACTTTTTCTTTTTTCCTCTGACACTTTTGGTTTGTAAGAAGAGATTGTACTTAATTTACGTTTCTTCCCAGTTGAACTTGGTAGTTTGTGTCCTACCAATTCATCTACTAAACGTAGCGTAAAAAAGACAAGTTCTAATTCAGCATTATTTGACTGACCGCATACCTACGGTGATGGTAACAAACAATAAACAAAATACTATACATAGTTTGATGAAACAAATAAAGAGCGCAAAAAAGACAAGTTATAAATCATCAATATTTGACTGAACGCATATTTAGGTTGATTATAACAAACAATAAACAAAACACTGTTTAGAGTTCAAAGAAACTAAAATACTAACTGAACTAAAGCAAATGAATTTTACTGAAAGCGAATTGCTTCGCTGCTTACCACTGCTGAAAATAAAATTCAATTGTTCAAAGCAAGACACATCAAAACTTTATAATAGCAATTAAAATCCACTGAATTTAATTAATTAGTTAATTTTATTAGGAAATAAACAGCTCAATTAAATTATTATAAAGTTTCGATCAATTCTAAAAAAAATTCGTCTGTCATATTGGATCCACCATCTTGAATTTTTAAGAACAATCTTCAGATTCGTGATCAGCGACCCCGAAAACCCCCGAGTAACTATTTTCAAGCAAATCAAATCACTTTTTAAAAAATATGTCTGCCATATTGGATCCGCCATCTTGAATTTTGGAAAACGGATTTCAGATTCGTGAACAGCGACCCCGAAAACCCCCGAGTAACGACTTTCAAGCGATTTCGATCAATTCTAAAAAAATTCGTGCGCCATATTGGATCCGCCATCTTGAATTTTGAAAAACGGACTTCAGATTCGTAATCAGCGACCCCAAAAACCCCCGAGTGAAAACTTTCAATCAATTTCGATTGAATAAAAAAAAAATTTTTTTTTATTCTTTAATTTATTTATTTATAGTTGTTTATAATTTCACGTAACCTCATTCGCTATCAATTTTTCGACATTTAACAATGTTTTGATTATTAATATACAAAGATTTTTGGATTTTACTTGAAAAAGACTGTGTATAAACAGATATTTTCACAATATAAAAGGTGGTAATCTGTGTTACCACTATGCCGCAAAGGGTTAACTATTCGTCTCTCTTTCGCCCCCACTCTAAACTATAAGGAGAGACAATACCTCCCTCCCTCTCTTTCTCTCTCACTGTAAACAGAATATATAAGGAAAGACTAACTTAATATATATAGATATAATAATAATATTCGCCTCTCTTTCGCTCCTACTCTAAACTAAAAGGAGAGGCGATACTTCCCTCTCTTTCTTTCTATCAACCTTTCTCTCTCACTGAGGACAGAATGTACACGATCTGGACAGACTGAATGAAAGAATACGAAGTTTATTATAGTTAATTATTATTATTATTTTTTTTTGCTTAGGGACTTTTGGGAAATCTGCCTACAGATACCTTGGATTCCGCACTCCAAGGTTATGTGGGGTTGGTATGATAAAAAAAACAAAAAGAAATATAAAAGAAAGAAAAATAAATAAATGTTATAATAAATTTAACAAACTGGCGACCTACTACCAGCCCGACCCACTAAAACCCGTAACCCTTCTTTTCGAGCTCTTTACCCTCCCTCATAACTGTCGTAAGACTTTAGCCTTCGAGGGTGGCGCTCCAACTCTGTCGCTAATGCGACTTTCTGCTTTTCTCTGCGGTTATCCTGCGTTAATAGTTAAAAATTTAAAACTATTTCAATATAAAAGCGGAATTAACAGCACAACAATAATAAAAAAAAGTTTAATCAAGTGTAAACAGTCAAAAGATAAAATTGCAAACGGATATATAAAAAAAAGAAAAAAAAATAATAAACGCGTATATAATATTAAAAACATAAAACGGAATAAATTAAAATTGTATAAGGACAAATAAATCACAAAATAAATTAAAAGCTGTTTAAATTACACTTTTTGGCGGCCGTCGAGATCCTTCCTCGACATAACCGAGATTATGAAGTTCTCGACTTGCCGCCAATTCTCCTCTGACTGGGTCATCAGCGATACCATGTTCTCCGGTGTAACTTGACTATTTACACCTTCGAACATGGCCTGCCTCTCCAAGTCCCATTTTTTGCATGAGAAGAGGGTGTGCTCCGCGTTGTCCTCAGGGAACTGACAATATGCACACACCTCGTCCTCGCGTAATTTAAAGCGACACAGGTACGAGTTAAAACACCCGTGACCTGTGAGCGCCTGAGTCATATAATAGGAAACCTGACCGTGTTTCCTATTTATCCAGGTGGCGAGTGCCGGGATAAGGCGATAAGTCCATCGACCTTTTTCCTCACCATCCCATCTTTCTTGCCATCTTTCTATGAGCCTGTGCCTCGCTTCTTTGCGGATCATGCCCTTGCTTGGTCTTAATTCCTAATTCAAGGAACTGGTTTCTTTAGAAAAGAGAAACATTTCTTCCTTTTCCCTCGCCAAAAGATCTGCTGGCGGGACAGTTGCAAGGACCTGCACAGCACTCTTAGATACCGTCTTATATGCAGAGATGATACGCGTTGTTATCGATCTCTGCGCAGACAGTATCTTTTCACAGATGGTCACACATCTGTTACTCCTCAGGGATGGGGCCCACGCTGGTGCTGCATAGAGCATTTTAGCGTGGGCGACACTCGCCACCAGTCTTCTTTTTTGTTCACGGGGTCCGCCAACATTTGGCATTAGCCGTGAAAGATTAGCCGCACACTCGATCGCCTTATTTGACGCCGTAGCCATGTGGTGGTGGAAGTTTAACCTTCCATCCAACTCCACACCAAGATATTTAATTTGTTTACTCCACTTGACCTCGAATCCGTCTATCACGATTCGTGGGAGCTCATAACCACGTCTGTCTGTGACCAGCAGTGCCTCGGTCTTTTCCAGGGCCATTTCAAGACCTCTGGTATCCAGCCAGCTTTTTGCTAGTTGCAGACATTCGTTCACCAATGTCCCAAGAGCCTCCTCACTTTCGGCAGTGCACACGAACAACGCGTCGTCCGCAAAGCCGATGATCACCGCACATTCGGGCAGATCCATTCGCAGAAAATCATCGTAAGATACATTCCATACAAATGGACCAACCCTCGAGCCTTGAGGTGCCCCACGCTGCATCTCTTCCCTGAGAGTGCAGGTGTCTCCCTCATATATAACCCACCTGTCGCTAAGATAATTATCCATTATCCGCAACAAGTAGGGCGGCATGTTTTTCTTTTCCATCGACTCGATGAGATCTTTCCATCTTGCGGAATTAAACGCGTTGCGTATGTCAATTGCTACCAACGCGCAGAAGCTCTTCTTTTTCCCAGGTCCCAATTTGTTTTTTTCCTGCTTTGGCTATGTCCACAACTGCCTGGATGGCATCAACCGTGGACTTGCCTTTACGGAAACCAAATTGGTGATCGGATAGACGATTCTCTTCGGTCAAGTGGCTTTGCATTTTCTGCAGAACCATATCCTCTAGAAGTTTACCCATCGTATCTAGCAGGCATATAGGCCTGTACGATGAAACCTTATCTAGAGGTTTTTCACCTTTCCTTAGGAGGACTAACCTCTGTCGCTTCCAGTCGCGGAAGAACTCTCCTCTCTCAAGGCAAAGATTGAAGCATCGAAGCAGAATCCAGATGTATGTATGTGTGTGTATGTGTGTGTGTGTGGATCCCGATTTTTGTGAACACGATAACTCGAAGAGGTTTTAACGAATTTGGCTAAAATTTACCAGGTATTATCAATGTTATTATTAATTTTAAATTGGAAACAGTAAATATATTAAATGCTAAAACAGAGAAACATAAACAATTATAGAAAAATCAGAAGACTTGAGGAATTGAACTCCGGACCCTGAGGCTGCAAAGTCGACACCACATCCGCTAACCTAAACCTGCATATAGCAAGCAAATGCAAAGTGAGCTTATAAAGTCCAACCGACATTCCGCTCGGCAGCAGTACCGGGCCGGCACTAATATTCAAACGGTGCGGTACCGGGCCAGTATTTGTATTTCTAATTTATTTTAATTCAATTTAAATTATTAAAAATAAATAAATAAAAATAGTAATTATAAATAATAATAACCGCCCTATTTACCGGTTAAATACCGGGCCGGCACCAATAAGCAACCTACTCGGTATTAATATAATTGCCGGCACAACTAACTAATTAATTTATTATTAATAATTAAATTAATAAATTAATTAATAAATTAATTTTGAAATTTTTTTTCTTTTCTTTAATTCTTTTTCTGATAGTTTAACATTGGCAAACAACCGGGAGGACACTGGGTTAGTACTAATATTTTTGTCGGAAAAACTTCTGTGCCAGTAGAAAGCATTAAGTAAATTTTTGTGCTGGTCCGGTGCTGGGCCGGCACAAATATTATCACCGGAAAATCTCCTTCGTCCGTATAAAAACAAGCAAATAGTAGTACCGGGCCGGTGCTGGGCTGGTAAACATAGTATCACCGGCAAATCTCCGTCGGCAGTATAAAACAGAGCGAAATGACAGTACCGGGCCGGTGATACGCCGGTACAAATATTATCACCGGTAAATCTCCTTCGGTGGTATAAACCAGAGCGAAATGACAGTACCGGGCCGATGCTACGCCGGTGCTGGGCCGGTAAAAATATTAACACCGGCAAATCTCCTTCGGCGGTATAAACCAGAGCGAAATGACAGTACCGGGCCGGTGATACGCCGGTGCTGGGCCGGTAAAAATATTAACACCGGCAAATCTCCTTCGGTGGTATAAACCAGAAGTAAATTATAGTACCGGGCCGGTGATACGCCGGTGCTGGGCCGGTAAAAATATTATCACCGGCAAATCTCCTTCGGCGGTATAAAAACAGAAGTAAATTATAGTACCGGGCCGGTGATACGCCGGTGCTGGGCCGGTAAAAATATTATCACCGGCAAATCTCCTTCGGCGGTATAAAAACAGAAGTAAATTATAGTACCGGGCCGGTGCTGGGCCAGATATTTTTAATCAACCAGCCCGGTAAACACTACTAGTACCGGTAGAAATCCACATTTACCACCGGGCCGGTACTGGGCCAGTATTTATTTCATATCCGGCCCGGTACCTTTTTGCCGGTACCGGCATATGTCCGACTTTACAACCGGTTCGGTACCATGCCGGTCGTTAGTGCTGGCACACCTCCAACTTTTCTGCCTGGGGATGTATATAAAGTATATGGGCAATTAAACGTGAGATTTTAGTCGACCTCTTAAAATCGTCCAAAAATATTTTTTTTCTATTCTGTATTGAAAAAAAACAGATACGTATTTTTTTATTATTTTTTTGGAGGCCAAATTTTTGAGTTATGAATTTTCAAAATTTTCGCTTTTTAAATGTAGGTATATTTTTAATGTCAGATAACTAAAAAAATATTGCTTCTTTTCATTTTTTGACAAGAGAAAAAAAGTTTTGTTTTTCTCTCTACTTTTGAATAATCATAACAACAAATTTTTTTTTTCATTTTTTATTAAAAAAATAAAAAAATTTTATAAACAAATTAATTTTTTTTAACGTTGGGTATGATAAATTTTAAATTTTCTTTTTTTAAAACATACCTGGAAATGATAAGAAGGTTTTGCAAAAAGTTTCAGAGTGGGCCTGACAAGTTTGATGGGTCCAAAAAAATAATTAAGCTCTCCGTGCAGGTCGCACGCACGTGGCACAATGGGATTTTTTTACAATTTATTACTAAAAATTGTTTAGAGCCTTAAAATTCAATAATAATCAAAATCCGATAAAATTTGTAGGCTCTAGACAATTTTTAATAATAAATTATAAAAAAATCCCATTGTGCCGCGTGCGTGCGACCTGCACGGACAGCTTAATTATTTTTTTGGACCCATCAAACTTGTCAGGCCCACTCTGAAACTTTTTGCAAAACCTTCTTATCATTTCCAGGTATGTTTTAAAAAAAAAAAATTAAAAATTTATCATACCCAAAGTTAAAAAAAATTAATTTGTTTATAAAATTTTTTTATTTTTTTAATAAAAAATGAAAAAAAAATTTGTTATGATTATTCAAAAGTAGAGAGAAAAACAAAACTTTTTTTTTCTTGTCAAAAAATGAAAAGAAGCAATATTTTTTCAGTTATCTGACATTAAAAATATACCTACATTTAAAAAGCGAAAATTTTGAAAATTCATAACTCAAAAATTTGGCCTCCAAAAAATAATAAAAAAATACGTATCTGTTTTTTTTCAATACAGAATAGAAAAAAAATATTTTTGGCCGATTTTAAGAGGTCGACTGAAATCTCACGTGGAATTGCCCATATATTCTATTGAAAATTATAGAATTAATTACAATTAAAGTTGAAAAATTCACTTTTTAACTAAAAATTTTTTTGTTTATTTAGATTCATATTACTGTATAAGAAAATTTTATTCTTTCTATTAACCCCTTCACAGTCGAGTGAAAATAAAGTTTTTGTGCCATAAGTGTTCAAAAAAAAATTTTTTTTTAAAATCATGATATTGTCATATTTTATGTTTTTGAGGTCACTGATTCAAAATCCGTGGTCGAAAAGTCAAAATTCAAAATGGCGGCTTCAAAATATCGAGCAAAAAAATTGAAAAGTTAACGAATTCGTTAATTTAAAAATTTTTTTTTGTCGCCTTTTTAAAGTTGCAATTTTAAATTTTGAATTTTTGACCACGGATTTGAAATCAGCGACCTCGAAAACCCCCGAGTAGGCATTTTAAGGCATTTTAAAAAAAATTCGTAAACTTAAAAATTTTTTTGGGCGCCATTTTAAAGCCGCCATTTTGAATTTTGAATTTTCGACAACGGATTTGGATTCAGCGACCCCGAAAACCCCCGAGTAAGGATTTTTAGCCAGATTCGTTAACATTTAAATGTCTTTTTTTCCGATGGCCCTATAGAGCCCATGGACATACAGGGCACGACATTTTTATGGCTCTATAGAGCCCACTGACAGTGAAGGGGTTAAGACGAATGAACTTTATTTTATAAATGTTAAATTGTATTAAAAATGATTTAAAAATGAAATATATTTATCGTTAATGCTTCCTTCACGAGGAAGCAAATTTTTTTTGCTGATCGTAAAGAGGAAGCAAAATGTTCATGTAATGAACATCTGGATTTACAACTTGTTATTATTATTATTAGTATTATTATTTATAACTAATTTCTATTTTATCGACTTATGATTAACAATATTAATTTGCGTCAATTTTGTTTGACTTTTCTTAAATAATGTGATTTTTTCGACTTTTCTTCCACATATTGCAATAACCCTGACGGATGACATTGTGGAAAATGACATTTTCTCAACATTTTTGTTTGAAAATTTTTGTTTAACTATTAAACTATTATAACTATTTTGTAGGGTATTTAAAAATACATTGATTGAGCCCCAAAATTATAAAAAAATATACAACTTGGCAGCGGTTTTTATTACGTTTATTTAATTTTATTCAACTTATTTATATTTTTATTTAATGGAGTAAAAGTAAATGAAAGAAAAATTGAAAAAGCCGAAATTAAATGCATTTGAAAAACGTTCCAAACAAAAAAGGGAAAAATAAATAAAAATGAAATTGAATGAAAAAGTAAATTAAGGGAACTTTATTTAAATTTCGAAAAAATCCCTCAACGACTGTGTACGTTTTATTTAAGGTCTAATTTACCTTCAAGTGATTCAAATTTAAAAAGCAATTTATCTGAATTCCAGTCACTTAGTAAATTAGAATTTTAAATTAGAAAAATTTCAATGAACGCAAAACCGCAGACAATTATATTTATATTAATATTTATAAATTATATAAATAGAAAATGCAAAACAATATATAGTTTTAATGTATGAGTCATATAATTATTTATGCATGCGAGAAAGGAAAAAGTTATAATGAAGACAATAAATCACAATGTGAGTGTGTAGGCTAATAGTAAAATATTACAAAACATTAAGATTAATTTTAATGAAAAAATTTGTCTCATTTTCGAATTCAATTGAAGTGAATTGGTAAATGAGGCAATAAAATTTGTCAATTGCGGGGGAATTGTGGTATAATGAGTAATGGTGTTTTTGCTGTTTATATGCGGGTGGTGTTGTTCTTTTCTTTTTTTTAGGTATACCCCGTGTAGAAAAATTGTTGGGTTCTAGTGTGGTGCCAGAAGGACAGTCTATTCTCTAACTAACCGCTGAAAAGACTGTCTGACCATGGGCTAATCAGACAAGTGACGATCGAACCACGCGTTGGTCCAGACTGGACGTGCTAATCAGGGCTAATGAGCAGTGCTAATATTTAAAATTTTAGGTTCGATTTCAATATTTCAGTTTTTTAATTTTAAATAATTTACCCAAATTTACTCGGTTCTCACGTTTATTCAATGTAATGTGAAAATATGAATTAATAATAATAATAAATATTATTGTTATTCATATATATGTGTGTATATGTATTTAATGACAATAACTTATTATAATAATAATTATATTATTTTCAAATAAATAATATACTGCACTAGCAGTAAATATCATTTAAAATAGTAATATTGAAAAATAATTTTAATAAAAAAAACAATTTGTGTTAATTGGTACATTTTTTAAATTCATTCTTTAACAGGCATTTAACATTATTTACAAACATGATTACAATTTTAATTTATAACACTTATACAGATTAAATATAGTAATTTTATTATTTTATATAACACTTACAATGAAAAATATCCGCTCGCATGTGGGATCGAACTCACGCCCCCCACCCTTGACGACCCAACTCGAAGCATTCAAACCGCACGGCCACTGAAGTCTGAGTGTGAACTCCCCTAACTTACTATATCAATGCCTGTGTCATATATTCTGTTGCTTATAAGGACGAAGTGAAAACTATGACTAAAATTATTACACATAATAATCCCGAATTATCTTAATTATTATATATAAATATTTAAATAAATAATTCTTACTACAATTATAATCATTAAACAATTCTGAAATTAACTAAGAAATTTTAAATAATAAAAAAATTCTGAGAATTTTATTATTTATAAAAATAATTGAATTATTGAGAAGAAACTTATAAAAAATTTGTAAATACTTATTGAATTTTTGTGAAAGGTTTTTTATTTATGAAAGTAATTAAATTTTTGCTTACATTTTATTTTGCCAAGAATCTAGTTAAAAATTTGGAAAATAATTGAATTTCAAAGAACGATTTTATTATTTATAAAAATAATTGAAATTTTGATGAGAATTTAAAAAAATTTTTGAACATAATTGAATTTCTGTGTAGAATTTTGTTACTTTTGAAAATAATTAAATTTCTACAATAATCTGTAACTTCTCCAACACTCAATTGTTTATAGTGTTTTTAACTAAAATTTTTCTACAGATAAATTATTTTTAATAATTAATCAAATACAATATGTTAAAAAATTTATCTAATTTCAGGAGAATTTGAATTATTAGGCATTTTTCAAAAATCTAAGATCTTTAGAATTTTTAATGAAACTCATTGAAAATTTTATTTATAATAATTCATATAAACCTACAATATTTATTTTTTAATGATTCTTTAGATTGACTAAATTATTCCATTGAATTTTGAAGTGACAATCTATGTATAAATTCAAAGAAGGCCGACAAATTGGGCACTAAAGTCTTGATTGTACTTTGATTTGTACTTTAAAAATTTTGAATTCTAGTGATGCCAATAAAGTCCCATATAGCATACAGTTAGAAAGTCTAAATTAGACCGTCCAGAAAAATCCCATATAGCACACAGTTAGACCGTCCAGATTAGACCGTCCAGATGCGTCTAGTTGGGGCAATCTCTGGACTCCAGACTGCCCCGAAATTTTTCTACACGGGACACCATAAGAAGATATTAGATTTGAAGAAGATGAAGCTAGAGAGAGAGAGAGAGAGAGAGAGAGAGAGAGAGAGAGAGAGAGAGAGAGAGAGAGAGAGAGAGAGAGAGAGAGAGAGAGAGAGAGAGAGAGAGAGAGAGAGAGAGAGAGAGAGAGAGAGAGAGAGAGAGAGAGAGAGAGAGAGAGGAAGCAGTGAAGTTTTATTGGTGAAATATTAAGTGAAACTTTTTTATATTATACCCAAGTAGTCCTAGTATCTTGTTTATCCTTGCGGTAGTGCGGCGACGTTCGTGACGAAATTACGTCCTGAAGAATAGGTTGTCGTTGAAGTTGGGCCACGTACGCCATACGAAATGCATTACCCACAATGGCGTTTAGCTCCTCTGGCTGCAATCAAATTTTAAAAAATTTCATTTTACTTCGATGGAAAAATGTTGTCATATTTTTTTCTTTTAGATGTTTATTGATTTTAAATAATGATTTATTTTATTGTATAAATTATACAAAAAATATTATAGCAATCGCAGATCTTTTTACCGTTTTTCAAATTTCGTTACCCAATTTTAGCGATTTTTGTTAATTTTAGAGTTGTGACAGATTAGACATTAGGAAAATAAAGCAGGGAAATATTAGGGAATTTTGTCAAAAGTATTGTGAAAAAAATCAAATTTTCAGAATTACTAAAAAAATTTTGGTTTCTGCAAAATATTTTTGTTAAACGTAAAATCTTGAATTCTTCATGATTTTTTTCACAAAACTTTTGAATCACAACGAATCTTAAAACAAAACTTTGATATTTTTTATTTCTGTAAATAATTACACACGGAGAAAATTTGTTCCTTACATTTTACCGAATTTTTCAATAAACTTGGGATATAGTAGCATAATCGTAATTTTTAATAATTTTTATATTATTTTTTCGGTAACAATATTTAAAATCTAATGTGATATCTTTATTCCTTAAGAACTAGTATACTGTAAAAGTTGAAAAAAATTGAAACTGAACTTTTAATGTAAATTAAATAAATACCTCCTTGATGGGCACTAACGTTTCAGGAATAGTTCGGTAAAACTTTCTTGACTTGCTTAAAGTGTTAGTTTTCATGAATAGTTCGGTAAAACTTCCTTGACTTGCCTAAAGTTTTAGTTTTCTGGATTGAAATACTTTATTTCAAGTGTCCCGCAGTCAAATGAAAGACTTTCACACTAATAGTTGATTTTTCCAACTTATTTAGACTTAATTAATAATCATTTTATTATTATTTAAATTAAAATTCAATTATTTAATTAATTATTTTAAACACTTATTAATTGTCAAATATGTAATAAATGCTTTTAAATCAAGTAAAAAGAAAATATAAAATGGCAATAACATACTTATTTTTTTAACATATAATTTATTCATTTTAATTAAATATGAATAATAGTAAGTAAGTAAGCAAGCAAGTAAACATAAGTAAGTAAGCAAAAAGGAAATAAATAAGTAAGCAATTAAACATATAAGTAAGCATGTAAGTAAGTAAATAAGTAGGTAAGCAAGTAAGCAAAAAGGAAATAACTTGCTTGCTTACTAGCTTACTTTCTTATTTGCATACTTACTTGCTTATTTCTTTCTTGCATACTTTCTTACCTACTTATTTGCTTACTTCCTAATTTCCTTCTTGCCTATACTTGCTTTTTTCCTTTCTGCTTACTTACTTCCTTATATGCTTACTTGCTTACTTTCTTATTTCCTTCTTGCTTACTTTGCTTACTTGCTTATTTCCTCCTTGCTTACTTTTCTTACTTGCTTATTTCCTTCTTGATTACTTACTTTCTTATTTGCTTACTTTCTTACTTGCTTATTTCCTTCTTGCTTACTTTGCTTACTTGCTTATTTCCTCCTTGCTTACTTTTCTTACTTGCTTATTTCCTTCTTGATTACTTACTTTCTTATTTGCTTACTTGCTTATTTCCTTTTCGCTTTTTAATACCTCACAATTATTATTTAATATTTCAGAAAGATTAATTTTCTATTAATTAATTTAATAATTTCCAACTTGCACTTTTAATATTTATATTTTTAATTTTAAACACAAAAATTTGAAAATAATAAGGATTTTCATAAATTATTGTTTTATTCCATTAAATACAAATTTAATCATTTTTCTTTATAATAATAAAAACATAATTTAAAAATATTTCATAAATTGACCTTGAATATAGTTAGAAATGATTCATTAATATAAATAAATTTTAATTTTGTACAACGATAGTTTATTAATTTGAATCTTTCTCACAAGCGGTGAAATAAAATTGAGATTAATATATAAGGACAGTTGAAACTTTCTGAAGCATCAATGTAAAGCGTGCGATGTGTGTATTAGTGTATGCGTTTAGAATGTACTGTAGGCAGGTGTATCAATTAGTATTTGTTTGTAAACAATTGTAGGGGGTTTAGGTAGTGATTAAAGTAGGTAAATTGAGAGTTACGGCAGTATTAATATAGATCTACTAAAGTAACATTATTTTTTTTTGTTCTTCAAGTTTTACCGAAGACTTTATCTTACGTTTTACCGAACTATTCAATAAATATGAATGTAGCGAGCACTTGGCTTACGTTTTACCGAACTGTAAGTGAAGCGCTAATACATGTATCGTGAGCTTTATGATTTTTACATTATTTTTCAATGCAATTTCTTTTACAGTCTAGTTCTTGAAAAATTACTGTTTTGACACTTCATCCCAGTTTTACCGAACTAAATTCAGTAAAATTTCAGGAGTAAATTTTCTCCGTGCATTTATTTTAAATGATTACATTCCTGAATAACTTATTATTTAAAGTTATTAATTATAATTTTTTCTGAAATTAGCGTTGATATTTGGCATTTTTAGAGATTGAAATGTCACTAATTTCATATCTTTTATTCACCTGGGGAGTTAAAATATCGAAAATTAATGTAAATTAATAGGGTTGCCTCAGGTCAGGGCAATCAGGAAATTCAGAGAAAAGTCAGGAATTTTTATTGAAAGTACTGAAAAAAATTAAATTTTTAGAATTCATAAGAAAATTATTCTGAATTTTTGTGTCTTTTTTGTTTGCCTCATAAACTATAAAATTACCACAAATTCTAATACAAAACCTTCAATTTTTTATATTTTATAATAATTCAAATTCTTCTGAAATTAGTTAATTTTTTAAATATATTAATTAATTATTAAAAGTAATGGATTTATAGAAGAATTTTAGTTAAAAACACTAAAGGAATTGAATTTTGGAGAAGTTACAAATGATTGCAGAAATTCAATTACTTATTTTCAAAAGTAATAAAATTCTTCGCAAAAATTCAATTATATGTTAAAAAATTTTTTAAAATTCTCGTAAAAATTTCAAATTATCTTTATAAATAAAAAAATTCTTCTCCGAAATTCAATTATTTTCAAAAATTCTAATCAAATTCCTGTCAAAATTTCAATTTTTTTCAAAAATTTTCCTCAATTCAATGATTTTTAATATTTACTATTCAAATTAAATTTTCCAAAAGAATTCAATTATTTGAAAGAAATTTTAATAAAATTCTACGCAAACATTTAATTATTTTTATAAATAATAAAAATTTATTTGGAATTCAATTATTTACAAATTTTTTATTAAATTTCTTCGCAATAAATTAATTCTTTTTATAATTAATAGGTGGATTCCACGTCAGTTCAACACACTTATTTTCATGACTTGTTGGGATTTGGCTGTACTTTTGTAAATTTATTACTTTTATAGTGATAAACAACTCCACCAAATATTTTTTCAAAATTTTGAAAATTACCAAAAATATGGCACTTTCAAAATTTTTGTCTTTTTTTTGAAAGTGCTATAACTTTGGTTCTAATTAACCGATTTTGGATTTTAAAAAAAGGATTTCTTTGGTTTGAAGTATATTTTAAGTTAAAATTAATATCAAAAAAAAAAATTAAAAAATTTTTTTTTTGAAATTTTGAAAAATTAAAAATCCGTTTTTAAAAAACATCATCTTCGATTTTTTTCAAAATTTCACTAAATGTTAGGGCAAATGTGCTTTACATGTCCTGTAAGTTTAATCTTGGGATCTCAAAGGGATTCGGAGTAAAAAAATAAAACGTAACCACAAATTACGAACATATGGGGCAAAATTCCGCAACTGCCCAGGTAAAACAATGAATTTTCTCGAAACTTTACTGAAATGTTACTATTATTAGTAGAAGTGTAAATATTAATTTTTTTTGAATTTGATAAAATATTTTTTGAGTTATGGAGTTTCAAAATTTTGATTTTTTTAAAAAAATCTTTTTTTCGATTTAATATATTGATAAGTAAAATTAATGAAATTTAAGGGGACACCTAAGTAGAAAAATGACAAAAAAATCGATTTTTTTTATTTGATTTTCTAAAAGTAGACTCAATTAGGAATAGAACAAGACTTTTTAAAACCTTTTCTGAAGAGTTGAAAAAATCTGATTACATGATTCTGAATACCATGAGTTTTTAGTATTTTTTCTTTTTTCGTGTCTCCTGTAAAAATTGTTTTTTTCCAATTTTTAAACTTTCGGTACACTTTTCTCCGAATCTACTAAACCGATTTGTAATTTTTTTTACTTTGTTCAGTAAGGTTCCAAGAATACGAATAAGAAGTTTAACATCATTTTGAGTTGTACAAACGGAGATATGAGTCAATGAATCAGAGAAAATGAGATTTTTATTTTGCTTTTGGTATAAATATTCATAAAAAAGTTTCTATTGAAGATAAGGTCGTATTACTTCTTATTCATATAATTGATTATATTTGTAATCGAATGAAAAAAGGGCGAACGCAATTGGAATAATAGTTTTCGAGAAAAGTGTACCGAAAGTTGACTCTTTTTGCATTGTTTTTAGGTGACTTAGATGTCCCCTTAAAGTATAAATAGTGATTTTTAAAGAGGTTTTCACGGGCTATAACCTAATACGTTTTCCCGCATAAGACGCATTCTTAGTGCGGTCCCTACAGAATATAATTAACCAAGTTCTACTGTATCTCAAAATAAGTGTTTCTTTATTTTTTCGTAACCTATCCCAATTGAAAGCTTACCTTTTTCATATGAGCCATGTAGAAATCAGAATGGGACCATGGAACTTTTTGAAGAAATTAATTATAATTCATCATTTTCTATGTAAAATAATGATAAATTATTATTTTCCTCAAAAATTCTCATGGTCCCACTCTGATTTCTACATGGCTCATAGAAAAATAGTCACCAGCTTATATCCCGTGAAAAGCCCTTTAAAAATCACTATTCATACTTTAAATTTGCTTAATTTTACTTATCAATATATTAAATCGAAAAAAAGATTTTTTCAAAAAAATTAAAATTTTGAAACTCCATAACTCAAAAAATATTTTATCAAATTCAAAAAAAATTAATATTTACACTTCTACTAATAATAGTAACATTTCAGCAAAGTTTAGAGAAAATTCATTGTTTTACCTGGGCAGTTGCGGAATTTTGCCCCATATGTTCGTAATTTGTGGTTACGTTTTATTTTTTTACTCCGAATCCCTTTGAGATCCCAAGATTAAACTTACAGGACATGTAAAGCACATTTGCCCTAACATTTAGTAAAATTTTGAAAAAAATCGAAGATGATGTTTTTTTAAAAACGGATTTTTAATTTTTCAAAATTTCAAAAAAAAAATTTTTTAATTTTTTTTTTTGATATTAATTTTAACTTAAAATATACTTCAAACCAAAGAAATCCTTTTTTTAAAATCCAAAATCGGTTAATTAGAACCAAAGTTATAGCACTTTCAAAAAAAAGACTAAAATTTTGAAAGTGCCATATTTTTGGTAATTTTCAAAATTTTGAAAAAATATTTGGTGGAGTTGTTTATCACTATAAAAGTAATAAATTTACAAAAGTACAGCCAAATCCCAACAAGTCATGAAAATAAGTGTGTTGAACTGACGTGAAATCCACCAATAATAAAATTCTTCTCAGGAATTCAATTATTTTTTAAAAATTTTAATAAATTTCTTGGGAAGAATTCATTTATTATAAAAATGCTGGGCAAAAATTAAATTATTTTCATAAATATTAATATTTTTCGGAGGAATTCAATTTTTTCCAAAAATTTTATCAAGAATTAAATTATCATCATAAATAATAAAAAGTCTGTGCAAAAATTCAATTATTTTCATTAATATTAAAATTTTTCGGAGAAATTCACTTATATTTTTATAAATAACAAAATTCTTTGCAAGATGAATCCATTTATTTTAAAAAATAATAAAACTCATCGCAGTTTGAATTATTTTCAATACAATTTTATTAAAACTCGTCGATAAAGTTTAATTATTTAAAAATTTGTTGATAAAATTCTTTATGACAATTCAGAATTTGGGAAAGATTCTAAATTACAATTTTTAAAAATCTGAATGTTTCGTAAGTAGATATACAGGGAGCGTTCTATCTACAGATCCCTGCACCGACATGTTACCGACATTTTTAGCCCAGACTCAAACCACTTAGCCAAGACTCAAACCATTGGGGGGGGGTATTCAGACTGTTATGCTGAGCCGGATATGACGTCATACTTCCTAGAATTTTCGGGGGGGGGGGTATTGAGATCATGATGCAAATGTGATTCTTGGAATTTATCTAATTTCTTGGAATTATAAAACAATCCTAGAATTTTCCATAGGGGTTGATGACTCAGAATGTTGGAATTTTTTATTGGAATTTCCCGTTCTTGTTTTTTTACAGGGTGCATTCTTTAACGATGACACATAATTTCTTTGTTTTTCGCAAAATGGGGTTGATGACTCATTATCATTGGTATTTCCTGTTTTTGTTTTTTTGCAGGGTGCATTCTTTAACGATGACACATAATTTCTTTGTTTTTCGCAAAATGGGGTTGATGACTTATTATCATTGGAATTTCCTGTTTTTGTTTTTTTGCAGGGTGCATTCTTTAACGATGACACATAATTTCTTTGTTTTTCGCAAAATGGGGTTGATGACTTATTATCATTGGAATTTCCTGTTTTTGTTTTTTTACATGGTGCATTCTTTAACGATGACACATAATTTCTTTGTTTTTCGCAAAATAGGGGTTGATGACTCAGAGTTTTGGAATTTTTTATTGATGACTCATTATCATTGGTATTTCCTGTTTTTGTTTTTTTGCCACAATTCTAAGAAAACCATAATTAACTTAAAGTAAAATTAGTCATAATTTGTGTATATTAAGAAGGCAAATTTTCTTAACAAAATCATTCCTGCAGTTTAAGTTGTTCAATCAACATATCAGAAAAACATCGTGAAATTCAAGTGCGCTTAAACATCTCGTTTTAAAAAAATCGCTATAGTTAAAAGTTCAATTTTAGTCTGATCGGAGTTAATTATTGTAGTAAAAAAAATTGACAGTTTCAATACAAGTGATAAAAATGAAATTGGATAAATTAAATGCAGCAATTAAAGTTATGGAAACTGATAAAAGCTCTAACTATTGTAAAGATTTTGTGAAAATTATAAACAATGCTTTTAAAACATTAAGTAAAAAAACTACAACAGAGGAATTAAATTTTTGGATAAATAATAGTGTAAAAAACATTAGATTACTGAATAAATTGTTAAGAAATGGATCTGTGTCATGTGGAGAGAAAAAAAAGATTTTGTCAACTATTGGACTATTGAAAGCAAATAGCAAAAAGTTTAAGAAACTAAGAAGAACAGGAACTGGTTTATTTAAAAAGGATGAGAGATGGATCAGGTGGGAAGAATTAGAGAATGCTTTTGAGAATAGAATTAGAACAGGTGTTGTTATTAATTTAAAACATAAAAACATGGACAGTTTTCTCAGTGATGCAAAGAAAATGATTATTTCTCGATTAAAAAATGCATTTAAAAAGGTGGGAAACATGAAAGTTAATGTTGTTCTTGCGGCAAATTATACTGTTTTAGAAGAAGGTGAGGAAATCGAAGATATTAAATATTTTAATACTAGAAATTCAAAAATTTTAGAATCAACAAACTTTGATGAATGGTTTGATCATGAAATTCGTGAAAAACTTTTTGTTAAGATTGATGATTTTCAACAAAAAAAGTCAGGTTGGTCTTTAAATGAAATTATAAATTTAAGTGTTAATAATTATAAACAAATATGCCCCTCTTGCAGCTGGATACTCAACTTTTATAAGAATGCTAAAATTTATAATCGATAAAAAAGCTGTTATTAATGTTAAAAATTTTGAAAAATACTGTTTTTTATGGTCTATTATTGCACAACGTTATCCAGCTAAAAAGAACAATAATCTTACAAGTTCATATCCCCAATTTAAATATACTGATTTAAAATTTGATGATTTTGAATTCCCCATTTCTCTCAGCGATATTCCAAAATTTGAAAAATTAAACAATTTAAGTATTAATGTTCACTGAGAGAAGACCGAGACGTAATAGTTCCCGCTAGACGTCGCTATGAGCTACTCTGCTTGTCGTGTTTGAGTTGTTCCGAATCGGGTGCTGAGACTCCCCGATCCAGTCAAACATTGTTCTCGCATGTGAGAAAGCAACTGGTGGCAAACACTGAAAGTTCTGCGTAATCTCGCTTCAGGACGTTCCACGTTTCGCATCGGGGCTTGAGACATCCCGATTCGAGGGTTCACATAAAAACATTCAAAAGTACAACTCAAGGCTCGCACGGGACGTATTAGTTCCCGGACTTCTCTCAGTGTTTACGGAATTGATAAAAGCAGTAATAAAAAGAATGAAATTGTTCCACTTTATTTAAGTAAAAACAAATCAGATGAACCTACTTATCACTTATTAATGATTGAAAATACAGAACTTGATATAGATTATGATGATGATAATAATTTTTAAATTAACAAAGTTTATCATTTTGCATTAATCAATAATTTATCTCGTTTAGTAAAATCTCAAATAACAAAAGATCGAAATCGAACCATACTTTGTGATAGATGTTTATGCCATTTTAAATATGAAAAATCATTTAATAATAATAAAATTGATTGTCATAAAATAAACATGTGTCGAGTAATTTTGCCTAATGAAGAGGATAAAATTTTAAAATTTTAAAATTACAGAAATAAAGAAAGTGTTCCCTTTGTCGTGTATGCTGACACTGAAATTCTCTTAGAACCTTTAGCAAGTACACACACAAACACATCAACATACCAAAAACATATCCTGACAAGTTTTGCTTTCTATGTACATTGCAATTTCGACGAATCTCTTTCAGAATTTAAATCATATCGGGGTCCAGATTGTGTTGATTGGTTCATGACAGAATTAAAACAATTAGCTGAAAAAGCAAATTCTTATTTTACAAATATTATTCCAATGGAAAATTTAACTATTTTACAACAAATTCAATTTGACACAGCAACAGTTTGTCATATTTGTAAAAAACCTTTTGAAAATGATGACATTAAACACCGCGATCATTGTCATTTCACGGGAAAATATCGTGGTCCGGCACATCAAGGTTGCAATATAAATTATAAAGATTCACATGTTGTTCCCATAATTTTTCACAACTTGTCAGGATATGATGCACATTTCATTATTAAAGCTTTAGCAACGTCTTTTTAGGGTGAAATGAAACTGTTACCAATAAACAAAGAAAAGTACATTTCATTTTCAAAATATGTGAAGGGTACCAAAGTAGTATTAAGATTTCTTGATTCATTTAGATTTATGCTAAGCAGTTTAGACAAATTATCCTCCTATCTTGAAAATGTTGAGAAAAAAATTACTAAAAAGTATTGTAAAAATATGGACGAGTTTAATTTATTGACAAGAAAAGGAATATTTCCTTACGAATATGTTAGTAGCTGGGAACAATTAGAAGAAGGTCAATTGCCAGTAAAAGATTCTTTTTACTCTAAATTGAATGACTCACATATTTCAGACGAATACTATGAACATGCTTGTAATGTATGGAAAACATTTAATTTAAAAACAATAGGAGAATACTCTGACTTGTACTTACAGACTGACGTTCTACTGCTTGCCGACATTTTTGAAAATTTTAGAAAAACATGCTTTACAACTTATAACTTTTTTTTTTTTAAATGACTTCAGGCTTAGCCAACTGTCAGAACACACACTCTTATATACCAACTTGTTTTTGCGTTTCTACAGAACGACTTTGAGGTTAGGAGTACTCGCATTTGCCTGGACCACCCGTCAATGGGTTTTCTCGCCAGTGGAGAGGGAAACTGTAGAAAACCTCTTCGAGTACAACCGGTTTATCGACAGTCGAATTCTAATGGTGTGTACCGGACAATAATCGACGGTGCACATCATTATACTTCGACGTCAAACTTCCCGCTCAGATTATCTCACGTGCCGGAAAAATCCCAGGCTAATGGGCGCAAACCAAGTACCCTTGGTCCGCCCACCGAGCCCGGCATTTATCCGACCGAGCTAATCTGTCGGTCCAACTTATAACTTGGACGCGTTACATTACTATACTGACCCAGGACTGGCATTTGACGCTATGCTCAAGTACACAGACATAAAACTTGATTTGTTGACAGATGTAGAAATGTTGCTTTTTATTGAAAAAGGTATAAGAGGTAGAGTTTCACAATGCTCAAACAGATACGCGAAAGCTAATAATAGATTTATGGAAAAAGAGTTTTAATCCCTTTATACCAGAATCTTATATCATGTATTTCGATATAAATAATCAGTATGGTGCTTCTATGAGCGAAAGCTTGCCATATACAGATTTTGAATGGTTAGAAAATTATAGTAATGACTTTTTCTTGAATATTCCAGATGATTCTCCTGCAGGATACTTATATTCTTGAAGTAGATTTAGATTATCCAACTCAACTTCATGATACACATAAAGACTTGCCGTTATGCCCTGAACATTTCATACCTCCTCTCCCAAAATGTACAATTCCTAAATTAATTCCAAATTTATTACCAAAGAAGAACTATACAATTCACTATAGAAATTTTAAGCTATATTTATCTTTGGAAATGAAATTAACTAAAATACATAGAGTTTTAAAATTTAGGCAAAAGCAATGGTTAAAACCCTACATTGATTTAAATACCAAGCTTCGAAAAAAATCGAGTAATGAATTTGAGAAGAATTTTTACAAGCTAATGAACAATTCCGTATTTGGCAAGACAATGAAAAATGTTAGAAAACACAAAGATGTTAGATTAATAACAAAATGGGAGGGAAGGTATTGCGCGAAAAATTTGATTGCTCAACCAAACTTTCATAGTTGCACCATATTCGATAAAGATATGGTCATTATTGAGATGAATAAAACAAAGGTATACTTTAACAAACCAATTTACATAGGATTCACTATTTTAGACATATCAAAGATAATAACATATGACTTTCATTACAATTACATTAAAGAGACTTTCAGTGATTCTGCAAAATTACTCTACACAGATACTGACAGTCTTGTTTATCATATCACAGTACCAAATTTTTATGATTATATTACAAGAGATTTACATAAATTCGATACATCCGATTATCCTGAAAACAACATTTATAATATACCACTTGCAAATAAAAAAATCCTGGGTCTTATGAAAGACGAAAATAACGGTAAAATTGTAGACGAACTTATAGGTTTAAGATCAAAACTATATAGTTTTGATCTTAAACCTATAAGTTCGTTATGGGGTGATGAGGCATTCAAGTTATGGGGTGATGAGGAAGCTAAAAAGAAAGCAAAAGGGGTAAAATATTCAACTTTAAAAAAAATAGGTTTCGATAATTTTAAGCATACTCTCAATGAAAATGAAAACCTGATCCGATCTCAGCACTTTATACGCAGCAAAAATCATGAAGTATTTACTGTCAAACAAAATAAAATAGCTCTCAGTCGGCAGGATGATAAAAGAATTTTGATACCAGGGAAAACTTACACCTTTCCTTGGGGTTACCAACATCATGATCCAATAGAAATAGATGAAATTGATGTATAAAATGTTAGATTGTATCAGTTCTCTACTATTCGCTTTATACAATTTTTACAATAAATTATACTTAAAAAATATTGTAATTTATTATAATAAATAAATGTATTCAAAAGAAATGTCGTTTCTTATTCCTGAAAACAATAAGGTTAGGTTAGAAATAATAATTACAGTCCAATTAATATTTTATAATTTTATTGAGGAAAAAAATAGAATACACATTTTAAACTAAAATACTCAAATATTACAGTTTTTGAAGAACCAAGTTTTTAAGTTTATAACATTCTGAAGAGCACAAGTGAAAGTTTTCTTGTTGATTAAATGTTTTGAACAAGTTCCAATACATGTTTCAATGTTTAACTTTTTTAATGAAGGACAATTTAAATCATTAATGTCGATAATTTCAATACAATATTTTTCATCGATTAAGCTTTTTAACCATTTTTTCTTCTCTAAACCTTTAACATAAATTGTCTTTGCTTCTTTAAATACATTTTTTTAAATTTCTTTTAAATAAACGTACGGTACATCACCAGCGTTCCAACGAATACCATGGAAATTATTTTCTAACCAACGATTGATACATTTATATTTGTTTGTGACGCAATTCCATGGACAAGGAGGTTGGAAAACCATATTTATTGGTATTGGATCATTATTTACAGAAACTATAGCTAATTCTTTTAAAACAAATTTATTAATTGGTAATTTGAATCCTTGCACATCTATCAAGTACTGCATTTTTAAATCAACTAATCTCATTACGCGTAAAGAGTTAAATATATATAAGCTTAAAGTTAAACAATTTTTTTGACAATTCCACTGATTGGTTTATATTCAACGATGCGGTCATGTAAAACTAAGCAATAAGCTGAAGTATTGGCAGGAAAATTTTCTTTTAATTCAAATTCTAAGCGGATATCAACTGGTCCACTTTTTAAAGACTCATTTTGTTTTGAACAATCTACTACAACTAAAGGAGCATATTGTAAAAATTCTTTTTTTGATAAAATTGGTTGAGACTCTTTACTATAATAAGATGCTTGAAAATTTGTAAACATTTCATATAAAGTAGAGTACTGATTTCTATTAATATTGAGATTCATGTTACCATAAGGATAACATTGTGAATTTAAAAATAATTTTACATCAAATAAATCACAATGATCAAAATAACTAGAGTTTTGAACTGTATTATTTTTTCTGTTTCTCTGAAATCCTAATACAATAAATCTAGGTTTCTCTATTTGACTTGAAGTTTTTACACTCCAAATATGCTTAGGAGTAATTGGTAATAAAGGATATTCATACAATTCCCAAGTTCTAAAACGTATTGGAATAGATGGATCTTTTTTAATATATTTTAATTATTTAAATTTTCGAGCATCTAATAACGCAACACTGCGTTAGCATCCGTTCTTGATCTAATTAAAATAAGCTCATGTTTAGCGTTAATAATGACTTTTTGGTAATCTTCAGCAAAACCAAAAATCATACTGAGAGGAATACAAACATCAAAATAACCTTGCGCATTTGTTAAGGTTCGTTCATTGGTAAATTCTAACCAACCAACATTTTCAAGAAATTTATTTTGACTAAAATCGAGAGAAATATAATTTTTCATTAAACTTGTAAGACCTACATTTTTATTTTTATCAATTTCTACACTATTAAGTTCATACTTTGCTTCTTCAAATAAATGACATATGCCATTAAAAATTAAATTTGTACGCTCTAGAGCTGTTCCATCAAGTTTCACAAGTTTTCCAGTGATGTGAATCGAGCTTTTGCTTGGAAATAAGCAATGATCCTGATTCTGTACCGTGATGCGGATTTCGTCACTATTGTTGTATGTTGATGATGTGTATGGTTGTTGCGCATGAACTTCATAATAAGCAATAGATTCATCAAAAATTACTGGTGAATCAATATTTAAAATTTCCCCTTCCATAGCAAATAATAATACGTTGAAATACAAAAGCACAAATACAAGTAAAAATAACCTTAAATCTCTGTTTTACTCTCTTCCTTTTTTTACAATCTTTAGACCGAGATTTTTCAGTAGTTGCACGTTCTGAGGTGTTAATCTCTTCAAGATTCGCCGACGACTGATTTGATTCTGGCATGGTGTTTTAATTTTATAACCAAAACCAATCCTTTTTCTATTATTATAAACAATACCCATTATTTTAAGGATTTAATATGAAGCCTTATTGTTAAAGTTTCCCCTCGAAAATTAACTAAATTTCCGTCTTGGTCTACAATTCGCAATTGAATATAGTCTATTGTCTTGACAGCGACTGGCAAGTAAATGACGTGATTTGGTACTTCCACTATTTTATATCCTGGTGGAACAATAGGAAAAAATTCATGAATTGTATGCACTTTTTCACCATTAATGTATGCTCCGGTTGTTATATTACATTCTACTCTTAAGGAATTTATTTTAATGATTGATACTGGTTGATCAGACTCATGGTATTCTTCAACTTTTAATTTGCGAGGAGAAAATCCTAACAAACTACCTATAGTTTCCAGACAACGTTAAAATAAGTGAATCGTCCATGATGAGGTCAAATAATTAACTGACATTTAAACTAAGAATATCATTTATTTATATGCAGAGTATACAAATCAGGAATATTCAATTGTTTACATAAAAATTAAGACATAAATGTCCGCATACATAAGTATTACAGTTTTGATATTGTTTATGATTATATTTTATGCTACCAACACTAAAATATTTAACAAGATCCGAAGGTGGTCGAAGATAACCGAAGCTATCAAAATATACGATTTAATCTTTATTCTTTTTATAGGCACACCAATGTGTACCAGGACTATTTTTATCATCTAGATTAATAATTGCAAATTCATTTTCTCTAGGACCACTCTTAGGTAGTTCATTGCGCATAAAAACACCTCGAAAATATAGAATTTTTAAAAGCTTTGCAAATTTAAGTAAATTTAAGTCGGTTAGGGCTCGGTGAGGTAGCTTCACTTCAAGTTTTTTGACTTGCATCCTTGTCCTGCTTTATAAGGTTTTAGGTGTAGCCCTAGACCTGTCCTATATGGTTTTAAATAGAGTCCTTTTCCTAACGCGATAGATTCCATTGTTTGATTGTGTCGTTTACTTTCCTCAAGTTGACGTTTTGCAGAATTTGCATCATTTACAGCTTTAGCTATGCCAGCTGCTCCCCCTGCTAGGGCCCCTGTTGCACTCAAACCCGCAAACAAAGGAATGAGAAAAGGTAAAATTCCTCCCACTTTAGATGGTATCGGTAAAATTCGAAGTTTATTAATTTTTCGCCTGCCACTAGCAATTTTAACTGCTAAAAGTGCACCTTCAAGTGCTGATTTAATAGTAGACTGTGCATTTGTATCTAATTTCATAGATTTTTTAGCAGCGGTTACAATTTTTCTCAACGTTGATTTTTTATTTTCTCTCTTTTTCTTCATATTTTCTTTTGACTTGATTCCCATGCCCAATTTTGATTTGACCTTCATTGCATTTGTTATTGCGTAAGCTGCAGCTCTTTCACTATAATTTGCGTCAGGAGCAAACACACGTTGCCAAGCTTTGTCAGCAAGTACTCTATCAGCTGCGTTTCTCGCTTCTACACTTTCCCTATTTTTTGAATAAGAAATATCGTGCTATTTACAAGCAGCGTCGAGAGGGTTGATTCCTGGATCACCTCGTGCTAATCTTTTTGACAATTTTGTTCCTGGATCACAGTATTGATAGCCAGGTATATGAAGTTCAAACGGTAATTTATTGATAATTTTATTCAAGACACCTCTACCTCGTCTTACTCTTTTCGAAGTTTTCTTTAAACTAATTTGTTTTTTATTTACACCCATATTTATATTCTTTTTGGTAAGAAAACTTTTTCAAGACTAAAGTGGAAATCTATATAACCAATGTATTTATAGTTTTTTGTCATTTGACTACAAACAGTCGACCTTTAATGATCTAACAAAAAAATTATGACAGCAATAGTCAATTATCCCAATTGCCTCCGACAGTAGGAAACGTGGACCTTGCCCAAAGCATGAAAGAGTTGACGATCGACACCAAATCGCAAACCTCTCCTAAAAAACTAGACCTAGCAATCAGATGCTGTAAAGTAGCATGGACCTCATTATTGGACTTGCATGCAAACGTTACAAGCGTCTACAGTGAACTGACATTGAAACTATTAAAAACCTTGTATTTATAGTTTTAACCTCAGTTATCGTAAGAATGGAGTTTGAAGCACAATCGATTAAATTGCCAGTCTACAATTTTGACACTCTTGTTCAAGATTGTAATAAAAAAAACAGAAAATCGTCATGGTAATTTATTGCCAAATAGTGTGAGAGCAATATTTTGTGGACCTTTAAATTGTGGAAAGACAAATACTTTACTTGCTCTTTTAATACATCCCAATGGATTACGATTTGAAAATGTTCATGTGTACTCAAAATCGTTATATCAACCAAAATACAAATTTTTAGAAAACATTTTGCAACCAGTAGAGGGTGTTAGCTACTTTCAATTTAATAAACATGTTGATGTTGTAGAACCAAACAATGCGTTACCAAACTCAATATTTATATTTGATGACGTAGCATGTGAAAAACAAGATAATATTAAGGCCTTTTTTGCTATGGGAAGACACAAAGCTGTGGATTGCTTTTATTTATGTCAAACATATGCGCGCATTCCAAAACATTTAATACGTGACAGTGTTAATTTACTAGTTTTATTCAAACAAGATGAAATGAATCTTAGACATATTTATGATGATCATGTAAATACTGATATGACATTTATGGAATTTAAAAAACTTTGCAACTCTTGTTGGAAAAATAAGCATGATTTTATAGTGATTGATAAAGATCGTGATATCAATGAAGGCAGATATAGAAAGTGTTTTGATTGTTTTATAAAATTAGAGAAATGATATTCTTTATAAACACACTGAGAAAAAATTGGACGAACAGTTGCGCTACTAATGGTAGAGCGGCGCTACTTTCGCTCTAGTGAAAATCTGAACCATATTTGGGCGACAAATTCGCCCAAAATAAAGTAGAAATTCTTTTCCAAAATTTGGGAGAGAGTTTGTTTTAAGAAAAGGAAATTATAGACTGCTTGAGTATATGTGATTTACCATTACTATATATATATTGTGAAATATGTATTTTAACATTAAAACTGAAATCTAATAGCACAATAAAAGTTTTTTTTATTAAATTATGAATAGATATATTTCAAAATTGAAGTATTGATTTCAATATTAAAATATTGATATCAATAATATAATAATAGGTAATCTTATCTAATGATAAAAAGGTTTTTTATAAATTAATTAAAACAGTTAATTTTATTTACAATATTTTTAATAAAATAATATTTATTGTTATTAATAACAGATTGTTTTCTAAACAAATTATTATTTTTTTTACTAATTTCTTATAAAATGATGAAAATACAATATTTTATTCAAAATTAACAATAAAATAAAGAATAATATTTTTACTAAAATGTAAAATACTATTTGCTATATTATAAGAAAGCATAAAAGTATAAACGAAAAAAATACACCCACAAAATTTTGATAATAAAACGAACTTAAAAACGTGATATTATTTTTTATTTATATTTAAAAAAATGAGAAAAATTAAACATGCAATTTATAGGTTAGGTTTTATAAACGAAAAAAATACATTCACAAAATTTTGATAATTAAGATCACGCAAATGAAAAAAGTTATATTTACTTAAAAACAAATCCATATTTATTTATTCGACGAAACACATAAAAACATATATACTAATCTAGAAACTGAAACGCGACATGCATACCAATAATAAGGTGAGCATGCGACCGATACCTTTAAGCCAGAATTTGCACCACCAAAGTCGAACCGCTATCCCAAATTGGGAGACAAATTCGCCCAAAACGAAAGTGAGAGGTTCGCCTTCTTTTAACCCAACGGTTGCACATAAAAAGCCAACTTCACGCCCAACGTTTTTTCAGTGCAGTTTCATTCAAGACATTGGTCAATCAACATGTCTTCTACACACTTGAAACATTTGCGGAAACAAAAAGATATTCTTGGTCAAATTGCAACAGCCAGTGATGCTATTCGACGAAAGCATAGACTGATGAAATTGGGCAAGGAAGAAATTGAACAGACTTTAAATAACACCTTTAAACCTATAGTAACACCGATTCAGAAATTAGTTGATGACATTGAAATTGTTAAACAAATTCGACCAGTAAAAATTGAAAGAGAGGGAGATCTTCCTTTAGAGTTTGAAGAAGATCAAGAAGTTAAGAGAGAGAATAATTCATTTTTAAGAGATGACTTATCATTTGCAACAGCTGCTGATGATGACGATAACGGTGATGATTATGATGATGATTATGATGATGATGATGATGGAGATGATAATGGAGATGGAGATAAATCAGAGAAAGATGGTGCTATTTTATATCTTCAAATGTTGGATGAAAAGGGAAAAGATTTAGATCCTTCATATGGAGTTCGTAAATTATCTAAAGGGCAATTAATGATTGGTAATTCAGGAATAAATTTTGAACAAAATAATATTAGTGTAGGTAATAAAACATACCCTGCAACGAAAGGTTTACTTGAGCTTTTATTCAAAAAAGTTCCAGAAGAAGCTGTTTTAAGTGTAGTTGATCGGGAAAATTATAAAAATATTGTAATATCAACTAATGCTCATAAAAATATTACAATGCAGATGGCGCTGTTAGAGATAAAAAGAGTTTAAAATATCTAAACTATATAGCAGTACATTCTGGTGAAGGTTTAATTCCAGAATATATGACTCAACAAGAAGATGCAAAAATTGATTATGTTTATTGGGATGATCCTAATGAATTGGTTGATCGTTTAAGATTGCTCTTGGCATCTCAAGCAGCTGGAAATCCTAGTCATAATAATGAGATTATATCAATTATTTAAGAGTTGAGAGAAGCTGGAATTGTTTATTAATTAACAGTTGTAGAAATTTTTATCATTTTCATGATATGTATCGACATATTCGGACGTCAGTTTAAAAGCACAGAAACTTCAAATCGAGGTCCACCAGGACTTGGTTTTAAGTTGACTGCTGAAGAAGATTTTAATATTGAAAATAAGAAACTTTGTAACGTAGCTAATGCTGAGAGCAACGATGATGCAGTAAACTTGAATATTGTAAACAAAGTTATTGAATCTAAAGCAAATGCCATCTATGATGTAATCGGTTCTGTGAGAAACTATGTAAATAACAGTTGTAAAGATTTTAGATTTAGAAGATTTGATAAAAAAGTATTTTGAAAATCTAAGAATCAGTATTGAAAGAAATATAGAGATGATGTCTACCAACAAAGACATTATTTTACAATTAGACTGCAGACTGCGCACACTTGAAGGTAATTAGCAATGGAGGATCAAAAACTACAGTTGCTGAAAGAGTTACACAAACCAGCGAGAAAAAATTATAAGCGAAGAAATGTTGACATTCGAGGTTTTGACGAGACTTGGCAAGCTGATCTTGTTGAAATGCAACCTTATGCGAGAGAAAATAAAGGTTACAAATACTTGTTAACCGTCATTGATACATTTTCAAAGTTTGCCTGGGCTGTTCCAGTAAAGTCCAAAAAAGGTGAAGATGTGACTGCGGCAATGAAATCTATTTTAATTAAAAAACGCATACCGAAAAATTTGCAAGTAGATAAAGGAAAAGAATTTATAATTCACATTTTAAAAATCTTATTAAAAATTATAACATTAATTTGTATTCTACTCATAGTAATTTAAAAGCGTCAATTTGTGAACGGTTTAATCGTACTTTGAAGAATAAAATGTGGATGCAATTAAGTTTACGTGGTAATTACAAATGGATAAATATATTAAGTGATTTAGTAAATGCGTATAATAATAGTAAACATCGAACAATAAAAATGAAACCAATAGATGTAAATGCTGAAAATGAAAATAATTTGTTGTTTAATGTATTTAAAAAAGTTGCAGTAAACAGGCAATATAATAAGAAATTTAAAGTTGGAGATAGAGTACGTATAAGTAAAGTTAAACATGTTTTTGAGAAAGGTTATACACCAAATTGGACTACAGAAATATTTACTATAAGCGATGTAAAAAATACTAATCCAATAACATATATCTTGAAGGATTATCAGGAAAATTCAATAAGTGGATGCTTTTACGAGCAAGAACTTTCTAAAGTTAAATATCCAGATGTATATTTAGTTAAAAAAGTATTAAAAAAACGAGGATCTAATGTATTTGTAAAATGGTTAAGTTTTGATAATTCACATAACAGTTGGATAAACGAATCTGCATTGTAATGTATTTGAGAAAGGTTAAAATAAAAATAAATTGAATTGTATGCATTTTTGTATTTATTTATCCTCTCTTTGGTGGATTCCACGTCAGTTCAACACACTTATTTTCATGACTTGTTGGGATTTGCCTGTATTTTTGTAAATTTATTACCTTTATAGCGATAAACAACTCTACCAAATATTTTTTCAAAATTTTGAAAATTACCAAAAATATGGCATTTTCAAAACTTTTGTCTTTTTTTTTAAAGTGCTATAACTTTGGTTCTAATTAACCGATTTTGGATTTTAAAAAAGGATTTCTTTGGTTTGAAGTATATTTTAAGTCAAAATTAATATAAAAAAAAATTTAATTTTTTAATTTTTAATTTTGAATTTTGAATTTTGATTTTTAATTTTGAAAAATTAAAAATCCGTTTTTGAAAAAACATCATCTTCGATTTTTTTTAAAAATTTAACTAAATGTTAGAGCAAATGTGCTTTATATGTCCTGTAAGTTTAATCTTGGGATCTCAAAGGGATTCGGAGTAAAAAATTAAAACGTAACCACAAATTACGAACATATGGGGCAAAATTCCTCAACTCTCCAGGTAAAACAATGAATTTTCTCTAAACTTTGCTGAAATGTTACTATTATTAGTAGAAGTGTAAATATGAATTATTTTTGAATTTGATAAAATATTTTTTGAGTTATGGAGTTTCAAAATTTTGATTTTTTTGAAAATATCTTTTTTTCGATTTAATATATTGATAAGTAAAATTAAGCAAATTTAAAGTATGAATAGTGATTTTTGAAGGGCTTTTCACGGGCTATAAGCTGGTGACTATTTTTCTATGAGCCATGTAAAAATCAGAGTGGGACCATGAGAATTTTTGAGGAAAATAATAATTTATCATTATTTTACATAGAAAATGATGATTTATAATTAATTTCTTCAAAAAGTTCCATGGTCCCACTCTGATATTTACATAGCTCATATGAAAAAAGGTAAGCTTTCAATTGGGATAGGTTACGAAAAAATAAAAAAACACCGATTTTGAGATACAGTAGAACTTGGTTAATTATATTCTGTAGGGACCGCACTAAGAATGTGTCTTATTCGGGAAATCGTATTAGGTGGGATATAAAATGTATGTCTTTAATTGCAGGGACCACCATAAATGAGCGTCTTAAGCAGGAAATCGTATTAAACGGGATCGTATTAACCGGGTTCTACTGTATGATGAAATTAAGAATTTGACCTTGAATTTCAAGGTCAAATTGACAGAAAACAACTTTTTTTCCATCACCAGCTTATAGCCCGTGAAAAGCCCTTTAAAAATCACTATTCATACTTTAAATTTTATTAATTATACTTATCAATATATTAAATCGAAAAAAAGATTTTTTCAAAAAAGTCAAAATTTTGAAACTCCATAACTCAAAAAATATTTTATCAAATTCAAAAAAAATTAATATTTACACTTCTACTAATAATAGTAACATTTCAGCAAAGTTTAGAGAAAATTCATTGTTTTACCTGGGCAGTTGAGGAATTTTGCCCCATATGTTCGTAATTTGTGGTTACGTTTTATTTTTTTTACTCCGAATCCCTTTGAGATCCCAAGATTAAACTTACAGGACATGTAAAGCACATTTGCCCTAACATTTAGTAAAATTTAAAAAAAAAATCGTAGATGATGTTTTTTCAAAAACGGATTTTTAATTTTTCAAAATTTCAAAAAAAAAATGTTTGAATTTTTTTTTTTTGATATTAATGTTAACTTAAAATATACTTCAAACCAAAGAAATCCTTTTTTATAATCCAAAATCGGTTAATTAGAACCAAAGTTATAGCACTTTAAAAAAAAAGACAAAAATTTTGAAAATGCCATATTTTTGGTAATTTTCAAAATTTTGAAAAAATATTTGGTAGAGTTGTTTATCGCTATAAAGGTAATAAATTTACAAAAGTACAGCCAAATCTCAACAAGTCATGAAAATAAGTGTGTTGAACTGACGTGGAATCCACCCTTTACAATAATTTACTATTTATACATTGAATATTTGACAGTAGATGAATAGCTTCATTTGATAATTGTTTGCAGTAAAATGTGACAAGTTCCAACAATAATATCTCTAAATTTAAAACATTAGTTCTTCCCATCACTTTTTGAAGTATTCTACTGTAATGTTTTTTAATAAAATCCGTGGCATGTTTTGTAGACTTTACATTATTTTTGAAGTTTAATTCTGCAATAGACTTTACAATTATATCTTTACTATACTGCAAATTGAATTTTGATAGTTCTACATATTTTTGTTCGACACAAGGAATAAGTTCATTAAAAATTGCAAATGACGTTTCACTAAATGTAAATGATTGATCTAAACGCTCAATTGATATTAAACGATATGTAACTCTAAAACGTATTGTAAACGTTTCACAATCCAGCACTGTTGCATCACAATCTCCGTTGAAAAATCGCATGATATGTTTTACTGCATCACATATTTAAGGGGAGACCCCACCTTAATTTTGACCCCTTTAAAATAAAATTATTAAACGAGGTAATATTTTTTTTCTTGCATCATTTTTAACCTGAAAACATATAAGATGGTCAAAAATATTTAATTTTAATTTTTGAAGAGGTTAGAATTTTTTTCTTCTGACCTATTGCATATTATTGCAAATCCATGCGAGAAGTTGTTTAGAATGGTAAAATATGCATGGAAAAAAATTTTCGTTAAAAAATATTAAAAACTGTAAGAGAAGATCGATTTTTAATATTCAAATCTTTAAATGCCGAAATTTCGAAAGCCTTAAATCTTTAATTTTTTTCCAAATTGTGTATATTTATGTAATTTAATGCTATTATTAAAAAAACATTGTTAAAATTTATATTTAGCTCATTTTCGTGGTAAATTCCATAAAAATCATAGTCCGAAGCTTTTATGGTATACTTTATATATACCGAAATAAATGCAAAAAGCCACGATTTTTATAGTTTTTACCATGAAAATGAGCTAATCCTCAATTTTAACGATGTTTTTTCGACTCAGAGCATCAAATTGGAAAAAAATAAAGGTTCAGGACTTCCGAAATTTTGGCAAAATTTAAAGATTTGAATATTAAAAATCGATCTTCTCTTACAATTTTTAATATTTTTTAACGAAATTTTTTTTCCATGCATATTTTACCATTCTAAACAACTTCTCGCATGGATTTGCAATAATATGCAATAGGTCAGAAGAAAAAAATTCTAACCTCTTTAAAAATTAAAATTAAATATTTTTGACCATCTTATATGTTTTCAGGTTAAAAATGATGCAAGAAAAAAAATATTACCTCGTTTAATAATTTTATTTTAAAGGGGTCAAAATTAAGGTGGGGTCTCCCCTTAACTGTGATTTTGCTTCAATTAAACTTTTAACTTTATGTATTTCTTGAATTAATTTGTTCAAGCGCACTTGAATTTCACGACGTTTTTCTGCTAGTATGTTCATTAACCAACTTAAACTAAAGGAATGATTTCGTTTATAAAAATTGCCCTCTTTATATACACGTGATATAACCTATTTGACCTTCAAGTCAATTATAGTTTTCTTGGAATCGCGGTAAGATCAAAAGCATTCTTATGAAAAGTACCGAAAATGTTTGTAAAAATTTCTTAGATAAGAATCTAATAAACAGTGATTTGCAATATTTAGACAAAAATAATAATTCCAAGAATAAAATAAGTAAAAAACAAAAACAGGAAATACCAATGATAATGAGTCATCAGCCCCTATTTTGCGAAAAACAAAGAAATTATGTGTCATCGTTAAAGAATGCACCCTATAAAAAAACGGGAAATTCCAATAAAAAATTCCAAAATTCTGAGTCATCAACCCCTATGAAAAATTCTAGGATTGTTTTATAATTCCAAGAAATTAGATAAATTCCAAGAATCACATTTGCATCATGATCTCAATATCCCCCCCGAAAATTCTAGGAAGTATGACGTCATATCCGGCTCTGCATAACAGTCTGAATACCCCCCCCCCAATGGTTTGAGTCTTGGCTAAGTGGTTTGAGTCTGGGCTAAAAATGTCGGTAACATGACGGTGCAGGATCTGTAGATAGAACCCTCCCTGTATATCTACTTTCATAGTTTTAACTAACAATTCTGTTGAATTAAGCTTTTTGAAAAAGTTTAATTGAATTTTTTTTTGAATTATTTAAAGCTTTTATTTTGTAATGTATATATGTTACGTACAAAGCCCGAAATTGTACAAAGCCCGATCTGTACAACGATTTTTGTACTGATCGCGGTTGGTACAAGCTGTTTTGTTTTTGAAACTATGGTTAATACGTACTATAATAATAAACAAAATATTATACCTACATTTACCAAACGATGATGGGCATTCTGTACATTCGCTAGTTTACTTGGTAAATGTACATAAAATTTTTATTCAGTGAACTATTTTCACTTTCACCAAATAGCCTGGTGAATTCTCACATCTGTACAACGATTTTTGTACTGATCGCGGTTGGTACAAGCTGTTTTGTGTTTTGTACAGAGCTGTTATTTCTGGGCTCTGTACAGAGATATTTGTACTGAGCTAGTTCGGTACAGAGATGTTTGTACAAAGCTAGCTCAGTACGATTCCGCCTGTACAATGTTGTCCATAGCAGTCGATTAAAACAAATGAATATTATTTTGTATAATATTTATTATGTAATTTAAATTTAAAATTTTTAAGCATAAATTTAATAATGCGTTATTTATGCATTTTATTGTATTCCACCATGACCAGTAATAGTATAATCAGCTTTCAGTATATTAAAAATTTCATTATTAAAAATAGAATAGAATAGAATAGAATAGAATAGAATAGAATAGAATAGAATAGAATAGAATAGAATAGAATAGAATAGAATAGAATAGAATAGAATAGAATAGAATAGAATAGAATATATTTATTCTATATAGGACAACCACGAGGACAACCATTAAAAATACAGTAATTAATAACATATATATCATATAAAGTTAAATAAAGCTATATACATCTCATTCAGACAATAAAATACTTTGATTTACAAATTATCACAGCAACTCACATACAGATGACATACCAATCAAGATACACTCTATATACTCTATACATCCAACGAAAATAAATATTTATATAATTGTAGTTTAAATGTTTTTGGACTTTCAATATTTGTCATAGAACGAGGAAGAGAGTTCCATAAATTTATGGCAGTAACCATGAACGAGTTTTTATATTTTTCTGTTTTACATTGTAAAGCCCTAAGAATGCAAAGAGATCTTAAATCTCTAGTAGAAATTTCCTCTCTAAAAACAAACTTTTCATACAAGTACGAAGGTTTTTTATTGTTTAAAATTACATATGTAAGACAGCCGATGTACCAAAGTCGTCTGTTACTAACACTAAGCCAACCTAGCTGTAACCTATATGGAGTTACATGTTCATCCCACTTTAAATCAAATATAAATCTTATACATGAATTCAGGAGTTTCTCAAGGTTATAATTTAATTCTTCAGTCATATCATTATATACAACACAACAGTAATCAAAATGAGGGAAAACCAATGACGTAACAAGTTTCGTCTCTAATTTAACCGTAAGGGCTTTCTTATTTGTTTTGAATTGTGATAAGGTGGCATAGACGCTCTTGCACATTTTGCCAACCTGCTTATCCCAAGAAAGAGTTGGCGTAAAGATAACACCTAAATTTTTAACTAAATCAACAAAAGGGATGGTATTATCATTATTTTTATTACAGAGCAGTCACTCAAATTTATTTTATTTACATACCAAGTAGAGCCGATTATCATAGAATAAGTCTTATGAAAATTTATTTTAAGAATATTTACTTTCGCCCAATCAAATACAGCCTTAACATCCTCATTTATTAACCTTATATTATTCTGCAAGTCTTCCAAACTAGAATGTATATAGATCTGCAAATCATCTACAAAATACATATGCTTAGAATACTTGAGAACACCCCTGAAGTCATTAGTATAAAGTAGGAACAATAGAGGACCCAGCATTAAACCTTGAGGAACTCCAGTTCCAATATGTCCCCACTCAGATAACTCTCCATCTGGTCCCACAACAGCCTGGGTTCTACCTGACAAGTTCGAAGCAAACCATCTTATGACTGATCCCGACAAACCTTTGGCTTTGAGTTTTGATAGCAAGATAGTATGAGGTACCGAGTTAAAAGCTTTACTAAAATCAAAGAACACCACTATGGTTACCTTCGTTTGATCAATCGCTTTACATGTATCATCAGTTGCACCAGCCAAGAGTGTTTGTGTACTGAACCCTTTTCTGTAACCAGACTGAAAAGGGTTAAGAACATCATTTGTCTCAACAAATTAATTCAACTGGTAAAACACAACTTTCTCAAGAACCTTTGACAATGAAGAAAGAATAGCAATAGGTCTGTAGTCCCCCGGCTGCTGTGGAACTTTCACCTTTCCAATAGGCTTAATCAAAACCCTCTTCCAATCTTCCGGAAAAATAGAAGTCTGTAGAGACATATTGAAAAGATCAAGCACGTAAAGAAACAACACTGGAACGAAATATTTCACACTTTCGCTGGCATTATTATGTAAAGGAACTATCAATTTTTTTCATCTTCAATTGTTAATACGTCATATCTTCTCGAACGCCGACAATCACTTGAACTTTTTTTAATTTCATTTTTTGAATCGATCACTTTTTGTATTATATCATTATACATTTTTTCGTCACTTATTGAAACAAAATTACATATCTGTAACGGTCAAGTCTTTCAATTTATTTTCAAAATAATTTTTTATGTCAAAAGTATCCATGATTATATTTACGTGTACCTTCGAATGAATTAGCTATAATACTGAAATCGTTTCCAATTTATAATTGAAATTATTAATCATTATTCTTTTGATTTGATCGTTAGTAAAGTGTCAACAATAAGCAAATCAACTGTTATGGACAACATTGTACAGGAGGAATCGTACTGAGCTAGCTCAGTACAAATATCTCTGTACAAAGCCCAGAAATAACAGCTCTGTACAAAACACAAAACAGCATGTACCAACCGCGATCAGTACAAAAATCGTTGTACAGATGTGAGAATTTACCAGGCTATTTGGTGAAAGTGAAAAATAGTTCACTGAATGAAAATTTTATGTACATTTATAAAGTTAACTGGAGCGATATAGTCTGAATTGGCAAAGCGGGGACATACAAATTTGTCAAGAAACTATAAGTGAAAACAAATTTTTTATTTGCAATATTTTTATACAATAAATGAAAACGAGCAAAAGTGAGCATAATAAAATTGAAGTATATTAAATACTTTAATCTTTTATACTTTAGTTTTTTAATATGTTGCGGAATCTAGGGGAATCTTCAATCGGCAGCGCGCATAATGAAATATAAATACAACTTTTGAATAATAAAATCGAATTAAAATGCGTATTGAACATTTTTATTAATGTTTTTTCTTATGAACTTACTTTATTGTTTATTCTGTTCAAGAATCAAGTGCAAAATTTTATAAAATCTTTATTAGTTTTTACCTATTTCGATTATTCTGATCCTAAAACGAACCTATCAAATTAAACTTCAAAGTATAATAGACTCAACAATATTTTACCAATCACAGTAAGAATTGGCCAAAAGGTACTTTGACTTATGTAGATTAGGATAACCTATATAAAAAATTGAAATAAAATAGTCGAGTTTTGTCCGTTTTTGCCTACCTGCTGGCCCACTGTGGAATGTACAGAATGCCCATCATCGTTTGGTAAATGTAGGTATTATATTAGAATTTCTTTATTTTGTCCTAGGAAATCCACGTGGACAAGCATTAAAAAACAGTAAAAGAAAACGTACAATTCATAAATCATGTAACAAAAAGAATACTTAAAATTAATCTTAAACAAAATAAATTAACAATTGTAAAATTTGTAAAGTTAACACAATAATACAACAAAATAAATGTACAATTGTAAGATACAACATTCTAACACACTCTAGAGTGCGATTGAGAAAATAGATGTTTGTACAATACTATTTTGAATGTTTTTAAACAACTGATACTCTATATTTTGTTTATTATTATAGTATGTTTTAGTCATAGTTTCAAAAACAAAACTTGTAAATCAGGGTGTCTAACAAGAATTGAGAAAAAAATACCCTGACTTTTTCCCTTATTTTTACTAATTGTTTATAAAATTGTTATTAAAAATTAAAAATTTTTCACAATTAAGTTTATTTAAAAGAGTGGATATTCAATGACTACCAAAAAAAATTGCCATTAATTTCTAGCAAAACAGTAATGAGTTATTAATTTTTTTCTTAAATAATGCAAAAATTTTTTATTATAAAAAAGGTATAAATATTTAAAATTTTAAAAAACGGTTAAAAGTGTTTTTTTTGGTTTGCTGTGGACTACAGATTTTCATAAATGTTTTGACTTTTCCAAAACTATAAAAAAAATGTATTCACGGTTAACGCGTTTTGGCTCATTGCCAATATTGCCTCAATGTTGCTGGAATGTTCCCAACATTACGTGCTACTGGGGTAATTATATAAACAAACGGTAATCGGTCTTTTAAGTTTTGTTAGATTAAAAGAAAATTTTAATTCAAAAAAAATTTTAATTTTTGTATAAATTTATAGAAATTTCCTTGACTTTAAATGAAATTTTCTGACATTCCCTGATTTTTCCAAGACAAAAAAAATCCCAGACTCTTCCATGACCTCTCTCACCATTAGACACCCTGTAATTATAAATCGAAATCGGAAAATAATATTAATACTGCGAATGACAGTTATTATTCATTTTAGATTGCTTTTGAACTTGGTTGTCATTTATTTTTTACTTTGACCAGAACGATCTGGATGCATACATTTACCGGTTAAAGTACACACAAACCAAATATTACATTTACTATTCGCACTTCTGACATCTAAAATGGTATGTATACATTTACCAGCTACGTACTATTACTGTAACATATGTATATATTTATAATTAAAGAATTTCCGAATAGTCGAAATTTCGTAAAATAATATGGAGAAACTCAAATAAATTTATGAAAATTTATTAAATTTCACTTACATCCCAATGGGAAAAAAACCATTGGCGCATTAATGGCCCAATAATGGGAACCACCATTCCATTATTGTCCCATTATTGGCACCCAATAATGGACCACTAATGGTAAATCGTGGGATGTCCACGCCGATGCCAATAATTGGCAAACCATTATTGGCACATTATTGGCTGCCATTAAAAAACCAATAATAAAAAAAAAATTTTTTATTAAATTTTATTAAAAAATAAATTTATTTATTTAATAATTATTTTATTTATTATTATTATTTATTATTATTAAAAATATTAATTTTTTTAATTAATTATTTTATAGAAATGGTTATTATTTTCTATCACATCGAAATGTGAATAACCCTTTCATTCAGAGTCTAAAAATTATTTACCTCACATCCATCAATGCAAAAATAGGAGAGGACGGGCAGAATAAAATTCTACAAATATTCGTGAGAATGCTGTCTCCTTATATACTTTTCAAGTTTCATGTTAGTTCCGAGAGAGTTTTAAGCAACACCTCCTTTGGGGCGTTGAGCGAACTACATACTTACTACATGATAATTTCTGCAGCGTCGGTAAGTAATTGTATGTAGTTCGCTCAACGCTCCGTAGGAGGTGTTGTTTCAAACTCTCTCGCAACTAACATGAAACTTGAAAAGTATATAAGGAGGCAGCATTCTCACGAATATTTGTAGAATTTTATTCTGCCCGTCCTCTCCTATTTTTGCACTGATGGATGTGAGGTAAATAATTTTTAGACTCTGAATGAAAGGGTTATTCACATTTCGATGTGATAGAAAATAATAATCATTTCTATAAAATAATTAATTAAAAAAATTAATATTTTTAATAATAATAAATAATAATAATAAATAAAATAATTTATTATTAAATAAATAAATTTATTATGTAATGAAATTTAATAAAAAAATTTTTTTTTATTATTGGTTTTTTAATGGCAGCCAATAATGTGACAATAATGGTTTGCCAATTATTGGCATCGGCGTGGACATCCCACGATTTTACTATTAGTGGTCCATTATTGGGTGTGAATAATAAACCTAGAGAAAACCAATGGCTTCCAATATTGGGCCATTAATGCACCAATGGTAGACTAATGGCTATTTCCCATTGGGATTTAATGTTTCTGAACATAATAATTTAAATTTAAATTTTGTAAACAATTTATTGATAAATAAAATTTTTTTTAATTGAAAATCAAACGAAAAACTAAAATGTAATAAATACACTTCATTTTTGGCTTGAAAACCATTTCAAACATTAAACAATCATAAAAATGTCATTTTAGTGTAAATAAGCGTAAAAAAGAGATGGGACAACCTGCAATTTTGAACTCTATTTTTAAATCGATGAAAAAAAATATTAATTCATGATTTTTTAATTGCTTCTTTTTGCTCCAAAAGAGCATAAAAAGTAATAACTAATCATTTGACAACAATATCAGTCGCGTTTTTAATTATGACACTTCAAGAATAAAAAATAATGCAAGTGGGACAATCTGCAAGTCTATATTAATCCCCTATATTAATTTTGAAGGAATTAAAGTAACAATATTCTTATAATTTAAAATAATTTAATTTAAAAAATTTAAATTTTAATTTTAAATAATTAAAAATTTTAAATAATAATTGTAGAAGAATCCGTATGAATTCCGCATAAAGAGAATATAAATTAAGTAGGTACCTAAAATAATTCCGCTTTATGAAAAATTCAAGCATGAGAGTAAAAATTTACATTAGGTTTAATGTCAAATTTTCTTGAGTAATGTAATTATTTACATTATTTAATAATATTATTGATTAATTATTTTCAATACAAAAAAAGTTGAGAATAAAAAAACAGAATTCAAATAAAATAATTGCATACATGTTAAGTTTGACAAATTGACATACGTTTACATAAAGGAGAAGAAGTACATGGTCATAATCACAGGCACGCTTTTTAACTCGGTATTAATGTGAATCACAAAAGCCTTTAAAAATATTGCGTGCGTGTGCCCTTAAAATACATCAAAAAAAAGAAAAGAAAGAAAGAAGTTAGCCCGCACTAGATTCAATAAATGCAGCTGCTGGGCAATGTGTGCTCCTGTCCAGACAATTTTCACATAAAATATGCTTTTAATGACTCTATTTATGACCAATTGAATATTTTATTCTTTACTGACTTTTTATATTCTTCTTTTCTCTTTTAAAAATATTAATTATTTTATCATTCATCAAATGGAAATTCACTAAAGAGAAATATACATACAAAAAGTAGATTTTTCTTCTTTTTGTAATCATCTATAAATTACTTCAAACGCAATTTTTAAAAATATTTTTCTTTGATTAATTGCTTGTCATTCAATAAACACCTGCGTCCTTTTCATAAATTGCGAGAGGTTTTCCATTAATATTTTGCGAAAAATGTTTAATTTCTTGTAATTACTTTTTAAAAGTATTACTATTCTCTTATTTTTTCTACAGGAAATTAATAAAAATTTGTTTGTTTAAGGTTTCATTTTTAAAAATTAAAAAGATTTTATAATTGCTTAGAGGGAAAAAATGTTAGGCAATACATTTTAGTAAATAAAAAAATCTTTACAGCATTAAAAAAGTAAGTATAGCTTTTAAATATTAAATCAAAATTTGTCATACACTTATAAATTTCAAAATTTTAAATATCTCAATATTATACTCTTCTAAGAAGGGTACAAAAGCTAGTATGATAATAATAATATAATTATAATTATTAAATTTCTTATTACCAATTTTGCACTTGGTAAATGCAACTTTTAAGGTTTTGCTTTTTTAAAAGATAATATTTTTTTCTTTTTTTTAAAAAAGTCAAGTCGGGACTAAGAGTATGTGTTACACTTTCGCAAAAGGGTTTTTCATGTAAGATAGTTTGAGCCACGGCCAAGGCTACTTAGTTTTATGCTGCACCCTACATTGCTTTTTACTTGCTTTAACGATCTACAACGAGCATTTACATCGTGTTTACTGGTACATAATTGTCTTATACTTCAGGGAGGTACTTAGTCGATCGAAATGGCGAGATATTAATTATATAAAATAGCCTATTATGTTCAGTGCAGTTATTCGCATATCAGTAAAATGTTTTACAAACAATGTACATTGAAACTTAATTGACATTTTTATTTTAATAAAAAAACAAGAGAATTTTAATATAAAGAAAGAAAGAAAGAAAGTAGATTTGCTAAATTTGAATTAGTAAAAATGCTTACTAATTTGAATTATTGTAGTGACTTTTTGCTTTTGAATTAGTAAATTTTACTGATAAATAGTAATTTATACTAAAATTTATTAGTAATTAGTAATTTAAAGTAGTCAATAATTTTAAATAGTAATTTAAAAACTACTTACGAATTCAGAAGCAAAAAGTCAGTAACTAATTCAAATTAGTAATAATTTTTACTAATTCAAATTCAGAGAGTATCATTTTATATTTAAAAAGAGTATATAAGTCAGTCTTTGGCAAATTTTACTCCCTATCTGTCCGTTTTTAATTTCAACGAAAAAAATCAAAATAGGGCTTAAATTAAAGCTTGCAACCTCTACTTTTATTTGTATGGTGGCCTTTTTTAAAAATTCAAGATGGTCCACTAATTCAAATTAGTAAAAATTTCTACTAATTCTTAGTAAAATTTTACTCTTTCATTTAAAAAATACATTTTTACTATAAAGTTTTCGTGGAAAGTTACTGGAAATTAGTAGCAATTTTTACTAATTTAAATTAGTGAACGACTTTTTACTAAATCAGATTTAGAGAGTACTAATTTTTAGTTGAAACCTACTAACTTTTAGTAATAAAGGACTAATTTTTATAGTAGAAAACTACTAACATATTTAGTAAGGCTACTATTTTAATTAACATATTTTTCTATATTATAACTAGTATATTTTTACATTTTCATCACATGAGAAGATATTTTTTTATCGAATCAGTAATTTTTAAATAAAAATTAATCAAAAGGCGTTATTAATTCATATAATGAACGAATTGTCACTGTCAAATTAGTCGAAAAAATAAAAATAAAAAAATTGGCAAGAACTTAGAAAAATAATTAATTTTTAGTAAAATTTTGATTTAACTGTTTTTTTTGTTATTAAATAAATTAGAATTCGTTCTTACTTTCTAATTAAAAAGATATTAATTACTCTTTTAATTTGAAAATACACTGAGAGAAGACCGAGACGTAATAGTTCCCGCTAGACGTCGCTATGAGCTACTCTGCTTGTCGTGTTTGAGTTGTTCCGAATCGGGTGCTGAGACTCCCCGATCCAGTCAAACATTGTTCTCGCATGTGAGAAAGCAACTGGTGGCAAACACTGAAAGTTCTGCGTAATCTCGCTTCAGGACGTTCCACGTTTCGCATCGGGGCTTGAGACATCCCGATTCGAGGGTTCACATAAAAACATTCAAAAGTACAACTCAAGGCTCGCACGGGACGTATTAGTTCCCGGACTTCTCTCAGTGTAGGAATAATTCTGTTAATTATTATGAGAGTTGTTGTGAGCTATTACAATTAAAATTGAGGTAAATAGGATAATCTGTGTTTCGCAGTAATTATTCAAGTTTTATTTAAGTTTATTTATTCAGCTGGCGCAAACATATGGGTTTGATTTAATTTATGTAAACAATTACAAAAGTTGCAAGGGAAAAAAGTATCGTTCTTTTCTTTCTTTTATTTTCTTCGCACTGGTTGGCAAAGAGATTACTTGCATCCTGAACGAGTTTCACGATGAAATCTATTTAAATTCCGCGTATATAATTTCCTCCGAGAATTTCTCGTTTTGAATATTGTTAAAATTTTTCACAATTTAACCAGAAATTATTGCAACTTTCACCTTTTGATAGTTTCGTTTTTCGTTTGTAATTTTTAATTCTATTATTTCTTGTTTGATTTTAATTTTAGTGGTTTACTTGTGGTTTTATTGTTTACTTTTTGGATTTTATTTTTTCTTGTCTTGGATTCCTTCATTGATTTTTTCGTTTTTGGTTATGAATTTTTGGTTTATTTTTGTTTTTTGTTTGTTTGATTAAATATATTTTATTTTACATTTTATAGTGATAAGATTTTTGGTTTTATTTTTGACTGTTTGGTTTCGATTTTTTCTCTATTTTTCGGTTTTGATTAACAGGTTTGATTTTTAGTTGTCTTTTCGGTATTTTATTTATTATTGTGAGAAATTAAAACAACATCAGATATATAATAATGATCTTTATTTCGTCTTATTAACTCGGAAGCTCGTCGCAGACTAACTGCTTTCAAAATCTATACAAATGATGAGTAATCTCCTTACATACACAAATGTTTCTTACATTATTACTTTTATTTTTTTAATGTACCGTTTTATTGAATTTTTCTATATATTTTTTCCTTATTAGTTTGATTTAATTTTCGTTTTCTTATTTTATTTTAGGCTTAATTTTAGTTTTATAAGTTTTCTTTAGTTTTAATTTAATTTATTTAAATTTTTTTTTCTGTTTGTTTGATTTACTTCGTATTTTTTTAGGTTTCATTTTAAATTTATTGGTTTTCGATTTGGTTTTTTTCTTTACTTTTAGTTTTATTTTGGGACGCATGATTATTCCCCAAATGTCATTTTTCTAAAATGTCATTTTACCGAACTGCACTTTTGCGCATAGTCATTTTTGCTAATTGTCATTTTTGCGAAATGTCATTTTTGCGAATAGTCATTTTTCCGAAAAGCCATTTTTGCAAATACACTCGACTCTCGGATCTTTTGCACTTATGGGACCAAATCCTTTCATATCTTTTACCAAAACAAATGCCATGATAACGCAAAACAATACAATATGTATAACCAAATATATAAATTAATGACAGTATTTATGTTTTAGTTTTAATATTTGCATTTATAGTAATTAAAATTTTAATGTAATTTTAATCACATAATGAAGGAACTGCTATAATCCACTTTAGATAACCTAAGTTATTGTAATATAAATATTTTGACACTCTGATAGTCATTTATTTATTTAATGTAAAAGGTAAAAGGTGCGAGAAAAAAATTGCAAAAGAATCGAGAGTGTAAAAGGTCTGAATGCAAAAGATCCGAGAGTCGAGTGTAGTAATTTTTGCGAAAAGTCATTTTTACGAATGGGAGCGTTCACAAATGATGTCACGCAATTTTTGGAGATTTTCACCCCCCCCCCTCTCTCCTCTGTCACGCAATTTTTACAATTTCACATGAGAAAAATACATTGTGCCACGTTTAGTCAACCCCCCCTCCTACCCCCAAAAGCGTGACATCATTTGTGAACGGTCCCAATTGTCATTTTTGCGAAAAGCCATTTGTGCAAATTCTCATTTTTGCGAATTGTCACTTTTGCGAATCACCATTTTTACATAAAGCCATTTTGGTGAAATGTCATTTTTACGATTAGTCATTTTTGCGAAAATTCCTATAGTGAATCTATATATACAAGTTTACTATAGTAATTTTTGCAAAAATGACTTTTCGCAAAAGTGACAATTCGCAAAAATGACTAATCGTAAAAATTACATTTCACAAAAATAGCTTTTAGCAAAAATGACATTTTACAAAAATGGCTTTTCGTAAAAATGGCGATTCGCAAAAGTGACAATTCGCAAATATGACAATTTGCAAAAATGGGTTTTCGCAAAAATGACAATTCGCAAAAGTGCAGTTCGGTAAAATGGCATTTGGGGAATAATCATGCGTCCCTTTATTTTCTGTTGTGTTTGATAAGTTTCATTTTCTTTTTGTTCTTAATTTTTGTATATAATTTTAGTTTGTTTAGTTTCACATTTAGTTCATTAGGTTTATTACGTTTTATTTTATGCTTTAATTAGTTTTGGTGGTCTTCTTTACTTTTGGTTTTATTTTTTCTTTTTAGTTTTATTGGTTCTTTTCTTCAATATTGGTTTTATTTTTTATTTATTCGGATTCATTTATGGTTTAATTTGGCTTTTAATTTTGGCTTTTTGTTAATAATATTTGTTTTTACTTTTGGTTTGTTTAATTTTATATCTTCTTTGGTATATTTTTGGTTTCTTGCCTTTATTGACATTTTTTTGAGGTTCAATGTTTTGTGGATTAATTGCTTCTTTTCGGTAATTTTTTTGAATTTTTTGTTGTTTCACATCATTTTTCGTATTTGATTGTTGTTAGTTTTTTATTTCCTTTTTTGGGTTTTCTATAGTTTCCTTTTTTAAGTTTCATTTTTTAGGTTTTATTTCTGTTTTTGCAATTGGTTTTTGTCTGTTTATGTAGTATGTTTTAGTTTTTCTTTTGTTTTTAGTTTTTTTTTAGTTTTTTCTTTTTGTCTTTTTTCCACATTTTTCGCGCTTGTATTTTTTTAACGGTTTTGCCATTTTTTATTTGACAATCGTGTCTCGTTTAATTTCAATAAAAATTGTTCCTTGTTCAAAAAAAAGATTCTTTTTTTCTCATATATACGAATGTGAAAAAAAGAACTTAGAGTTAAAAAAAATACCAATAAATGGACAGTTGCCAATATCAGTGGAATTTTTTTTCCTGCAGAAAGACGATCGATCTCTTCCTTTCTGTCTCTTCATTCCCGTCTTATTTGCCCAATGTCAAGTCCTTTTTTTCATTCACTTTTTTTCCTTCTCTTTCTTTTATTCTTTTCTTCGTATCTCATGTATATACATTCCTTTCTCCTGTTTTCTATTTTCGTATACGTTAATATCAGCCTTGTTTTTTTTGTGTTACTTTTTTTTATTCCGATTTCTCTTCTTCTTTTTCTTTTCCCTTATCTCTTCCGCCTTTTCTCTTTTTTTGTTCTTTCTTTATTTTTATCAACCATATCTTGTTTTCTGTCAATCCGTCTCTCTCTCTCTCTCTCTCTCTCTCTCGCTCGCTCTTGGCTCTCGTTGCGTTATAATAAATCGACTGTTATTTTGAATCTTCGCCATTTTTTTCAACTTTCAATATTTCACGTGCCTCTATTAATTATTGTAGTCATTTTTCAAAAATTTTCTCATTATTTATTTTTACGAAAATTTCAAATTTTCAGAGTTTAAAAATATTTTACATTTTTATTTTATGTGTTAAAAAAAGAGGAATAAATTTTTTCTAATAAAAAATGAATTATTAACTTTTTTGAAATAGAAATAATTCTTAATTATTTTTTACATAAAAACACCCGTGCAGAAAAATGGTGAGGGCCCCCGGCGGGGCCCTCGTGGATTGCCCTCTTGCCATGTGGAATCCATAATGGCAATCCACGCGGAGCCCTCGAAGGCGTGACATGCTTTCCCTCATGGGTGCCCTCGAGGAAAATCCTCATGGATTCCATATGGATTTTCCACGCGGTGCCCTCGTGGATTTCATAAAATTCCCCTTAACTTTATTTTCAATTAAATTAATAAATTAATTATTTATTAATAACAAATTAGTCCAATTATTGATAAATAACATTCTTATTTAACAATTTTTACTTTTTTTAATTAAATCGTGACCAAAAAAAAAAAAAAAAATCAGACGCACGCGGGAATTGAGCCTACGACCTACTGACTACCAGACAACACTCTTACCACTATGCTAGGACCTACTTGAAAATTATTGCTTTAATGTAGGTGACTTGCTGACTTGCTTTTGATGATTCAATAAATTATTTATTAACACTAATACACCATGACAAATAATTCAATAGTTTAATAATAATAATAACAATATCAATAATATAATAATAGACCATAAATATTCATAAATTAATATTTTTATAATTTCAAAAAAAAAAAAATGTCAAAACATTTGTGTTAAAAACGCGTTTTTCATAGTTTAAAATCATTATAAACATTAATTTTTTTATGTAAAAAAAAAATTTTTTTTTGGACTTAGAAATTTTTTCTAGTTAATGATGTGGGCAATCCATGAGGGCCCTCGCGTGGGCCCTCATGGATTTGCCCTTAGGTAAGTTCAATATTTTCAAAAAAAGTAACATTAAATATTTGTTAAAAACGTGTTTTTCATTGTTTAAAATCATTATAAACATTAATTTGTTGATGAAAAAAAATTTTTTTTTTTTGGACTTAGAAATTTTTTCTAGTTAATGATGTGGGCAATCCATGAGGGCCCTCGCGTGGGCCCTCATGGATTTGCCCTTAGGTAAGTTCAATATTTTCAAAAAAAGTAACATTAAATATTTGTTAAAAACGTGTTTTTCATTGTTTAAAATGATAGTAAACAATAATTTTTTGTTGTAAAAAAAATTTTTCGTTTGGACTTAGAAAAATTGTTGAGCAGGGCATTCATAATGGCTAAGAGCAGGGGCCCTGCTGATGCCCTCGTAAATTTCCATAACTTTGTGATAGGATTTCTGGAAAAATGTCACTTAATGTTTATTTCAGGTGCTTTGAAACGTAATTTAATGCATTCTGAACTAAAGTTTTTCAACAAAAAAAATTTTTTTTTAAAACTTAGATAAATTTTTGAGCAGGGCAACCGTAAGGGCAAAGAACGGGGCCCCTGCTGGTGCCCTCGTGGATTTCTCCTCATGGATCTTCCACGAGGGCCCCCGACGGGGGCCCCGGAGCTGTGGGGCTCGAACGTGGCTTTTTCCACACGGGCATATACATATTATCATTTTTTATGTATAATAATTTTTTTTAATGTAGAAAAAATTAAATTTCTCAAATAAAAAGAATAATAAAATAGCATTATAAATATATTCAGAAGGAAATAAAATTGGAATTACCATTAAAAATAAAAAATTGAAGAAACTTTATAATAGTTTGAGAAATATTTTGGTGGAAAATACACTATAAATTATTTATGATATTTGTTTGTAAATAACATAAATATTGTCAGAGTTGTCAGAGTTGTAAATCAGGTTATTGTAGAAAAAAGAAAAAGAAATATTTTTTTTAAAAGCATTAAAGATAACATTTGATTAGTAGATGTACGTTGTAAGATTGCTCTATCATTTTTTAAGGGAAAATAAAAAATGTATAAATTTAGATAACTGGAATTTTTAAACACGCACGTGTGCATACATAACGCGAGAGGCAAAAGCGAAAGCAGTTTACATTTACAGGAGGGATCCAATACTGAAGCAAGTTGGGACCTAAGGAATGCGCTCGTCCGATCCCACGGCTCTTACCCCTTTGCGCCTCTCAACTTACGTGGTATTACTCCTAAGGCTAACATTACTCTTTAGATTTAAACTTTGTTCATTTTTAGCACTTCTTTATATACACATAAGCGGATTTTGATATATTATTTTATTTTCCCTTTTCTCTTTGTGATACAAAAAAAAATTAGTACAACAATTTAAGACGAAACAGATTTTTAAATTTCGATTTTTTTCTATTTTTTAGTTCTACATATTGGATTTCTTTTTGGTTTTTTTCTATAATATTAGTTTAATTATTTGGTTTCTCTTTAGGTTCCATTTCCAATTTCTGTACTTCTACTTATATTTTGTTTGTTTCGGTTTCCTTTTTAGTTCTTTCCTATAATTTTAGTTTAATGTTTTTGTTTTTTTTGGTTTATTTTAGGTTTTATTTTTAGATTTAGTGGTTTCCTTTTGGTTGTTTTTTTAAATTTTGGTTTTATTTTTTGTTGGTTTTGTATCATTTTCAGTTACAGTGGAACCTCGATCATCCGAACCGAAAATAATTTTATTCGAACTTCTGTTATCCGAACTTTTTTTTGGCCTCCCGAATCTTTCAAAGCAAAATAACTTAATTTATGCCAAAAAAATCTTTAAAAAATTCTTTTTCTAATTTTGGCTTTATTTTTGGTTTTGCTTTTGGTTCACCGAAAAAAATCTCGATGGTATTATTAACTATGACCCTATAGTTAATCTTAATCTAGTAAAAGTAATAAGGATTCCTAATCATTATGGTTAGGATCGCTAGGTTGATTCAACAAATTCAAGCCTGGCAAAAACAACCCTGCAAATCCTAGTCAAATTGACTAGGATTTTAGTAATTTTGCCTATTTCCATAATGCGCACGCGTCTGCTTCTGTTCTGACAGTGTTTACCTCTATATCTTTCGCGTCATTTATCGTGATTTCGTAAAACGATTTTTTATCATTACTCGCGTCTATTTTTTGTGCATAAAATGGAGTTCTTACATACATCAAAATTGCTGGTTTCTCGGAACCTCTGGAAATATAGATAGTCCACGTTTTAGAAAGTAAACTATTTAATATTATATTAGTCAATTTTTTCAGACTTTTTTGGTTAGGTTTCAATATAAATCGTCGAAATTTTTACGCACATGGTGACAACATTTTTACTATTTTAATCGCGCAGTGTGTTTAAAAATTTACCTTTGCAATAATTTGTGTATTTAAATTTATTTCCATTTAAATGGCATAAATAATTAAAAATTAATAATTTTTGCAAAGTAGATAAAATTGTGTACTTGAAAGATATAAAACATCATCTGATTAAGTATTGTATTTTGACTCGAAAATCTAGTGTCTATTAAAAAATTATAATACCAAGTCGTGTTTAGTGTAGTGGTTATCGTTCCGGGTTTCAAAGTGCGTATTCGTTAGGTTCAGGTGTTCGCGTCCCCCCTGCGTCAAATATTTATTTCATAAGTTTAAATTAATTCTAAGGTATATAAATACAAAGTCAAATATAAATATGTTCAAATACAATAATTAATTTTTTTCTTTTAATTAGTTTTGCTCTTTTATTTGATAATAAGAATGAAATTGATTAGCAATTTCAAATAATTATGATACACAGTGTAAATCTAATATTATTCTCCTAGTCAATTTGACTATTTTTTCCTGATTACATCGACTAATTTTCCTGGTCACTTTAACTATATGCTTGAATCTTATTACTTTGACCAGGATTCTATAGTTGGCTCCTCTCGTAACTAGGAAACCTAGTCAATTCCTGGTATACGGGTCCTAGGCATTTTTTCGGTGTTAAATTGATTTTATTCTCTGCTTGTTTAGATTTATATTTCATTTATTTGGTTTTTTTAATTTTATTTTTCGGTTAATAAAATTAGTTAGTTTATAGTTAGTTTTCTTTTAGGGGAGAGAGCCCCAAGGTGGTCAGGGCCCTAAGGTGGTCACCCTAAGAAAATTTGTGTATATTAGTTAGTATTTTTGAATTTTTTTTGTTATTGTTATTATTTGAGAAGACAAAGATTTTAGTAAAGTTTTGAGGTAAATAGTCGTATGAGTCTCTTTGTAACGTGAACGTCGTAAAATTTCTGTTTTTAAATGATCGAGAAATTTTTTTCTCAGGGTGTTAAAATCATCGAAATTAACCATTTTAAATTAGTAAAAATCGTTATAATTATCTTTATATATCGTACAATAATATTCCAAATGAATATAATTAATATTGTGCTTTAAAAAATTTTTTCATTAACGTTTAAAAAATTCTTTCTTGGCCCTAAGGTGGACACTTTTTTGGCCACAAGGTGGTCACTTTTGATTTTTTATGAAAATATGTTTATACGCCATATTTATCAACATTTATCACTGTGAATGTGAATTTTATCAATTTTTAAGTTTTATGATGAATAATAATAAAATAGAATTATTTTCAAAATTTTACCTATCTAACACATACACAAAAAGTATCATTTTTGACGAAAGGACAAAGTGCAAAAAAAATATGTAATATGTTTCTGTGATCCTGAAAAACAATTAATATTAAATAAACAACTTAGTAATACGTTTTTTACATTTTTTTAAAACTTTTTTAGTGAATTTTTGTATGGTGACCACCTTGGGGCCACTTTTTTAAAAGTCGAATTTTCAACTTTTTTTAAAAAGTGCCATAACTTTTTTTTATTAATGAAATAAAAAAAACTTTATGATAGGAAGTTAGGTAATAAGATAAAGTTTCAAACGCCGTATTATTGACCTTTATATGAGGCATTTCATTTCAAAACGACCCCCTTCGTAAACAATTGCCAATGTAAGACAATTTTTAAATGAATATTTCTTCCATTCTGTAGAACCAAATTACTTTTTATATTAGTGATTTCGAAAGTAGAATTGCTGAACTTTCTGATAATAAAAAAATATTTTTTTTTAATAATTTAATTTAAATAGAAAATTGAGTTTGAAAGTTAAACTTTGAAAAATCTCAAAACACGTTACCTCCGATTTTAATAAAATTAATATCAAACGAAAGCTTGAATATTCTTCTTTTTATTTATCAAACGATAATAATGGACATTTCAGTAGATTTTGAGAAAATAATTAATTTTACAAACATTTCGAAGGTTATATTGAGAAAACCATTTATTAAGTATAGGGCGGCATTTGTTTTTCTCAATTTATGCATAATAACCTTCTAAATGTCTGTAAAATTTAATTAATTAATTAAAATTTACTGAAATGTCCATTATTATCGTTTGATAAATAAAAAGAAGAATATTCAAGCTTTCGTTTGATATGAATTTTATTAAAATCGGAGGTAACGTGTTTTGAGATTTTTCAAAGTTTAACTTTTAAACTCAATTTTCTATTTAAATTAAATTATTAAAAAAAAATATTTTTTTATTATCAGAAAGTTCAGAAATTCTACTTTCGAAATCACTAATATAAAAAGTAATTTGGTTCTACAGAATGGAAGAAATATTCATTTAAAAATTGTCTTACATTGGCAATTGTTTACTAAGGGGGTCGTTTTGAAATGGAATGCCTCATATATAATTCCATTTGAAATCTACAGTCGTTCAAAAGATGGGTGACCACCTTAGGGCCCTCTCCCCTACTTTTTGTTTGTTTAGTTTTTTATTTTGCTTGCTTGGTATATTTTTGATTTGTTTCGTTTATTTAAGGTTCAACATTAGTTTTATTTTTTGGTTCTTTTTTTTTTACTTTTTTAGTTTTATTCTTTGTCGAGTGTCTTTAATTTTTTTCTGTTTTTTTAATTTTTTGTTAAAAACTAGTCGAAACTAAAACCAAACAAAAAAACGTAATAAAATAAATAAACAAAACTTAACACTAAGCAAAAGAAAAATAGGTTTATTTTTGGTTTATTTCTTTAATTTTAGTTTTATTTCTTTCTGATTTATTTTTATTTTATTGCATTTCTTTTTGGCTCTTTCCTTTATTTCCTTTGCTTAGTTTTACGCTTTGGTTTATTTTTGGTTTATTACGTTAAATCTCATGTTTCATTTTAGTTTTATTGGTTTTCCTTTTGCTTTATTTCCTTAATTTAAAAAAAAAATTTTTAGTTTTATTGCTTTTCTTTTTGGTTCTTTCATTTAATTTTGATTTTATTTTTTGTTTTTTTAGTTTCAATTGAAGGGCTGGCTGCAATAAGGGGACGAACGCGAGACTTGGAAGGGATACTACCAGTCGGGTAGCAGTGACAAGCCTTCAGCTGCTAGCTGCTACCTGACTGATATTATCCCTTTCAACCACGCGTTCGTTCCCTTATTGCAGCCAGCCCTTCAATTGTAGTTTATTTGGACTTCTTGTTGTTCCGACATTTGGCAATGCCAGTGATTTAAGAAGAAGAAGATTATGATTTTTTTACTGCTTTTTTATTTTTGGTTAGTTTGGTTTTACTTTTTTGTAAGTTTATTTTAAAATTTTGTTAGATGCATTTTTAGTTTCTGGCTTTTATTTTAAGTTTCATTTTAATTTTATTGGTAATCGTTTTGACTCTTCTCAGTAATTTTGGTTTTATTTTTTCTTGGTTTACTTTAGGTTTTATTTTTAGTTTTATTGGTTTTCTCTTTTGTTCTTTTCTTTAATTCTGCATTTTGTTTTTCTTTGTTTATTTTGTTCGTTTTACCAAAATTCTTAAATTGTATAAAAATAAAGTCAAAATTTGCTTATCTAATTTTTTCTTCTTTTTTTATTTCTTTTCATTTTTCGTATAAATTTTGAATGGATCATCTTGTAATGAACATGTTTAAAAAAGAATTACGGCAATTTTGAGAACAATGACACCTGACAGATTACGTAATCGCGTCACTATAACGTATAATTTCGCGCTGTGTAACTGCACGTCAAAATGCAAATTGATATTTGAAAAAACACTTGTGGAGGCGAAACGATAAGAATCGAGGCTGTTAACCGTTTATTCGCGCAGCACAAAGAATATTTAAGGGTTTTTTTTTAAATATCGCAAAACACTCAAGTTTCCATATTTTTCATCGCTTTTTTTATAAATATACATATATGCAAAGACAATCAATCAATTTAATTAAAAGCGTTTTCCAATTTACATATTAGTTGATAATAATTGTGATTTAAAGATTTTGTTGAATTTTAATTAAAAGTTGTTTTAAATATAGAAGAGCTCTTCAGCGTTAAATATTGACATAACAAAACCCCAATATTTAGGTGTCAAAAACCGATAAACAACCTCAAAAATTTAAAAAGATTCCAAATTTAAAACTACATGAAAATTTTAATACAAAGTTTTTCTTTATAATAAAAATTTATTCATTATAAACCTGTTATAGACCTATTATAAAAATAATAGGTCAAGAGATGACAATTTATAAGTTTTATACGTTTAATGATATATATTAGGTAAAAAAAACGTAATCTTAAAATTGATATCAAAATAAACACTAAACATATTATGTTTGTTTTTAAGAATATAAAGTCACGCTTTTTCTTCTTTTATAACTAAATTTTTTTTTCTTTAGAAATTTTATTTTTCGTAACATGAGGAATCTTTGAAATCTAATAATGTGACACCATTCTCAGCTAAAATTACAAGTAAAATTGAAACTATCGATTCATTGAGCCGCAGAAAATAACTCTGTGTCCTGGAAACATTCCTGGAAGGATATAAATACACGACATAAATTATTTTTGACGCTATGAAAATTTCTTGTGCTAAATGCAAGATATTGAGAATACAAAAATAGTCGGTGCTTATTTTAGCAACTCTTATAATAAAACATGGTTAATTAATTATTTTGTTTAAATTTTCAATCTATATTTATAATTACTTCCTCATAGAACATAGAGGAAGTATTGTAATACCAAAATTTTTTGAGTTTGATTTTTTGACATATCTTTATGTTATTTGACCTCAGGAGTTCAAAAATGACATTTTAAAAAAATGTCATTCCGTGTATGTGTGTGTGTGTGTGTGTAGGGGAGAGTCTCCAGTTGTGAGACGGGTTTTATTTTTGACCCGTAAATTGTAAACGGGTAAACGAAATTGTAAATAAAATACACCGTTCGAAAGGTAACAGAAATACGCAACTTTTATTAAAAGAAAGTGTAGTGTTTCGATGAACTCTAAAAATTTTACGATACATTTTCCGAGCACAGCGCTTTAAAAAAAAAAAATGTCTCCAGTTGTGAGACATTCATTAAAAATTGCTAAAATTTAATAAGTTTGACATAAAACGTTATGTTTAGTATAAATAATTAAATATATTAATAATATATACTATTATATACTAAATAATAATAATAATTCGACAAAATATGACTATCAAATAAACACAATTAAATGGCTTCAACAAGAGCATTAAAATTGATTTCTTCTGAATCAATTGACTTTTTTCAACTTGACATGCCCAAAAATACTAGAAAAAAAATCAAAACAACATTTGAATAGTATGCCTGCAAAGTCGTATTTTTTATGCTGCCCAGATGGGTGTTGACACCGTCTCACAACTGGAGATATGCTGTGTCTCACACCCAGAAATTGGCGCTATTTTGAAAAGGAAAATTAAATAATTTTCAACCGTAGATTGGAACAATGCAATATTGCATCACGAAATATAAGGAAAACACTAAAAGAAAATGCATTACATTTACCATTTCCAATTAATTAACTTGGAAAAAAAGTACTTTGCATTTATTGAAAAAACGCTTTTTAGTCGATTATCACACACAGTGTTGGTATTTAACAAAAACAGTTTATATATCCGCTTCGGCGTACACGAAAAAGTTGGATCATATAAAAAGAAATGTTTTTATATAAACCAATCGGCTTTTTAATATTGCATGTTAAAAAAAATTGACTGTCTCACAACTGGAGGTGTCTCACAACTGGAGACTCTCCCCTAAACATCGCATTTTCATAAATATCTCGAAATTATGAAGAGATTTTGGGTTGAATTTTTTTTTAAATTATAGATCTCACCGCTGCGGACATAAAGTGAGAGTACTTTCTGATATATTAATAAAGTTTAACTAAATTTTTTTTTGATTTTTAATTTTTTAAAAAAACGTTTTTTGCCCATAACTTTAAAAAAATGTTAGGACACCTATAAATGTTTTTCCATAATTTTGTAGAGTTTTTTTAGACGCATCTTTTGAACCCTAATTGAACATTTTTCGTCCATATTAACCGGAGTTATTAAACTTTTAAAAATCAAAAATTTTGGAAAATAAGACTTTTTTGAAAATTTTGTTGAATAAAGTAGAAGTAACTTTAAAATTATCGTTATCAACTTGTAAAGCATTAAAAATTGCTTCGATTGATCTATTTTTGAACCTAATTCGATAATAAATTTCGAAATTATTGGTATTTTAGAAACCAAAAATTGTGAAAAATGACATTTTCTCAACTTTTTTGTTTGAAAATTTTTATTTAACTATTAAATTATTGTAACTATCTTGTAAGGTATTTTAAAATACATTCATTGACTTAAAATTCAATCACTTTGACATTATTTATAAAAAGTTATTCATATATTTCTATTATTTTTATCTCCATGAGGAAGTAAAGTGTTCATGAAATGAGCACCAAAATTATAAAAAAAATATACAACTTGGCAGCGGTTTTTTTATATTTAAGCATAAATTGATAAAAATTGCTTTATTCTCTATTTCTGTAAATGTGAATAATTTATATTTATATTCAGAAAAGAGAGCAAATTTATTTTTACCGAAAATGGTGATTAAAATATATAGAGAAAATGTAAGAACTTTTTTGTTTAAAAATTTTCTTAAACCAACATTTTTTAAATTCGATTTTTGGCATATGTTTATATCTTTTTCCATGAGGAAGCAAGGCGTTCATAAAGTAAATATAAACACGTCTATTTGGCAACAGTATTTTTAGTAGAGGTGTGCAAAAAGCTCGAAAAGCCGAGCCGAGCCGGGCCGCAATTTTTTCGAGTCGAACCGAGCCGAGCCGGGCTCGATGTATCGGGTACCCGAAATTTTCGAGTACCCGAAACATTCGGGTACCCGAATTCACTCGAGTACTCGAATATTTCGGGTACTCGAATGAATTCGGGTAACCGAAATTTTCGAGTACTCGATTTAATTCGAGCTTTTAAATTAAAAAAATTTTTTTTTTAAAAAAAAAAAAAATTTAATTAAAAATTAATGTAGAAAATTTTGGATTTTCTCAAGGGCTCGAATCAAATCGAGTACTCGAAAATTTCGAGTACCCGAAAAATTCGAGTACCCGAAATTATTCGAGCTTTTTATAAAGCTCGGCTCGACCCGAGCTCGGCTCGAGCACTTCGAATGCACTGAACGACTATATTCATCGCATTTAATGGAGTTTGCGGCTGTCACTTTCCTTGGCAGAAAGTTTAGATAGATGAGACAGTAGTCCACATCATTGTCAGATGGTAGAGCCTTCTTAACATAAAGGTGCTCACAACCGGGAATGACAGTCATTTTTTAAAAAGATCAACACATTTTGTGATGCAGGATTTTGGTTAAACACGAAGGTATATCACAAAATATAATAACAACACTGCAAAAAAAAAAAAATTAAACCCTTTTTTTCTGAACGAATCTACACCCATATGTTGCTCTTCGAAAACAATACAAAATTACTTTTTTATTTATTTAATGCAAATTTTCTTTATTATGCTCACAGCTATTACTCAAATGCATATATTTGTTTCGTTATCAATACGAAAAGTCCGTATTGTCAACGAACACGACTTGCAATACTTAGATCAGTAAAATCTGCTTGCTGTCAAAGTTTACGTAGGGGTGCACACAACCGGCGCACTTCTCCTACTTTTTCGGTTTCATTTTTGGTTTAATTAGATATTTTTTGTTTTTATTTATTTTTTCTTAATTGGTGTCTACTTTTGGCTTGTTTACTTATGTATTTAGTTTTTTTGGTATATTTCAAGTTTTTTGTTTTTATTTTAATTTTTATGTTAATTTAAATGGTTCCTTTTTTAATTTTGGTGTTATTTCTTGCTTTTTCGTTTTCATTTGTAGTTTAATTGCATTTATTTTCAACTTTTTGTTTATTTTTTATTAATTTGGTTTTAATTTTTGTTTGTTTAGTTTTATGATTGGTATGAGGAGTGTCGAGGCGCATGAAAAGTCTCCAATTTTTATTTTCCGAATCTTTATTTTATCAAAATTCTTTTTATCTAATAAGAATTAATTATAATTTCTTTTAATCGAAAGAATAATTGTCAAAAACATTATTTTTTTCAATGACTAATTAACAGAATGTTTAATACTGTGAAAGAAAATTTTTTATAATCTTCAAATAACTGAATTATCATTTCTAAAAATTATTATTTTTTATATTTCTTATTTACACTAATATTTTTATTTTCGAACTGTCAATTTTGATAAATATTATTTTATAGATTTGTTAATAATTATAATAATTATAATCCCGAATTATTATTCAATATAATTCAAATATTACCGAATTACCAATTCTTAAAAAATTTATTGTTCCTAATAATATTTTTTAATAATGTGTAAATGTTCTATATGTTAAAGTTTCTAAATTTTATTTTTTCGAAATATCATTTGTTATAAAACTTTTTTCTTATAAATGTTTTTCAAAATAATTTTAACTTTTTCGAATTAACATTACTCATAATAATTTTCTTTACTTCTAATCATTCTTCATTATAATTACTACTACACTCTTAGTTTGAATCAGTCAAAATGTGATTGATTCAATCAGTCACGCACATTTTCACTGACAAATCATTGATTTTCATTGGCACAATAATCATTTTGACTGGTAAATCTGTCAAATATTGTCACTGATTCAATCAGTCACTGAATTTAACTGTAAACCAGTCATTTCATTTAACTGATTTGTCTGTTGATTATTTTAACTGACTTAGATCAGTCATTTTAACAAATACACCTGTTTTTTTTAAATATGCAAATAAATTATATTTATCTGCAATATAGACAAAATAACATTATTTCTTAATATAAATATATTTGTTGACAATTTTTACATTAAATGATATATTATTATGATTTTTTAACAAATATATTGTTTATTAAAAATCAAAAACTTTCTTTTTTTAAACAAAAAAATACAAGCAACTATTTTTCTTTTACTAATAAAATACATTGCTGTAAATAGTTATGTTTTGTAAAATATTTGTAGTTTATATTATATACTATTCGAAAATAAAATATTTGAAAGAATTCCTTCGTTTCAAAAGGTTTGCCACATCTGGTTTGTCTTAGGATGTCGAACTATAGGTTTCTCGTTACAATAGGTCCGTGTTTTATGACTTTTTCGGGACCCTTTTTTCTTATGAATTTATTTAGGTAGAAAGTTTGTGAAATTTTTTTGTACTTAAATATAAGATGGAAGTATACGAAAATTTCATACATTTTCTTTAAAAAGTCTTTCAAGATGCTTTGAAGCGTCAGTTGCTCTTCAGCTTTGGCATGAGGAAAACTGACGCCGCGAGTAAGAAAAATATTTTAAGTTTTAGTAATTGACTAATGACTGATATTTCTTATCTTTTCATCCTGATTATTCAAAGTTGTTCAATATATAGTGATAGTAATATTCTGAAGTGATTGTGAAGTGATTCAATAGTATTTAATTCCAACTGATTTGAGTTAAATATTTTAGAACGGTACTTAAGAATTGTATAGACAAAATTAATTTATAATTTTGCAAAATTGAGTGGTAGTGCTTTCAAATAATTTAGTTGTCTTTACTTATTTATGATTGTTATATAACAATTTTTGTGCATTAAACAAATTTCAGTTACTTATCTAATTTTTGTTCAATAAACAATGTTTTAAAAATTTGTTTAAGGGTTTTGAAACCTTGCACACCTTATATTAAAATTATTAAATATTTTAATAAATTAGTCATTGAATTAATGTAATATTATTAAAAATAATCAATTTGAACAATGAAATTTGCTATTATATCAATAATAATCATTAATAACTTCAATTAGAATAATTATTTTAAACAATAAAAATTTATATTTATTTAATTTATATTTTATTTTATTTAATAAATATTGTAACAATAATAATTTTTGTTACCTATGCTTTTATTATTAATAAAAATATTTTTTAAGTGCAGTGGAAACCATTGATCGATTAATTAATCCAATTTACAAATCAGTAAAACTTCATAAATTTATTGATAAAATTTATTCTTAAATTTGATAAAAATAACGGATTTTGAAAATAAAAATGATTACTTTCATGAAAATAAATTATTGTTAAGTATAATTAAAATAATTGATTTAAACAATAAAGTTTATTATTTTATCAATAAAAATCATTATTTTCTTTAGTGACAATAACTAATTTTAAAAAGTGAATATAATTGATATTTTGATGAAAATGAATTATGTAAATAATGATAATAACTTATTAAATTAATTAAATCTACAATTTCTATCATTCATAACAACTGCTTTTTTAATTAGCATTGACTGATGCTATCAGTCAAATTAAACTATACAAACAGTAGATTTTATTAATTTCATTAATAAAAATCATTATTTGAGACAGTCAAAATTACTGATTTAAATGACAAAAATTATTGAAATTTCAATAAAAGTTAATGATTTAAATAATACAAACAATTGAATGAAATAATAGATTCAACAATTTCTATCATTCAAAACAACTGATTTCTTCTGTGTATTTGACTGATTCAATCAATAACAGTATATGATTGGTTTGAATCAGTCAAACGGACTGGTCCGCCAGTGAGCGGGTCTGGACTGATTGAATCAGTCATTTTTGACTGAGAATCAGTCAAATTTGACTGATTCAATCTAAGAGTGTAGCACAAATAACGCGCGCTAAAGCGCGCGTGAAGTTTCTTATTTCACTTTTAACATATATAACAATAATGTAATTTTTACATTACATGTCACATGAGAATAAGACTTAAATTTTTATTCCGTTAAAGCATGTTATATTTTAAGGTTGACTATTGTACATAGAAAAGCGTGATTGCCAATGAGACGATAATGGAAGATATGTTTATTACAGTATTTTTGACTTATTAATTATCAAAAATAAATTACAATTAATAACAATTAATTACTTATTTGTTATTTTGTTTCTAATAGTTTTCTAGTCAAAATTAAATAATATTATTTTCATGTCATTAACATTAAAAAATTCAATTATTCAGAAGAATTCTACACAAAATCACTATTTTTCTAAATTTATTCTGTCACGCCCGCCAAATGAAGTATTTAATTTATTTTTATTATTACTCAAAAGAAATAAAATTATCTTTACAAAATTTCAATAAAAAATTCTTCGAAAAATTTATGAAAAATTACAAAAATGTTATCTTTTTAAATTATTGTTTAGCTATTAACAGCTAAACAAACGCGCGCGTGTAGTTTCTCTTAAGTACACGGAGAGAAATTTCTGTTAATTTTTGTAAGGAAATTATGGAAAAAATTACTGCACGGAGAGAAAAAACAAGGCTTTTCCCTATGAAAAAATATGCATTTAACGCGTGAAAATTATCACAGTAAAAATGCAGGACGCTCACGGGTTTTCCCGGTGAGATTCTTGCAACGAGTAAACGAGTTAAGGCCAATAGGGGCTAAGGCTGGAGTCCCATGATAGCGTTTTGCGTTGCGTTTTGTAACTAGGCCATGAGTGTGAGAGAGATACAGATATATGTTTGCTTTATTTGCACTCATGGCCTAGTTACAAAACGCAACGCTAAAAGGTGCCATGGGACTCCACCCTAAGGCATGGCCTAACCGCTAAACGCAAGAAATTCATCGGGAAATCCGGTGAAACTGCTACCTGAAAAAGGCATGAATTGAGCCCGCGCGTACAATAACAGCAAGTGCGCGCGGTCGAAAGGGATAATATCAGTCAGGTTGCAGTGAGAAGCCCAGAGGCGCTCACTGCTACCTGACTGGTATTATCCCTTTCGACCGCGCGCACTTGCTGTTATTGCACGCGCGGGCTCAATTGTAGTCACAGGGAAAAGCCTTGTTTTTTCTCTCCGTGTGTGCTTCCGTATAAAATAGGTTCGTTTTGTTGGCAAAGTAGAATGTACCATTAACCAACACAGTTTATACCTAAAAAAACGAAAATATTTGCTGTCTCTTTAACTACAAAAATTACTGTGCTACCTCAGCAAAGAAAATACACAGAAAAATAATTTGACATAAAAGCTATTTGTGAATGTGACATTCTTTTTTTACAATTCGTGTAATGAATTAACATAAATTAAATAATGTTTGTTAATTAATTACTGTTAATATTTATTTGTTTTACATGTGACGCGATTATTATATTCCATGTGTATCATGATATCAAATCAATATTTGAGGTTAAGTTGAAATTACATAGTAAACGCATTGCATACAAGGCACACAAGTTTGATTTCAAAATTTCTAGGTTAAGTGAAATCATGGACAGTAAGAATTATTTCATTTCCAATATTTCTTTATATCACTAATTGAAACATAAAATCGAAAACGTCGGAAAAATTTTCCTTGACAACGGGTGAGGAAAGTAAGACAGTAGCAATCGTAGCAATATTAAATGGATGTTCGTGATACTTCGGGTATCATCGGCCTTCTTCAACTTGACTTCATGCAGGCAGCACAGTAAAAATTTGTGGGGAGCACAGTCTATTTTATTAACCTGCGCATGACTATTTCATGGTACGGTTAATATATTTTGCTTAGGACCAAATTAGAAAGTCCTGGTTCAGCAATTTTTACAGTGCTTTCAAAGAAATATTCCGAGGCCATTTTGGAAATAAAACTGTTTTCCATATGAAATAAAATTGTGCGCAAGTCAATATTTCTATTCTTCCGATACAAATAGTTCAGTAAAAACATTTTGCACATACTTTCAGGTGACAAGCACAGTAATTTTTATTGGAAATTTCTCTCCGTGTATCAATAGATATTGAATTAGTTAAAGTTTTTTGAAATGTTACTTCAGTAATTTACGACAAATTCCTGTTACAAATAACAAAAAAACTAAAAAAATTTGTGAGCAAAAATTTTGAATGCTTTGCTAACTTTGCACAAAATTCATTTTTAAGCCTCCCAATAATAAATTGAATTTTTGAAAATTTATAACTGATTGCATAAATGCAATTATTTTCAAAAGGTCTAGGTCGGCCACCTTTTTGACTTTTGTTTATAACTTTTTTTTAAAAATGAATTTGGACAATTGAAGTATATGGTTGGAAAGTCCTGTTTAATAGGAACATTTTTTCTGTACGAAGTAAATTGACAGGTTTAAAAATGAAAAAGTTATAAAGATTTAAAAAAAAAAAAATTTGTAGTCCAGGTTGGCCATTACAGTCAAGGTCGGCCATGTTTAAAATTCAAAGGGCATTAATCGTTAAAAAATAAAATAACATGTTTGGAGTTACGGAAAATTGATTCTTTATTGTTTACAGTTTGTAACTTAATGAAATAACAAAATAATAACAATAAACAATATAAAAAAATAAATATAAATAAAAAAAAGTTTTGCACTAAAATATTAATAAAATTAAATAAAAATATTAATAAGATGATCAATTATATTATGAGTTATACAGAATTGCAGTTTTTGCAAATGAAGTAGCTCGTCCTTAACTTTGCGCATTTTAAACACATAGTGGCCGACCTTGACAGTAAGTAACATTACCGAATTGTTGTAATCATAAAGAAATACGTTTCGGGATTCGATTTTTTACTTTGTTTTCCTTTCAACCATGAGTCCCACAAATTTTCTGCATACTTGCCTTGACGATTCAATTTGTTTTTTATCTTTTATTAATGGTTTTTCACATTATGCACAAAACTTTTTTTGAGCTTTTTTTGTACCGACGTCACAGAAAACACAATTTTCGATTTTCCGAAAATGTAATTGAACAAAAAGTTAGGTTTCACTAAGACAAGCTTCGACAAAAATGCGCGTAGATGGCGCTAGTGAACTTGACAAAAAAACGCGAGTGGCCTACCTAGACAGTAGGCCAACCTTGACTACATTCCCCTAATAAAATTTTTCTCAGAAATTCAATTATGTTCAAGATTTTTTTAATATTCTCGTCAAAATGTCAATTATTTTTAAAAAATTTAATAAGAAATCTATTATTTACAATATTTTTATAAATTTCTTCGCAATAATTTAATTATTTTTATAAATAATAAAATTTCTTTTAGGAATTCAATTATTTTCATAAATAAAACTCATCGCAGAGTTTAAATTATTTTTAATACAATTTTAATCAAATTCATCGAAAAATGTAATTATTGTTCTTAAAAATTTTATGAAAAATCGTTAAAAGAAATTAATGATTTAAAAATTTTTTGATAAAATTCTTTATGAGACTTCAATTTTAAGAAATTTTAAATATTAAATAAATTATTTATTTTTCCATTTAAATTATTGAGTTATCTAATTAAAAATTTATTTCAAAATGAGTTTCAGTTAAAGTTTTACATAATAATTGATTATTAAAAACATTATAGCATGAATTTTAAGAAATAATTAAATTTTAAAATGGTTACAAATCAAATTCTTTAAAAATTTGTATTTTTCATACTTATAACTAACAATTCTGTAGAATTAATTATTTTAAAAAAGATTAATTGGATTTTATCCTGAAATTATTTGAAGTGTTTATTTTTTAATTCGTATTTAATTGAAGAATTTCTGAATAATTTAAATTTCGTAAAATTGATTTGTAAACAAATGGATTTTAAAATTCTCAAAGAACTTTTTTCAAAAATTATTAAAAATAATTTATTCCTGTGAGAAAATAATAATGATTAAAATTTATTTAGAAAAGAAGTTATTGATGTTTTCAAATAATTTCAGAAATTGGTAAATAAATGTAATTAGAACATTTTTTGAGTGTCTAATCATTTCTAGAGTGTATCAGAATTTTTTTTAGGGTTAGGGAAGAAGTCAAAATTTTGTCAAGTAATTAAGTTTTTCATATAAAAAAAGAAAATATTTTGCAGGATTTATTTTTTAGAAACAAAGGAAATAATGAATAATATAATAACATTAATAATTTTTTTAAATTAATAAAAATATTTTTGAATTATTTGAGAAATAAAAATAATATTATTAAATTAAAAAATTAGTGAAAAAATAATGACGTATAATATTATCTATCAGAATATATCAAAAAAACAAAAGCATGCACAATAGTCTAACTTCAAGTGTGGACAGACTGGACAGAATGGACAGAATACGACGATTATTATAGTTAATATTTTCTAACATGTATTTCTTCTAACTATAACTTTACCGAATTGTCACTTCCCATAATTATTATTATATAGAAATAGTATTTTTCAAAATTTTTGTAATATCTAATAACTTTTTATACAAATTTTTTTATTGTATAATAACCAGTTTTTATAATTTTATTTTATTCAAATAATTATTTCGTATAATTTTTTTCTTACCGAAATTATATTTAAAATAATTTTTTTTAATCGATTTTTTATTTTTCCAAATATTCATTTTTCTAAATAATTCTTTTTCATAATTTTTATATTTCCTAATTCGTATTTTGCATAACATACATTTTTTCTAAGATTTAAATTCTCTAATTTATTATTTTCCTAACCTATAAATGTCATAATAAGAATTGCACCGAATAGTTATTTCACATACAGAATATCCGGTTTCGACGTTTCCCATCTCTGAAGAATATGGCGCCAAATTTGAAAAAAGTTTATTATTTAATTATTTAAAAATTATTAATTATTACAAATATTGTTTAAACCAATTAACTACGCTAAATATCATTAGGGAAATTGTTTTAAACAATATTTGAAATAATAATTGTTATATTATAAAATAATAAACTTTTTCAAATTTGGCGCCATATTCTTCAGAGATGGGAAACGTCGAAACCGGATATTCTGTGGCTGAGTCCACAACAGAGAACTTGCTTTGCAAGTTGGTTAGAGAGCCTATGTTAATACATAGGCTCTCTAACCAACTTGCAAAGCTGATCTCTTTAACGTCTTCTGTTGTGGACTCAGCCTGTATGTGAAATAACTATTCGGTGCAATTCTTATTATGACATTTATAGGTTAGGAAAATAATAAATTAGAGAAGTTAAATCTTAGAAAAAATGTATGTTATGCAAAATACGAATTAGGAAATATAAAAATTATGAAAAAGAATTATTTGGAAAAATGAATATTTGGAAAAATAAAAAATCGATTAAAAAAAATTATTTTAAATATAATTTCGGCAAGAAAAAAATTATACGAAATAATTATTTGAATAAAATAAAATTATAAAAACTGGTTATTATACAATAAAAAAATTTGTATAAAAAGTTATTAGATATTACAAAAATTTTGAAAAATACTATTTCTATATAATAATAATTATGGGAAGTGACAAATCGGTAAAGTTATAGTTAGAAGAAATACAAGTTAGAAAATATAGTAATTATAAAGAAAAATGAAAAGGAGTAAAGAAAATTATGAGTAATGTTAATTCGAAAAAGTTAAAACTATTTTGAAAAACATTTATAAGAAAAAAGTTTTATAACAAATGATATTTCGATAAAATAAAATTTAGAGACTTTAGAATTTAGAACATTTACACATATTTAAAAAATATTATTAGGAACAATAAAATTTCTAAGAATTGGTAACTCGGTAATATTTGAATTATATTGAATAATAATTCGGGAATATAATTATTATAATTATTAAGAAATCTATAAAATAATATTTATCAAAATTGACATTTCAAAAATAAAAATATATTAGTGTAAATAAGAAATATAAAAAATAATAATTTTTAGAAATGATAATTCAGTTATTTGAAGATATTAAAAAATTTTCTTTCGCAGTATTAAACTTTCCCTATTACGCACATTACGGCTAATACATGACTAATACGCCTATTACGCTAGTATTACGCCAATACGTTATATTACCCGACTATTACGCTATATTACATGAATATTACACAATATTACAGGTGTAATTCTCAGTATTTTGGATGAAAACTTAGTCAATAGATTGTGAACAAACCTCACAAAATATTTGTATAATTTTTTTTAAAATTGATCTTTGACTTTATTAGATATAATGAAAAAATTTAGAATGTCGTAGTGCGTATATTTTATTATATAATAAATATTTTTGAAAGTAATGCAAGTGCTGGCATTACCGTGGTGCACAAAGCTTCATGATCGGAATACCGTGTGCCAAATACCGTAGATGATCTAGTTAATGTGTGCCTTATACCGCGAAAATTTCAACTTGTAGAATTCGCAAACGGTTGAATGAAATTAAGCAAATTTAAAACAATGGTTTATTAATTTAACAATAAATATTCTTATATTTTAGCAGATACTAATAATAACCCTTTCACGCCCATGGGACATATACGTCCCACCTACAAAAACCTCAATATCTTTGAAGAAACTTAATATTTTTGAGTCTAATTTAGTGCGTTCTCTTCAGGAAGAATAGGGCTTTAAAAATAAGTAACCTAGATCATGTTAAAAAATTCCTATTGTTTAAAAAAATTCATAAATTATTGTTAAAAATCATGAATTTTTAAAATATTTTAAAATCGCTTAAAAATTGTTACTCGGGGGTTTTTGGGGTCGCTGATTACGAATCCGGTGCTAGTTTTTCAAAATTCAAAATGGCGGATCTAATATGGCGGATGACAAATGTAAAAATTAAACGGATTGGCATGAAACTTGTTAATCGGGGGTTTTTAGGGTCGCTGATTACGAATATAATATCAGTTTTTTAAAATTGAAAATGGCAAACGATTATTTTTAAACATTTTAATTTCACCTGAAAATTGTTACTCGGGGGTTTTCGGGGTCGCTGAATACGAATCCGGTGTTATATTTTTAAAATTCAAAATGGCAGATCCAATATGGCGGGCTTCATTTTTAAAATCGTTTAGTTTCACCAGAAACTTGTTACTCGGGGGTTTTCGGGGTCGCTGATTACAAATCCAGTGTTATATTTTTAAAATTCAAAATGGCGGATCCAGGATGGCGGACAATTTTTTTAAACATTTTAATTTCACCTGAAACTTGTTACTCGGGGGTTTTCTGAGTCGCTGATTACGAACTAAGTGTTAATTTTTAAAGATTCAAAATAACGGATCCTATACGGTGGACGACAAATGTAAAAATTGTTTGGATTAGAGGGAAACTTGTCACTAAAGGGTTTTTATGGTCTCTGATCACGAATTTGTTGTTTATTTTAAAATTGCGATTGTGTATTTATTTATTTATTTCTGGCAGTAAAAAGTAAAGTATGATTTCATTGTATGCCCTTTCGGGCCTTTACAATCTCCTCAACATCACTATATTAAACTCTTCTAACTCACAAACTCTTCCTCCATGTCCCTACTTTTGCAACTGCAGCTGACTTAAGTTAGAAGTACTCGCATTCGCCTAGACATTCGGCCAGGGGAGAGGAAAACTGCAGAAAACCTATTTCCCGAGTACAATCGGTTTATTGATGTCGAGTCATGAATGTACATTTGGATAGCCATCACAAATGCACAAACATAACCTCGGCATCAAACCTCCCGTTTGATATATCTCATCAGTTAAAAACACCGAAACTGTAGCGATTCACAGAGGGTCACCCATCCAAGTACTAACCGCACTCAAAGTGGCTTAACCTCTGTGATCGCAAGCAACGGGATTCCACCAACCGAGCTATACCATCGGTTATTTTTATTTCTGTCAGTAGATGGACTTGTTTCTTTCTACTCTAACTGGATTCGTAATCAGCGACCCCGAAAACCCCCGAGTAACAAGTTTCTGGTGAAACAAAACGATTTTAAAAATAACGTCCGCCATATTGGATCCGCCATTTTGAATTTTAAAAATATAACACCGAAATCGTATTCAGCGACCCTGAAAACCCCCGAGTAACAAGTTTCTGGTAAAACTAAACGATTAAAAAAAATCGTCCGACATCTTGGATCCGCCATTTTGAATTTTTAAAAAATGATGTCATATTCGTAATCAGCGACCTCAAAAACTCCCGAGTAACAATTTCCAAGCCAATCCGATCAATCTGTAAAAAAGATGCTTGCCATATTGGATACGCCATTTTGAATTTAAAAAAATTTATAATTCTGATATCAGATTCGTAATCAGCGACCCTGAAAACTATGCATAACGTTACACTTACGTTTTTTTAACCGTCCAGTTATGCCTGGGTGTGAAAGGGATAATCACAGAATTCGTTATAAATCTATTAATAACTTTATTTAGTGCCTTTATTTAGTACATACATACCTAATAATATTTAATTAAATATTTTTTATATAAAACTGTATTTTTGCATTATAATGAGCAATTTATCAAACTTTCCGCACCTACAAAATTTAGAATTTTTTAAAACGAGAAATGTAAGTTAAATAACAATAATTTTTTATTTATTAAACACATACAATAAGAAAGTAACTATTTGAATTTTTTTGATTAACAAATTGGAATATAAATGGTAAAATTTGACAAAAATAGCAAAACCACGGTAACTCACGCACCTACGGTAATACCCACACTTACCCTAATATTTACTTTAAATAAATAAATAATGCACATAAAACGAAATGAAAAATTTTCATTAATTTACAAGAATAAAAAATTATAAAGCAAACGAGAACATTGTTTTAAATCATGAAACACTTGAAGCATTTAAAATCGAGTTTAATGTACATAAAAATTATTTTCCTCTATTTGAGGGTGTGGTACTGTACAAATATAATTTTTAATATCATAGTACCTATGAACATTCATATTTATAAGAGTCAAATTTCTGTGTTTAACAATCTAGTTAATTAATTATTTGATAAATTGAACTATGCAAATAACAATACACGGAGAGACATTTCCAATAAAAATTACTGTGCTTGTCACCTGAAAGTATGTGCAAAATGTTTTTACTGAACTATTTGTATCGGAAGAATAGAAATATTGACTTGCGCACAATTTTATTTCATATGGAAAACAGTTTTATTTCCAAAATGGCCTCGGAATATTTCTTTGAAAGCACTGTAAAAATTGCTGAACCAGGACTTTCTAATTTGGTCCTAAGCAAAATATATTAACCGTACCATGAAATAGTCATGCGCAGGTTAATAAAATAGACTGTGCTCCCCACAAATTTTTACTGTGCTGCCTGCATGAAGTCAAGTTGAAGAAGGCCGATGATACCCGAAGTATCACGAACATCCATTTAATATTGCTACGATTGCTACTGTCTTACTTTCCTCACCCGTTGTCAAGGAAAATTTTTCCGACGTTTTCGATTTTATGTTTCAATTAGTGATATAAAGAAATATTGGAAATGAAATAATTTTTACTGTCCATGATTTCACTTAACCTAGAAATTTTGAAATCAAACTTGTGTGCCTTGTATGCAATGCGTTTACTATGTAATTTCAACTTAACCTCAAATATTGATTTGATATCATGGTACACATGGAATATAATAATCGCGTCACATGTAAAACAAATAAATATTAACAGTAATTAATTAACAAACATTATTTAATTTATGTTAATTCATTACACGAATTGTAAAAAAAGAATGTCACATTCACAAATAGCTTTTATATCAAATTATTTTTCTGTGTATTTTCTTTGCTGAGGTAGCACAGTAATTTTTGTAGTTAAAGAGACAGCAAATATTTTCGTTTTTTTAGGTATAAACTGTGTTGGTTAATGGTACATTCTACTTTGCCAACAAAACGAACCTATTTTATACGGAAGCACAGTAATTTTTTCCATAATTTCCTTACAAAAATTAACAGAAATTTCTCTCCGTGTACTATTACGCGACTATTACACGATATTACTTACTATTGCACAGCTTTAACTCGGTAATACGCTATATTACTGACTATTACGCACCATCACGCACTATTACGGGTATTACATAGCTATTACCAGGAATGTGTACACTCCAGTACGCAAGAAAATACCCCCTCGACAGAGCCACACAAAAAAAAGTTCGATCTGGGGGTCTCACTATGTAGACTTTATGTTTTTTGGGTCGCTGAATCCGAATCCGAGGTCCATTTAACCTCATCAGATCAGGATTTTGACATAACCTCAAAAAACCTATATGGAGGACACATTTTTGAAAAGTTCATCGGATTCGCTTGAAATTCGTTACTTGGGGGTTTTTGGGGTCGCTGATTACGAATTTGAAGTCTGATTTCAAAAATTCAAAATGGCGGATCCAATATGGCGGACACGTTTTTGAAAAATTCATCGAATTCGCTTGAAATTCGTTACTCTGGGGTTTTTGGGGTCGCTGATTACGAATCTGATGTCGGTTTTTCAAAATTCAAAATGGCGGATCCAATATGGCTGACACAGACATATTGGATCCGCCATTTTGAATTTTTGAAATTTGACTTCAAATTCGTAATCAGCGACCCCAAAAACCCCAGAGTAACAAATTTCAAGCGAATCCGACGAATTTTTCAAAAACGTGTCCGCCACATTAGATCCACCATTTTGAATTTTTGAAATCAGACTTCAAATTCGTAATCAGCGACCCCAAAAACCCCCGAGTAACGAATTTTAAGCGAATCCGATAAACTTTTCAAAAATGTGTCCGCCATATTGGTTTTTTGAGGTTATGTCAAAAACCTCGGATTCGGATTCAGCGAAAAAAAAAAACATAAAGTCTACATAGTGAGACCCCCAGATCAGAACTTTTTTTTTGTGTGGCTGTGTTATTCTTTCGATTAAAAGAAATTATAATTAATTCTTGTTAGATAAAAAGAATTTCGATAAAATAAAGATTCGGAAAATAAAAATTGGAGACTTTTCATGCGCCTCAAAATTAATTATCCTTAACTAGCGTCATATTCCTCGCTCGCTCGGAAGACATTTTACTTCTTTATTTCCACTTACATTTTAAATAGTTTTTGAGGTAAAAATTTTGTTTAAAAAATTTTTAACATCAAAAACTCTCCTGAGTAAGCTAATTTTGTTTAAAAAAATCTTTAACTTCAAAAACGATCCTTATACCTCATACAGTATGAATGCAGGCTAATTGTTTATAACATTTTTACACCAATAGGTCTTTTTTAAAAAAATTATGTAATATATGTTTTCGTAGTGGTTTTTAGCGTAGAATCAAATAGCGCTATAAGTTTCTTATAAAAATCGATTTTTTTTCATTTGTTTATAAAAAAAATTGTTAAAAAAATATTTTTTTAACATTCAACGACAAAAATTATCATTAGATCCCATGCCAGGATTCCAATAGTTACTTTTATTATATCTGCATTCCTTTGCCTGTAGGCATCAATGGGTTAATGTAAAAAATCTTTTCCTTAAAGCATTTTTTCAGTTAGTAGAAAATAAATTTGACACAATAACGTTTGACTTTTGTTCCACTGAAGACCATAAAAATAAAAAATTAGAAATATAAGCCTGGATAAAATGTGGAGGAAAAGATTTTTTACAATAAAAAAGGAAAATAATGTTTATAAAAAAGTTTAAAATATATAGTTAAACTGTTTATAATAATAATATATACGTATATAATTGATAAATGTATTAGAGGCGAGCAGTAAAGGTCATATCATCTTTTAAAATACAGTAATATATAGGCGCTACTTAGTTAGCGCAACGCAAAAAAACTCGTAGCGCAAACTTCAAAAATTTTTTTCTCAAAAACATCAAAAAGCACTTCTTTAAAAATTTAACCACTTATTAACACTAAATGTGACTTAAAGTAAAAATAAATTTTCATAAATTTTACTTGTTTTGAAACTGTTATATTATTTAAAAATAATAAATAATAATATATTTATTACTTAATTTAGGATCATTGCAATCAATAGTGTGTTAATAATGATATAAAACAATTTATTTTATAATTTACAAAAAAAATTACATTTATTTTGCGCAAAGAAGTTTACTACCCAACGGTCATTAACAGGCAACGGGTTAACAGAAAAATAATTTTTAAAATTCAAACATATTTTTTTACTAAATTTTCTTGAAAAATCTGCATCATATTATGTTTTATATTTTTTGAAGGATAGTTTTTTGTACAAAAAAATTATTTCAAATTGAAATTTTTGTGTATAACTTTGCCGACCTGCCATTTCTAAGAAAAAATTACACGTTAATGTCTACAAGTAATTCCCATTCTGTAGAAAATAACCTTTAAAGTAAGCTTAAGATCATTAAAAGTGTTCATGTTTTTAGAAGTTATTTAAATTTTTGTAAAACATTGACAATAATGATTTTTTAAAAATATCTTACACAGAAATAGAATTGTTAAATCTCAATACTCAATAATCTAATCCTTTTCACTTACATTACAATACAACACTTCTTATTTTGGAAATTTCATATTTTGAACATTTTTTGGGCTTTGGAAATTTTGTATTGTAGAAAATTAATTTTTAGATTGTGTATGGATTAAAAAATTCAATTTTAAAGTTCTGAATGTTCTTCGCATGCTTTATAGTGATAGATCACAACTGCGCATGCGTTATAGTAATAGAACACTACTGCTCATGCGTAATAATGATAGAACACTACTGCGTATGCGTTATAGTGATAGAACACTACTGCTCATGCGTAATAATGATAGAACACTACTGCGCATGCGTTATAGTGATAGACTACCACTGCGCATGCGTTATAGTGATAGAACACTACTGCGTATGCGTTATAGAACACTACTGCGCATGCTTGATACTGATAGAACACTACTGTGCATGCGTGATACTGTTAGAACACTACTGCGCATGCGTTATAGTAATATAATCATACTGCGCATGCGTAACATTGTCCGAACACTACTGCGCATGCCTGACATTGTACAAAGCCCGATCTGTACAACGATTTTTGTACTGAGCGCGGTTGGTACAAGCTGTTTTGTACAGAGCTGTTATTTCCGGACTCTGTACAGAGATATTTGTACTGAGTTAGCTCGGTACAGAGATGTTTGTACAAAACTAGCTCAGTACGATTTCTCCTGTACAATGTTGTCCATAACAGTTGATTTGTGTATTGTTGACACTTTACCAACAATCAAATCAAAAGAATAATGATTAATAATTTCAATTATAAATTGGAAACGATTTCAGTATTAAAGCAAATTTATTCAAAGGTACACGTAAATATAATCATGAATACTTTTGACATGAAAAATTATTTTGAAAATAAATTGTATAATGATATAATACAAAAAGTGATCGATTCAAAAAATGAAATTAAAAAAGTTTAAGTGATTATCGGCGTTTGAGAAGATATGACGTATTAATAATTAAAGATGAAAAAAAATTGATAGTTCCTTTACATAATAATGCCAGCGAAAGTGTGAAATATTTCGTTCATAATAATAAAATTTTTAATATACTAAAATCTGCTCATACTAAAACATTCATTTCTTTAAGGATTGTCACCAGCAATATAAGGAAATGAGAGAAACTTATAAAAATTTGACAGTTTGTTCTGTATATTATTTTAGAAACATATGATTTTTTTTCAGAATTTTTTACCATATGGTTTTTTCTTAAATAAATTAATTAAATACTTTTTATAATATTTAAATCTTGAAAAATTTTATCATTAATTTTTACATCTTTTTTTAATGTTTTTTTTCTTTCAATAAAATAAATATATAGGTTTTTTGATTAAAATTATGAAATTGAAATTTTTTTTTGAGGTTGCAAACATGCAAGATTTTACATGGGAGCAATGGGAATAATCCCCTTGCCCCTCACCACCGCCGTAACAATCCTTAAGGAGGTTGTTTACAGGTATGCACATCTTCAGAAAAAATATTGAACTGACATTAAAGAATTTTTTAATATTATTGTTATTCGTATCTTCTGGAAGAAAAAATATCAAATTTCAAGAAAAAAATTTGAAACTTAAAAAAATGGTTTATTTATTTTTTTGCATATGATCAAAGTTTTCTTCATATTAAAAGGTTAAACTTTTTCAAAACTGATTCGATTTAAGTCAATGTTGGCTTATTTTCTTCAAAAAATGGCTCTCTATAACTTGACCGCTCAGATTTATAAACAAATTCACCGTTTTGAAATTATACTTATTTGTTTAAAAAAAGTGATTTAATATAAATTTTTTTTAAACAAATAAGCATATTTTCAAAACGGTGCATTTGTTTAAAAATCTGAGCAGTCAAGTTATGGAAAACCATTTTCTGAAGAAAATAAGCCATCATTGACTTAAATCGAATCAGTTTTGAAAAAGTTTAACCTTTTAATATGAAGAAAACTTTGATGATATGCAAAATGACTAAATAAACAATTTTTGTAAGTTTCAAATTTTTTTCTTGAATATTGATATTTGTTCTTCCAGAAGATGCAAATAACAATAATATTAAAAAATTCTTTAATGTCAATTCAATATTTGTTCTAAAGGTCTGCATACCTGTAAACAACCTCCTTAATCGACTGCTATGGACAACATTGTACAGGAGAAATCGTACTAAGCTGGCTTTGTACAAACATCTCTGTACTGAGCTAGCTCAGTATACATATCTCTGTACAGAGCCCGGAAATTACAGCTCTGTACAAAGCAGCTTGTACCAACCGCGATCAGTACAAAAATCGTTGTACAGATCGGGCTTTGTACAATTTCGGGCTTGGTACGTAACATATACAATGAGTATTATTATATATGTATATTATACGATGAATAAATGATAAAAGTCGAACGACTGAACGATGAAGTACGGAAATACACAAACGACGGACGATAAAACGACGACGAATATGTTAATATTATAAAGGATTATCCTTTTTTCTCCGTGTATAAAGAATTAAATACAAAGAACAAATTTTAGTTAAATAGGTAATTATAAAATCAATACAGAAATAATAATTCTTATATCGTGTAAAATTTATTGAAATAACTAGAATTTTCTTATCACCAATTTTAATATTGCATTTATTTTAATTTTTGTAATACTGTTCCATAATAGGGACGAAATTATGAAAGAGTTCCATAACTGGGACTTTTATTTTATTTTTTTTTTTACTGTTTTACCATTTTTTATTTGACAACCATGTCATTATTCAAGTTTATGTTTTCAAGTAAAAATAAATTATATTTTAAGGAGAATTATATATTATGTATATATATATATTTTTTCTTAATGGAGAGGGAGAGGAGGATAAACAGTAGCTGACGATGGAAGATTAAATTCCGGTTTTGAAGATAGTTATATCTATTTCTGAACCAGTTAGCATTAGAATAAAATCCAGTCTCTCTCCCTGTCGGGAATTAAAATTAAAGTGCTAAAATTAACTCGTTATAGTGAGATACGAATCTTGTAAATTCATCGATTTCGAAGTTAATCCCAGCTTTTATCGAATCCTTTAATTGCCATTAATGCAACATGACTGTTTCATTTGTTTCAGTCAAAGATAAATTTAAAGAAGAAAAAATTAATATTTAAAAATCCATTAGATTTTGTGTTTCTTTCCATTTTCCAAACCTATATATGGTATTATAAATATAAACAACAACAACAACAACAACAACAACAACAACAACAACAACAACAACAACAACAACAACAACAACAACAACAACAACAACAACAACAACAACAACAACAACAACAACAACAACAACAATAACAACAATAACAACAACAACAACAATAACAATAACAATAACAATAACAATAACAATAACAATAACAATAACAATAACAATAACAATAACAATAACAATAACAATAACAATAACAATAACAATAACAATAACAATAACAATAACAATAACAATAACAATAACAATAACAATAACAATAACAATAACAATAACAATAACAATAACAATAACAATAACAATAACAATAACAATAACAATAACAATAACAATAACAATAACAATAACAATAACAATAACAATAACAATAACAATAACAATAACAATAACAATAACAATAACAATAACAATAACAATAACAATAACAATAACAATAACAATAACAATAACAATAACAATAACAATAACAATAACAATAACAATAACAATAACAATAACAATAACAATAACAATAACAATAACAATAACAATAACAATAACAATAACAATAACAATAACAATAACAATAACAATAATAATAATAATAATAATAATAATAATAATAATTATCCCCAAGCCTTTCATAGACCAAGAGCCGCAACACCCAACTGTGGTAGCTCCACAGCAGACGGAGAGCACTACTGCACCTCTGAACGGCGCAAAGACATGTCCTAATAAGGCAAAAGGCGTTAATAAACGCCCCAGGGAAGGTACAAGCCCAGATGCGAGTCCGCGACGGGCGACTCAAGGCGGGAAGAGAATTAAGCGAAAGGAGGCTCCACAGCTTGGTTCTGAGTCGCTAGTTGGAACAAAAGAGGCGCCCTCAAACAGTCCTGGCAAGTCGTATGCTGAGACCGTCTTGAGGGACGGAGCGGACAACGGAGACGGTTTCAAAGTTGTTAAAAACAAAAAGAATCGGACTCCAAAAGAGAAACCCTCAGGTGAGAAAAAAGAGCTTCCGAAGCCCCCTTTAAAGCTAAGGAGCACGGAAGCTGTTAAAATTACGGCAAGCGACCCAAAGTTTTATGAGGGTATCTTGCCGCTAATAAAAGCAAAGGTAAACCCAGAAGATACGGGTACCGTGATCCGGAAAATCAGGAGAACTTTTAAACAGGAGGTTCTCGTGATAGTGAAAAAGGGCAGAGAGACCTTAAAATTTGCAGATGCACTGTCTTCGGCCCTGCATGGTAAAGCTGAGGTCACACCTCTAGTGAATAAAAGGTCTCTAGAGATTAAGGATTTGGACGAAGCCACCTCAGAGGATGAGGTAAATGCAGCACTAAGAGAAAAGCTGGGTAAACCTGACCTGAAGATGGAGTGTCGACTTTTGCCGCGCTACAGAGGAACTAAGGTTGCTCTAGTACGTCTGACAGAGGCAGAAAGTAATACTCTGCTAAAGCTTGGTAAAATAAAAATCGGATGGATAAATGCTCCAATTCGCGAGCATGTTGAAGTAGCTAGGTGCCAAAAGTGCCTAGCATACGGACACTCAACCCGAACCTGCAAAGGCCCCGACAGAAGTAAAAACTGTCGGAGATGCGGCGGAGAGGGACACCTCGCGAAGAGCTGTAAAGTTAAGCCGAAGTGCCTTACGTGCTTGGACCTGGGGAAGCCAGAGACGGATCACGATTCCGAAAAGAGAGCCTGCCCGGTTTACAGAGAAGAACTGCAAAAGATTAAAAGGGCAAATCCTTAAAATTTTTGCAGGTCAACCTGCATACAAGTAAGGATGCACAGTTGCTCCTAATGCAAACAGCAAGGGAAAATGAGGTCGATATCCTGTTCTGCAGTGAGCAGTATCAAGGAAGCGACCTCGCCCCTTGGTATCAGGATAAGGCAAAGAGAGCCGCCATAAAGCTGTGCAACCCAGAATTGCGGGTTGACAAGTTTCTGGAGACGAGCAGTGGGTTCGTGTGGATAGAGGTGGCTAATATACGTATGTATAGCTGCTACTTCTCACCCAACGACCCACTGACAAACTTCGAAGCCAGTATCGAAGACCTAGAAGCGAGCCTCACAGAATCCAGGCTGGATGTCATCATCACTGGTGATTTTAACGTAAAGTCGCCAGAGTGGGGTGAGACGAGACTCGACAAGAGAGGAATTCGTATTGGAGAAATGATCTCCAGAAACGACTTATTGGCAGTAAACCGAGGCAATACATGGACTTTTAGACAAGGTGCGATCGGATCAATTATAGATCTAACAATCGCATCGTCTAAACTATTTAGCCGCATAACCGACTGGCGGGTCTCTGAGGAATATACCGCAAGTGACCACCAGTATATTGAGTTCTCAGTCTCGATGGGAGACACACGAGGAGGAAAAAGACAGGATGCTCCTAGTCGCAAAACCTCCTCGTGGAATATGAAGAGACTCGACAAGGAAAAGTTCGGCCGGTCCCTAAGAGAAGCCCTTTTAATTGAGGACTTGGGCTGGGTGAAGAGGCCGAGCAGTCTGGATGCGGAGGTGCGAGCGGTGAGGAACATGATAGTCACCGCTTGCAATGCGTCAATGCCACGCAAAGGCGCCACTCCCGTAAGAAAATCCTTGCACTGGTGGTCAGAGGAGCTAGCCTCCTTGAGAAAGGAATGCCTCAAAGCAAGAAGGACATATACCCGATCTAAGGGAGATCCCTTGCTGAAAGAGGCTTTCAAGGAGGCGAAAAAGAAACTCAAGAAAGAGATCCGGAAGTCGCGACGCCATAGCTGGAAGGACCTAATCGAGGAAGTCGATAAGGACCCATGCGGTCTGGCTTTTTAAAACGTAACTAAGAAATTAGTGACGAGGCAAAAGACCCCCGGTCTGGACAATCCCGATTGGGTCAGAAAGATAATAAGTTCTTTGTTTCCTCCTGCAGAGCCATACCTTAGAAGGGACTGGAGTTTTTGCAAAGTCGAAGAGAAAGACCTCTTCACACTTAGTGAACTGCAAAAAGCAGGCAAAAGATTGAAAACAGGCAAGGCGCCTGGAATCGATGGGATAAGTAACGAGATCCTAAAGTTGGTAATCGACACTTCACCCCAGATTCTGCTTCGATGCTTCAATCTTTGCCTTGAGAGAGGAGAGTTCTTCCGCGACTGGAAGCGACAGAGGTTAGTCCTCCTAAGGAAAGGTGAAAAACCTCTAGATAAGGTTTCATCGTACAGGCCTATATGCCTGCTAGATACGATGGGTAAACTTCTAGAGGATATGGTTCTGCAGAGAATGCAAAGCCACTTGACCGAAGAGAATCGTCTATCCGATCACCAATTTGGTTTCCGTAAAGGCAAGTCCACGGTTGATGCCATCCAGGCAGTTGTGGACATAGCCAAAGCAGGAAAAAACAAATTGGGACCTGGGAAAAAGAAGAGCTTCTGCACGTTGGTAGCAATTGACATACGCAACGCGTTTAATTCCTCAAGATGGAAAGATCTCATCGAGTCGATGGAAAAGAAAAACATGCCGCCCTACTTGTTGCGGATAATGGATAATTATCTTAGCGACAGGTGGGTTATATATGAGGGAGACACCTGCACTCTGAGGGAAGAGATGCAGCGAGGGGCTCCTCAAGGCTCGAGGGTGGGTCCATTTGTATGGAATGTATCGTATGATGATTTTCTGCGAATGGATCTGCCCGAAGGTGCGGTGATCATCGGCTTTGCGGACGACGCGTTGTTCGTGTGCACTGCCGAAAGTGAGGAGGCTCTTGGGACATTGGTGAACGAATGTCTGCGACTAGCAAAAAGCTGGCTGCATACCAGAGGTCTTGAAATGGCCCTGGAAAAGACCGAGGCACTGCTGGTCGCAGACAGACGTGGTTATGAGCTCCCACGAATCGTGATAGACGGATTCGAGGTCAAGTGGAGTAAACAAATTAAATATCTTGGTGTGGAGTTGGATAGAAGGTTAAACTTCCACCACCACATGGCTACGGCGTCAAATAAGGCGATCGAGTGTGCGGCTAATCTTTCACGGTTAATGCCAAACATAGGCGGACCCCGTAAACAAAAAAGAAGACTGGTGGCGAGTGTCGCCCATGCTAAAATGCTTTACGCAGCACCAGCATGGGCCCCATCCCTGAGGAGTTAAAGATGTGTGACCATCTGTGAAAAGATACTGTCGGCGCAGAGATCGATAACAACGCGTATCATCTCTGCATATAAGACGGTATCTACGAGTGCTGTGCAGGTCCTTGCAAGTGTCCCGCCAGCAGATCTTTTGGCGAGGTAAAGGGAAGAAATGTTTCTCTTTTCTAAAGAAAGAAGTTCCTTGGATGAGGAATTAAGACCAAGCAAGGGCCTGATCCGCAAAGAAGCGAGGCACAGGCTCATAGAAAGATGGCAAGAAAGATGGGATGGTGAGGAAAAAGGTCGATGGACTTATCGCCTTATCCCGGCACTCGCCACCTGGATAAATAGAAAACATGGTCAGCTTTCCTATTACTTGACTCAGGCGTTCACAGGTCACGGGTGTTTTAACTCGTACCTGTGTCGCTTTAAATTACGCGAGAACGAGGTGTGTGCATATTGCCAGTTCCCTGAGGACAACGCGGAGCACACCCTCTTCTCATGCAAGAAATGGGACTTGGAGAGGCAGGCCATGTTCAAAGGTGTAAACAGTCAAGTTACACCGGAGAACATGGTATCGCTGATGACCCAGTCAGAACTTCATAATCTCGGTTATGTCGAAGAAGGATCTCGACGGCCGCCAAAAAGCGTAATTTAAACAGCTTTTAATTTTGTTCGTTTGTTTTTTATTAATTTATTTTGTGATTTATTTGTCCTTATACATTTTTTAATTGTTTGTGTTTTTTATTCATCTTTGTACAGTTTTATGTTTTCAATTTTTTTAGACGCGTTTATTTTTTCTTTTTTTTTATATATCCGTTTATAATTTTATCTTCTGACTTTTTACACTTAATTACACATTTGTTATTTTTAATTATTGTTGTGCTGTTAAATCCGCTTTATATTGAAATAGTTTTAAATTTTTAACTATTAACGCAGGATGACCGCAGAGAAAAGCAGAAAGTCGCAGTAGCGACAGAGTTGGAGCGCCACCCTCGAAGGCTAAAGTCTTACGACAGTTCCGAGGGAGGGTAAAGGGCTCCAGAAGAAGGGTTACGGGTTTTAGTGGGTCGGGCTGGCAGTAGGTCGCCAGTTTATTAAATTTACTATTTTATATATTTATTTTTCTTTTTTTTATCTCCTTTTGTTTTATCACACTAACCCCACATAAGCTTGGAGTGCGGAATCCAAGGTATCTGTAGGCAGATTTCCCAAAAGTCCCTAAGCAAAAAAATAATAATAATAATAATAATAATAATAATAATAATAATAATAATAATAATAATAATAATAATAATAATAATAATTTCGACTTATGGAACGACAGTATAAAATTATCTAGGATATGGTAAAAGCACAGAGGGTTGTTAGAGACGGGATTTTGAAAAAGTAATCCAAAACCTGTAAAAGACAGCGCCGTGGAAGCATTCCACTATGGAGAAAGCCTCCTCGGCATTGCAAAGGACTTATTAGAGGAGGGAGGAGAGTTTAAAAAAAAATAGAATCTCACCCTCCTCCTATTCAGGCAAGAAGACTGTTGAAACCGAAAAACGGAACTCCCCAGAATACCCCCTTTTCAAATAGAAAGAAAAGGGGAGCATCGACGACACCCCCTGATAGGATGTCGAAAAAAGGGAAGGGATCAGAGTCTCCTCAACAGACCGCCGAAGAAGCATCTGTTGACAAAACCAGGACATTCGCTGAGGTCGCTGAGGCCGCCAACGATAATTGGGTCGCGGTAGAAAGGAAGGAAAAGAAAAAGAAAAACAAAAAAAGGAAAAAAGGACAAAGTGGGGAAAACTCAGAGGGGGGAACAGAAAAAACCCTCCCTAAAGAAAAAAAGGGAAACTGACGCAATTAAAATATGCGCAAGGGAAGGCCAAGACTATGGAAAGATCATGGACAACATGTTCTCTGGGGTCAGCCCTGTTGAAAACAACGTTGAGATCCTGTCAGTCCGCAGATCCAGAAAGAATGAAGTTCTTCTGGTTCTTAAGAAGGGGCAGGATCTTACGCGGTTCAGCAGCTAGCTGGCCACTGTCCTCGACGGTCAGGCGGAAGTTACGACTGTGGTCTCGACGAGGTCGGTAGAAATCGTTGACCTCGACGAAACCGTAGTCGTAAAAGGAGTACAAAAGGCAGTACGGAGTTGTCTTGGCAAGCCCGATTTGGAAGTGCCTTGCCAGCTAGTTGCTCGGTACGGCGGCACGCAGATGGCGATTCTGCGTCTGCCAGATGCGGACGCGGAGTCGCTGCAACTCTGAGGGTGGCGCTCCAACTCTGTCGCTAATGCGACTTTCTGCTTTTCTTTGCGGTTATCATGCGTTAATAGTTAAAAATTTAAAACTATTTCAATATAAAAGCGGAATTAACAGCACAACAATAATAAAAAAATGTTTAATCAAGTGTAAACAGTCAAAAGATAAAATTGCAAACTATGAGCCTGTGCCTTGCTTCTTTGCGGATCAGGCCCTTCCTTGGTCTTAATTCCTCATCCAAGGAACTTCTTTCTTTAGAAAAGAGAAACATTTCTTCCCTTTACCTCCACCTCCTCGTGGAACATTAAGAAACTCAACAAGGAGAAGTTCAGCCGGTCCCTAGAAGAATCTATCTTAATTGAGGATTCTGGTTGGGTGAGGAGGCCGAAAAGTCTAAATGGAGAGGTGCGAGCGGTGCGAAATATAATCTTCACCGCTTGCAATGCGTCGATGCCACGTCGCAAAGGAGCCTTTCCAAGAAAAAAGTCCTTGCACTGTTGGTCAGAAAAGCTGGCCTTCTTGAGAAAGGAATGCCTCAAAGCAAGAAGGACATACACCCGATCTAAGGGAGATCCCTTGCTGAAAGAGGCTTTCAAGGAGGCGAAAAAAAACCTCAAGAAAGAGATCCGTAAGTCGCGACGCCGTAGCTAAAAGGACCTAATCGAGAAAGTCGATAAGGACCCATGGGGTCTGGCTTTTAAAATCGTGACTAAGAAATTAGTGACGAGGCAAAAGACCCCCGGCCTGGTCAATCCCGATTGGGTCAGAAAGATAATAAGTTCTTTGTTTCCTCCTGCAGAACCATACCTTAGAAGGGACTGGAGTTCTTGCAAAGTCGGAGAGGAAGAACTCTTCACACTTAGCGAATTGCACAAAGCCGGCAAAAGATTGAAAACAGGCAAGGCGCCTGAAATCGATGGGATATGTAAGGAGATCCTAAAGTTGGTAATCGATACTTCACCCCAGATTCTGCTTCGATGCTTCAATCTTTGCCTTAAGAGAGGAGAGTTCTTCCGCGACTGGAAGCGACAGAGGTTAGTCCTCCTGAGGAAAGGTGAAAAACCTCTAGATAAAGTCATTATATAGGCCTATATGCCTGCTAGATACGATGGGTAAACTTCTAGAGGATATGGTTCTGCAGAGAATTCAAAGCCACTTGACCGGAGAGAATAGTCTATCGGATCACCAATTTGGTTTCCGTAAAGGCAAGTCCACAGTTGATGCCAATCAGGCAGTTGTGGACATAGCCAAAGCAGGAAAAAACAAGTTAGGACCAGAAAAAAAGAAGAGCTTCTGCGCGTTGGTAGCAATTGACATACGCAACGCGTTTAATTCCGCAAGATGGAAAGATCTCATCGAGTCGATGGAAAAGAAAAACATGCCGCCCTACTTGTTGCGGATAATGGATAATTATCTTAGCGACAGGTGGGTTATATATGAGGGAAACACCTGCACTCTCAGGGAAGAGATGCAGCGTGGGGCTCCTCAAGGCTCGAGGGTGGGTCCATTTGTATGGAATGTATCTTACGATAATTTTCTGCGAATGGATCTGCCCGAAGGTGCGATGATCATCGGCTTTGCGGACGACGCGTTTTTTGTGTGCACTGCCGAGAGTGAGGAGGCTCTTGGGACATTTGTGAAAGAATGTCTGCGACTAGCAAAAAGCTGGCTGGATACCAGAGGTCTTGAAATGGCCCTGGAAAAGACCGAGGCACTGCTGGTCACAGACAGACGTGGTTATGAGCTCCCACGAATCGTGATATACGGATTCGAGGTCAAGTGGAGTAAACAAATTAAATACCTTGGTGTGGAGTTGGATGGAAGGTTAAACTTCTACCACCACATGGCTACGGCGTCAAATAAGGCGATCGAGTGTGCGGCTAATCTTTCACGGTTAATGCCAAATGTTGGCGGACCCCGTGAACAAAAAAGAAGACTGGTGGCGAGTGTCGCCCATGCTAAAATGCTCTACGCAGCACCAGCATGGGCCCCATCCCTGAGGAGCAAAAGATGTGTTACCATCTGTGAAAAGATACTGTCGGCGCAGAGATCGATAACAACACGTATCATCTCTGCATATAAGACGGTATCTACGAGTGCTGTGCAGGTCCTTGCAAGTGTCCCGCCAGCAGATCTTTTGGCGAGGTAAAGGGAAGAAATGTTTCTCTTTTCTAAAGAAAGAAGTTCCTTGGATGAGGAATTAAGACCAAGCAAGGGCCTGATCCGCAAAGAAGCAAGGCACAGGCTCATAGAAAGATGGCAAGAAAGATGGGATGGTGAGGAGAAAGGTCGATGGACTTATCGCCTTATCCCGGCACTCGCCACCTGGATAAATAGGAAACACGGTCAGGTTTCCTATTACTTGACTCAGGCGTTCACAGGTCACGGGTGTTTTAACTCGTACCTGTGTCGCTTTAAATTACGCGAGAACGAGGTGTGTGCATATTGCCAGTTCCCTGAGGACAACGCGGAGCACACCCTCTTCTCATGCAAGAATTGGGACTTAGAGAGGCGGGCCATGTTCGAAGGTGTAAACAGTCAAGTTACACCGAAGAACATGGTATTGCTGATGACCCAGTCGGAAGAGAATTGGCGGCAAGTCGAGAACTTTATAATCTCGGTTATGTCGAGGAAGGATCTCGACGGCCGCCAAAAAGCGTAATTTAAACAGCTTTTAATTTTGTTCGTTTGTTTTTTATTAATTTATTTTGTGATTTATTTGTCCTTATACATTTTTTAATTTGTTTTATGTTTTTAATATTATATACGCGTTTTTTTTCTTTTTCTTTTTTTATATATCCGTTTGCAATTTTATCTTTTGACTGTTTACACTTGATTAAACATTTTTTTATTATTGTTGTGCTGTTAATTCCGCTTTTATATTGAAATAGTTTTAAATTTTTAACTATTAACGCATGATAACCGCAGAGAAAAGCAGAAAGTCGCATTAGCGACAGAGTTGGAGCGCCACCCTCAAAGGCTAAAGTCTTACGACTGTTCCGAGGGAGGGTAAAGGGCTCCAGAAGAAAGGTTACGGGTTTTAGTGGGTCGGGCTGGTAGTAGGTCGCCAGTTTATTAAATTTATTATAACATTTATTTATTTTTCTTTTTTTTATATTTCTTTTTGTTTTTTTTATCATACAAACCCCACATAACCTTGGAGTGCGGAATCCAAGGTATCTGTAGGCAGATTTCCCAAAAGTCCCTAAGCAAAAAAAAAAAAAATAATAATAATAATAATAACTCCGCTTAGAACCGTGTCCCAAGCCCGGGACTCCATCTTCTATACGCATTTATACTCATTTATGTATTATTTTTTTACGTATATGCGTGTACATGGGTGAAGTAGTTTGGAGGATGAGGAGGGTAGTTTGTCGGACTGGTGCGTCCGTGTATATTTCTCGTCTGTGTGAATGGTACAGTATGAACGTAGGGTGCGCTATAAACGCGTTTATCTCTTTGTTTGGGCGAAGGAGAAATCAAACCAAAGTGTTTGGTATGTTCGGAGCATGAATGGGAAGGAGAGTAGCCTATAAACGGCCCCTGCCCTAAATGCGGAACCAGAGTACCCTGTAGACGGCCGCTTCCACGATTGGGCAGTCTCTTTTCTATTGATGACACTATGGATCCGGGAAGTCTGTCCAATATGCCAGCCTTGGCGGTATCCGGCTTGTCTCAATGGAATTGAAACTGATGTATGAAAGTGTATGTGGAATGAAAGAGGAACCCTTTGCGGAGGTTTCTTCCTTTTTTCTGTATGTGGGGGAGTGCTATAAACGCGCTACCCCTGTGAATGTGAGATACGCATGAGAGACGGGGGATGTACATGGTCGTTCTGGTCCGTCAGACACAGTACACATCAAATGTACACCATTTTAACATATATATATGGGTTACACACAATTACAACACACATTTATCACAACACACATCCTCACAATACACTTATCACACCCATATGATTGTTTCCTTCCTCGGCCCACTGGGAGTACCCTGAATCTTCGTTCACTCGTTTTCGGTGTTCGAGGCCTAGGGGTTGATGTGAGCTTGCTCTGCCGATGTGCGAGCCGAGGTAAGGAATCAGGAGCCAGCCCCTTCGGGACCCTGATCAGGAGAGACTGTGGTGGATATGGAGGTCGGAATCCATATTGCTCCGGGCGAGTCCGGTCCGTCCGTGTATTCCGGGACCGGCTAAGCGGTGGTTGGGCCTCAGGGAACTGGGGTAGGATACGTCCGAGGGTATACCCGTTCCCAACTATATCGACCCGCCCCTCCACAGACGATGCGCTGGTAGAAACGAATTTATGGATACCATCTTGAGAATTGAAAACGAACTGGAAAAGGCGAACAGCGAAAAAGAAATGGAGACAGAGGTGTCAGAAACCTCTGCCCCCGCTAGAAAGGAGGAACCTGCACCTCCGTGGGTTAAGGGCTGGAATACCATGCTACAACTCATGGAGAAGCAGTGTGAAGTAACAGAGGGTCTGGTTAAGGCCCTTCGAATAGTTAATGAGGGAATATTGAAGAATAACCCAAAACCCGTAAAGGACAGTGCCGTTGAGGCATTACTCTATAGCGAAAGCCTCAGCTCAGCTGAAGAGGTCAGCCCCGAGGAAAACAAAGTCGAGATCCTGTCTGTTCGTAGATCCAGGAAGCAGGAGATCCTCCTGGTACTTAAGAAGGGACAGGATCTCACTAGTTTCAGCAGTGCGCTGACCACTGCCCTAGCAGGAAAAGCTGATGTCGCGACTGCAGTCTCGATGAGGTCGATAGAAATTGTAGACCTCGACGAGACTGTAGTCGTCGCAAAGGTGCTGGAGGCCGTACGGGGTCTCCTGGGCAAGCCCGAGTTGGACGTGCCCTGCCAACTAGTTCGACGATACGGGGGTACGCAGATGGCGATTCTGCGTCTGCCAGACTTGGACGCAGAGTCGCTGCTTAAGACCGGTCGTGTCAAGATCGGCTGGGTGAGCTGCAGAGTCCGGGCTAAGGTGGAAGTTGATAGATGCTTTAAATGCCTCTGTTACGGACACCTGGCACGGGGTTGCAGTGGCCCGGACAGGAGAAATGCTTGCTGGAAGTGTGGTGATCTAAACCACAAAAGCAAGTCGTGTAAGAGTTCTGCTCGTTGCATGACTTGCTCCGACAAGGGGTCGGAGGAAGTAAACCACCTTCCAGGAAGCAGGGCTTGCCCAGTTTATTGGGAAATCCTTTCAGGGTTAAAATCTCAAATTCGGGGTACTTCAGGTTAACCTCGGAAGAGGAAGAGTCGCGCAGGACCTCCTGATGCAGACTGCCAGGCAGAGGAAGGCCGATATACTGATCTTCAGTGAGCAATATAGAAAGCCACAATTCTCTGTCTGGTTTCAGGACGCATCGGGGAGGTCCGGAATACAAGTTTGCAACCCGGACATCGCTGTCAGCGATTTCCTCGAGACGGATAAGGGCTTCGTTTGGGTGGAGGTTGCAGGTGTTCGTATTTACAGCTGCTACTTCTCCCCAAACGATCCCCTTAAGAAGTTCGACACCGAGATTCGGTCTCTTGAGAAAAGCGTAAAAGCTTTCGGCGGGGATGTCCTCATTGCGGGAGATTTCAATAGTAAATCGCCGGAATGGGGGGAGACCTGCCAGGACAGGAGAGGAATCTTGGTCACCGATATGGTCTCGGCGAATGACCTGGTGGTGATGAACCGGGGCAAACAGCTCACTTTTAGGCGAGGAGCGTCAGGGTCAATTCTTGACCTGACATTTGCATCTCCTCGCCTGGCCCGCAGAGTAAAGAACTTGAAGGTGCTGGATCAGGTGACCATGAGCGACCACCAGTACATTAAGTTTTCAGTCTCCGAGGAAGAGCCGGGAGGGTGCAATCGTCCACAAAAGGGCAAAAAGAAACCCTCCTGGAACCTCAGGAGACTAGATAGGGAGAAGTTGTTAAAGTCCCTGGCCGAAGCTCGCCTCATCAAGAGGTCCAGCTGGCAGAAGGAGCCAACTTCTGCAAAGGGTATAGCGCGAGAGGTGAGGCAGATAATAGCGGATGCTTGCAACTGCTCCATGCCTCGCCGGCGCCAAACAAAAGCTAGGAAGGGTGCTCTGTACTGGTGGAGCGATGAATTAGCCCGCTTAAGGAAAGAATGCAATGCAGCGAGGAGGAAATATACCCACTCGAAGGGAGACCCCACGCTGCAAGAAGATTGGCATAAAGCCAGGCGAATCTTCAAGCGGGCTATAAGGAGTAGCCAACAAAAGTGCTGGAAGGACCTAATCGGGAAGACCGAGAATGATCCATGGGGTTTGGCGTTTAAAATTGTTACTAAGAAATTAGTTTCAAGACAAAAAACCCCTGGTCTAGGCAATCCGATTTGGGTTCAAAAAATCATAAGAGCGCTGTTTCCCCATGTGGAACCGAGCCCCAGGGAGGACTATGCTTGCGTAGTACAGATGGAGGAGCTCTTCACGCTTGAAGAACTAAAAAAGGCGGCAAGGGCGATGAAAAGTGGCAAGGCGCTAGGCAGGGATGGAATACCAAGCGAGATCCTAAAAGAGGTCGTCGCGGTATACCCAGAGTTGCTTCTCAACGTCTTTAATGCGTGTTTAAAAGCCGGTGAGTTCCTCAGTGACTGGAAAGTGCAAAAGTTGGTCTTCCTTAGGAAAGGCGATAAACCTCTGGATAAAGTCTCATCGTTCAGACCAATTTGTTTATTGGACACGATGGGCAAACTTCTAGAGGGGATGGTTCTAGAAAGACTTCAGGGCATCCTGGTAGGCGAAAATAGCCTATCAGAGAACCAGTTTGGCTTCCGGAAAGGCCGGTCAACAGTTGATGCAATACTCTTTGTTGTGAAACTAGCAAAGGAAGTCAATCAGGGGAAGAGGAAGGGTTTCTGTGCTCTTGTTTCCATCGACATCCGGAATGCGTTCAATTCCGCGAGATGGGACATCTGCATTGAGTCAATGAGACGCAAAGGAGTGCCGACTTATCTGTTGCGAATGATAGACAACTATCTCAGTGACAGATGGGTCGTGTACGAAGGCAATGTGTTCCATCTCAAGGAAGAGATGACCTGCGGGGCACCACAGGGGTCTAAGGTGGGTCCATTCATATGGAACGTCATGTACGACAATCTTCTGAGAATGGAGCTGCCCGAAGACACGATTCTGAAAGCCTTTGCGGATGACGTACTTCTGGTGTGTACAGCGCAGGAAACCAAATTCCTCGAGATAAAACTCGATGAAGGACTGCGGCGAGTAGAGCGTTGGTTGTCTCGTCATGGCCTGCAAATGGCCTTAGAGAAGACCGAGGCTCTGCTTGTTACAGTCCGGCGAGTTTTTGAAGCCCCAAAGGTAAAAATAGGTGGAACTGAAGTCTCATGGGGAAATCAACTTAAGTACCTGGGAGTGACGTTGGACCGAAGGTTAAGCTTCGGTCCTCACGTGAACATCACAGCACTTAAGGCCGCCGAATGTATGGGTAACCTATCTAGGTTAATGCCCAACATCGGTGGTCCCAGGGAAAAGAAGCGGCGCTTGGTGGCGACCGTGGGTCTAGCAAAGCAGCTTTATGCTGCCCCTGTATGGGCTGATGCCCTTAAGGGGTTACACCACTTTGAAATTTTCAAAAAATTGAAAAAAATTTTTTTGCTTAAAATACTCCTTATGGTCACCAAAATGATATGTCATTAGTTATATATCGATATCTCAAGTAAAAAGACAATTTTCGAACTGTTCAAGCAGGGTCGCGCGCCAACGTTTACATTGTAATGAAAACTTTAAACGCGTTTTTCTCAAAACTGTATTTTAAAAATCGGTGGACACTCTGGATGCCACAAATTTCAATCGATCCTCTTAGTTCTTTTTTTATTTTGATTGTGATATAATTATCTAGCGAAATACGTACGGATTTTTCGAAATATTAATATTTAAATTTTCTAGACAACTTTAAATAATGAAATTTAGGCAAAAATATGGACTTTTTCCTTCAAATCGATGCCATTTTGCGAAAAATAAATTTTTTTTAAAACGGATACGTATTTCGCTAGATTTTGAGCTACAGAAACTAAAGCATTTTTACTTTTTGGTCTAGCTTAATTCTGGACCGAGTTATAGTGTCCACCGTATAGCGATACATTTTTAAAGCACTTTAACATATCATCTGTCAAACCGACAATTTAAAAAAAGAAAGAAATTTATATATATTTTTTTGTAGTTCAAGAGTAGTACAATACCCTACTGTAATTTAATTTTCCTAAAAAAATTTCTATTCTTCAATAAAAATTGTTGAAAAAGCTTATGTTTTGGACGGGTCAAAGTGGTGTAACCCCTTAAGACCCACGCCATCTTGAATAGATTGCTCTCTGTGCAGACAGGGAGCGCACGGAGAGTAATCTCAGCCTACAGGACGGTGTCTGATTGCGCTGCTCTAGTTCTTGCGAGTACACCGCCAACAGATTTGTTGGCAAAAGAAAGACAGGAAGTCTTTCAGCTCAATAAAGAACAAGTTGTCTCGCAGGAACAACAGAGCGGCGGTAGCCTAAAGATGGCTATCCGTAAATCAGCAAGAATCAGACTAGTCGATAGTTGGCAGGCAAGATGGGATGGGGAATTTAAAGGGTCAGTACCTTCATAGATTTAAGATCAGAGAAGAGGCGAAATGTGTGTATTGCGGCGCTGAAATAGACGACGCGGAACACACTCTCTTCTCCTGCGGGCAATGGAGTGAGCTAAGGCGGGCTATGTTTGACGCGGTAAAAACTCAATTCACCGCTGATGACATGGTCTCAACTATGCTCCAAAGCGCGGACTCTTGGCGCCACATCGAGTTCTTCATTACCTCAGTAATGAAGACAAAAGATGTGGACGGAAGAAGAGGTTAACCTGGAGTAATAAGTGGGGGCGATCCGCGGGAGGGGGAGGAGGAACTAATTCTCATTCCTCCTCCCACTCCCGCGGTTCCCCCCCGGTGGTTAATGGACCTATTGTATATTTTATTTTATTTAATTTTTTTTGTTGTTTTCTGTTACAGAATGGATAGAGAGATGGAAGAGAGGGGACTTCCACCTGCGAAGTGAAGCCAATAGGTAGTACTGCAGGTGGAAATAGAGTCCTGGTAATGGGGAGTTGGTTTTAGTGGGTCGACAGAGCCTTAGGCTAACTTGCTTTAGCTGAAGCTATACTTTGTAGTGGCTCGGAGTTCATCCCCACATAACCTCATGGTACGGGCCATGAGGTATCTGATAATGAGCAGATTTGCAACTTCCCTCGTAAAAAAAATAAGAATAATAATAATAATAATATGAAAACCAATTGAGAAATGCACTTAAGTAATTAAATTAAAAGTGAATAAAATGAAATGCAAATTGAAGATACAACGTAGTTGTATTTTCCTTTTTTTTTAAATAAAAATAAAAAAGTTGTCAAATGTTGTTCAGAAACTTTTTGAACAGAAAAATGACTCGAAAGTTTTCTTTCATTAAAAATAATGGTCTGAAATAATTGCGACAAATTGCGTGACCGTTGATAACGTCCGGTAACGATTTTTAATTAGCTTAATTAGTGTCAGCGACACATTTTTTTCACGGAGTCGCTCAACACTGAACAGAAATTGCAATAATGTGGAAAAAAGGCGAAAGGTATTTTAATATTTGCAGAAAAACTGTTATAGAACCTCTTTTCTTTCTGAGTGACATTAATTTTTTTTATAAAGACAAATTATTTTCATCCAATTAAAATAGTTAAATGTGTGTTTTACTTTTTGTAATATTACCCATGTAAATTAAAAAATTAATTTTTTAATAAAATTCAATTGAATGAAAGAAAAAAAAATATATATATATATAAACAGAATAGGGGAGAGTGGGGCAAACCGGCCATACTAAAGGTTTTTTTACTCTTGTGACTAAAGGAATCAACCGATTTCATTTTTCGATGGCTTGTTTAAAAGGTCATTTAATTTCTCAACTTTTTCCCAGAGACACCTATATTTTATCTTTTATTGTTTACTTGCTGTGTTAACTTTAAAAAAATTTGCAAACTGGCCGGTTTGCCCCACTCCCTGGGATAAACCGGCCAGTTGGGTTTTTTATCTATAATATTGCATTTGTATAATCTACAATAACAACAAACATAAAGAATCATGTGAACAATGGTTGTAATAATGTAAATATAATAATACAGGATTGAATTTTAATTAAATAAATAATTTTTTTTAATAATAAAACAAAAATGTTTGAAATTACCAGGGAAACAATATTAAAGGGTCTAATTCTCATTGGAAGACAATAATTTTTCATTGAAATTTTTCATTTTTTAATGAAAAAAAACATTCTAATTAATAATAAATAATTTTCTTGAAACTCTGATACAATGAAAATATCCTATGGCCGGTTTGCCCCACAGGCTCATTTTGAGAATAAATATTTGTTTAAAAAAACCGCTTTGCAAATTCATCAAAGTTTTTGGTGGTATATATTCCTGAGGTGTGTTCCTTCAAAACCTAAGACCTAATATTTGGAAATATTACACGATTTCCTCAGAATTTCTTTAAGAAAAAATGTCAAATTGAAAAAAAGGTATACTACACATATGGTTGTTTTAAATTTCTAAATAGCACTTTTGACAATTTCGCCATTTCGGAGATATTGACACCTGGCCGGTTTGCCCCACTCTCCCCTATAATATAATAAATATTGTAATTATTAACAAGATATAAATAATAATTTTATTTTTTGGTCAGTTGGTTTATAAATGAAACGAATCTGAAAGAAATATTTTTCCAAAAAATCTGCATATTAAGAAATCATACTTATTTTAAATGATCAAAATGTTAAATTTAAATTACCGTCTTTTTTGTGAAATTTTGTTCGGGAAATAAATTGTATTTAGTGTATTCAATTAAAAAGAATTTAAAGAATCTCACATTTCACATTTCATAGAACTGCTTTCTAACTCACATAAATAAACGATTTACATTCTTTCTCAATTCCTTCATTTACGAAAAAGGGCTTAAAATGATGTTCAAATTCTTTTTTTTCTTAATTTTTTTTAATATTGACACTTTTAAATTTGCCTTAATTTTAAAAATGAATAATTTGACTGAATAAAATGAATTATTTTTATAAATAAACGATTTATATTCTTCCTCAATTTTTTCATTTACAAAAAAAGATTTAAAAATTACACTCAGAAAAAGAGTTAGCTGCCATATCCAATTAAATAGTTGCTGGAGCGCAATCCAATAAATTGGTTAACACATCCAACTATTGGATACTGTTTCCATGCGAGTAGGTACCCCAGCTATCGCAAAGATAATGCAGCTAAAAAGTTGGATGTATCAACCAAGAAATAGTTGCTCCATCCAATTAATTGGATCGCGCTCCAGCAACTATTCAGTTGGATACGGCAGCTAACTTCAGTTTGAAATTAGTCTTAAAATTTAAAATAAATAATTTGACCAAAAGAGAAATATTTAAAAAAAATTTTTTTTAATTTCATTAAAAAGGATTAACCCCTTCACAGTCGAGTGAAAATAAAGTTTTTGTGCCGTAAGTGTTCAAAAAAACTTTTTTTTTTTAAAATCATGATATTGTCATATTTTATGTTTTTGAGGTCACTGATTCAAAATCCGTGGTCGAAAAGTCAAAATTCAAAATGGCGGCTTCAAAATATCGAGCAAAAAAATTGAAAAGTTAACGAATTCGTTAATTTCAAAATTTTTTTTTGTCGCCTTTTTAAAGTTGCAATTTTAAATTTTGAATTTTTGACCACGGATTTGAAATCAGTGACCTCGAAAACCCCCGAGTAGGCATTTTAAGGCATTTTAAAAAAAATTCGTAAACTTAAAAATTTTTTTGGGCGCCATTTTGAAGCCGCCATTTTGAATTTTGAATTTTCGACAACGGATTTGGATTCAGCGACCCCGAAAACCCCCGAGTAAGGATTTTTAGCCAGATTTGTTAACATTTAAATGTCTTTTTTTCCGATGGCCCTATAGAGCCCATGGACATACAGGGCACGACATTTTTATGGCTCTATAGAGCCCACTGGCAGTGAAGGGGTTAAATATTCTTTCTGAATTAATTTATTTTGGAAAAAGGGCATAAAATTATGTTCATTTTGAAAGCCTTAATTTGAAAAGTTAATAATTTGACGAAATAAAATCATTTTTTATAAATTAGCGATTTATATTTTTCCTCAATTTTTTCATTTATAAAAAAGGGTTTCAAAATTATGTTTAACTTCAGATTTTGAAATTTTTGATAATATTGACATTTTTGAAATTTGCTGTAATTTTTAAAATGAATAATTTGACAAAAGATCATTATACTATATGTATTCTCCTCCCGGCCCATAGATTTTGACCTAAATTTTAAGTTTACATTTGCCTTTAGACATAAATCTTAAAATTATGTATTCATCTCTTGGACTCTTTTGATTTGAATCTTGAAGTAATTTTTATTCCTTGCCCTTTTGACTTTTGACGAAAATCACGAGGTTACTTTCGCTTGGTTATTTTGACCAAAATCTCTAGTTTACATTGTTTTTAAACAAGCTGAATTTTTCCAGTTTTGATTTAATTAAAGGTCTCTACAATTAGCGGCGTCGCTAAGCGTTTAACCCTTTAATGGCCGAGTTTTTTGCCGTTATTATAAATGTATAATGTTTAGTAAATTCGATTATTCTATTATTCAATATGAGAAAAATATTTTTTTAACATGTTCCACCCCTTAAAACTACCCTTAACGTATATTACTACCCAAAAAAATTGATAATTAATCTAAGTGATAAATTAAATATTTTTTAGCTCCTGTCTGCTTTATAATTATTTATAAATATTCTCTGGTTGTTTAAAAATAAAAAATAATTATAAATAACCACTTGAACACCACCCTTAAAGTCAAATAGCCACCCCTTGACGATAATAGTTTTTGTAAATAATTTAAAAAAATCTATATATTCTAAATGCATCTAAATTATAAAAAAATGTTTCTAAGTGACACAAATATGGATAATAATGTTAAACACCCCCCATGGAACCCACCCCTATTTCATAATTATTCTTACATACTGTCAATAGTTTTGAACAATTAAAAAAATAATTTCCAAAGATTCTATAAGTTTCGAAAATACAAAAAAATATTTTTATGATGACTAGGTAATGATAGTAAATGTAAACTACCCTCTAAAAACAACCCTATGGTCAAATAACCACCCCTTGTTGATAAAAGTTTTTGTGAATGATAAAAAAAATCTATAGCTTCTAAATGCTTCTAAATTATAAAAAAAATGTTTCTAAGTGACACAGATATGGATAATATTAATAAGCACACCCCTCTCAACCACCCCTACTGCATAACAAGATTCAGGCGAATCTGATAAATTTTTTTTATTTTTTTGTCCGCCATATTGGATCCGCCATTTTGAATTTTTGAATACTGACATCGGATTCGTAATAAGCGACCATAAAAACCCCCGAGTAACAAATTTTATGCGAATTTGGTAGATTTTTAAATTTATCGTCCGCTATGTTGGATCCGCCATTTTGAATTTTTGAAAACTGACATCGGATTTGTATTCAGCAACCTCGATAACCCCCAAGTACCAATTTTTAGACGAATTTGATGAATTTTCAATTTCTCGTCCGCCATGTTGGACCCGCCATTTTGAATTTTTGAAAACTAACATTGGATTCGTAAACAGCGACCCCGAAAACCCCCGAGTAACAAATTTTAGGCGAATTTGGCAGATTTTTTAATTGTTTTGTTTTTTTGTGGTAGTTTTTATTTATTTTTTTTAACCTGAGGTAAAATTTTGTTATTAATTTTTTTTACAAAGTTTATAATATTATAAAACATATGTTACTTTGAAAACCAAAAAAAAAATTTTTTCTTGAATTTATACCCCTTCAAAATGAGACGTTAGTGGAGTTGATCCGTTAAGTTTTAAGAAAGTTATGATTTATTGAAGTAGGTGGTACGTATGTGTACCACTGGCCATTAAAGGGTTAAAATTATTTTTCCGTTTTTTCACTAATGTCACTGCTTTCATTCACCTAAGATCATAAAAGTTTTTAGGGTTCTTTTTGTAATCGTTAAATATATGAAAAAGTGCTTTGATTGTTTTGGTTCCGCGGAGAAAGGACTTTCGATAGTCAACGTTGACGCTATATACACACAAAAAAATATGGTAAATTTGACTACTTTTTTACTATTTCCTGTAGTTCCTATAGGCGCCCGTAACATTATTTAGTAAAATGAACAATGACAGAATAGTTAGTCTAACTGTAAAATGTAGTAATAAATACCATTTTTACAGTAAATTTAACTGCTAAAACAGTTATTTTAACTATTTGTTGTTAGTCATACTAACTGCTTCATTAAGTTGCAGTAACTAAATTTTCATAGTTCCCATAGGCGCCCGTAACAAATTGTAGTTGTAACAACTGTAAAAAATAGTTAAATTAACTATTTAAAGTAGTAAAATGAAATTATTTATTTGTTTTTTATTATAACCTAACCACGCTCGCACGCTACGATGACTGGCATTGTACTTGAGGACATTCTTCTTAGATTCAGTCATAATAACTACTCCGTTTAGTTGCAGTAACTAATTTTTTAAGCTCAAGGACTTAGTTGAAATGTAGCCAGCATATGATTTTAAATGACTCAACGATAGTGCAGTACTTAAAAGTACTGTTGAAAATAGTTATTTTCAGAATTTCTGTAGTAAAATTATCCACTTTTTACTAGTTATAAAAAAATTAAACTTACTATTTTCATATAGTAAAAATAACATAAAAATTTTTACTTTTATGACTTTTATAGTTATAAAAATAAATGTTTCTTACCACCATAGAGATAAATTATCAAAGGCTAGTAAGAATTGATTCTTTTAACTACATTAAACATAAAAATAACAAATTCCAGCGGTTGTTTTTACTCTTTGGAACAGTAAGTTTTAATTTATATTTTGCAAATAGCAAGAAATGGATATTTCTACACGGAGAGACCGAGGTTACTAATTTTTGTATAAAATCACACTAGAATTTACTATTTTCACATTGCAACCACCGGAAATAAGGGGACTTTTTGTATTTTTTACTATTTTCTACACTAAGTCACTAATCCGACAAATGTTCACCAAATTAGCAAAGTTTCTTACTATTTCGTCCAATAGTTCCAAACAACTGTAGTAAACTCAGAAGTATTGTGTACGTAAAATTACTATAGTCGTTTGTAAATGCAGAAAGAAAGAGTGAAACAAAAAATACGGACTTTTATCGCCGGTTTCCCATCAATTCTTGACTAATGGAGATAAACTGGAAGGATTTATGACCGACAGATTGGCTCAGTCGGATAGATGCCTGGCGTTGGTAGTCGTTTAAGGACCAAGGGTATAAGTACCCTTGGTTCGCGCCCATTAGCCTGGGATTTTTCCGGCACGTGAGACAATCTGAGCGGGAGGTTTGACGTCGAGGTATAATGATGTGCACCGTCGATTATTGTCCGGTACACACTATTAGAACTCGACTGTCGATAAACCGGTTGTACTCAGAGAGGTTTTCTACAGTTTCCCTCTCCACTGGCGAGAAAACCCATTAGACGGGTGGTCCAGGCGTAATGCGAGTACTCCTAATAAAGTCGGCTGTAGACGCAAATTAGGTTAATATATAGAAAAATTTCTAAGGTAGAATGGTTATGCTTAATCCAAAAAAAAGTATTTCTCGGGGACTCTTGTCGAAGTGCGTAAGGTCAATAGGGCAGGAGTATAAACAATAAAAAAAACTGGAAGGATTTTTACATATACAGATACACACACACTTATATATTTGTTGGATAAATATTTGAAGACACACACATGTTTATTTTACTTATATGTATAGATGCGGTTGATTAATACACTAATACACAACTGCACGCACGACAAAGAATTTCACTGAAAGTATACATCTTTGTTTCCTTATATATTGAATGATGAAAATTTACAGCCCTTACGAGAAAGCAGTTTACTTTTAACAACTTATTACAAGACATAGTCCTTGGTACAGGAATAAATGCAAAATTTATTAATTTATAATGGTCAATTTCTGAGATAACGAACGACCTACGTTTCACTTTCTATTTAATTATTGTAGATAATATCCAAATTTATTTTACATACGCGAAACATAGTCACTGTCAATGATCGGATGGCATCGGCTCATTTACAGAGATTGACGAAGTTAGCAACCAATAGAAATGCAGGCGCCATATGACTGCACTCGCTAGCCACACTTGCTCACCAAAAATTACTACAGTGGATCGTAGGTTTTAGTGGAAAATGTTTTCATTTGTCAGATTTTGTCTAATTAAATTAGAGAAAACTATAATCAATTTTTGCTACATTTACAACTCTTACACAAAATATTAAAACTTGCTATTTCAATGAAGCAAATTTATCTATTTCTTTTGTAAATTTATCTAATTCTGTAGTACATTATGCTAAAAGTCCCCTTATTTCCGGTCATTGCAACCATTTTTAGTAATTTTTACAAATGTGGGTCTCTCCGTGTACTACAGAAATTCTGAAAATAACTATTTTTAACAGTATTTTTAACTACTGCACTATTGTTGAGTTATTCACAATCATAACGTGTAGTAGTATTTTTAACTACATGAAACCAACTATTCAATTTTAGTTTCACTAACTATGGAAGTTTAGTTAAAATGCTGCTGAATATGGTAGTTTTAACTACATTTTTTTAACTGCACATAACCAATGGGAAACGCCAGTGTAGTGCCGATGTTCACCACTGACTTAGTACTCAGACGATTGTTCGGCGTAGTCTAGCCGAGCCTCGACAATTAGTGCTGGCGCAGTACAGAATTTTTGTTTCGCCAAAGCTTGGACAAGCCACGGCGGCAAGTGCTGGCTGAGTATAGAAAAGTTGTTCACAACGCTCTTTGCCAACATTGCTTTTTTGACATAAACTTGAAAAAAATTATAAAAAAAGTTTATGAATGTTTATAAATATAAGTTTATTGAAAAAAATTAATATTTTACTTTTCAGTTGTTCATTTTTTATTCTTATTAAATTTAATAATAACAATTTAACACAATTGTCTAATTTTGTAAACAATAAATTATTTAAACAAATTAAAATTATGAAAAAAATTTAAACTTTAATCTCAATAATAATTTGGTTCCTATTAAAATACTATTATCCTTCTTACTATAAATAAAAAATTTAATTTACACTACCGTCGGGAATTATCGGTACGGCTGCACACGCACGGCCTAAAAACATACCAATCTTTAAATCACGATTTTTTTGTAAATACAAATGTCAGAAAATTAACAAATATACCATTCGAAAGATTATTAAATTCTACGATTAATGGTACATAACTGAAAATTTTAATAATTTATACAAAGATTGCAGCAATTGACAAATTTGACAAAAAAATTTTAAAAATACAATTTTTTTGGAAATTTTTTCAACCCCTGCACATTTTTTAAAAATTGCAGAAAAAATTTGAAACTTATATAGGTGTGATCATTCAAGTCTCATCTTTAATTTAAGACCAAAAGAATTCAAAAATCTTAATCGGTTAGCGAGATATCATTATAAACGGACGAGCATTTTCAGCCAAAAACCGTTCAAAATCGACTAATTCAATGCATTTGTCAAAAACATGCTCGGACGTTTATAATGATATCTCACGAACCGAATAAGTTTTTTGAATTCTTTTGGTCTTAAATTAAAGATGAGACTTGCATGATCACATCTATATAAGTTTCAAATTTTTTCTAAAATTTTTAAAAAATGTGCAGGGGTTGAAAAAATTTTCAAAAAAATAGTATTTTAAAAATTTTTTTGTCAAATTTGTCAATTGCTGCAATCTTTGTATAAATTATTAAAATGTTTAGTTATGTACCATTAATCGTAGAATTTAATAATCTTTCGAATGGTATATTTGTTAATTTTCTGACATTTGTATTTACAAAAAAATCGTGATATAAAGATTGGTATGTTTTTGGGCCGTGCGTGTGCAGCCGTACCGATAATTCCCGACGGTAGTGTAATTATTAAAAATTTAGTTTAATTTATTTTATTTCAATTTATTATTTCTAACGTATCCCTATTTTTTCTTATCTTAAACTCAATAATTGTATGTCTGAATGATACTGAGATATTAATACTTTACATGTGTCGTTAGCATAGTGGTTAGAGCGTTAGTCTGTTAGTCCGTAGGTCGTAGGTTCGATTCCCCTCGTCAGCAATTTTGTTTATTTTCATAGGTTTGCGATATTTCTAGATTCCAATCGTTAGGTACTAACATATAAAAATCTAATGCACACTTACTGTAATTGTTTATTATTTAATTTTTAAATGTTATAAACAATTTTTTTCTACTTCATTTACTATATCCATTGTTAGTCTCCATCTTCAATACAATTTCTTTAAGAAGAGAAATATTTTATGAATAATAACTATTTATTAATATTATTTACCATTTTGTCGTTAAATTATTTATAATTATGAATTTACGACTAATTAATAACAATACGGCATTTATTGCGGCAATATTCTCAGCCAGCACTGGTCCAGTGCTGCGCCAGCGCTCTCTGGCAGCACTGACTGACAGTACTTCGGCAGCGCCAGACGGCGTTATCATCCCAGTGCCATGGTGTGGATGTTTTTACCACTCACGTTCTTTCTCTGTAGAAAAAAATGATCTTTTCAACTGCATAAATAGTAAAAATAACTATTTTCAACAATTGATTTTACTATATGAAAACAGTACATTTCTTTCTTTCTCTGCAACTAGTAAGAAATAGTTGTTTTGACTACATAAATTATAAAAGTAACAACTTTCAGAGGTTGTATTTACTATTTAAAAACAGTAAGTCTCTTTTTGCTTGCAACTAATACAAAATAGTTATTTTTGCTACCACAATAGTAAAATTAACTATTTTTAACAATAGTTATTACTACTACATTATAGTTGAGCCATTTACAAGCATCTGTTAGTTATTTCAACTACGTAAAGTAGTTATTTTAACTACATAAAACCAACTACTTTATTTTGGTTTCACTAACTGAGGAAGTGTAGTTAAAATGCTGATGAATATGGTATTTTTAACTACTTTTTTCTGACTACACAAATGTGGTTGTTTTTACCATTCGCATTTTTTTCTGTGTAACTTCAAAATTATCCACTACTTTTTAGGTTACTCATCTTGCCCATAAATTTGAAAAAAAAATTTGAGATGTCGACCTTTATTGACTTGTCAATTTTGACCTAAAACTTAAGATTATGTTTTCTGCTCAATCTGTTTTTTTGGTCGTTAATTACAAACTTGATGCGCTTTTAAAAAATTAAAATGGTGGTACAAAGGCAAAGTCTTCAAAACTAAGCATTTAAAAATCACTACCCGGGGATTTTTTGAGTTGCTGATTTCAATTTTGGTGTCAATTTTAAAGAATTAAAAATGTCGGATTCAATATGGCGGTAAAAAGAGAAAAACTTGAAATAAGTAACTAAAAATCACAATTCGGAAGTTTCTGGTGTTGCTGATTACGAATAAACCCACTGGAAAATTTACAACTGGCGGAGTACTGCGCCAGCACTGGCAGTACTGGCAGCTACGCTGACAGACAGCACTGGCATAACTCTGGGATGATAACGCTGTCTAACGCTGGCGAAGTACTGCCTACCAGTGCTGCCAGACAGCGCTGGCGCAGCACTAGACCAGTGCTGGCTAAGAATATTGCCGCAATAAATGCCGTATTGTTATTAATTAGTTGTAAATTCATAATTATAAATAATTTAACAACAAAATGGTAAATAATATAAATAAATAGTTATTATTCATAAAATATTTCTCTTCTTAAAGAAATTGTATTAAAGATGGAGACTAACAATGGATATAGTAAATGAAGTAGAAAAAAAATTGTTTATAACATTTAAAAATTAAATAATAAACAATTACAGTAAGTGTGCATTAGAGTTTCATATTTTAGTACCTAACGATTGGAATCTAGAAATATCGCAAACCTATGAAAATAAACAAAATTGCTGACGAGGAGAATCGAACCTACAACTTACGGACTAACAGACTAACGCTCTAACCACTATGCTAACGACACATGTGTACAGTAAAGTATTAATATCTCAGTATCATTCAGACATACAATTATTGAGTCAAAGATAAGAAAAAATAGGGATACGTTAGAAATAATAAATTGAAATAAAATAAATTAAACTAAATTTTTAATAATTAAATTAAATTACTTTACTTATTGCATTTAACATTTTACGTAATTTTTAAATTACGTGGTAATTTTTTAATAATTTTTTATTCATAGTAAGAAGTATAATAGTATTTTAATAGGAACCAAATTATTGTTGAGATTAAAGTTTAAATTTTGTTTATAATTTTAATTTGTTTAAATAATTTATTATTTACAAAATTAGACAATTATGTTAAATTGTTATTATTAAATTTAATAAAAATAAAAAATGAACAACTGAAAAGTAAAATATTAATTTTTTTCAATAAATTTATATTTATAAACATTCATAAACTTTTTTTATAATCTTTTTCAAGTTTATGTCAAAAAAGCAATGTTGGCAAAGAGCGTCGTGAACAATTTTTCTATACTCAGCCAGCACTTGCCGCCGTGGCTTGTCCAAGCTTTGGCGAAACAAAAATTCTGTACTGCGCCAGCCCTAATTGTCGAGGCTCGGCTAGACTACGCCGAACAATCGTCTGAGTACTAAGCCAGTGGTGAACATCGGCACTACACTGGCATTTCCCATTGGGAAGTGTCAATTTTTGAAAATTACCAATGTCGGAGTCAATTTGGCGATGAAAAAAATTTAAATGTCGACTTCAGCTTCTAAAAATCATTACTTGAAAGTTTTTCGGAATTATTAATTACGAATTTAGTGTCAGATATTAAAAATTAAAAACAGTGGCTAATCAAATTCTCCAAGAATCCAAAAACTCTTTAATATTTTATACACGGAAAGACTTTGTGTTTCAAAATTTAACATGATCATGTCAAACAGGGGAAAACGATGTTTTTATGTTATTTAATCGTATTAATGTATCAACTATTAATGTGGTTTATACTAAAGATTGGCACGGACCATACTAATTTTTTGTATTACTTTGTTAAAAGCTGATACGTTCGTACGATTAAATAACATAAAAACATCGTTTTCCCCTGTTTCAAATGCATCATATTAAAGTTTGATATGAATTCTATTAATTTTTGAAACAAAAAGTTTTTCAGTGTACTATTTTTATTTCAGATTTAGAGTTATTAGTTCGCTGAAGAAAAAAATTCCATTATAAAGTTCTTGTTGTTTCTTATCAACTTTCGTCAGTAAACTTTTTTTTTTGTCTTTGCCAATTTCTTTGATAATCTCGATCGCGAAAGATCGTCGCTCGTTAACTGGTCTCGTTATACTTGAGCTTTCAAAGTGGGTGCGTATATATATATATATATATATATATATATATATATATATATATATATATATATATATATATATATATATATATATATATATATATATATATATATATATATATGGCCACAACTCCGCACAAAGTATATATTCGTGAACGCTATCGATCATCACCAGACTCATAAAAGCGCGCGGATGGGAAACTTTCAAATATCAAGTAGAGTTTGCCAAGGTACTTTCCTCCACAGTATACCTCCCTATATCTACTGATCCGATGCCATATCTTTCACTTTTTATTATACATATATTGTCTGACTGCCCTTCACAGAATATTACTCATTTCCCCCCACCCATTATACCAAAAGTTTCTTTTTTCAAACTTTTCAATTCTCTAGAGTCGAGGAAACATTCTTTTAATTTAGATAATAAAACATTTCCCTTACCAATCAACACGCAGCACTCTTTTTAATTTAAATTTGTATAATTTCTGTGGTGCAAAAAAAAAGTTTTAACCGCAACATTTTTTTTCAAACAGATGATTTCATGGAAAACACTTTTTCGGAGGGTTTTTTTAGTTATTTTTTCGAAAATTTTTTATTTTTAAGTAAATTTGATTAAATAAAAGATTAAATTAAATAAATATTTAACAATCTTTTTATGGCGTGAAATAATTTTTCTCACTTTAATAAAGACCTTAATTTTAAGATTGTTTTTGACATATATAACTTTTAAGAAAATTTTTAAATAAAATTTTATTTCTTGATTTTTAATAATAAAAAATGATAATTTAGATTACAGAAATATAGAAATATTAATACAATTTTGTCTTAATATGCATTTTCAATTATTCTTGACCTCAAATTTGATAATTCTTTCGCAATTTTGACATAATATTTTTTATTTAAATTTTCTGTTGATTTTGTATATACCCAATGGGAAATTTACAACTGGCGTAGTACTGCGCCAGCACTGGCAGCACTGGCGGCAAGGCTGAGAGCCAGCACTGGCATGGCACTGGGATGATAACGCCGTCTGGCGCTGCCGAAGTACTGTCTGTCAGTGCTGCCAGACAGCGCTGGCGCAGCACTGGACCAGTGCTGGCTGAGAATATTGCCGCAATAAATGCCGTATTGTTATTAATTAGTCGTAAATTAATAATTATAAATAATTTAACAACAAAATGGTAAATAATATTAATAAATAGTTATTATTCATAAAATATTTCTCTTCATAAAGAAATTGTATTAAAGATAGAGACTAACAATGGATACAGTAAATGAAGTAGAAAAAAATTGTTTATAACATTTAAAAATTAAATAATAAACAATTACAGTAAGTGTGCATTAGATTTTCATATTTTAGTACCTAACGATTGGAATCTAGAAATATCGCAAACCTATGAAAATAAACAAAATTGCTGACGAGGGGAATCGAACCTACGACCTACGGACTAACAGACTAACGCTCTAACCACTATGCTAACGACACGTGTGTACAGAAAAGTATTAATATCTCAGTATCATTCAGACATACAATTATTGAGTCAAAGATGAGAAAAAAATAGGGATACGTTAGAAATAATAAATTGAAATAAAATAAATTAAACTAAATTTTTAATAATTATAAATTAAATTACTTTACTTATTGCATTTAACATTTTACGTAATTCTTAAATTACGTGGTAATTTTTTAATAATTTTTTATTCATAGTAAGAAGTATAATAGTATTTTAATAGGAACCAAATTATTATTGAGATTAAAGTTTAAATTTTGTTTATAATTTTAATTTGTTTAAATAATTTATTATTTACAAAATTAGACAATTGTGTTAAATTGTTATTATTAAATTTAATAAGAATAAAAAATGAACAACTGAAAAGTAAAATATTTTTTCAATAAATTTATATTTATAAACATTCCTAAACTTTTTTTATAATTTTTTTCAAGTTTATGTCAAAAAAGCAATGTTGGCAAAGAGCGTTGTGAACAATTTTTCTATACTCAGCCAGCACTTGCCGCCGTGGCTTGTCCAAGCTTTGGCGAAACAAAAATTCTGTACTGCGCCAGCACTAATTGTCGAGGCTCGGCTAGACTACGCCGAACAATCGTCTGAGTACTAAGCCAGTGGTGAACATCGGCACTGCACTGGCATTTCCCATTGGGTACCTATATTGAATGTTTTTTTTAAATCTTGAGATTTTCTTGTCGTGTTTTGACAAAAAATTTAAAGTTATCTTCGCACAGAAAAAACTTGGTGTGATTCTTGACAGCGTGTGAAATTAGCCTTTGTTATTAAACGTATTATCCCAATGGGAAATGCCAGTGTAGTGCCGATGTTCACCACTGGCTTAGTACTCAGACGATTGTTCGGCGTAGTCTAGCCGAGCCTCGACAATTAGTGCTGGCGCAGTACAGAATTTTTGTTTCGCCAAAGCTTGGACAAGCCACGGCGGCAAGTGCTGGCTGAGTATAGAAAAATTGTTCACAACACTCGTTGCCAACATTGCATTTTTGACATAAACTTGAAAAAAAAATAAAAAAAGTTTATGAATGTTTATAAATATAAATTTATTGACAAAAATTAATATTTTACTTTTCAGTTGTTCATTTTTTATTCTTAATAAATTTAATAATAACAATTTAACACAATTGTCTAATTTTGTAAATAATAAATTATATAAACAAATTAAAATTATAAACAAAATTTAAACTTTAATCTCAATAATAATTTGGTTCCTATTAAAATACTATTATACTTCTTACTATGAATAAAAAATTATTAAAAAATTACCACGTAATTTAAGAATTACGTAAAATGTTAAATGCAATAAGTAAAGTAATTTAATTTAATTATTAAAAATTTAGTTTAATTTATTTTATTCCAATTTATTATTTCTAACGTATCCCTATTTTTTTCTCATCTTTGACTCAATAATTGTATGTCTGAATGATACTGAGATATTAATACTTTACTGTACACATGTGTCGTTAGCATAGTGGTTAGAGCGTTAGTCTGTTAGTCCATAGGTCGTAGGTTCGATTCCCCTCGTCAGCAATTTTGTTTATTTTCATAGGTTTGCGATATTTCTAGATTCCAATCGTTAGGTACTAACATATGAAAATCTAATGCACACTTACTGTAATTGTTTATTATTTAATTTTTAAATGTTATAAACAATTTTTTTCTACTTCCTTTACTATATCCATTGTTAGTCTCCATCTTTAATACAATTTCTTTAAGAAGAGAAATATTTTATGAATAATAACTATTTATTAATATTATTTACCATTTTGTTGTTAAATTATTTATAATTATGAATTTACGACTAATTAATAACAATACGGCATTTATTGCGGCAATATTCTCAGCCAGCACTGGTCCAGTGCTGCGCCAGCGCTATGTGGCAGCACTGACAGACAGTACTTCGGCAGCGCCAGACGGCGTTATCATCCCAGTGCCATGCCAGTGCTGGCTCTCAGCCTTGCCGCCAGTGCTGCCAGTGCTGGCGCAGTACTACGCCAGTTGTAAATTTCCCATTGGGATTATCTATTATTATTATTATTATTTATTTTACTACCTACGAGGGTAAAATTTGTATATTTCGAAAGAATGATATAAATTTTTAATATTAAAAAATTGTAATTTTTTTTGTTCGCTATATTGGTTCCACCATATTGAACTTTCAGAAACAATTTTAATTCTAAGCATTATATATTTTTGGTGATTAATAGAGGTGTGCATTTAATCCAGTCGAACCGAAAATTATTCGACTCGACAACAGAAAATTCGAATCGACAGAAAATTCGAATCGAACTAGCCAATTCGAATTCGAAGTTTCGAATTTCGAATCGGCCGATTCGAATCGAAAGTGAATTCGAATCGAACTAGTCAATTCGAATTCGAAGTTTCGAATTTCTAATCGGCCGATTCGAATCGAAAGTAAATTCGAATCGAACTAGCCAATTCGAATTCGAAACTTCGAATTTCGAATTGACCGATTTGAATCGAAAGTAATTCGAATCGAGTCGGCCAATTCGAAAGTAATTCGAATCGGACAATTCGAATTTCGAATTGTGCGACTCGGTTATTTTATTTGCACAACTATTTTGACAGAAATCCTAACCTAAAATTAGCAGGCTGGTATTCATAATAAGTAAGTATTCATAATTCTAAGTACTTCGAAACTTTTTCTTAAAAATGTCAATATATTTTGTATTAATTCTATAATTTTTTACATTCTCATCACATGAGAAAGTATTAGTTTTGGTCGAAAATTGACTTTTGCTAATTTTATGAAATCTTTACGTTTTGGGGTCCCCTGAACCCGAAAAACATGGTCCGGCGATGGTGTCTGTCTGTTCGTCTGTCTGTCTGTCTGTCTGTCTGTCCGTCTGTCTGTAGACCAAAAATTTTGTTCCCACGATAACTCTTGAGAAACTTATCCGATCATTTTCAAATTTAACACACTTGAAGTTGGTGCAAAAATGAAGGCCAAGTTCGTTAACCAGCCATTTTCATTGAAAAATACAAAAACTACAGTAATTTCAAAATTTTGAAAAATTTTTTTTTTCAAATTCTCAAATTTTTATTTGCATATTACTATAGCTTAGGAAAATACAAACAACTTTTCTCTACAACATTTTTTTATAAAAAGTCAAATTTCGGAGTTATAGGCTCTTAAATGGTCAAAAAAACTAAAAAATCCCAAAATAACGCTAAAAATCAAAATTTTTTCAAAGAATTAAAAGTAAGTTCGACGATTTTCACAATATCTTACCCAAATGCACCAAAAAAAAATATTTATAAACATAAAACTCTCAGTTTCTCGAAAAACCACTGTATATATATATATTTTTTATTATTTTTTTAGCAAAAAATCGATATTCCGACTCAATTATCTCCGAATCTAGTCCATATGGAATTTTGCTACTAGAGACTTTTTTTCTCGTCTCATCCTCAGCTACAACTTTGCTGTAGACACCATTTCGCCAAACCCTATACTTTTCGAGTTATTTTGAAAAAAAGTAATTTTTATTACATTCTCATCACATGAGAAAGTATTAGTTTTGGTCGAAAATTGACTTTTGCTAATTTTATGAAATCTTTACGTTTTGGGGTCCCCTGAACCCGAAAAACATGGTCCGGCGATGGTGTCTGTCTGTTCGTCTGTCTGTCTGTCTGTCTGTCTGTCCGTCTGTCTGTAGACCAAAAATTTTGTTCCCACGATAACTCTTGAGAAACTTATCCGATCATTTTCAAATTTAACACACTTGAAGTTGGTGCAAAAATGAAGGCCAAGTTCGTTAACCAGCCATTTTCATTGAAAAATACAAAAACTACAGTAATTTCAAAATTTTGAAAAATTTTTTTTTTCAAATTCTCAAATTTTTATTTGCATATTACTATAGCTTAGGAAAATACAAACAACTTTTCTCTACAACATTTTTTTATAAAAAGTCAAATTTCGGAGTTATAGGCTCTTAAATGGTCAAAAAAACTAAAAAATCCCAAAATAACGCTAAAAATCAAAATTTTTTCAAAGAATTAAAAGTAAGTTCGACGATTTTCACAATATCTTACCCAAATGCACCAAAAAAAAATATTTATAAACATAAAACTCTCAGTTTCTCGAAAAACCACTGTATATATATATATTTTTTATTATTTTTTTAGCAAAAAATCGATATTCCGACTCAATTATCTCCGAATCTAGTCCATATGGAATTTTGCTACTAGAGACTTTTTTTCTCGTCTCATCCTCAGCTACAACTTTGCTGTAGACACCATTTCGCCAAACCCTATACTTTTCGAGTTATTTTGAAAAAAAGTAATTTTTATTACATTCTCATCACATGAGAAAGTATTAGTTTTGGTCGAAAATTGACTTTTGCTAATTTTATGAAATCTTTACGTTTTGGGGTCCCCTGAACCCGAAAAACATGGTCCGGCGATGGTGTCTGTCTGTTCGTCTGTCTGTCTGTCTGTCTGTCTGTCCGTCTGTCTGTAGACCAAAAATTTTGTTCCCACGATAACTCTTGAGAAACTTATCCGATCATTTTCAAATTTAACACACTTGAAGTTGGTGCAAAAATGAATGCTAAGTTCGTTAACCAGCTTATTTCTTCAGAAACTACTTTTTTTTTTTTTTTTTTTTTAAGTTTTTGGGTCAGTCAGTTTAACTGTGCTAAAAATTTTTTATTGATTTTGTAAAATGTTATAACTTTTATAAAAATCCGTAGTTAACAACAAATTAAAAACCACGTTTAACGGTTTTTTAAAATTTTTGTTTTTTCCATTAATAAAATATTACTACATTATTAAAAATGATTAATACGTAACTCAAAAGCCGCTTGCATATAATTAATAAAACTTACACTGATTAATCAAAATTTTTCACTCTTTTAAATTAAAATATTTGCATGATACAAATTTAAATATTTCTTGTTTTTAATAACAATTTTATAAACAATTTATATTATTAATGTTTTTTACCCCTCACTGAGAGAAATGGACAGTTAGAATTTGATGGTTAAAAAAAAGATTGTAAATTTTGTTAATGCAAAAATAATAACAAAAATGTTAAATGTTAAAATAGTTTTTTTTTCCTATTAATTAGAAAAATAATTCGTGTAGGATTTTTTTTATTTTATAGTTCAAATATTTTTCTGTGCTACAGATGTAATATTTAACGTTTCGTGGCCAAGGGCTAAAACCCTTACAGCGAGACTCTAGTGTCCATCCGTAGTTTTCCCTAGCAACCATTGCTATAGCAACTGTTGCTATGGTAATGGTTATCATAGCAACCGTTTCTGTAATAATTATTGCCATAGCAACGGTTCCTATGGTAATGGTTACTATGATAATGGTTGCTATATTTACAGTTGCTTTGGTAATGATTGTTTTGTTAGTCACTTGTACATTGTTTGAGTTATTTTAATTTAATTTTATTAAAAGTCATTTTTATCAATGATTTACTTTTTTGTTTCCTAGTGGAGGAAGCTTTGTAGTCATTTAATTTATAAAATTTTTAAAAATCCTTTAACCCTCTGCCTACGCTGACTTATCCCTATTCTAGAGCTTTTAAATTTAATTCCCATAGTCCCTACTAGGCGACCGAATTATAATTTTTTTTTGTCGATAACTGTCACTTGAATAAGCGGAGGGTTAAACAAATTTTCTTCTATATAGGACTATATCACATGCGAATTTTTCAGCTTTAAAATTTTTTTGTTATTTTTTACTATTCATTCTATTTTTTGTAAATTTATCCAATCTTACTTTCTAAATTCGTGAATAAATTTGTATGGGTTGCTTTTTTCAAGTAGAAATTTTAATTTACCATGACCCAGTAACTTTGTTTTACTGTATTTTCGGTTGGGTTTTTAAAGCATGTCACATCTATTATAATTTATTATCAACATATTCCTTTCTATACCATTTATTTTATATTCATACACAATGCGTTTAAATTATTTTATATTTCTTATATTTAATTTTAAACATCTATATACACAGAAAAAAACCCGACTCACTTTTGTTGCAACGCATTTGGAAGTCGATCTCGAAATGAGTAATCGGCAACTTCAAGTGACTCAAAATAGAAAAAATGTCAGTTTCTAGTTTTTGTGTGTGTGTTATGTTGGCAGCAACTATAGAAAATGTCTGCTGCGCGTTGCGCCGTTACTTTTTTTGTGTTTCGCATGTTTCGTGTTTACATGGTTGCCATCCCTGTCAGTCAATTCACAAATGTCTAACCTAAAAATTCGTTTTTCATTTCTCATAAATGCGATAAATCGACTTCAAGTATTAATGTTTTGACAAGTGCAAAGTGTTTATTCATTATAAACAATTATTTTAATTCTTATTTTTATGAATTATTCCCAGTTATTCCAATGTTATTGTAATTTTTTCATAAACTCAAAATGATCCAGATTTTACTCATTTTGAGTAATTTCCCCAGAAACTTAGAATGAGTCGAGGGGGTATCATTTTTGTTGCACTTCAAAATGAGTATGATTTCATACTCATTTTGAGTAAAGTTTTTTCTGTGTACATACTTTTTTAATCCTAAGCATATCATTATATTGAAAAACAAAAATCAACATTTAAATTTTTTTCTCAGTTTAAAAAAACATTTTTCATTCCGAAATGCAAAGGAATAAATTTACTGTTTATTACATTCTCATCACATGAGAAGGTATTAGTTTTGGTCGAATTTTGACTTTTGCTAATTTTATGAAATCTTTACGTTTTGAGGTGCCCTGAGTCCGAAAAACATGGTCCGGCGAGTGCGTCTGTCTGTGTGTCTGTCTGTCTGTCCGTCTGTCTGTCTGTCCGTCTGTAGACGGTCATAAGTTGTTCCCACGATAACTCTTGAAAAACTTATCAAACCGTTTTTAAATTTAACACACTTAAAGTTGGTGTAAAAATGAAGGCTAAGTTCGTTAACCAGACATTTTCGTTGAAAACTACAAAAACTACGGTAGTTTCAAAATTTTAAAAAATCAATTTTTTCAAATTTCAGAATTTTTAACTTTATTTTATTTTAGATTAGAAAAATACAAACAACTTTTCTCTATAACATTTTTTCATAAAAACTTAATTTTCGAAGTTATAGTCTCTTAAATGGTCAAAAAAACTAAAAAAATTCTAAAATAACACTAAAAATCGAATTTTTTTAAAGGAATAAAAATCAGTCAATTGATTTTGACATATTCCCACCCTAAAATACTTGAAAAACATACTTGAACATAAAAAACTCGTAATTTCCAGAAAAATCACTCTCTATATATATTTTTTGTGCGCTTTTTTGATAAAAAATCAATTTTCCGACTCCATTATCTCCGACATCCTTGCATATGCGATTTCGCTACCAGAGACTTTTTTTCTCGGCTTTGCACCAGCTACAACTTTGCTGTTGACAACTTTTTTTTTTTTTTTTTATAAGTTTTTGGGCCCGTCTAGCTTTACTGTGTTAAAAAAATTTTATTGATTTTCTGATATTTCAAAACTTTTATAAAAATCTGTAGTTTACAATAGAACATAAGAACAGTTTTAACTGTTCTTTGAAATTTTAAATTACTTCCTTATAGAGAAAGTATTGTAATACCAAAATTTTTCGAGTTTGATTTTTACATTCTCATCACATGAGAAAGTATTAGTTTTGGTCGAAAATTGACTTTTGCTAATTTTATGAAATCTTTACGTTTTGAGGTCCCCTGAATCCGAAAAACATGGTCCGGCGAGTCCGTCTGTCTGTGTGTCTGTCTGTCTGTCTGTATGTATGTATGTCCGTCTGTAGACCAAAATGTTGTTGACACAATAACTTTTGAAAATCTTGTCTGATCGTTTTTAAATTTAACACACTTAAACTTGGTGTAAAAATGAAGGCTAAGTTTGTTAGCCAGACATTTTCGTCTAAAATTACAAAGACTACAGTAATTTCAAAATTTTGAAAATTCAATTTTTTCAAATTTTCAAATTTTTAACTTTATATTATCTTAGATTAGAAAAATACAAACAACTTTTCTCTACAACTTTTTTTCATAAAAACTCAATTTTCGAAGTTATAGTCTCTTAAATGGTCAAAAAAAACTAAAAAATCCTAAAATATCACTGAAAATCGAATTTTTTTAAAGAAATAAAAGTCAGTCAATTGATTTTGACATATTCTCACCCTAAAATACTTGAAAAATATACTTGTACACAAAAAAGTCGTAATTTCCGGAAAAACCACTCTATATATATATTTTTTGTGCGCTTTTTTGACTAAAAATCGATATTCCGACTCAATTATCTCCGAATCTAGTCCATATGGAATTTTGCTACTAGAGACTTTTTTTCTCGTCTCATCCTCAGCTACAACTTTGCTGTAGACATCATTTCGCCAAACCCTATACTTTTCGAGTTATTTTGAAAAAAAGTAATTTTTATTACATTCTCATCACATGAGAAAGTATTAGTTTTGGTCGAAAATTGACTTTTGCTAATTTTATGAAATCTTTACGTTTTGAGGTCCCCTGAAACCGAAAAACATGGTCCGGCGAGTCCGTCTGTCTGTGTGTCTGTCTGTCTGTCTGTCTGTCTGTATGTATGTATGTCCGTCTGTAGACCAAAATGTTGTTGACACAATAACTTTTGAAAATCTTGTCTGATCGTTTTTAAATTTAACACACTTAAAGTTGGTGTAAAAATGAAGGTTAAGTTCGTTAACCAGCCATTTTCGTTAAAAACTACAAAAACTACGGTAGTTTCAAAATTTTGAAAACTCAATTTTTTCAAATTTCAAAATTTTTAACTTTATATTATTTTAGATTAGAAAAATACAAACAACTTTTCTCTACAACATTTTTTAAAAATTTTTTTTTTTTTTTTTTTAAGTTTTTGGGCCTGACCAGTTCTACTGTTTTAAAAAAAATTATTGTTTTTTAAAATTTTTAAACTTTTATAAATATCTGTAGTTTAGAATAAATAAAATAAAACTTTTAACTGATTTAAAATTATTTTTTTTGCTTTATTATAGAATACTACATCTTTTTAAAATAATTAATAACTTAAAATGCGTTTACAATAAATTAATTAAACTTACACTGATTACACAAAGTAGTTCACTCTTTCAATTGAAAATATTTTCATGATTGTAAATTTAAAAATTTCATATTTTTAATAATAATTTTATAAACAATTTAAATTATTTATATGTTCTACCCCTCGAATTGCATTGAATTTCATAGGAAGTCTACTTAGTAGTTATTATTATTTTATTATTTTTCTTATGCAAAACCAGCTAAAAACTAGGGTTATTTTTAAATTTTGCTAATAATTAAGTTGTTCATAAAAACATGAAGATATTTTATGATTTGATCAATTTGAGCAGCAGTTTAAACAAATAATTGTTATTTACAAATGAAGGGCTGGCTGCAATAACGGGACGAGAGCATGGTTGAAAGCGATAATACTAGTCAAGTAGCAGTGAGCGGCTTATTTATTACATTCTCATCACATGAGAAAGTATTAGTTTTGGTCGAAAATTTACTTTCTCTAATTTCATGAAATCTTGACGTTTTGTGGTCCCCTGTGTCCAAAAAACATGATCTAGAAAAAGTGTCTGTCTGTATGTCTCGCTTCGTGTCTGTCTGTAGACACAATGGTGTCCCTACGATAACTCTTGAAAAACTTATTGCATCAACTTGCAACTTTGCATGCACAAAGTTAGTGTTAAAATACAGATCGAGTTCGTTAGCCAGCCATTTTCGTCGAAAACTACACAAACTACAGTACTTTTAAAATTTTAAAATTTCAATTTTTTTTTTAAATTTCAATTTTTTTTTACTTTATATTACTTTAGATTAGAAAAATAAAAACAATTTTCTTCTATAACATTTTCTCATAGAAATTTAATTTTTTTTTAAGTTTTTGGGTCAGGCTACCTCAACTGGGTTAAAATTTTTTTATTGATTTTATAAAATGTTATAACTAAAATATATTCATATAAGTTTTAACATTTTAGAAAATCAATGAAATTTTTTTTACACAGTTGGGCTGTTCTGACCTTTTTTTAACATTTCAATTTTTGATCCTATCTTGTTGGAAATGGTTTTTTACATTCTCATCACATGAGAAGGTATTAGATTTGGTTAAAAATTGACTTTTTATACCTCAGGCACAAAATAGGCGCTTTTAGATAGCATCCAACAGGAACTAAAAGCCATTCATTTGTCCACTTGAATGAAAATGGCGACCTTTTTTTCCCATGGGCAAAAAAAACAGCTAGTACCATGCGTTACTTTTGCTCATGGCAAAAAAGGCCGCCATTTTCATACAAGTCGAACAAGTGAATGACTTTTACTCCCTGTCGTCTGCTATCTTAAATCGCCACGTTTGTGCTTTGCTTACAATTTCTAAGCAAAGAATACACGTTAATACCTGAAGTAATTCTAATACTGTTGAAAATGACCTTTAAAATGAGAAGAGAAGCTTTAGAAAACGTTTACTATTTTATAAGTTATTCAAATATTTGTTTAACATTAAAAATGGCGATTTTTTCAAAATCTCTAAGTGAATTTCTTGTTTAAGCTCAAAATAACATATAATAACAATATTTGTTAATATATTTAATAAATTATGTAAGAGGCGCGTCCTGCCGAAAGGTCCTACCGAAAGTTTAGGCGCTTGGACGTTCTTTTAAAAAAATCATGCTGAAAATTTATCTAATTGTTCATTTTTAAATCTTCAGTAAATTTAAAGTTTTTCTTAAAACAATTAAACTATCACATTCACTGTATCCGGATTTACATGTTTTTAATAATACATTTGATATATATGTAACTTTTCAAAATTTTCATTTTTTCGTTCTAATTTTTTTTAAAATAACTTTAAAAAAGAAACTAAAATCGCGTTTTAAGCTTGAAACCTTTTTTTAGGGTCAATTTGAGATTTTTGATCATCAAGACCAAAAATATACATCTAAATCCACTTTATCTCGCAATCATCAGCAAACAAAAACATGTGATGAGAATGTAATCCTTAAAGTCGTAGTAACTTTAAGAAAAAAAAATGCTTTATGAAACATTTAATAGGAAACAAGAACAATAACACAAATAATGAACAACAATTGCAGACCACCGCGAGCGAAGCGAGCCATTTGCGCGCGAAGCGCGCAACAACACACGGAGCGCGAAGCGCGACGTGTGAAATAATCACCGGAGCGCGAAGCGCGACGATCAGTATTCGCGCGCCCCGAGGCGCGCTGAAACTTGCGAGCCCCCGCGCGAAGCGCGGATGAGAATGTGTCCGCGCTTGCGCGGGCAGATTTTTTAATATATAAATAACATACAAATACCAATAATGTGTTGAAAGTGAACAGGGCTCTAACCAGTGAAAGTTTTTAAAAATACGGACTTTACGGACCAATTACTGACAAAAATATAACTATAGTCCGAGTCAAATAAGAGAATATTTTACTTCAAATTATAAATTCAATTTTTCATAACATAACCGATCACTCCAAGTCTTCGACTTGGAGTGATCAATATATTCAAGTTTTTTCTATTCTATTTTTCAATTATTATTTTCAAGAATTTTTAACCAAAATTCTTCTTTAAATCGATTATTCTTAATAGTTTTCGAAAAAATTCTTTGAGAATTTTCAAATCCATTAGTTTACAATATTCAATTTTATGAAATTTTAAATACATATTCCTAAATTTTTCAATTAAATGAATGTTAAAAAATAAAAACTTAAACAATATTTACAAAATTCAATTAAACTTTTTCAAAATTAAATTATTTTAAAAAATTCACGCTATATTGCTTTTAATATTTAATTGTAATCTAAAATTTTAACTAAAATTTATTTTTAAATCAATTTTTATTAGAAAATTTTACTAGAATTCAATTATTTATAATTTTAAATACAAAAGTAAATAGTTCATTGAATAATTGAATGTTTCTTAAAATTGAATTCCCATAAAGAATCGTTATCAACAAATTGTAATAAAATTTTTAAGAATAATGCCATTTTTAGAGAAATTCGATTAAAATTGTATTTAAAATAATTGAAATTTTTTCAGTTTCATTATTTTCGAAAATAATTGAATCCCTAAGAAGAATTTTATTATTTATGAGAATAATTGAATTTCTGCAAATTTATTATTTATACGAAAATATTTGATTTTCTGAAAAGAATTTTATTATTTTAAGTAAAAACACAAATATTGAATTTTTGTAAAGTATTTTATCATTCATAGAAATAATTAAATTTTCGTAAAGATTTTATTTAAATTTATGACAAAAATTAAATTCCTTAGAGAAATTTTGTAAAATATTTTTAAAATAATTGAATTACTGCCAAGTCTTTTATTAAAATTATACCAATATTTAAATTCTTTTGAGAATTTAAATTGATTTAAAATAATAATTGCATTTTTTCGAAGATTTTATTAAAGTTTAAAAAAATTAAATTTTTTCTAGAGTTTTTTTTTAAATCTATTGAAAATAATTAAACTTTTTATTACAATAAATTTTTTAAAATAATAAAATTCCTTTGAGACATTTTGTTAATGATTTAAAAAATAATTGAATTACTGCGAAGCCTTTTATTAAAATTTGTGACAATAATTAAATTTTTTTCAAAATTTCAATTGAAATAGTACTGAATAGTTGTAAAGAATTTTATTAAAATTTAAAAAAAATTGAATTCCTGAGAAGAATTTTATTATTTATGAAAAAAATTGAATTCCTGAGAAGAATTTTATTATTTATGAAAATAATTGAATTCTTGCAAAAAAATGCCCTTTTTAGCACCGCGTTATGAAAAATTAAATTACAATTTATTTTATATAAAAAACTTATTCTATTAGAATTGTTTTATCATAATTTTTTAAGATTCAATTAGCTTGGAACAAAGTAAATTATAAAGTTTTCTCAAATTTACTATTTTAAAATTTTTAAGAAATTATTTATAATTAAAATTCTTTAAAAATTTAATTACTTTTTAAAATTTTTTTAAAAATTGATTATTTTTAAAAGATTTGACTAAATTTAAATGAGTTTTTAAAAGATTTTATTAAATTTCAATTTTTTTACATTTTTTAATTGTAGGTATGTAATTGTAAAAATATTGTCTTTCAAAAATAATTTAGAAATAATTATGAAAAGTTAATTTTACGAATTTGTTTATTAAAATTTTTGAAAATATTCTACTTTAATATCTCTGAAAAGAAAAATGAACGGTTTTAATTATTATAAAAAATTGAATTTCTGGAAGCTTTATAGTTTTAATGCATTTTTGGACGAATCTACAATCTTGTTGAATAAAAACGGAATTTAATACCGCCGCAAATCGCAAAGGAAATTGTATTTATTAACCCTATTTGTTACTAAATGAAATTGAATTAATCATTTTTTTATTTATAAATTACTATTAAAGGTAATCAAAATATAAATAATGTAAACAATATTTAATTATATATTAGCTATTAAATTGTTAAAATAAATAAAAATTTATTTTAAAAATTGAGCAAAAAATTTGCAAAATAAGTTCTTTTTCCTTATGTACAACAAACAATAAGCAAAATATTTCCTTCACTTTCAACACATTATTGGTATTTGTATGTTATTTATATATTAAAATTATAGAATTAATAAAAAATATATTGACATTTTTAAGAAAAAATTTCTAAGTACTTAGAATTATGAATACTTACTTATTATGAATACCAGCCTGCTAATTTTAGGTTAGGATTTCTGTCAAAATAGTTATGCAAATAAAATAACCGAGTCGAACAATTCGAAATTCGAATTGTCCGATTCGAATTACTTTCGAATTGGCTGACTCGATTCGAATTACTTTCGATTCGAATCGGTCAATTCGAAATTCGAAGTTTCGAATTCGAATTGGCTAGTTCCATTCGAATTTACTTTCGATTCGAATCGGCCGATTCGAAATTCGAAACTTCGAATTCGAATTGGCTAGTTCGATTCGAATTCACTTTCGATTCGAATCGGCCGATTCGAAATTCGAAACTTCGAATTCGAATTGGCTAGTTCGATTCGAATTCACTTTCGATTCGAATCGGCCGATTCGAAATTCGAAACTTCGAATTCGAATTGGCTAGTTCGATTCGAATTCACTTTCGATTCGAATCGGCCGATTCGAAATTCGAAACTTCGAATTCGAATTGGCTAGTTCGATTCGAATTCACTTTCGATTCGAATCGGCCGATTCGAAATTTGAAACTTCGAATTTCGAATTGGCTAGTTCGATTCGAATTTTCTGTCGATTCGAATTTTGCACACCTCTAGTGATTAACGATTGTATTTTGGAAATATTTAAAATGGATTTAATTTAAATGATATTAATTATCACGATATGTTGACCCGAATTTTTATATTTTTTCTCCAATTTCGACCAGTAAATTTTCTTGAACTTTAAATTTGCAGTTTGATTACGTATTTTTAATCTTATTTTAAAATTTTTAGATTTTGTTTTCTTCTATTGACCTAAATTTTGAAGCTATGTCCATCTCTTAACCTCAAATTGATTCTCTTATATTGTTTTTGTAAAATGATTTAAATTTAAAATTTTGAAAATCTGGTACTGAATTCGATGCCAACAAACATTAAGTAGTGATTTTTACGAGGATTTAATTCGAAGCTTTTATATTTTTTTAGCTACACGGAGAAACTTTGTATACTAGTTTCTGTTAAACTCACCATGTGTTCTTAGTAAATTGACTACTAAAGTGGGGAAAAACTGCGACGGTATCAATATTTCGTAGTCTGACTATTAAACACAGAAAAAGAGTTTGAAAATTTAGTAGTCAGTTGATCAACATTTAAAATTCACGATTTCGCTAAAAAAACAATGTCGAATGTCAGTGACAGTTATACAGAATGTCGCCACTTATAATTATTGAGTAAGGAAGAAATCTATTTTACCTAATGTCGATTGATAACTTAATTTTAATGCAACCAAATCTAATTCCCTAACATACAGATAAAGTAACGCACACTGTAATCGACGGAACGCATATGCAATTCATATAGAGAAAATAAGTCAGTGTTCTTATATACTAATCCAACAATTGTATTTCCACTTGGGAGAAAATTTGTATGCATATGTTGAATGCCGTTTTAAATAATATTTGTTTGTTATACAAAATTGATAAAATCAATTAATTACTTAAAATTAATAAGGTCTATTTTTGAAATGAACAGAATTAATTTTCATCAAACAGGATTCTTGTAATAAATTATAAAAATGTTTGACATATAGAAAAATAAAATATAATGTCATTATTATTTCGTAAAATTGTTTATTTAATTATTTAATTTAATTAAAAAAATAATTACACTGAGAAAAATATTAAAGCAGGTCAATAATATCTGTGACAATGAAATATATAAACATTTTGTTCAAATTTAAAAGACTTGTTCAAACATAACCTCACATTTACTGATAAAAGAGAACCAGGTGGAATGACGGCGGCCATTTAACTCGAACACATGTATATGAGTTAAGGTGGTTATGTGTGACTACACGAACAGCGGTACTCGTTTGTATGCGTGCAGTTCTGATAGTTTGACTACTAAATTGTAAACGCAGCGCGAAGAAAATATCATTCTTACGAATATAGAAAATGAAATTTCGACATTCACTTTTTCAATAACTTTTTTTTCTCGTACATCATTAACGAGTTTCTCTTAACTTGACTACTAAATATTGAAAAAAAAGAGAACATGTATTATTATCGAAACTTCTATTAAATAAGAAATTTCGTCTTTTGGTCACTTTTTCCCCACTTTAGTAGTCAATCTACTAACAATACATTGTGAGTTTAACAGCAATTGGTATTCAAAGTTTTTCCGTGTATTGTAACCACCCAGTAAGAAGTAAGGAATTAATAAGAATTCGAAATTTTTAATTCTTTTGAATTCCGTTTGTGACCAATTCTTTTCATTTTCATTTGGAGAAGCCGAAAAGAAGCTAAGTTTATTCTTTTAAATACCGTTTTAATATTTTAAGCGGAAAAAAAATTTGATTGTTTGAAGATTTGAACCCTCAAGCTTCATTGTCGGAGACAAACAGCTTGTCCGCTCAGCTACACGGAAAAAAAAAGTTCCCAGATATTTCAGGAATTATTTCCTAACTCTTGGATACGTGGTAACAGCTCTGAACTAGCGACGAACATTCAATGGTAATCAATGAATGTTTGAAAGAAATTCGGGAACTGTATTAGAAAAAAGTTGTAAATAGTCCAATAGTCTTTTTTTCATTGCTTTCTCATATAAAGTTCATGGCACTGGCCGCAACTGTTTCTGAAATTTTCGGGAACTCGTCAAGGAATCTTGGTGCGCAGAAACCTAGTGCGCACCAGTCTCAACAAGTCTCACAGTCAGTAAGACTTGCGTGCCTTATATATTTATTTTATGCTGAGGTATTTAACGTTCCTGTTTAGCTCAGATGGATGAGACGCTGGACTTCTATTCCTCGGGTACGCGAGTTCTGTTCCAGCCGCCGTCGATTTTTCTCTAATATGGTTTCTTCTATTTCAGAAACTTAATAAAAAATAAAAATTGTATGTGACCTTCAAGGATAAATGTGTGTGTGTGTGTGTGTGTGTGCGGACGTGTCAAGGAGGGGAAGTGGGAGGGGGAAGCAGAATCCATTTTTTCTTGCATTTGCCTAACTTTTCGATTTTCTTGAACAGTTCCCGACTTTTTCAAGAACAGTTTGCCAAAAAGTGGTGAAATAGTTATAATTTCTAGAGAAATAGTAAATGACATATTTAAACGAGGCAACCTTTAGTTCTCTGTGAACTACCCGCCGTATCCAAGAGTTAAGAACGAAGTTCCCGAATAATCTTCGAACTTTTTTTTTCCGTGTATTTAAACTCACGGAGAAAAATGAAAATTCAGATTTCGGACTGAATATAAAACAATTTGAACGATTTGTATTATCATAGGAAGAAATATTAAATTTTGATTCTCTATCCTAAAAAGTTTAGTAACGATTTTCAATGAAGATCAATGCTAAATATCTTAATAAACGCCAATAGTCTTCTTTCAACAAGTGCAATCGAATTTCGGAATTAATTCAAAGGTGAAAAGAATTAGGTACAATTATTATTATTTGCATTTATTTTAATTCAGCTACTCAATTGTTACAAACTTTGTATCAACGTTCACTTAAACGGGGACTGTTCTGTGCGAGAGTCCTTAGATTTATTCCCAAATAGTTTTTAGGAATGCGAAACTCTGTGACGCGCCTGCGCCCGCGTTTGTTCAGTTTCTTCGTTTTTGATATACACGGAAGTCTCGGTGTAGTTCGTAGTGTATTAATTGTTTCAATTAATAAAAATTTTAGTTTTAAATATAATAGTGAGTGCAGTTTTGTAATAAAGTTCTAGTGTTACAAATGAATGTAGAAGAATATCTATGTGAAATGTTTGATCTCATTTTGAGGTTAGGTGTGTGTTTATTTTGTTTTTAGCCGGTTATGCAATGCCTAATTGTTATTATATTTTATTGTAATGTTCAATTTAGGCAACTAAATGTAAAGTCTAAAATGAAATAATATTTAAAAAAATAGAGATAACTTTGAATTTTAAAAATCTTCGCATTGGAATTTTTATTTAATCTGTAGATATTTTAATAAAATCTCTTTCTTTAAACGTTTTAAAACAGATCATTTTAGTAAAAATGGCAAAGAACTTGTATTTAATTTTTAAAGAGATTCTACGTTTAAATATCTAAAGAATAATAAAAATCCCAGTGAGAAGTTTTATAAAATTCAAAGTATTATAATATTTTCAGTTGTTTCATTTTTCGATTTTATATTTAGTTTCAAATTGAATATTCCAATAAAAGTAAATATTTTGACAAATAAAAGTAATAATGTAGGTCACTAGAAGATCTGCTCACATTATATTCAGTATGGGACTCGGCACTATAGACTTGCCTTGGACTCCGCCCAGAAGCGCCTATCAATGTGTTTAATCTGCTTTGTTCAGCGTATAAGTGTGCATAAGAACGAAAACATTTTAAGCCTACTGACGTGCTTTAACCCTTTTACGATTCATTTCCCTGTTTTCTATCCTGGAGCCGCAAAGGTAGACAAGTTTGGGAATGAAATCTAAGTTACTAGCGCTGAACTCCACAATTTTAAATCGGATTTTTCTGCGTGCTGTTCTATGACTTCCGAATTTTAGAAGCACTTATCTCAAAGTGTTTCAAACTTCAAAGGAATTAAAAAATTACAAAATATTAAAACGGAATAGACAGGAATTGAACTTACCGAGTATCACACAGTATTTCGGAATTCACAAAAATTCAAAAATTAAAGAAATATTAAAATGGAATTGATTGGAATTTACTTTAAAGAAATCTTTGCCTCAAAAAGGAATACATAGGAATTGGACAGAAACGGAATTCAAAAAAATTGATAATTTAACATTTTCTGTAAAAAGTTAAAAATGTCCAATTCTTCTCAATTCCTTACTTCTTACTGGGCACAGGTCAAAGTAGTCAGGGAATTCAGGGAAAAGTTAGGGATTTTATTAAAAGTACTGGAAAAAATTAAATTTGTAAAAAGAAAATTTTGGAGAAGTTACAAATGATTGCAGAAATTCAATTATTTTCAAAAATTTTAATAAAATTCTTGTCAAAATTTCATTATTTTCAAAAAGTTTTCTCGCTTCAATATGATTTTCAATATCTACTATTTTAATAAAATTTTCCAAAAGAATTCAATTATTTAAAAAAAATTAAATTCTTCACAAACACTTAACTATTTTAATAAATAATAAAACTCATCGCAGAATTTCAATTACTTGTAATACAATTTTAATATTATCTAGTTTTAAAAGGCCATAATTGATTTAGCTCTATATCTATTATTTAATTAACTAGAAGCATTTGAGTGACAGGGTGTAAATTGTAACAACTGCACAAAGTGAATGTCGGTTGTTACAATACCAAGAATCATCTATACAAAGAGAAACTGAGAGTACGCACGTAATGCAAATCGCTCTTTTCTTTGAAGGTCTGCCCCCTCGCGGCCAAAAGTCCCAAGCTTAGGTGGTTGGCTATATATATTGCCTAAATCGGCGAGCTTGCACACATATGTAAAACGCAATGGCTAAGCCGAAGTATAATCGGAAGCACTCGTGATCGTTCGTAAAATGCAAGGAACGCGAACGCGAGGAATAGAACTAAAAAGAGGTTATGACAATGTTTTGACATTTGTACACATTGTTTATGCAAAGTTTTTTGTGGTTTTTATGCTTATAAAATTTTGTATTTACACAAAAATTTTATTTTAGGGATTTGAGCGTATAACATTTTAATTATAAGGCTATTTATTTTGATATATTTACATATTTATAGGAACAAATTCTCCTAAAAAAAAGGAATTCAAATATAGAGCAAATAAATATTGCAACAATATTCTTAATTCTCAACATTCATCAGTATTTTTATACTGAGTGATAAACTCTTACTATTGCATAAATTAGGAAAAAATTCGGGAATTTTATGAAAAGTACTGGAGAAATTAATATTAAATTTACAAAATTGAGAAAAAAATTCTGGTTTTTCCGGTGTCCGCAAATTAACCTTTGTTAATATTAATACGTTTAGGAATTTTTCTTATAATTCACTTTCTAAATTTTGAAATCATTACTAATTTTCATACAGAACTTTGGACTTTTTCCATTTTTGACAATAATTGCAATTTATTTTAAATAATTTAAATCTTGAATTAAAAAACTTTCATAATATTATTATTTATAAATTTTTCAGGGAATAATTTTACTTAAAAAGTCGAAAAATGATTGAATTTTCGAAGAGTTAGTTGCAATTGCAATTTTCATAAATAATTGAGTTTTAGAAGGTTTTATATTTATAATTTTGCTTCCTCATAAAGGAAGCTTTGTATTAGCAAAATTTTGGATTGCCATTTTTTGACATATTTATAAATTTTTTTTTATTATGCCTAATACTTTAGTACTTTATATATGCACAGGAACTCCCCGTATAAATGTTCTAAATAAATAAAAAAAAATTTCGACGTATTTTGAACTCCGAAGTCCAAAAAACGGATTTTAAAAATTTGTCCCGATGTGTGTGTGTGTACTAACATTACATTTGCCTCAATATCTCAGAACAAGAAAGAGCAAAAGGCCCAAATTTTTTCTTAAATTGTAGGTCTCCCCGGGGGACATAAAATGAGAGTATTTTCAGCCCGATTCATGAAGTTAAACTATTTTTTTTTGCATTTTTCATTTTGTAAAAAAACGTTTTTTGGACATAACTTAAAAAAATGTTAGGACACTTATAAATGTTTTTCTTTAGTTTTGTAGAGTTTTTCACACGCATCTTTTGAGCCGTAATTGAATATTTTTCGTTTATATTAACCGGAAATATTAAAGTTTAAAAAATCAAAAATTTTAGAAAATAAGACTTTTTTGAAAATGTTGTTGAAAAATGTAGAAGTTTAGTTTTGTTTTGTATTTAGTTTTGTAGAGTTTTTTCAGACGCATCTTTTGAGCCCTAATTGAACATTTTTCGTCCATATTAACCGGAGATATTAAACTTTTAAAAATCTAAAATTTTGAAAAATAAGACTTATAAAAATTTTTTTAAATTATGTAAAAGTAACTTCAAAAAATTATTACCAACTTGAAGAGCATTAAGAAACGCTTCATTTGACCTATTTTTTAACCTGATTCGGGCAGAAATTATGAAATTATTGGTATTTGAAAAATCAAGAATTGTGGAAAATATCATTTTTTCAACATTCTTGTTTATTAATTTATGTGTAATTATTAAACTATTATTACCATCTTATAGAATATATAAAAACACATTTTTTGGATCAAGATTTAATGATTTTTAACCCTTTTATAAAAAGTAATTCTTATATTTCAATTATTATTATTTCTATGAGGAAGCAAAGTGTTCATGAAATGAACACCAAAATTATAAAAATGTACAACTTGGCAGCGGTTTTGTAAATTATTAATGTTTCAAATAAAAGTTTAGAATTGAAAAAATTCTCAAATAAATGTGAAAAAGTCAAAATTCTATTTGGAAATCAGGAAAAAACAAAATTAAACAAGAACAAAGTAAATACGAATTAAGTAGTAAAAATATTTACTAATTTAAATCAGTGACTGACTTTTTTACTTTTGAATTAGTACATTTTACTAATAAAGTAAAGTTTTACAAATTGAATTACTAAAGTGTCTAAAGTTAGTGTCTATGTTAAGCATCGAAAAATATTTTTTTTTACAAAACCGAAAAAATGAAACAATTATTTCAAAGATTTTAGATTTACAGGGTGGCCACATGTCAGTAAAGTCAGGGAAATGTCAGGAAAAAATTTTTTGTCAAAGAAAATTGAGACTTTTCTAAATTCACCAAAAATTGCAACTTTTTCGACTTTTCTTCCAAACATTGCAACAAAATATCAGAATTTTTAGTAAAAAAAAGTACAATTTATTTTGATTTTTATAATGCGAAAAATAACTATAAACAAATCTTTCAAAAATTGTTTTTGAATCATTTTTTAAGATAATTAAAAATTTATATATATATATCTATAAGAAAAATCTTTTTGAATAATGATTGAAATTTTGTACAATTTTATTGAAAATAATTAATTTTTTTAAAGTATTTTGTTACAATTTTTTAAAATCAACTTTTAAGGGCATTTAAACCATTATGACGTCACAATTCGTAAGAAGCATGTGTTTTTAAGCTGTGACGTCATAATGATTCAAATGCCCTTAAAGAATTTTAATTGCAAATTTTCAAAATAATTGAATTATCAAAAAACTTCAAACAATGTAAAAAATTATTTTAATATATTTTTACAAAATTAATTGTAAAAATTTCTCTGTAATTTTTTGAAAATAATACATTAATAACTTAAGAAAAAACTATGGAGAGTTACAATTTATTATTTTAAAAAATTAAGATTGTTGTATTTAAATAATTAAATTCTAGAAGAACTTTTGAAAAATTATTTAAATTAATTGATTCAGAGATAAAGTTGAGTTGAAAATTGTAGAAAATAATTAAATTCAGGATATGGGTTATAATTGTAATTTTTAGAAATTATTAAAATTCATAAATTTTACTCATTTTTCCGTAAACATTCATATTTTCCTGTAAAAAGAATTTTGTCAGGAAAAGCAATTTTAAAGTCAGTAAATTGTCAGAAAAATTGATACTTATGAAACCACCCTGATTTAAAAAAGTAAAATTTACAAATTAAAAAGCGAAAAGTCAGTCACTGGTTCAAATTAGTAAACATTGTCACTAATTCAAAAATAGCTAGAGTACACTTATTCTTATTAGAAAACATTTAATTTAATTAAATATGCTTAATTCTTCGCAATATTCCATACCGTACAATTCTAAATTAGAAAAAATATAAGTTTGGATGCTTTAATTTAATTATAAACATTACATTACACAATTACAAAAAACAAATTACAATTAAAATTAAAAAAAAATTACACAAATTACAAAAAAAATTACAAAAAAATTACAAATTACACAAACATTCGTAAATAAATAATATTAAATTAAAAAAAAAATAAATTAAAACATTAAGAAATTAATTCTACCCCATAAATTTACTAAAGTAAATATATATAAAAAATTAAGAATTAAGTTAAATTAAGTATATTCAATTATATTGTGTAGAATTTTTTTTGTAAAACTTTCGTGTGTAGAGATTAATTTTCTAAAATTAATTTGAAGAGAAATTCAAATTGAAAAAATGTAATAGTGTAAAGAATTTAATGTCATAGATTTTCTGAAAAACTATAGATATTTATTTGTGTAGAATTATTTAGTGTTTAACGGCGTAGAGTTAATAATTAAATTGGCATCCAAAATGATATTTTCTTCCCTGAATAATTTTACGTATACCTAGAAATTAATTCAACATGAACTATACAAATTTAATAAAATTAAATTTTATTTAAAATTATTAGGTACGTTTATACTAATTATTAATTTAAAAAAAATGTAATTAATTTTATTAAATTTAATTTACCTTTTATTGTTAGTTGAAATAATTTCAATTTATAAATTAAATTTCTTAAAAATTAATTTTTATTGTTATTTTATTTATTAAATTTATCACTTATAGTAATTAATGTGTAATAATTTTTAAATCACAATATAGTAAGAATGAATAAGAGAAGGAAGCAGACATTTCGCTGTCCTTCACTTTCTCATTCTCACCATTGCGATAGATTTACTTTGGGGACTCAAAATCATTTCTCGGACTATTATCAGATTAGTTCAGATTAGTTCTATTTCTCGCGTTCCTTGCATTTTACGAGCGATCACGAGTGCTTCCGATTACACTTCGGCTTAGCCATTGCATTTGACATATGTGTGCAAGCTCACCGATTTTGGCAATATATATAGCCAACCACCTAAGCTTGGGACTTTTGGCCGCGAGGGGGCAGACTTTCAAAGGAAAGAGCGATTTGCATTACGTGCGTACTCTCAGTTTCTCTCTGATCTATAACATTTCTTAATTGAAGACAAATAATTTCATAATTTTTGACTCAACGTAATAGTGCGTGACAGTGTCATAGAGATGGCAGCACTAATATTGTTTCGAATTTTTAAAAAAATATCCGTTCTCATCATCACTTGTAACAACTGCACAGCAGGTACATTTTTTACAATAAATCACTTTATTAATAAAGTATACACTAAATGTGGACAACCAAGGCAGTTTGTTAAAGCTAAATCCTCATAGAATTGATATTAAAAAATTTATTTGATTAAGTATAAAAATCTATTAGTCATTTAAAAAATATCAAGCAGAGAAATATTTACTTTCAGTCTCCAAAAACAAATGTGCCTATTTTTTACTTGTAAAGCTTGCATATAATTTTTAAACATATTGCAGCAAGTTCGTACATAAAAACTAAACATTTTTCCCTTTGGAAGAACCCCATCTCTATAATTCACTGTTTTTAAGATATTTCATTTGTAATAACTGCACAGCGTAACAACCGCACCTAGTCTCCCCTACATAATTATTCTTAAAAATTTTATAAATATTCATCAAAAGAATTAAATTATTTAAAAGATATAATTATAGAAAGTGAAATTATCATTCGGCAGTTAAATATTAAAGGAGAAGAAGCTATCAATAATCCGAATCAAATTTATACAAACAAATTAAATATCTTAAATAAATCTCTATAAGCTCATGGATTTCATATGTATCGACAGCACAGCTGCCCGAATACAGAAACCTGCTTAATCTGAAAAATTGTCGGATTATTGATAGCTTCTTCTCCTTTAATATTTAAAAGATAGTTAATAAAATTTCTTATGAGAATTAAATTTTAACCCTTCTAAACAAATTACGTAAGCGGACAAGAGGGGTCCATTATACCCCGCTTTAAAAACGCCTAACCAAACGTAGATCTTTGTATATTTTGTTTTCTTTTTATTATATTATGAATTTTAATGCATTAAAATATAAAAATGATGATTAAGATTTTAAATTTAACAAATAGATAGATTTTCGAAATACCCTGGGAAATACACACACAGTTCTGAGTGCAACTCTCGCTAAATCTGAATATGTGAAAATTCACATATTTGTACGTTATAAGTCGTCTTCTCGATCAATAAGTGCATATACACTTATAATAAGTGAAATTTCACTTATAATAAGTGAAATTTCACTCAGAATAAGTGTATATGCACTTATTGATAGAGAGGACGACTTATAACGTACAATAAGTGAAATTTCACATATTCAGATTTAGAGAGAAGGCAGGATTATTTGGTGCACGGAGGAAATTTATTCCTAAAATTTTACTGAATTTAGTTCGGTAAAACTGGGATGAACTGTACTGTAAAAGAAATTGCATTGAAAAATAATGTAAAAAGCATAAACCTTACGATACATGTATTAGCGCTTCACTTACAGCTATCGGTAAAACGTAAGCTAGGTGCTCGTTACAGTCATATTTATTGAATAGTTCGGTATAAGGCAAGTCTAAGTCAAGTCTTAGTCAACTCTTAGTCAAGTCTCAGTCTCAGATTAAGACTTTGACTAAGAATTTGACTAAGACTTAGTTAGACTTTAGTTAATTAATTTACAAAATTACAGTAATATATAATTTAAGTAAGGGAGACTAGGTGCGGTTGTTACGCCGTGCAGTTGTTACAAATGGAATATCTCAGAAACAGTTAGTTATAGACATGGGGTCGCGAAAAATTAAAGTGTTTGACTATATCAACCGCACGTACGATAAAGAAGTTTTTACCCTTTCTCTTGTAATTACAAGGTGGAAAGGGAAAAAATTCCCTTTCCACATGTTGAAGGTCCAATCGCTGACATGGGACTTCTTCATCATTGGAAACTTTGACACTCTAATTTTCCATTTTTGTAAAGAAAGTGTAAAAATGTTAATTTTTTTGAGAGAATCGGCTGTCGCAAAATTGCGATTTCAGTGCTTGGTTTGTTTACCTTTTGATTTGTTTACATTTCACAACTTGGACATGCCCTTAAATAATTCATAATGAAATTATAATCATTACACAATCATTACAAAATTCTACTTTTAAAACATTTTACAATTAAAAATGTTTAATGGATAATTTAATAAACATCGATAATTGATATTTTTTTATTATTCAGTAACAAAATTATTAACATTTATTATTAGGTATATTAATAATAATATATTATTTAAATAAATATAATTTGGAATAATAATGAATTATAATGTTAAATATTATAATTATTATTAATTATAATAATATTTATTAATTGAATAATAATTATTAATAATTAATAAAATAATTAATTAATAAATAAATAAATAATAATTAATTAAATCAATATTAAAAATTAACATAATTAAATTAATAAAATTATTAAATATGATGCAGTGTCAGGAATACTTATTGCACATTTTAATTATTATTTATTAATTATCTATAATAATTTTGAAAACTTTTATAAAAAAAAATTTCCCATTTAACTTTCTTTAAATATGAATGTTACAATTAATAATACATTTATACTAAATAAATATAAATATTTATTTATCAATTGATAACTTAATGTTGATTATTATTATAATTTGAAATAATTATTATAATTATAATTATTATAAAAAATATTATAATATTATTTAATTAAGTGAACACAATAATAAATAAAGATAAACTGAATATTGTGTGAAGATTGATTCAAGCTTGAATCAAGATTAGATGTTCGAGCTTCACTCATAAAGATTGACCAAGTCTTGAAGCGAGCATGGGACGAGCATTGGGTCCAATGTTGAACCAATATTAAACTAATATTGAGTGACAGTGATGTAAAGACTGCTTCTACTGTGGGATACCCATACTGAGCGTTCAAGACTCAATCAAGCTTCAATCTATCGTCAGCATTGGTTTTTCGCGCCTGGGAAGTTTCAACCCATCGTCAGCACTGGTCTTTCGCGCCTGGGTGATTTAATTTTAAAACATTTTTTAAACAAATAAAAATATTTTTAAAACAGTGTATTTGTTTATAAATCTGAGCGGTCAAGTCATAGAGAACCATTTTCTGAAAAAAATAAGCCATCATTGACTTAAATCGAATTAGTTTTGAAAAAGTTTAACGTTTTAATATGAAGAAAACTTTCTCTCTAAATTTTAATCAGTTAAAAATAACTGATTTAGAAGCAAAGTCAGTCACTAATTCAAATAGTAATATTTCTACGTACTGACAATTAGTTAAAAATAACTAAAGTTTCAGTAAATTTTTTTTGACTGATTCAATAAGTCAAGTTTAACCAAATTTTCAGTTATTTTTTACTGAAAATCAGTTGTTTTTAACTGATTCAGAAGCAAAAAGTCAGTCACTGATTTTCAGTTAAAACCACGATGTTTAACTGATTCAAATTAAAAGAGTTGATCATATGCAAAATGACTAAACAATTTTTGTAAGTTTCAAATTTTTTTCTTGAAAATTAATATTTGTTCTTCCAGAAGATACGAATAACAATAATATTAAAAAATTCTTAATTGTCAATTCAGTATTTTTTCTGAAGGTCTGCATACCTGTAAACAACCTCCTTAATACAGGCAATTAATTAATGGGTGATTAAATTTAAAATGTCATTTTCATGTCCTGCCCAAAAATCTGGAATACTAGTTCATATATAAAAGTTTTTGAAGTCAATTAATTTTCTTAATCACTTCTTCTACTTAAGTTAATAATTCTTAGTCGCTAGAAATTTTCTGAAAAAATTTGGCAGAAGAATTAGAAGCAAAATGTCAGTGGTGTCCCTTGTCCGCACTTAAGAAATCAGAACTTTACCTAATAATAAAAATTTTGATTCTCACATTTTTAGTACCAGAAAAATTATTTTGTACAGCTAAGAGTCTATATTTTTATATAGTGATTGTGCTAGCAGAATAATTTTGATCCAGTGCTCGAAAAAAAATCAAAATCGCCTGTCCGTAAGTTTCATATTTTTAAGTAATTATCGCAAATTTCCAATATCATGTCTGATATTTAAATAACCTAGTGCTGATAATTGCCTTATTAAGCGTTAATAGTATTGGTGATATGTATAGCTTCTTAAAGAAAAAACATTACAACATTCTATCACATCTATAACTTGTACGGTTGGTGGCAGAAAGCAAGTATCAGTTTGTCTAGCACACCATGTCAGTTGTGTCCCTATCGAAAAATTGTTCATAATATTAATATTTTTTAAATATTATTGTATCTCGTTTTCAGGTATTACACGTTCTTTAAAAATCGCACCGACTTTAACTTAAAAATAAAGTCTTTCTTTTTCGAAAATGAGAAATGAAGCAAAATGTCAGTGGTGTCCCTTGTCAGTGGTGTCCCCTCAAAATTCTGTTTCTTGCAGCTTATTATTTTATTTTTAATAAATTTGTGTTAAATTTACTCCTTATATGCAGTTAATGAAGATTTGATACTAGATTGTAATTTATAAGCTGATTTTATTCTCACTATTCAAAAAAAATTATCAGTGAAATCTTTCAAAAATGTCAGTGGTGTCCCTCAATGTTCATATGTCTTTTTGGTCTTCAAAAGTATATTAATTTATGGCAGAACTCATTACAAATATTTTTTAAGTCATGTTAAAACATTCATTATTGTAATTTGAAATATTTTCACTTTTTAAAGTTGTAAGAATTTATTTTAGAAAAGAATAAACGAAAACAGAAAATTTCTTAACATTTCTGCCTATCGTTTTTCACCTGATGAAAATTAAAATTTGCTTCCACCTGCTCGACCACTATTATTTTTGTCCATCATATATTCTAGTCAACCAAAATAGAGTATCGTTAAGTTCAAAATCCAACATCGAAAAATCAAAGTTAGTAGGATCAAAAATGACATTTTAAAATTAATCACCCTAATATTCATAATATTTCATACAATTATACTGAATTTTACATCAGTATAATTGTATTATTTACAATTTTTTCAATAAACTATAAATACTTAGTTTTTTTCAGCATTATTCAAAGACGAATAAAAAAATAACTTGATTTTTTGCTAAAGTATCTTGTTTTCTTTCTCAGTGACAAATGCATTGATTAATATTTTAATTTTTAGTCCAAAAAATAATCTTTTAAACAATGTTATTTTTTTAATAACAATGTCAATTAATAAATTACCCTTTTTAAAATTTTCAAATCTCCCACCAAATAGTGCATGCAATGTAGCCGATAGGGCACGATTAAGAACGATTAAAAAGTCAATCGTCCCCAATTGTAAGAACACGATTAAGAAACACGATTGAGGACAATAGACAATTCTTTTTAATTGTTTTCAATTGTTTCCAATCGATTTTTTCTAGAAGGGTAACCAGTGATTTCTAATCTGAATTATATATCTAGATTTTATGCGGAATCTAGCTAGATATTTCTAGTCCGAATTTCCTCACAAGAATCTAAACAGGTTCTAGTCAGATTTTTCCAGACTAGATTTTCTAGCGTGATTCTAGTCAAAATCCATTATTTGATATATATGAAACTCACGAAGAAACCTTTTCTCGCAAGGCATTGGAGAAAACGTAGTGCACAACACGTGGTGAAAGAATGATTTTTCGAGAGTGATTGCTGCTCTCGCTACGCTCGAGCCGCAAACTTCACTCTCGAAAAATCACACTTTCGCCACTAGTTGTGCAATGTACTATTAATTCAAACATATTTTCTGTTTTGATTTAAACAAAAATTATGTTTAAAAATTTTATGTTTGATTAAAACTTAAAAGTTAATTATAAATAATTTAAAATCAACCATAACTTATGTTTCAATTACACTGTAAAAAAAGGGAGTTAAATTTTAACTCCTCCGGGGGGTCTATAAAAATCGCATCCATTTGGGAGTTAATGCCAGGGGAGTTAAATAAAGAGAGTTAAAATTTCACACCCAAATGCTAACTCCCCGTGGAAAAAATAACTCGCGCGGGTGTTGAATGAAGGGAGTTAGAAATTAACTCTCTTTTGGAGTTGATTTTTAACTCGAAAAATTTCACTCCCAACTACCGAGTCCGTTAACTCCATAAATTTTTTACAGTGTACAGTAGGATCTTTCAATAGTGCAGTTCTAAACAGTGCAGTCATTAATGAGTTGAGTAGACAAGGGGTTTCGGGGGGTAAAAGGAAAGGGAATGTGTGACGTCAAATACAGTGCCGTCGCTCATTTGATTATTTAGTATCATTTAGTAGTGGGGGACCCTTAATTTTCTTGACACGAACCTGAATGTTTTAGTTTTTGCACGCTTCGAACAGTGCACAATATTCCCGACGACTGCACTATTGAAAGATCCTACTGTAAATATATTATTTCTTTAAATGAACCAAAAAATATGTTTGAATTAAACTTAAATATGTTTGACTGTATAGCAAAGATATTTTAAGTTTTATTTAAACAAAATATGTTTGAACCAAATGAATCGTTTTCTTAGTGAAGTTTTATGTGAATCTGATAAATTTTATAAAATTGCGTCCGCCTTATTGGAACCGCCACATTATTGTATTTTAAAAATCTGATGCAATATTCATAATCAGCGACCCTGAAAACCCCTGAGTAACGAGTTTTAAGTCAATCCGATGAATTTTTAAAAATGTCTTCCGACATTTTGTATGTTTAAAAACTGACATCGAATTCATTATCAGCGACTCCGAAAACCTTCGTAAGAACGAGTTTCAAATAAAACCGATGAATTTTTGAAGATGTCCGTCATATTGGATCCGACATTTAAAATTTTTAAAAACTGACATCGGATTTGTAATCAGCGACCCCAAAAACCCCCGAGTAACAATTTTGGGACAAATCTGTCTGTTTTCCTAACCAAAAATCTGCTTGCGTTTGTACACGACATCGACAGTTTGAGCCCCCTCGTATATGACATCGACTGCCAAAGGGTTAATTATTGTACTTTATTAAATATCAAACAGGTTTGAATTTGAAATTTTTTGAAATCTTAATTCCTATGGAAAAATAATGATTAAATATTTATTTAAAAAATGAAGTTATATTGATGTTTTTGAATAATATATTCGTCAATAAATGTAATAAAACTTTTTTTGAGTATCTATAATTACTTTTAGAGTGAACAAGAATATTCTTTAGGGTCAGGGAAGAAACAAATATTAAAAAAGAAACTTGGTGCAAATGATAAACTGCATCATTATTGAAAATGACAGGATTTGCTTGAAAATTTAAATTTTATATTCCGACTGTCTGGATATTATTATTGAATATAATTTTCTTCGTTTATCGTGTGTCAAAGTGAATAGTTGATTAAAAACGCAGTGAAACTTACTTTCAATTTTTGCGTGTGTCCACACTGACAGCAACAGTATGACATGTACTCTGGTAATGATGACATGCACCTCACTTGTTCTTGATGTTGCTGATGATGATTTTGATTATATTCGTCGTCGAGTTTACGATAATGTACATTGAAAATGGGTCGAGTTGTATTCTGTAGACTCTTTCCGAGGCGTCCCATAATCGCCGAAATTGCTGCCAGGGTCTTTCGCCTGCGTGTGAATCTCCTCATACCCAAGTACAAAAAAATTTTCAGGATCAGATATCCTATTTTATTCCTATAATCGGAAATTTCAAATAAACAAAAAATTCCTTTAATCTGCGAGTTGAATAATCGCTAAGTGAATGTTTTTTCTTATTCACATGTTCAATCGATTGACATATATAACTTTATAATAAAATTTTTTCCCAGGAATTATTTTTTTCTATATTCCTTAATTCAGGGCATTTTGAAAATAAATAAATCAATTAATATTCCTTACTTCGAACCCTGTTTATATTTTATTTCTAATTTAGTATTAGAATTCTTTGAATATTTATAAAAATTTGTTCCTTAAAAATCATTGAAAATTGTTTTATTTCTAAAATTATTTTAATGAAAATCTTTAAATTGTTTACTTCAGTTTTTAAAAAATGTTGCATTCCTACTGTGAAAATGAGACAAGAAACTTTTTTCTCATAGATTTTTCAGCGCAGTTTATTTCAATAAACTGCCTTTCAAATATTCATGACCTTTCTTTTTCTATATTTGAGATTGAATTAGAAATTGCAGTTACGTCAAAAAACTTGTTTGAAATCAGTTGAAAAATAGTTTTTAGAGCAAGAAGGTAGCTTTAAGATGATTATAAATATAAAATAATTTCCGCAATATTTTCATTTCTCCTTCTTTTTTGGTAATTAAGAAACGTAATAAAATTTGTATCTTTTGATTAGTTGGAAACTTTTTTTCTCCATAAATTAATAAAATTTTATTCTCTCTCTCTCTCTCTCTCTCTCTCTCTCTCTCTCTCTCTCTCTCTCTCTCTCTCTCTCTCTCTCTCTCTCTCTCTCTCTCTCTATGTTCGTATTTTTTCAATCTGAGCAGATTTTTAAGTGAGTTTATAAAAGTTTGTTAACGGAATTTAGCACAACCGTTACTAAATTGTATTACTTTGTTTGATAAATGTTCGAATTTTGTTAACCTAATGTTACATGTCAATGGGTTGAACAAGAAAAATGTCAAAAGAAAATAGGAAAAAAATGTTCGTAGGAAATTTAAAAACTCGTAAAGTACACAAAAAATTCGATTGATTAGAAATAAATTCTTGTCTAGTTAAATTTTTATTATCAAAATTCAATTAAGTTTAATTGTCTTATGCTACGAAAGTTTTGTCAAGGGGAAATTCATATTGATTAGATTTTCTGTTAAGCCGGTTATATTAAGCGTAATTCTATTAAGCTACGAAATATTTGTTCGGCCAAATTTATATTAAGTCGAATATTTATTTATCTGAATTTTTAGTAAGTGGAATTTTTATTTAGCCGAATTTTTAAGAAGTTGAATTTTTATTAAGGCAAAACTCTGTTTAGGCGATTTTTCACTTCAAGCAGATTTTCTTTATTTAACGAACTTTTCCTTTTATATAATTTTTATTACATTTAAATGTGAATTTCCAACTTTAAAGAATATTTTTAAATCAAACACGCAGTAAAAAGTAAATCTTAATTTAACCCTTTGCGGCATGCATAATATTATAACATTAATTTAAAAATCACAAATGCTTATGAGGGTTTTCAGGGTCGGTGATTACGAATCTGAAGTCCGTTTTCTAAAATTCAAGATGGCGGATCCAATATGGCGGACAAATTTTTTTAGAATTGATCGAAATCGCTTTAAAATCGTTACTCGGGGTTTTCGGGGTCGCTGTTCACGAATCTGAAATCCGTTTTCCAAAATTCAAGATGGCGGATCCAATATGGCGGACGAATTTTTTAGAATTGATCGAAATCGCTTAAAAATAGTTACTCGGAGGTTTTTGGGGTCGCTGATCACGAATCTGAAGTCCGTTTTCCAAAATTCAAAATGTCGGATTCAATATGGCCGACGAAATTTTTTAGAATTGATCGAAATCGCTTGAAAATCATTACTTGGGGGTTTTTGGGGTCGCTGATTACGAATCTGAAGTCCGTTTTCCAAAATTCAAAATGGTGGATCCAATATGGTGGACGAATTTTTTTAGAATTGATCGAAATCGCTTGAAAGTCGTTACTTGGGGTTTTCGGGGTCGCTGATTACGAATCTGAAATTACTTTCAATAAATAAACGTTAAATTATTGAATAATTGTACCGTCGGAATTTTCGTTACCCGATGTACACCGCGGGGAGGTTGCACGATCAGGATTTGTACATCGTTTAGCCCTGAAAAGGGCAGTTTGGTAAATACTGTTCAAAACTTTATAATAATCAAATTAAGCTGTTTATTTCCTAATAAAATTAACTAATTAATTAAAATTAGCGGATTTTAATTGCTATTATAAAGTTTTGATGTCTTTTGCTTTGAACAAGTGAATTTTTTTTCAGCAGTGGTAAGCAGCGAAGCAATTTCTTGTGGCAAACAGGCAGAGTGGTACATTGCAAGTTTTACACATCCATGATGTTCGCTTTTGGTCGACTTTAGTACTGCAATGAGCATAGCGTCTAGGTGAAGCGATAATTTTAGGCATATGAGCTGATTGACTTTTTCTTTTTTCCTCTGACACTTTTGGTTTGTAAGAAGAGATTGTACTTAATTTACGTTTCTTCCCAGTTGAACTTGGTAGTTTGTGTCCTACCAATTCATCTACTAAACGTAGCGTAAAAAAGACAAGTTCTAATTCAGCATTATTTGACTGACCGCATACCTACGGTGATGGTAACAAACAATAAACAAAATACTATACATAGTTTGATGAAACAAATAAAGAGCGCAAAAAAGACAAGTTATAAATCATCAATATTTGACTGAACGCATATTTAGGTTGATTATAACAAACAATAAACAAAACACTGTTTAGAGTTCAAAGAAACTAAAATACTAACTGAACTAAAGCAAATGAATTTTACTGAAAGCGAATTGCTTCGCTGCTTACCACTGCTGAAAATAAAATTCAATTGTTCAAAGCAATACACATCAAAACTTTATAATAGCAATTAAAATCCACTGAATTTAATTAATTAGTTAATTTTATTAGGAAATAAACAGCTCAATTAAATTATTATAAAGTTTCGATCAATTCTAAAAAAAATTCGTCTGTCATATTGGATCCACCATCTTGAATTTTTAAGAACAATCTTCAGATTCGTGATCAGCGACCCCGAAAACCCCCGAGTAACTATTTTCAAGCAAATCAAATCACTTTTTAAAAAATATGTCTGCCATATTGGATCCGCCATCTTGAATTTTGGAAAACGGATTTCAGATTCGTGAACAGCGACCCCGAAAACCCCCGAGTAACGACTTTCAAGCGATTTCGATCAATTCTAAAAAAATTCGTGCGCCATATTGGATCCGCCATCTTGAATTTTGAAAAACGGACTTCAGATTCGTAATCAGCGACCCCAAAAACCCCCGAGTGAAAACTTTCAATCAATTTCGATTGAATTAAAAAAAAATTTTTTTTTATTCTTTAATTTATTTATTTATAGTTGTTTATAATTTCACGTAACCTCATTCGCTATCAATTTTTCGACATTTAACAATGTTTTGATTATTAATATACAAAGATTTTTGGATTTTACTTGAAAAAGACTGTGTATAAACAGATATTTTCACAATATAAAAGGTGGTAATCTGTGTTACCACTATGCCGCAAAGGGTTAAGAGCAGTCTTAAATTCAGCACTGTCTGCTTTAATGTTAAATCATATACGGAGAAAAATACTTTAGCAACAGCAGCGCATTAGCAGAAATTTATTAGCTGTTGATGCTAATAATTTAGCTGAGTGAGCAAATTATTTGCTATAGCACCTAATTTTTAATTTGCTATACAGATTAATAATCATTAGCTGTAAAAGTTATTTAAATTAGCCATTACAGCAAACAAGTTAGCAACTACAGCTAATAAGTCAGCAATCCGTGCTTGTGAACCCCGTAAATTTTCACGCATCCCGTGTGGAAAATGAAAATTGGTCCTAGCCAGGTCCTACCTATTTTGCCCTGTTAATAGCTTGGTCCTAGGTTGGCAGTGTAGATTGGACCAACAATTGGTGGTGATGCGATTCTAGCCTGGTCCTAACTAGGAAGCCTAGTTAGGACCAGTTTATTTACATATTTTATTATAATTTTAATTAGTTTATAATATTTGCTAAAGAAATAACCTAAATTATTAATAATAAGTATTAGTTTTAATTAATTATTACTTTTTTCAATTAAATGATGATCAAAAGCGAATTCATAAATAATGTTAGTATATGTAGAGATTAATATATATTCCTCTAATATATACATTAAAAATTATAAAAAAATTAGAAATTTGTTAATTAAATTATTTTACAGTATATATAATCATTAAATTGCATACTTATACGAATACAATGCAGAAAAATCGGAATAAACGCAAACCTAAGAAGTAAATAAAATCTAACGCACGCGGGAATCGAACCTACGACCTATGGACTACGAGACTAACGCCCTAACCACTATGCTAATGAAACTAGTTGAGATCAAAATTTTTATTGTCAGTGACTTGTGGACTTGCTTTTGATGATTCAATATAGTAATTATTGACACTAATATACGATAATAAATAAAAAAAATAGTTTAACAACAACAATAATAATAAAATAATATCCAAATATAAAAATTCAAAAATTAATATTTTTATATTATATCAAGAAAAAAAATATCTATACATTTTTGTTAAAAAAAGGTTTTTCATTGTTCTCAATCATTTTTAACATTAATTTCTTGGTCTAAAAAAATATTCGTCTTTTGGACTTGGAAATTTTTCCTAATTAATTAAGCGGGTGATCCACATTTCAAAAAAATGTAAAAAAAATTTATGTTAAAAACACGTTTTTCATTATTCTAAATCATTTTAAGCATTCATTTTTTGTTGCAAAAAATTTTTTAGACTTGGACTTAGAAATTTTTGCTAATGAAACTAGGAAGCCCAGATAGGTCCTGGGTTGGACCTGGGTGGGTCAGCCCACATTCGAATTGCAATATCTCTTAGTGTTTAGCACCAACTTAAACGAAATGATAATTATATTGCAGTCTGTATCTGTTTAAATAAATAAATAAATTTTGCTGTTTTATTAACTTTTGTAACAAATTACTTAAAAATTTGCAGTTTTTTATCTAACTTCGCGATTATTACACTTGAGTAGTGAAATATGAAGATAATTTATAATTTTAACAATTCAGCATTTGTTTAAACCAAAAATTGTTGTTATTTATTAATTCTTAAGACAATAAAGCGTCTAGACACTTGTAGTCTTTTAAAATTTTGCAATTAACTAATCTGAGTATTTACTATTTACTTATTGCAAAATTAGAAAAAACTGCTAGTTTCTAGGTTGATTGTGTAAAAAGTTAGTAAATAACAATTATTTGTTTAAACAATTGCTGAATTAATAAATTAACTTTATTTTATAATATTTGTATAATTTTCTGATTTATGTCAAACAATAAATTGTTTAAACAAATATGATTATCAATTAATTTTATAAATATTAATTGAGAATATTTATCAATTTTTACATGTTTTTCATGTATCAATTTTGACACTTTATTTTCCTAAAAATTTTTCTAAGTTATAACTGGATCTTCTAGCTAGTACCAAGTTAGGACAGCCCAGGATATATAAAAAGGGGTTGCCAAGTTAGGTCCAAGCTAGGGCCAATAATCATTTTAGGCATAGCATGGTGATTTCTACACGGGATGCACTAGACAGTATTAAAGAAAGCGTCAATGAGATCGCGTTTAGTACACGGAAAGAAAAAGTCTAAAAAATAGTTTAATATATTATAGAAAAGTTGGACAAGATGGACAATTTATAATATTATTTATTTGATTTCCTGAAAATTATTTCAAGATGTCTAAGAAACTTTATGTTGCGTATGATAAAACGTTTGAAATGTATTTAAAAAATTATAGATTATAAATATTCTCATATTATATGAAAAATGTTTTTAATTGTCGTAAAATTATTATTATATTTTATGAAACTATCAATATAGAGAAGTAAAATTATTTTAATACTTATAAGAAAGATGAGTTCAGATGTGTATTCCAGACAAGTTTAAAAAAATTACTATACTGTATATAATATTTTGAAGAATCGTGCACGCGTTAGTTGCGCAGTAGTCTGCTGCGCATACATTTGCACAGTGAGAATGACCTCTATTATCGAAGGACCACCTGCAGCGTGCGTTGCGTAGCTAGTTGGTTAGGGTTGCGTTCTATTAATATTAGGGTTGTGCGTTCGATTCCAGTCGTTAGTAGATTTTCTGTTAGGTAGGCTATCCTTAAGTATAAATAAATGTTTAGAGTTTATAGTGTATGAATTCTGGGTGCAATATCAAGATACGTGGTGCTTTAAAAAAATTTAAAAACTAAAAGGTAAACTATATCAATTTTTTTGAAATAAATTTTCCGTATGACAAGTTATTATACATTTCATTGTAAGGTTTTACATTTATATACAGTATAGTAATTTACTTTATATTGATTCAACATATTTACTATACTGTATTAAAAATCTTTCAATGAATGTAAGGATTAAATATTTCACAGAAAGGCTTTGTATTTTAAAACAGTATTGTAATTTATTTCACATTGATCCAAATTTTATTCATATTTGTCTTTATTTTCTTTAAACTTTATTGTAATTGTTATGAATATTAATTATTTAGAGATACATTGAAACATTTTTAAAAAGTGACTCTTGTCCAACTTTTTAATACAAACATTAAAATATTCTTTAGACTTTTTCTTTCCGTGTAAATAAGTTTAGAGTGCTAAATATATTAAATTATACTATGACTATTTATTTTTGGTCAACAAAATGTGAAGTGTTGAACTATTGAATTTGTAAAAAATTGGGGACATGGAGAATTGTGTAGAAAAATCTGAAAGTAAGAGATAAACTTTAATATGTGTATTAATTTAACATTATAACTTTTTCTTTTGTATACATTTTCATTTTAGTTTTTCTTATGTATTAATATTATATTTTTATAAATTAGTTTATTAATTTTATGTTCAAAATTATTGAAAATTTATCTCTTTCCAGAAGAGAGAATATTAAAAATTCGTACAATGTAAAATCTAAATGTAAAATAAAAGCATCATTAGAACTAATAATATTAGCCAGGTATATTAGTTATTTTGTTAGCTAGATTATTAGCTGCACCGAAAAAAAATAATTTCAATTTTAGACTATTTCTCTTCTTTTGTAGCATTTTTTCCTCTTATATATAGGCACTAAAGTTTTCATTTCTAATTGAGAGGATTTTCCTCTTTTAAATTTTCCATTAAATGTCACTTTTTAAACAGTTTGAAGCTGCGTTCAGAAAAACAAAAAGCATCTTAAAAATCTTCTTTCTAGTATAAATTTGTTTCAATTTGAGAGGAATAATTTCAATCAAAAAAGAAAGGTTAAAATTTATCTTTTAGTTAAAAAACTTTTAAATATAAACAAAAATTCCTCTTTTTTGTAAATAAATATTCGTATATTAAAAATAAAATGTAAAAATAATTGTTAAGCGGAATTTTCTTCTCACTTTGAGATTTTATTTTTTTCGGTGTGCTATAGCTAACAACGCCTAGATAATATTTTAGTAGCTGGAGTACCTAATATAATTGCTATCCATATAATAGTAATTAAAATTAGCTGCGATTGCTAAGAATTAGTTGTATTAGCTAACTTTTTTTCTCCGTGTACAAAATCCATTGCTTAAATTCAGCATTGACTGTCTTAAAAATATGGCGTCTTAATTTAAGGCTGCTTTCCTGCCTTAAAATAAGACTTTCTTTTTACTGTGAATTTTTATTTACCGGAAATTCTATTTAATATTCATCCGAGTTTTTATTTAACAGATTCAATTACTATCATAAGCCTGAAGTTAGAGTTGGGCAAAAAGCTCGATCGAGTATTTCAAGCTTTTCGTTTTTCTAGCAGAGCTGAGCAGAATCAATCCGAACTTAAACCAAATTCCATCCGACACGTGCAGTATTAAACCTAAAATAATTTTGAGCACTTGAATTTTTCGAGCACTCAAATATTTTTGAGTAACTAAAACTCGAGCCTGGCTCGAGTATCGAGCCCGGCTCGAGCTCGACCATGCTATTCGAGCTTTTTGCACACCTCTACCTGAAGTGTTTTTTTACAATATTGACACAATTTTTAAGAAAACTCATAGAATATGCATGAGAACTCATAAAAGAAAAGTCTAAAGTGCATATTTTTTTTGTAATTTTTGCTATAGAGAATATTGTCAGTAGGATTATTTTATTAACTCTCTTTAAAGATGTTATAACTCTAATAAAGCTCTTACAACCTTAATTAGAACTCAGAAAATTCTTAATTTTGTAAACTTTTTGAAGTTTAAGTACTTTTACGGATTTTTTGTTTAGAAGGGCATATTTTTAGAAGAATTATAGTAGGTGGATTCCACGTCAGTTCAACACACTTATTTTCATGACTTGTTGGGATTTGGCTGTAATTTTGTAAATTCATTACTTTTATAGTGATAAACAACTCCACCAAATATTTTTTCAAAATTTTGAAAATTACCAAAAATATGGCATTTTCAAAATTTTTGTCTTCTTTTTTTGAAAGTGCTATAACTTTGGTTCTAATTAACCGATTTTGGATTTTAAAAAAAGGATTTCTTTGGTTTTAAGTATATTTTAAGTTAAAATTAAAATAAAAAAAAAAAATTCAAAAATTTTTTTTTTTGAAATTTTGAAAAATTAAAAATCCGTTTTTGAAAAAACATCATCTTCGATTTTTTTCAAAATTTTACAAAATGTTAGGGCAAATGTGCTTTACATGTCCTGTAAATTTCATCTTGGGATCTCAAAGGGATTCGGAGTAAAAAAATAAAACGTAACCACAAATTACGAACATATTGGGCAAAATTCCTCACCTGCTCAGGTAAAAAAATGAATTTTCTCTAAACTTTGCTAAAATGTTACTTTTATTAGTAGAAGTGTAAATATTAATTTTTTTTAATTTGATAAAATATTTTTTGAGTTATGGAGTTTCAAAATTTTGATTTTTTTGAAAATATATTTTTTTCGATTTAATACATTTATAAGTAAAATTAATCAAATTTAAAGTATAAATAGTGGTTTTTAAAGGGGTTTTCACGGGCTATAAGCTGGTGATGAAAAAAAAGTTGTTTTCTGTCAATTTGACTTTGAAATTCAAGGTCAAATTCTTAATTTCAATATACAGTAGAACCCGGTTAATACGATCCCGTTTAATACGATTTCCCGCTTAAGACGCTCATTTATGGTGGTCCCTGCAATTAAAGACATAATTTTTATATCCCACCTAAGACTTTTTCCCGCATAAGACGCATTCTTAGTGCGGTCCCTACAGAATCGTATTAACCAAGTTCTACTGTATCTCAAAATCGGTGTTTTTTATTTTTTTCTAACCTATCCCAATCGAAAGCTTATCTTTTTTTATATATGAGCCATTTAAAACTCAGAGTGGGACCATGGATCTTTTTGAAGAAATTAATTATAAATCATCATTTTCTATGTAAAATAATGATAAATTATTATTTTCCTCAAAAATTCTCATAGTCCCACTCTGATTCTTACATATGGCTCATAGAAAAAGGTCACTAGCTTATAGCCCGTGAAAACCCCTTTAAAAACCATTATTCATACTTTAAATTTGATTAATTTTACTCATAAATATATTAAATCGAAAAAAATATTTTTTCAAAAAAATCAAAATTTTGAAACTCCATAACTCAAAAAATATTTTATCAAATTCAAAAAAAATTAATATTTACACTTCTACTAATAATAGTAACATTTTAGCAAAGTTTAGAGAAAATTCATTTTTTTACCTGGGCAGTTGAGGAATTTTGCCCAATATGTTCGTAATTTGTGGTTACGTTTTATTTTTTTACTCCGAATCCCTTTGAGATCCCAAGATAAAACTTACAGGACATGTAAAGCACATTTGCCCTAACATTTAGTAAAATTTTGAAAAAAATCAAAGATGATGTTTTTTCAAAAACGGATTTTTAATTTTTCAAAATTTCAAAAAAAAAATTTTTTGAATTTTTTTTTTATTTTATTTTTAACTTAAAAATATACTTAAAACCAAAGAAATCCTTTTTTTAAAATCCAAAATCGGTTAATTAGAACCAAAGTTGTAGCACTTTCAAAAAAAGAAGACAAAAATTTTGAAAATGCCATGTTTTTGGTAATTTTCAAAATTTTGAAAAAATATTTGGTGGAGTTGTTTATCACTATAAAAGTAATGAATTTACAAAATTACAGCCAAATCCCAACAAGTCATGAAAATAAGTGTGTTGAACTGACGTGGAATCCACCAGTAATAGAAATATTTGTAATGATGATCTTTGTAATGAAGTCATAAATTTTATAGAACTCATGCAATTTTACTGAAAACTCATAACATTTTCAGTCTTGTGAACTGTTTAAAATTAATTTAGATTTAAAATTAATTTTTCGTAAATTTTAACCTGATCATTTTTTTCCTAAATTTTGCTTCAAAAGGAACTGTCATTATGATTTTTTTAAAAAACCTTTATAATGATGTCATAATTTTTAAGCAACTCATGCAACTTTACTCAAAACTCATACAACTCTAAATTTTGAAAACTTAAAATTTTAATGCTTTAATAATGTTAAAAACACTCATGGGACTTCTATTCAAAATCATAGAATCATAACTCAAAATTTTAATCAAAACTCATAGAATCATAAACTCAGAACTTTAATCAGGACTCAAAATTAAAAATTTTAAGGTGCACAATTGTTTTTATATAATATTTGGTTGAAAGTGAACTGGTAAGATGATTATTTTAATAACTCATTATAATTATGCAGTATTAGAATTATTTTAATAACTTATTAGAATGATGTAATAAGGCTTTAATAACTCATAGAACTTAAATGAGAACTCAATAATTTAAAGTTTTGTTTAAACTTTTCAGATTTTTATTTTAGAGGAAACTATTTTCAGAAAAATATTTATAGCATTCTTTGTATAACCTTTAATAGTTATGCCAAAACTCTTAACACAACTTACAAAACTTTAATCAGCACTCATAAAACTCGAAATTTTTTAATAATATTAAACTGTCTTTAGGATTTCACTAAGAAAACAATAAATTTGAATCAAAAATAATTATCTTTGTTGTACAGTCACAAAAAAATTATTTTTGTATTAAACATAATAATTTTGATTCAATTCGTAATAAGTTCGAGAATAAGTTTGATTTAATTCTTAATAAGTTTGATTCAATAAAAATAACGTTTAACTCAATTATAAAATATCCCAAGTGCGAAATTAAAAACGGCCCAAAACTGGCCCAGTGACGGCATAGTCAGTGCCTACTCTTGGCAGACAATAGTGGCCCGACTGTCGGGAGGTTAACCGCGGTAGGCCGTCGGCAGCCAATCATCGGCTGTTAGTTTATTAAAGTAAAATGTATCAAAAATGTATCTTTATTTAATTCTATATTAAATATCTAAGAGTTAGTTCTGAGTAAGGTTTAGTTTATATTATGGGGCGACAGAGCGGCGGATGATAATCTTTATAAAGTAAACTAAAGATCGAACAAAGAAGTTCGCTAATACCGTCCACTTTTGACATTACGTAATAAGTCCCTTTGTATGAGCAGTTAGTCTGCCGAAAGCTTAGGTAGAGTAAAGACCAAATGCATCTTCCAAGTGATAATTAAAATAAAGACTTTCTTTAATTTAAATAATTTCACGCATTATTATTTAAACTTCACCCATAATCCTAATAGGTTATGGGCCCAGAAACGTTTTATTTTTAATAAACAATTTTTTATCCGTGAAAATCGTTTTTCCGCGTAATTGACTTTTTGTCAATAAAAATGGAGAACTTAAAAGTGAAGAGAAACATTAAACCATTTGATGGTGAAAAATATAGTGTGTGGAAGTTTAGACTTTTATCGTTATTAAAAGAACTCGGTGTAATTCGTGTGATTGAAAAAGTTATTCCTGAAAAAGTGACCAGTGAATGGACAAAAGCAGAGGATACTGCTAAAAGTGTGATAATTGAATATTTGTCAGATTCTTTTCTCAGTTTTGCAAAAAAAGGATACAACAGCAAAAGAAATATTAAATAATTTGGACAAAATTTATGAACGGAAAAGTCTTGCTACTCAATTATCAATCCGAAAGAAATTATTGTTGCTAAAACTACAAGGTGATATTTCACTAATTAAACATTTTAGTTTTTGACGATTTAATTACCGAGTTATCAGCTGCTGGTGGAAAATTAGATGAAAACTGACAAAGTTTCTCATTTATTGCTAACTCTTCCAGTTGCTTATGATGGTGTGATTACTGCTATCGAAACGTTATCAGAGGACAATTTAACATTAGCTTTCGTAAAAACGAGACTTTTAGATCATGAGATTAAAATCAAAAGTGAAAGTTCTGATACAAGTGCTAAAGTGCTCAATGTGCAAAGTGAGGAGAAACAACCCTTTAACAACCATAAAGCACAAAAGAATTTTTCTGGTGGACAGAAACATAAATTCAAATCAAATAAAAAATCTTTTGGTGCTAAGTGTCATCACTGTGGACGAAAGGGTCATATAAAAAATAATTGTTTTTATTATAAAAAAACATTGCAACACAAATCAAATAAAGGACACGAAAAGAATAAATCTGCTCAGGCTGCATAAACGAGTAATTTAGTGTCAATTAATCCGAGCACATCCAACTTTGCCTTCTTAACAGGAAATGAACAATATCAATCGGATAAAAATGAAATTTCATTCATTTTAGACTCTGGAGCGTCAGACCATATAATCAATCGGCCGGATTTAATTAAAAATTTTGAAGAATTGGAATCACCAATAAAGATCTCGATCGCGAAACAAAACACCTTCATACTGGCAACGAAAAGAGGATCTTTGAACGTGATAAGCAACGAAGGTGTTCAAGGAGTACTGGAGGATATCCTGTATTGTCCTGAGATCCCGCACAATTTACTTTCCGTTTCAAAGATGCAGGAAAATGGTTTAACAATCATTTTCGATCCTGAAGGTGTAAAGATGGTAAGACTGTAATAAAAGGTAAGCCCTTAAACAATTTAATTGTTGTTACTTTTTAATTAAATAAAAATACAGTCAATTCAGTAGTTCAGGATAATAATAAAACAAAAATTAATTATGATTTATGGCATTAAAGATTAGGGCACATTGGTAAAAATAAATTTTTAGAATTGAAAAATAAACAATTGGTTAGTGATATAGGACTAATTAATCAGGTAACACCTGATGACAATTTATGTGAAGCCTGTATCAATGGTAAACAGGCACGATTACCTTTTCGGAAAGAAAAGGATAAAAACCACGTGAAACGACCATTGTTTATTGTGCATTCAGATGTTGGTGGGCCTATCACTCCTCCTGCGGTTAACAATAAAAACTATTTTGTTTTGTTTATAGATCAATTTACACATTATTGCGTTACATATTTAATTACTTACAAATCTGACGTATTTTCAGTTTTTCGCGATTTTGTTGCAAAAAGTGAAGCTCTTTTTAACTCAAAAATAATTAATTTATATTGCGATAATGGTAGAGAATATTTGTCAAATGAAATGAAGGATTATTGTGTGCAAAAGGGTATCAGCTATCATTTAACTGTTCCACATACTCCACAGTTAAATGGTGTGGCTGAACGTATGGTAAGAACTGTCACAGAAAGAGCTAGATCTATGATAAGTGGTGCTAAGTTAGATAAAATTTTTTGGGGTGAGGCAGTTTCAACTGCTACATATTTAATTAACATAGCACCAACGAAAGCTCTAAAGGTTGACAAAACACCATACGAATTGTGGCATAATAAAAAACCGGAAATTAAATTTTTAAAGGTTTTTGGTTCAACAGTTTATGTCCATAATAAGACCAGAAAATCCAAATTTGATGAAAAATCATGGAAAGGAATACTGGTTGGCTATGAACCAAATGGATATAAAGTGTGGAACGTGGATTCAGAAAAGTTGATTGTAGTCAGAGACGTGATAGTCGATGAAATTAATTTTTTGAAATCCAGGCCTACAGCTGAGTCTGAAGGGATTTATCCGGAAAAATCTCAAAATGAGTCTGATAATTCTGTCTCACGGACAGATTTGTCAGGACTCAATAAATCTGATAAAAATAAATCAGATGTATTTAATGAATCTGATAGTAACAAGTCAGATAACACAATGGTAACTGATACAGAAGAAAGTTCTAACAAAATTCAAAAATTGCATGCAAATGATTTTCCTTCAAATAAAAATAATGAAAATGAACAAATATCCTCTAGTGTCAGGAGAAGTGAAAGGTTAAAACATCTTCCTCCTATTCATTATAATGAAAATAATATTACTGAAGATTATATAATGTGTGCTCAATCGATAAATTTTAAAATACCAAATTTGTACAGTGAGATAAATGGTAGAGAAGATAAATATAAATGGGAAAGGGCAATGGAAGATGAAATTAATTCATTAAAATTAAATAACACGTGGACATTGGTAAAAAGACCTGAAAATAAAAATATAGTAGATTGTAAATGGGTATTTACTATTAAAAATGATGAATTCGGGAATCCTGTAAAATATAAAGCTCGTGTAGTAGCAAAAGGATTTAGTCAGGAATATCTCATTGATTATAATGAAACTTTTGCTCCTGTTGCTAGAATTGCAAGTTTTAGATTATTAATAGCTTTTGCAAATCAGTTTAATTTGCTAATCCATCATATGGATGTAAAAACTGCATTCTTAAATGGTAATTTAAAGGAGGAAATTTATATGAGAGTACCTGAGGGTGTTGACAGTAATGAAAATGAAGTTTGTAAATTAAATAAAGCAATATATGGGCTTAAACAATCAGCAAGGTGTTGGTTTGAAATTTTTGAGAAAACTTTAATTGATAAGGGTTTTAAAAGCTCTGAAGTAGATCCTTGCATTTATATATTAGATAAGGGAAATATTTCTGAAAATATTTACATTGTTTTATATGTAGATGATCTTGTCATTATTACAGCAAAAATTATAACAATGGAAAATGTTAAAGCTTATTTAATGGAAAAGTTTTTAATGGTTGATTTAAAAGAAATTAATCTTTTCTTGGGGATAAAAATTACTAGAAGTAATGATAAAATCACTTTAGATCAAAATGCATACATTAAAACAGTTTTAAAGAAATATAATATGCATGAATGTAAACCAGCAAGTACCCCTTTAGAAAATAAATTAAATTATGTTGCTTTAAATTCAGATGAGAAATATGATGCCCCTTGTCGAAATCTCATCGGTTGTTTGATGTATATAATGGTATGTACAAAACCAGATTTAAGTACTGCAGTAAATATCTTAAGCAGGTACACAAATAAAAACAATGAAGAACTTTGGAAATGTCTAAAAAGAGTTTTGAGATATTTAAAGGGTTCACATGAAATCAAGTTAACTTATTTGAAAACAAACTATGATCATATTTTAGTTGGTTATGTAGATTCAGATTGGGGTAGCAATGAAAATGATCGAAAAAGTACAACGGGTTATTTATTTATGTTGTTTGAAAAATGCACGATTAGTTGGAATACAAAGAGACAATTATCAGTTGCTGCCTCATCAACTGAAGCCGAATACATGGCCTTGTTCGAAGCGGTTCGGGAAGTTCTATGGTTAATATCTTTAGCGAAAAGTATTAACATAAATATTTCAGAGCCGATTATTATTTATGAAGATAATAACGGATGTATTAGTATTGCAAATAATCCAACTAATCACAAGAAAACCAAACACATTGATATAAAATATCATTTCTCAAGAGAGCAAGTCGAGAAAAATGTTATTAAATTACATTATATTCCAACAGGTCAACAACTGGCAGATGTACTGACAAAACCATTACCAGCGCCAAAATTCATAGAGTTCAGAACGAGCATGAGCGTATTGTAAACTGATGACTCATCTCGCAAGATTAAAGATCAAAATGTATATAAATGTAAATTTATAGTATAAGGTGGTCTGATTAGGTTTTCTGGGTTTCCCTAATTCTATGCAACAAATGTTGGGCCACATGTATATTAGTCCCAGATACACGAGGAGGATGCATTCTTTTATTAATTATGATACTTAAATAAAATATGTAGTATTAAAATGAATTATGATAATTTTTTTATTAAATGCGACTAATTTTTGAGAAGGCGTGTTAGTTTATTAAAGTAAAATGTATCAAAAATGTATCTTTATTTAATTCTATATTAAATATCTAAGAGTTAGTTCTGAGTAAGGTTTAGTTTATATTATGGGGCGACAGAGCGGCGGATGATAATCTTTATAACGTAAACTAAAGATCGAACAAAGAAGTTCGCTAATACCGTCCACTTTTGACATTACGTAATAAGTCCCTTTGTATGAGCAGTTAGTCTGCCAAAAGCTTAGGTAGAGTAAAGACCAAATGCATCTTCCAAGTGATAATTAAAATAAAGACTTTCTTTAATTTAAATAATTTCACGCATTATTATTTAAACTTCACCTATAATCCTAATAGGCCGATTCTCGGTAAACATTAATGGCCCATTATTGGCTGCCATTACTCCCCAGTGTTGACAAAATTAAAAAAAAATTTTTTTATTTAATTAACTAATTAATTTATAATATTTATACAGTTTATTTCCCTGAATTAATCGCAAACTTACAAATATTTGAAAAATTCTTACCGCTCGCAGGGATCGATACCTGAACCTGACGCACCACAGCCTAACACTCTGACCACTCTGCTACTCTGACGTGAAGTCGAGGAAGCAAAGGGTTCTTATAAGCTACACTACACTGGCCGATACTTTACCATTATTGGGCCGAGCTACGTCTTAATTCTGGTAATTATAATTTGCCATCAAAGACACAAAATTTTTCCATTAAAGTGTCATTAATAGGCCGATCTTCGTCACATCACTGGCAATTGAATATTAAAGATTGATCAACTTTGCCAATTTTTGCCATTAAAGTGCCACTAATGTGCCTTTAATGGGCCAATCTTTGTCACATCATTGGTAATTGTCTCTTGCCATTAAAGATTCATCAATATTATGTCATTATTGAGCCAAGCTACGCCCCAATTCTGGCAATTACAATTTGTCATCAAAGATACAAAATGTTTGCCATTAAAGTGCCACTAATGTGTCATCAATGGGTTGATCTTCGTCACATCACTGGCAATCAAGATTTATCAACTTTGCCAATAATGTGCCGTTATTGGGTCAAGCTACGCCCCAATTCTGCCAATTATAATTTGCCATCAAAGACACAACATTTTTGCCATTAAAATGCCATTAATGGACCAATGGTCGGCACACCACTGGCAATTGCTTTTTGCCATTAAATATTGATCAACTTTGCCATGAATGTGCCACTATTGGGCCGAGAGCTGGCCCAGTCTTAAAAAATTTAAAAATCTGACCATCGGCGCCATCATTGGCCCATCAATGGGACGTTTTGAACACCAGTAATGGCCCAGTAACTACTGCCAATTCTAGGCAGACATTACTAGACCAATAATGGGCCGTTTTTGCAGTCTTGGCATTTCGCACTTGGGATGTTTAATTGAAGGGCTACATAAAATAAGGGGACGAACGCGTGGTTGAAAGGGATAATATCAGTCAGGTAGCAGCGAGCGGCTCAAGGCTTGTCACTGCTACCCGACTGGTACTATCCCTTCCAAGCCTAGCGTTTGTCCCCTTATTTTATGTAGTCCTTCAATTCAAACAAATTTTTTCAATTGAGGAGCTGGATTCTAGAACCGGCTCTTCGCTCGGACGCACGCGCTAATACCAGTCGGGTGGCAGTGAGCGCCTCTAGGCCTGTCACTGCTACCCGACTGGTATTAGCGCGTGCGTCCGAGCGAAGAGCCGGTTCTAGAATCCAGCTCCTCAATTTGCTACTTATTTTTGGATTAAAAAAAAATTGTCTCAGTGTACTTTAAAAAATCTTTGTAATAAAGTTATGATTCTTATAGAACTCATGTAACTTTACTCAAAACTCATAGAATTCTAAATTTTGTAACCTTTCTATAGTTCAACAACTTTTACAAATTTTAAGCTCAGAATTAGAGGGAATTAATTTTGGAAAGATATTAATACAATTTTTTATAGAACTCATGGAACTTGATTTTTTGGTAATATTTACTCATAATTTTTGGTTTAGAGCAAACTTGCATTTAGGATTATTTTAATAACTTACTATAATGATGCTTAAATAACTCACAACTTAAATGAGAACTTATATAATTTTATGTTTTGTTTAAACTTCTCCGATTTTCATTTTAGAGGAAACTATTTTCAGAAAAATATTAATAGCATTCTTATTGTTAGTATTTGTGCACAACTTTTAATGACTATAATTTAGACAAAAAATTTTTTCTATCGGCCTTTAGAAGACACCTTTAGAAGGTTGTCTACAACTATATCAATTTTTTTTTTACTTTTCTTTTTTTTAATTCTGAATTTTAATAAATCGTTGAGTCAAGATCCGGTTGACGGTAATAATATTTGCACTTAAAAATACAAATTAAAAAAAGTAAAAAAAAGTATCGTCTTTGGAAACTTTAGGAACATTAGATTTAAAGAGCCAGATGGATATGTGAAAGCTTTTTAATTTTTTGGAAATAAGATAATTTTAAATTTCTATTCTAATCGTATTATGGTACAGTGATCTGTACTCTAAAATGTGTACTTTACGACGCACTTTAAGTGTCACTTTAAAGAGTGATATTTCATAAGGTGTTTAACCCAGTAACTATATACTCTTCAAATCTGAATCAGTGAAATTCCACTGAAAATCAGTGAAATTTGCCTGAGAATCAGTGACTTTATTTTCGCGATTTTAATCAGTGGAATTTCACTGAAAATCAGTTAAAAATAACTGAAATTTCAGTCATTTTTTATTGATTTGCCAATTAAAAAACTACTGAAAATTTCTGTCACACATATTGAAAATTTCAGTTATTTTTTAATTGGCCAATCAGTGAAAAATGACTGAAATGTCAATCATTTTTAACTGACTTTCAGTGAAATTTCATTGATTCAAATCGCAAGACGAGTCACTGATTCTCAGTCAAACACTGATTCAGTTTTAGAGAGTATTCGAGCAGTAGAACTATTTTTAAAATAATTACACATAAAAACTCGATTATTAAAGGAATTGAGATCGGCAATTTTTTTTTGAGAAACGTATGGAATGAAGAAGAAAAGTACATTTTTGGTACCTTTTCTTTAACACTTTTAAAGCCGTTCCTTGAAGGATGTTGGGTACCTTTGGCAAAAGGTATATATACACCTTGGTGAAGTCCCTCTTTAAGAAATGCCTCTTCCCCAATGAGGGAAGAAATTCCTCACAAGAGGGCACACACAGCACACACTGTCACGAGTCACATGGACATTTCACTTTTCACTTCTTTTCCCCAAGGTTTCTTCGAAAACCCTTTCTGCAGCTTAGTATCATCATCATTATCATCATGGTCGTCGTCATCGTTACACTTTCTCACTTTACTTTACTTTACTTTTTTTTCGTAATTTTTTTTTCTCACAAAAATTCCTTTCGCTTACTCATCATTCTTGCAATGGTCTCGTTCCATCGAATTCCAGAGGCTGACTCTCAAGACTGCTTGCATCGACGCGACACATTATATATCCTTTATTCCCGTGGAGGAAGGCTGCTTACGGTACCTCGTCTCGTCTCTCGCTATTAACACTGCTCTCTTGCTTGTGGTGCTCATTGGCGCCCAACACTTGATTTCTTCAAGAAATTTCTATAAAAGGGTTCTTGAGCAAGGCAAAAAAAACAGGAAAAAAAATAAAAACCGGTCCTAGATATTTTCCATAAGCGAAAAGTTTTCTTTTGCAAATAATAAAATTGGCTAGCAAAAAATTAGTTGCTTCTATTTGCGAGCAGGTGCATCAAATATCATCTGCTGTACCAAAATAAGAACTCGAACACTAAAGAACACTGAAAATTGAGGTCTTCAAGATCTTCCATCGATGGAAGCGAGAACATTTTTTTCACTCTAAACGATCTGAAATTGAGATTAATTTTGAGTTTCTTGTTCAATTTGGAGAGAAATGTTTTCCTATTTGGAGAATAGATGTTAACAAATATTAAAATAGTCTACTAATCGATCTTAAGGTCATGTTATTCAGTGGTCACGTGCCCCATATACTTTACTATGGAAAAACTTCACACTGAATAACATGACCTTAAAGCGAGTGTTACTTGTAGACGTTTTAACTTAGCAAAGTAGCACTTTTTGGCCTATTCCTTTTTTCTGACACGAAAGTTTAATTTCATTTTTCCCGGATTTTGAGACAGAATTTTAACCTCTTCCCAAATAGTTATTAAAAAAATAAATTCAACGGGAGTTCAATTATAAAAAAGATAATTTATAGAAGCAAAAATTAATTTTTAAACTATTTCTTTACCTATTTTAAATATAAAATTATGGTTAAAATTCTAAAAATTCAAATGAACGAAATAAGTTCCTTTTCAAATTTTAAATTTATTCTAATTGTATTCAATCATTAAAAATAATTTATATATTTATAAGGTTTGAATATGAAAAAAAAACAAAGAAGATTTCAATCACTTATTTATAAAATTCAAAAATCTTGAAAAAATAGAACTGAAATATTTTTAAAACCCATTTTTTTAGAATTTTAAGTAAAACTTTTTGTAACTTCACTTTTTAAAAAAGATTTTAAATTTAAATCTTTTTAAAATTTATAAATGCAATTTGCTTTGTAAAATTTAATTAATTACTATTTATTCAATTAAAATTCTTTAAGAATTTGATTTTTTAGAGAACTAAAGTAACAAATTAATGCAATAGAGAACAGGAAGTATTGCCTTTTATAATAAAAAATTTATGTTATTTGTGAAAAATAGGTATTTTGTCTGGATTTACCCCAACTGAGACCCTATTTCGATAAAATTAATTAAAATTATTTTAAAATCAATTGAATTATTATAAAGAATTTTATCAAAACATTTTAAATTAATTGAATTCTTTTTAAAGAATTTTATTCAAATTTATGAAATTAATTGAATTGTTTTAGAGAATTTCATCAAAATATCTTAAATTAGGAATAGAATTTTTTCGATAAATTTTATTCAAAATGAAAATAATTGTTTTCCTGCGAAGAAATTTATTTTTTATAGAAATAATTAAAATTGTTGCGATGAATTTTATTAAAACTTTTAAAAATAACTGAATTGTTTCGACAAATTTCATTAAAATTTTTGAAAATAATTAAATTGTTTCAAACTATGTTTTTGAAAACTTTTGAAAATAATTTAATTCTTTCGATAAATTTAATTAAGATTGTATTAAAAATAATTGAATTATTATGAAGAATGTTAACAAAACAATGAATAGAAATTAATAGAATTTTTTTGAAGAATTTTATTTAAATTTATGATAATAAATGAATTGTTTCGAAGAAATTCTTGAAAACTTTTGAAAGTAATTAAATTGCTTTGAAAAATTTTATTAAAATTTTTGAAAATAATAAATAATATCCTATTATATTGAATTATTTAATAAGTAATTTTTTTTAAAATTGTGAATCTGGTATTTTTCAAAAATTAAAGTTGAAATTTTGCATATAAAAATTTTTGTAATTTGCATAATCAGGACATACTTGTAAATTAAATACCGCGTTTCGCGCTAAACATTTGTAAAAAATCAGAAACCTAATTTTTTGAAAATATTAAATAAAATAATTTAAAAATTAAATAGTTTTTAGAACAAATATTTAATTACTATTAATTTTTTCACAGCTATTAAAATTTAAAAAATTTTTAGTTTAAAACCTTCTCAAATTCAATTACAAAAAGGCACACAAAAAAAAATTTCGTGACCCAAAGGACAGAACCTTATATTCCTAAGTTTTAGGGGTCTCTGAAACCGAATATGACCATGAAAAAATTTTGTACTTGCCCATTTTCCCGCTACCACCCCCTTTACACCCCCACACGAGAGTGAGGGGGTTGGCATTTCAGTTTTCAAAAAAGTCGAGTAGGGTGTCTATTCTTATGTATTTTGGGTCGCTGAAACCGAAAAAGACCACCAAAAATAAATTTGTCCCCTCCTTCATCCACTAGCACTCCCTAAGTATCCCTAAAGGGGATTAAAATTTTTGGTTTTATGAAAAGTATAAACGACTTTTTATGAAACCGAAAAGTTCAACCTTGAACCTTGTGATTTAAAAGTTTTCAAAGTGAAAAAATTTCAAGGAGAATTCATGATTTTTAAGGTTTTCAAAAATATTTTTCTACATCAAAAACGATTTATTTTTGTAGTAATTCTATAAATTTAATATTTCCCCAGTACTTTCTAATATTGTTTAATGAATTTTTGTCTCACAAAATTAAAATACTCTAAAAATTATTGCTGCAAACAAAATGATATAATATAATAATTTTTTTTTACTTTTTCAATTATGTGAATGTGAACGTAAATGTAAAAAATCAACGATTGTAATTTGTATGTGCGTTTTATTTTACACACAACTCAACGATATACAGTAACGGATGAAAATGGATTTATTTTACACTCCTAATACTGTACTGGAATATACGGATTTTATACGGCAATTTCATCTCACTAAAATACCAAGTGCATACGAAATTTTTCTTTTATGGTTTACTGTAAAAAAATTTAGTATATTTCAAAACGTGTGTTACAAAATGTGTTGTATATATGTACATATTGGAAAAGAAAAATGTGAAAAATGCTTTAAAAATATTTACAATCCAAAGTGCAAACACATTCTTTGTGAAAATGGTTGTATTTCTAAATGTATTTTTTGCATTGGCCTTTTGCAATGTTATTCGCATTTGGAACTGACATTTTTTGAGAGGCAGATGCGAGTAAATATAGATTTTGCATTTGAAGATTTAAAAATGTTTTTTGTACTAAAATTTTAGTAACGTAAGTTTTGGTTATTGGGAGTATATTTCTTGATTTTGAATTAGATTTTTGTTGCAGTGTTTTATGCTTTTATGGAATAATTTTAGTTGTATTTTTTTTTAGCATCAGAAGCAATTTAGAAGAATTATTGATAGCAATTTGGTAGCATTTTTTATTAGCATTATTAGAAATTTAGAAGCATTCTTTATAAGCATTTTTGTAGATAATTTTTTAGCATTTGTAGCATTTGTCCATTAGCTTTAATAGTAGTTTAGAATCATTCTTCTGTAAGAATTTTTGTAGCAATTAAGTATTGTTTTATTCTTATTAAATAGTAATTTAGAAGCATTCTTTATTTTTGCAGCAAATTGGTATCATTTTTGTAGTAAATTTAGTAATTTGAAACAAAAATTCAAATAAGAAACTTTTTTAAAGTGATGACAAAAAAATACTAAGTTACTACTAAAATATTAATAAGCTATACATTACTATTGAATTGCTACCAAAATGTTAACAAAAAATATATTTAATTAGTGTCAAGTAGCAATTTAGAAGCATCCTTATTTCACAGTAAAAAGTAAATCTTAATTTAAGATCAGTCTTGAATTCAGCACTGTCGGCTCTAATGTTAAATCATACAAAATCCATTACTTAAATTCAGCATTGACTGCCTTAAAAATGTTGCGTCTTAAATTAAGACTGCTTTTCTGCCTTAAAATAAGACTTTCTTTTTACTGTGTTGCTATTTTTTGTGATTATTAAAAAGTATTACAAAATTGCTACAAAATTGTTAAAGAATTTCTAATAATATATGCTACTAAAATGCTGCAAAGCATAAAAAAAGAAGGAAATAAAATATACTAAATTAACAAATTCTGGTAAGAAGCGTTTCCGAATTGTTATAAAATAGTAACAAAAAAAACAGCAAAAAGTTGCTGCAATAAAAATTCCGAACTATTTTTTTTGAATGTCCCTAAACCTTATTCTTACACTGAAAAAAATGTATTTCGTTGTTGTAATTGTAATAACCAATTGCTTGTCTATTATCAAATAAATTTTTTTTCAGTAATATGTACCATAATTTTATTTATGTTTGAATTAAATATATTATTTCTTCAAATGAAACAAAAAATATGTTTCAATTAAATTTTAATATGTATGATTGTATAGCAATAGTATATTGTGCAACAAGTACAGAAAGAAGCTGTTTTCCGACGAGTGCAATGTTTTGCTGCTCCGAGCGAAGCGAGGGCAGCAATTTGCACTCGTCGGAAAATCTTCTTTCGTACGTGTTGCACACAGTACTTTGTGCAACACCTGTTTACCGAAAAAAGTTATTTTTATACTTTTCTAATCAATAAATATAGTTTTATGTTGATTATAGTGTATATTATACTGTTTACAGAAAAGTGTGCAGGAAAGTACACTTTCCTGCACACTTTTAAATGTGCAGAAATTGACCACTTTGTGCTGCATTTATGTTAATGAAAAGTAGCTCTATTCCAGCAGGTTGTGCACAAAGATATAGGTTTAATTTAAACAAAAATATGTTTGATAAAATGTTTATTTGAATAAATACTTTTAAATAAATACTTTTTTGTCCTACATGCGCGATAAACTCGACTTTCCGTGCATGCATAGCGGGCGGAAAGTAAGCTTTTGCCGCCCGACTACCAACAGCGGGCGGAAAAACGACTTTTCCGCCCGCTGCTTTAGCAGTATTAAATAAATACTACTAATTATTATATTATCACTTTCTATTACTTCGAATCAAAACGGAGTCAATTTTTAAGCAAAATTTATCAAAAATATTCGGACTCGCCTTAGGCTTAATAAAAATGTTTCATACATATTTAATAATTAGTGCATATTCATTTTTGAATTTACGGATGCGTCTTGTTTATCGCGCATTTGGACAAAAAATATCGTGTGCAACTCGGGCGGAAATGTCAAAATTGACAACTTTCCGCCCTTGCCACACAATATACTATTTTGAGTGTAATGTCAAAATATAATAGGAACCTAATTTTTAATGTTATTTAAGAAACATTCATTAGAATATTTAGATAAAAATTATAGTTTCCTAGGAGTTTTCAGGTCATTCAGAACTAGATTTTTCAAATTCAAAATGGCGGATCCAATATGGCTGACGACTTTTTTTAAAAATTCATAGGATTCACTTTAAACTCGTTACTCGGGGATTTTTAAGGTCACTGATTACGAATATAAAGTCAGATTTAAAAAATTCAAAATAGCGGATTCAATATGGCTGACATTTTGTTCAAAATTGCTTAATTTTCTTTTTAACGTATTACTTAATAGATTCGACAATAAATCCACCGAAGAAAAAATTTATTTGATTCAAATAACTTCAAATAATTTCAAAAAAAATTAATTCTACAGAATTGTTATAGTTAAAAGTATGAAAAATTCAGATTTTCAAAGATTTTAATTTGAAACCTTTTCAAAATTCAATTATTTCTAAAAATTAACGCTATAATTTTATCATTAAATTTTTAAATAATTTAATCCTTTCGACAATGTTAATAACATTTTTAAGAATAATTACATTTTTCAAGGAATTCGATTAAAATTGTATTAAAAATAATTGGAATTCTACGATGAGTTTTATTATTTATCAAAATAATTGAATTTCTAAAAAGAATTTTAATATTTATGAAAATAATTGAATCCCTGAAAAAAGTTTTATTTTTTGTCAAAATAATCTAGCTCTTGCAAAGAAATTTATACCTGAAATTTTTCTATATAAATCCATTACTTTTAATAACTAATTAAATATGTATATTTCAAAAGTTGAATTAATTTTAGAAGAATTTGAATTATTAAAATTTGTTAAAAATTGAAGTTCTTTAAAATTTCTGATAAAATTCATTCAAATTGAAATTTTATAAAATTTCAAATTGAATCCTTTTGAAGTTCATCTATTTAATAAAATTGTATACGCAACCCTTTTAAAATTCAATTAATTTTGAAATGTTTAAGTAAAATTATTCATTAAATAATTTATAAATAATAATTTTACGATAAGAATTAAGTTATTTAAAAAGAAATTATTTTCAGAAATAGAAAAAAATTTAAGGTTTTGTATTAGAATTGGTGTTAATTTCATAGTTTATAAGGCAAACCTAAGAGACACCAAAATTCAAAATTTTCTTATGAATTCAAAAACTTAATTTCTTCTAGTACTTTTGATAAAAATATCTGACTATTCCCTGATTTCCCTGACCAATTCTACTTTTATTTTTTCCCTGAATTTGCTGAATTCCCTGACCTGTGGTCTTTTTTGCAAGATAATTGTCTTGTCAAAATTCACTTCGTTTTCTTCCTTCTTTATAGAACTGCCGATATTCCATTGTATTGACTTAAATAAAAGTTATTTTATACCAATATTTATTTGGTAAAAATAAATATTTATTCTATGCAAATATTTGTTTGATACAAATATTTATTTGGTTTAAATATTTACTTGGAACAAATGTTTATTTGGTACAAATATTTATTTGATGCAAATATTTATTTGGTACAAATGTTTATTTGGAACATATGTTTATTTGGAACAAAGGTTTATTTGGTTCAAATATTTATTTAATACTAGACAAGTAATAGTTGATTTGAATGAAGCGAATAATTTTTCACTGTATATTTAGAATCCAAATTCCTCAATGACATACAATATACATTGCTTTCTCTAAAGGTATATATATGCAACAATTGTACATCTATATTCTATATTTCTATTCTCCAAATGGAAAACAAAATATTCCAATTTAGAAAGTTTTCTTTACCCAAAATTTGCAAATATAATTATGCTTCCGCGAGTCTTTGATACGATTAAACACTTTTTGAAGAGAGTAGCACTGATGTTGCTGCACGTGATAAGGAAAAGCCACGTATCACAAAATGGAAACGGGGGGAATTTGTAGTTTCCGGTTGTTGGTATCCTATCAGGTTATAATGGTATCACTGGTTGACTAGGAAGCGACAAGAAACGGGTGTTGGAATTCGATTTTTTTCCTTTTTTTGAAAATTCTCAATCCACGTGGTGGCACGTCCACACGGTACGAACATGCCAGTTGAACTGCACAGCATCACCATCACCATCAGTGATTCGAGTGGTTTGCGTGTGCAAGTGAGAGGTGACGAGCTGCTTTGGATAGGAGAGAAAGGATGAACAAGAAGGATGTAGATATAGATATAAATGTAAGGTGGAGTGTATATTAAAAGAGAGTCGAGTGTAGGGTTAAGAATATATTGGTGTATGGAGAGACTGAAACCGAAGCCGATGCTGTGGCTTGGCATGTGTACGAACTCTATCCCCACTTCTTTTTCTACTTAAAGGCAGCTTTCTTGCTCCGACTGCGGCATTGAACACGATCAACGGCAGCTGGCAAATACCACCTTGACTCCAAGTTGAAGCGATCGTACCAGAGAGAGAAGGAGAAAGAGACGTTCTTTGACCTCCACGCGGATACCAAACCGAAGAACATTCAGACCTTTTTCCAAATCGCACAGTTTTTGATATGAGTTTTGCTGACATGTCTCTATGGCGAACAGCTTTCCAGTGGGAAAAAACGAAGCGACATGAAGGGAGGATGTGGATGAAAGCTGAGAAGGTGTGTGATTTTCGTTTCTAGCGTTTTTTAAACTCTAGAGTGTGGTCAAATGCTTCTTTTTTGGTGTCAAAATAAGGAAAAATTTATTTTTTGAGCAATTAAGATAATATTGGAATCTTGGTGGCAAAAATTTTGGTTCAGAAGTTTTAATTGCAGATGATTGAAATCAACTGAAATTAGTCCAAAAATAAGAATGCAATTTATTTAAATTGTTATAAACAATGTCAATGAACAAATATATATGACTTTGGTCCTTCATAAAAAAATTGTTTTTTTTTGTTAATAATTATCATTGTTATTAACAATTATATGAACAATAATCAAGTTTCTTTTGCATATGTAAACATTTTCGGCATTTCTTAAACTTAAAATGTTTATATCATAATATATACGTACATTCTTTTAAAAACATAAAAAATTAATTAGCATAAATATTTACATTTGTTATAAACAAATTATTTTTTTTTTAAACAAATAAATGCCTTATTACTGAAAAAAAAATTTTTTTTCCTTTTTTATATTTACTTGCATAAAAATGAACTTTTTATTTATTTACATTTAAATTTACGGTTAGTTAACTGAAAATTGTTTATTTAATTAAAAATTATCTCAATGTTTATAATAATAATGATAGTTATAAATAATAGGGGAGGATGGGGCAAGGATAGTTAGTTGCTGTTATGCTTAGACGGCTTGTTAAAAAATCGCGTAATTCATGGTATATATTCGCGTTTTAACACCAAAAAAGATGATAGTAAAAATTATAAGGCAGCAATCTATCACCATTTGCGAAGTTAGGAGTTTATTTTTGAAAAAAGTCTGCTTTGCTAAAATGTCAACGTAATGTTTATCATATTGTTTTCTACATTTGAGTTTCAGAATATTTATTTACGTAAGTGTTTTCCGGAGTGGAATTTCCTGCTGAACACGAATATCGTATTTATTTTATAGTTTTTTTAAAGTACTGTAAAAATTATAAAAAAGCGATTTATGTCTAAACTTTTCTCTTATTCTGGTCACATTTTAAACATTTATTATGGGATTTAGTGCAGTTTTCATGTAGCCAAAAATTTTAAATACTGCACTTGTAGTAGTTTGATGGTATCACAGTTTTCTGGAAAGTATCATTTTATTTGGCAGCGTTTTTATACTCTATAATGTATCAAGTTGATACGCATATAACTATCTTTTTTAAGAATGATAGTCAATACAGTATCATTTTTTGATACGCGTATTTGTATCAATGTAATACTGTCATGGCCGGTTCGCATTAACTGGAAATTTAACTAATCAATTTGTTTAGTTTTATATACTCTTAAGTATTAAAAATTGTTTTTATTTTACATATTAATAGTGAGAAATGTGAGAAATTATATAAAATGAGCACATTATTTAGAAAAAACTTGTATTGAAATACACTAATCTCAATTCACGTTGTTGTGACATTTCGATTAAAGGTAACTTTACAATTTCTGGAGATTTTTGGCTCAAGCTATAGTGAAATATTTAAAGGTGCGTTCATTCCGTTCTTAATAGTATGTATTAAAAATTTGATTATTAATATTCTTGATGAATGCGATGTTATTTAATATCAAATAGTAAATAATTATAATTTATGTTATATATATATATATATATAATAATAATAGTGGTTTTCGTTATTTGATGTTTAATAATTTTTTATATATTTAACTGTGTAGGTCGATATTTTTAGAAAAAATACCAGTAAAAGTGACAAAATGTAGTTTCCAGTGAATATAGGGTGTTTTAAATAGAATATTTAGTGAATAAAAAAAGGAAAAATTAGGAAAACTTATTATATTTGACAAAAGTAATCATTAAAGCATTTATTTATTACATATTTAGGGCAAATTAATGTTTACTTATTGAATAATTAATGTTTAAAGTTGGGGATGTCAGTTCTACCGTGAGATGTATGCGTGTGTGTGTAAAGCGATAATAATATACTACTGATATATCGCCGCGCATTTGTCACGACAGATGGCGGGACTGACATTCGAACTGCTTTCTGTTTTATCACATTCAAAACAAGAAATAGGAAAACCAACTTTTCAAGATGAATTTGATTTAAGTCAATTCTAGAAACTGATATTGAAATTAACCTTCTTTTAATTTAATCGCTTACAAAGACAATTATTAGTATATTTAATAAAATATGAAAAATAAAAACGCAGACATAAATAAATAATTGTACTAAGAAAGTTAAAATAGGCAATTTTTTCACGTTTTTTTAAAGTTATTAGAAAATCTACTTTTTAGACCAATTAAAATGAGATTCTAACTCCTCCTACTTTAAGAAAGCAATTTTTTTATTCGTTCGTTCAACACTACAAAAAGGGAGTGAATATTTAATTTTTAAAAAGTTACATTTAGTCTTGACCCATTAAGAAAAAAAGACTTCTGGCCAATAAAAATAAACTCCTCCTATTTTCAAAATGCAATTTTTTATTTGTTATAGTTGAGTAAAAAAAATGGAAAAAATAATTAATATTTAAAAAATAAAACATATAATACCAACCCCCAAAGAAAAAATGAATGATTTAGACCAATAAGAATTATAAACAAACTCCTCCCATTTTCAAAATCAATTTTTCTATTTGTTGGTTGAGTTAAACAAAATGGAGAAAAAATTAATAATTAAAAAATAAATCATATTATTCCAATCCCCAAAAGGAAAAATGGATGATTTAGACCAATTAAAATAAAACTTAAACTCCTCCTTCTTAAAGAAACCTTTTTTTTATTTGTTGCTTCAATAGAACAAAATGGAGAAAATATTAATATTTAAAAATATAAAATTTAGTCCCAACTCCCAAAAGATAAAATGGATGTATAAGACCAATTAAATTACCATTTAAACTCCTCCTATTTTCAAAATCAACTTTTCTATTTGTTGGTTAAGTTAAACATAATGGAGAAAAAATCAATATTTTAAGAAATAGAACATATAATAATTCCAACCCCCAAAAGAAAAAATGGATGTTTTAAAACAAAAAAAAATGATTTAAGCTCCTCCTTCTTAAAGAAAGCTATTTTTTATTTGTTGGTTGAGTTGAAAATATGAAAGAATATTTTTAATTTTAAAAATATAAAATTTAACCACAAACCTTTCCGAAAAAATAGGAGGAGTTTTAATTTAATTTTTTATTGTTTAGTAGACTTTATTTTTTCTTTTGGGGGTTGGAATTATACGTTTTATTTTTCAAATATTAATTTTTTCTCTATTTTGTTTAACTTAACCAACAAATAGAAAAGTTGATTTTGAAAATAGGAGGAGTTTGAATCTTTTTTTATTGGCTAATAGCTGTCAATTTTTTTGTGAGGGGTTGAGACTAAATTTTATATTTTTTGAAGTTTAATATTTTCTCCATTTTGTTCTATTGAACCCAATAATAAAAAAATGCTTTTATTAAGAGGGAGGAGTTTAAATGTTAATTTAATTGGTCTTAAACATCCATTTTATCTTTTAGGGGTTGAGACTAAATTTTATATTTTTTAATAATAATATTTTCTCCATTTTGTTCTATTGAAGCCATAAATAAAAAATAGTTTTCTTTAAGAAGAAGAAAAAATGAAAGAAAATGAAAGAAAAAATGAATGATTTAGACCAATAAGAATTATAAACAAACTCCTCCCATTTTCAAAATCAATTTTTCTATTTGTTGGTTGAGTTAAACAAAATGGAGAAAAAATTAATATTTAAAAAATAAATCATTTTATTCCAACCCCCAAAAGATAAAGTGGATGTTTAAGACCAATTAAATTAACATTTAAACTTCTCCCTCTTAATAAAAGCATTTTTTTATTATTGGGTTCAATAGAACAAAAATCGGACAAGTGCCATTAAGATCGAGGGTCCCGTACACCAAAATAAAACTCATTTTTTATAAAAAAATATATATATAAGAAATATAATAAAATTGATTGAAAATAACATATATAAACTTATTGAGCTGAAATTCGGTATACATTATCCAGCTCACCAGGTTGAGATTTGTAAAAGTTAAGGGGGCAACAGGGTCATTTTTTTCAATTTTTTCGAAAAAATTCAATTTCTTTCCCTTCTAGTTCGCAAATATCTCTACCAATCAGGTTCGCTATATTTTTCCTCTAATCTGCACTTAAAACTGAAGATCCCTACCGAATTTCAGCTCATTAGGTTGAGATTTGTAAAAGTTAAGGGGGGACAGGGTCATTTTTTGCAATTTTTTCGAAAAAATTGAATTTCTTTCCCTCCTAGTTCGCAAATATGTTTGTCAATCGGGTTCGCTATATTTTTTCTGTAATCTGCACTTAAAACTGAAGATCCCTACCGAATTTCAGCTCACTAGGTTGAGATTTGTAAAAGTTAAGGGAGGGGACAGGGTCATTTTTTGCAACTTTTTCGACAAAATTGAATTTCTTTCCCTTCTAGTTCGCAAATATGTCCGTCAATCGGGTTCGCTTTATTTTTCCTGTAATCTGCACTTAAAACTGAAGATCCCTACCGAATTTCAGCTCATAAGGTTGAGATTTGTAAAAGTTAAGAAAGGACAGGGTCATTTTTTGCAATTTTTTCGAAAAAATTGAATTTCTTTTCCTCCTAGTTCGCAAATATGTTTGTCAATCGGGTTCGCTATATTTTTTCTGTAATCTGCACTTAAAACTGAAGATCCCTACCGAATTTCAGCTCACTAGGTTGAGATTTGTAAAAGTTAATTTAAACATAAGTTACAATTGTTTTTAAATTAATTATAATCAACTTTTAAGTTTGAATCAAACATAAAATTTTTAAAAATATTTTTTGTTTTAATCAAGACGGAAAATATGTTTGAATTGAATATAATTATTCAAACAAATAATATTTTTGAATCAAAGCAGTAAATATTTTCTATATATTGGGATGAAGCTTACAAAATAATTTCAAAAACAAAATTACTTAAAATTATTTTTCTATTTAAATTAAGTATAATGATTTCTCAGTGAATTCACGTTGTTCCATAAAATTTAGAAAAAACTGAAATATGGACTCACGGGGCAAGGATAGTTAGAGATAATACGGTACAGTAAAATCCTGTTAATGCCATATTGCAAATTTTAAAAAAGTGTTCTTTTAAGGTTGATATACATAATAGTGCGTAATTAGAGTTATTATTGGTTCTTCTAAATGTTTTTTCTTTTTTTCCTACTCCAATACATTTTAAACTTAACATTGAATTTTATAAACCATTTTTAAGAATAACAAATTTATATTTCCTTAAAATATTAAATTAAATTTAATTATAATGTATGTATTATAATATTATTCAAATGTAAATTTTTGAAGTTTACTAACAAAATAAAAGTAAGTTGAGGACAACTACCTTGTTATGTTTCACTGACTTTAACTTAAAGTTCTGTTTTTTTAACTATTAAAACAGTCATAATCTGCAGACAGCATCCAGATCGAATCTCCAAAAAGTTAATTGTCCAATTGCGGACAGTTTATCTCAAGATTGACAAATCGGAAACAAAAAATCCAAACTGCTTTTTAAAAAGAAAGATGTCTTGCATAGAAATCCACCACCAATAATGAAAAATCGACTAAAATAAAAAAATAGCTGATGTTTTAATAATTTTTTTTTTCAAAATACACTATGTTTTTCACTATTTTTCTAGTCTGCAAAAAAGTTTTTTTAAAATTTTTTGACTATTTTCTGGTGAGTTCACACAAGGACATGCTAGCAAACAAAACGGCCTGTTATTTATTAAAATCGGTTCAGTAGATTCAGAGATAAAGTGTCCGCAATTTGAGAAAACGTTATTTTAAAAAAACGCGTTTAAACCTTATATGTGTCGTAGGCAAATAGAAGAATCCGGCAGTAAGCCTACTTTCTAGGCAGTAAGCTTACTGCCTAGCCAAATAGATGAATCTGAACGACTTTGTTGTGCATTTGTTTAATTGCCGGCAGTAAGCTTACTGCCTAGGAAGTATTCAATTAACTGCCTCGCAAACCAAAATTTGCCGTCTTAGATGCCTCACCCCGTTCTACTCTATATACGGAAAACGAAGTTTATTGGCCAAGAAATTAGTGGTCGTCTAAAGAAACTTGGTTAAACCTCTGATTCTAGTTCAGATGAATTTTGATACAATAATTGAAATTCAGAAAATGTTCAATACATATTTTTAATACTTGAGATATCAATATTGAATAGTCTAAATCCAATAAAATAAAGAAAACGAAAATTTACTGAATTTCTATAACATTTTTAGCATTCGAATTCTTTAAAATATCCTTGCCCCGGTGCTGGAGCAAGGATAGTTCAAATTTTTTTTTACTTTTTCATTCGTATCTCGTAGGGCTAGGGATTTGTGTCTACAGTAAAATAATGTATAGCAAAATTATAGCCAAAAAACCAGGCTTTCCAAAAATACTTTTCGTTTGCAGATACATATTCAAGTTTGGCAGCTAGATCCGAAAAGGTCTTACCTAACTATCCTTGCCCCATCCTCCTCTAATAAATTAATAATTTTTCTTTAAAATTTTATATTACATGATTTGAATTTTTATGCAAAAGTATTAATTTTTCATTTTAATAAAATTGAATAATAATAATAATAATAAAACTCTATGAAGAGATACCAGGATGCATTCCCTGCGCGGAAACTTCCTGCTATCTTGGAGAGACACATCGACCTCCACGTCCGAACGAACATGTTCACGTGCTTTTAGATATCATAGACATCGCATCAATGCTTCTGCAATGCTATAACGTCTATGTAACTAACGGAGGCGGTTCAGGGTCCATCTTGGCCAGATGGTAGTACCCTGCTTTGGCTCGCTCGTTCCTCGACACGGAACATGGAATAAAACAGCACGAATCATGAAAATAAGCGGTAAAAAAATTACTACCTGCAGGGTAATTCTTCGTGGGGACGATGGCCGGTGGCCCGTGGATGCAGGAGGGCAAAAACGTTTTAAATATTCCACAGATCATCGTGGAAAGAATCCAAGTAGACAAAATTGGTGGACTAGGACCCAGGAGAGGCAGTGATTCAAGTGTGGGCAGCTGCATTAGCGTTTTCAGCAACGCTTCTCCTGATGCTATCGCTATTGATAATCAGGACAGGGACACTTGTATTAAGCTGCGAGAGGAAGAAAGGGCTTGCATTGAAAAGATCGAAGAAGAAGTACGCAAGATACTGGAGTCCTGCAAGGTACAGACGAACGTCAATATGACGATCAAAAAGGGTCTGAAGAACCTGAAAGAAATTGTACAGGAGGTTAGAAAGAAGCACGAAGCCGCGAAGGAGCAGGATGCGCGCTTCTACCACGTCCATTTCGGAAGAGATGCGTGAGGATCGGAAGAGAAGACGAGAGCGATTCCAAGCAAAGGTAATTAGAAATGTCGTGCGGGAGTGCTCTAAGAAAAGGAGGAAAAGTAAAAGTAGTTCAGAGGTACAAAGGAGGTAAAGAAAAGGAAGGAAGCGCTTTCTACTACACCAAAACCAAATCATGGTAGTAGGGCGAGGTTAGCGGATCAACAATGATCGTCAGGGTTGCAGAAGAAAGATCATTTGCCAAGGTTCGGGGAACCGTAAGGAGGTGAACTCAGAGGCAAGTCAGACAAGAGTAGTTGGAGCAAGACCAACCAAGAAGGGAGACCTCCTCATTAGGATAGGAGGCTCCTCAGACATGAACGGGTTTACTGAGGAAGTGAAAAGAGTGGTGGGTGACTGGGTAAGGTGCAGAACGCGGACCGAAAGGTTACTCTGGAGATCCGCGACCTGGATTGCCTTACCCAAGAGGACGAGATGCAGGAGGCACTATCAGGTCTCATGAAGAAACCGGCAGGAAGCAGAAAGGTGACGGTCCTTGGACCTAACAAGGGGGGATGAAACTCGCAGTTGTTGTCACCAATCAGGATCAGGCTGAGAAGCTGGAGGTACTCGGACACATAAAGGTTGGTTTTATGTCATGCCCGATCAGAAGGAGGTTTATGATAGTGAGGTGTCACCGATCCCTTGAGGAGGCAAAGAAGACTTTTGCAAGGACGAAAAGTAGGAAAAAAGCATAGTTTCACTTTTAATTTCACACTTTAAATTCTGTGTCTTTAATCAGCTTTTAATTTATTTGTTCTGTTTAATCTAACTTATTCTGTGATTTTTATTTGTCCTTTTACAATTTTATCTTTTGACCTTCATATATATGTTTATTTAATTTATTTCTGTTTTTCTGTCCGTTTACAAGTTTATCTTTTGACTTTTCACAATTTTATATTTAAAAATTTGGTTCTTAAATTTTAACTATTGACGCAGGAGAACCACAGACAAAGAATAAACTCGCAGCAGCGACAGAGTTGGAGCGCCACCCTCGAAGGCTAAAGTCTTACGACAGTTCCGAGGGTGGGTAAAGGGCTCCAATAGAAGGGTTACGGGTTTTATGCCCGGTTTCACCAACTCGTAGTTAAAGGTTCGATTAACTGACGGTCCGCTAAAGTTAAAGGCGCTGTTAAGTTGACTTTAACCGTCTATGCGTTCCACCAACATGTTATAAGCCATGGTTAACTAAACGTATACTATGTTCGTAATAACATTACTTTCTCTATTATGATTGGTCAATTCTAATGAAAAGTGTGCGTTTTCTAGATAGAATTTTGACTTTTTCCCTGATCCCTCTTTAAAAAATTGAAACAGTTAAAAATAGAATTTGTTACTGTACCAAACTTCTGCGTCTATTATTTTTAAAAATTACTATAAAATTCTTTATAAATTCTATAAATTTTAATAGAATTTATAAAATTATTTTACAAACTTTCAATTCCTTCTTTATCAAATTTCAATCATCTTTAATTCAATTAATAATAACAAAATTCAAATATTTTAAAAACTTAAATTTTTAGAATTTTAAATAAAATTTTTCTAGACTTTTATTAAATAAATTACCTAATTTTAATGATTTTAAAATTTACTAATTAATAAAAATTGTGAATTCAATTATTTATAAATTATTAAATAAAAGTTCTTTGAGACTTTGGTTTTTTTTAAATTTCTAATTAAATTTTTTAACAAATTGTAATATTTTTAAGACAGTTTCACAAAATTTCAATTAATTAAATAATTTTTTAATAAAATTATTTTTAAAATTCAATTATCTTTAAACAATTTAATTAAAATTTGTAATTTTTCCGAATTTTTAATAAAATTATTTAATACTTGAATAAGTTTTAAAATAAGTATTTAATCATCAAATTAGGGAGCTATCAATTTTGCTGTATACAGGAAAAGTGCAGATGAAAAAACATGAAAATTTCAAAACTAAAATCAACCATTAGAAAACAGCACACTATTAGAAATTACCCATTTTAATGAAGAATTAAAATTATTTTTAACTGTATACAAGGGTCGGATAAGAAATCCCAAACAAAAAGTCCAAGCTAAAAAATCCAAATAAGTAAAAATAAAATAGTTTCACTTTGAACTTATTTTTTGGCTTTTTGTCCTGATCAAAAAGTCCAAAGAAATTAAAAATCTAATGAAAAATTTGAGATATAAAAATTTAAATGGTTGTCTTGAATGAAATTGTCCTTTTTTGAGTTGCTCATTTTTATGGCTGAATCGAAAGTAGATAATTTAATGATTTTATTTTTTAAATACAGTTTACTCGTATGTATTTTAACTTATGCAGTTTTCCTATATACATTTGAATTGTGGGAAATTAGTACCACCTCAACAAATTGTATTATTTTTATGAAAATTTCATAAAATCTCAATTCATTTTTTATTATTTTTTAATAAAATTATTTTAAAAATTCAAATCTTTTAACAATTGAATTGAAATTTACAATTTTATCAGAATTCTAAATAACATTATGTACAACTTGTATTAATTTCAAGAAAATTTCAATTAATGTGTTTATTTTTAATAAAATTTATTTTAAAAATTCAAGTATCTTTGAACAACTGATTTAAAATTTCTTTCAAATAAAATTTATTTCACTTTTCGCTTAATTTCTCTGACTTATGGTTCATAAAATTTATTTTTCTGGCAACAAGAATTTCACTATCTGTCACTTTAGAAGACACTTTTTAGGTTAGGATACGTTAACCGGCTGTTAACACACGTTAACCGACCTATTGTGGCCGGTTAGAGTTAACATCGGTTAAATCGAGATAACGTTCCGTTAAAAGTTGGTGAAACGCAAGTAGAAATTTGACGGTCCGTTAATGTCTTACCCAGGCGCGAGCTGACAGTGAGTTCAGGCTTTACGAAGCTTAATTGAGGGTTGGTCAGTATTGGTTGAAGATTTGTGGGACAGCGAAAGCAAGGCTGCTTGAGTCCGGAATAGTAACACCGATGTAAACCTGACGCTCAGTCTTTGTTGAAGACTGGCGTTCAATCTTCAATCAATGCTGCGGAAGCCGAACTGCTTCCACTGTTCCCAAATTTACACGCTTCTCACGCGTTCATTCAATATAACGTGAATATATTAACTATTATTATTAATAATAAACAGTATTGTTATTAATATATATGTATTTACATATTTAATGACAATAAGTTATTATTATAATAATAATATTATTTTCATATAAATATCATATTACTAACAATAAATGTCATTTAACATAATAATATTGAAAAATAATTTTAGCCAATCTAATATATTAATGCCAGTGCCGTATATTTTGTTACTTATAAGGAGGAATGGGACACACATTAAAAAAAGTCAGAAACTCTTCAAATTTTGGGGATGAGTTTCTAATAATATTATAAAACAGCTCACAGAGTTTGAAAATTTTTGTCTGAATAGTTTAAAAGTTATAAATTTATTAATTTAACATTGTCTCTTATGGAAAATTCAAATACTCGGTTCTTATCAAACATAAAAATGATATTTCCAGAAGTCAACTTTTTTTGTCTTAAATATATATTGAAGTTCAATATCTCAGCTTTAATAAATGATTAAACTTTTATATACTTACAGACTAAATAACAAAGAAAATAATTTAAAAAGTAGAAAAACACAAGATTTTTGACATTTGCACATAAAAACATGGCAACGTTGTAAAGAAAAAATTATTGCTGGTAAAGAAGATAACTATTTATCCATTCATAGATACGCATCAGTTTAATATATCTCTCTTACTCACTCCCATAACTATTTCCGTCATGACAGTGCTACCAACGTTTGAAAAACAAAGATATTAGTTTACAACGTTGTCACGTTTTTTAGCTCATTAAAACCATTTATAAATAAATAATTACATTAATAAAAAAAATGTAATACCTCATTATGTGCTATAATTTTACAAATGAAATATTTTTCAAGTGTATGTGCATTACATTTACTAATTGATTCGAACTTATTTTTCAATATTTTTCATTTTCTTAGGTTACATCTTAGTACAACCACTTCTAAAAGTTTTGTTTCGTACTGATAAAAAATGTTAATATCTTTTAAAAAACAATATCATTTTAATGTAATTAATGTTTTTCAGTCATAATTAGTTACCATCTTTGTTTCTTAATATTTAAACTTTTCTACATAGCGTTAATTTCAAAATAGAGATTTTCTCTAAACGTCATTAACTTTTTGTCATATTCTTTGTCCCATTCCTCCTTATAAGGGCAAAGTGAAAACTATGACTAAAAATTTTACACATACTAATCCTGAATTATTTTAATTATTAAAAATAAATATTAAATAACTCATAATAAAATTATAATCATTACAAAATTCAACTTTTAAAACATTTTAAAATTAAAAATATTTAATGAATAATTTAATAAACATCGATAAATAATTGATATTTTTTATTATTCAGTAACAAAATTATTAACATAATTTATTATTAGATATATTAATAATATATTATTTAAATAAATATAATTTGGAATAATAATGAATTATAATGTTAAATATTGTAATTGTTATTAATTATAATAATATTTATTAATTGAATAATAATTATTAATAATTATGATAATTAATTAATAAATAAATAATAATTAATTAATAAATAAATAATAATTAATTAATTAAATTAATATTAAAAATTAACATAATTAATAAAATTATTAAATATGATGCAGTGTCAGAAATATTTGTTGCACATTTTAATTATTATTTATTAATTATCTATAATAATTTTGAAAACATTTATAAAAAAAAATTTCCCATTTAACTTTACAATTAATAATATACTTATACTAAATAAATATAAATATTTATTTATCAATTAATAACTTAATGTTAATTATTATTATTATTTGAAACAATTATTATAATTATAATTATTATAATATTATTTAATTAAGTGAACACGGTAATAAATAAAGATAAACTGAATATTGAGTAAAGATTGATTCAAGCTTGAATCAAGATTAGATGTTCGAGCTTCACACATAAAGATTGACCGAGTCTTTAATCGAGCATGGGACGAGCATTCGGCCCAATGTTGAACCAATATTGAACTAATATTGAGTGACAGTGATGTGAAGCCTGCTTCTACTGCGGGTTACCCACACTGAGCGTTCAAGACTCAATCAAGGTTTAATTTATGAGACGCATTCCTATTCTCTAAAGTAAATTTGTTCGAACTTCAATGTAAACAGAATTTTAGGTGGTAGAAATGTCCCTTATCCGTTTTTTTTATTTATCATAGTTATTAAGAGTCTTACAGCGTAGATAATAAAAATATATAATACAGGAATTAGAATTTAAACAAATTTGCAACAATATTAATTTGTCAATAGTAGAACTTTTGTTTAAAAAAATTTTATATTTCAGAATTCTATTTTATTTGAAACTTCGATTTTGCAAATTTTTATTTACAAGAATTTTCATTTAAAAGAATTTTCAAAATACAAAATTTATCCGTAATCGAATTTTCATTATACAGAATTTACATTAGGACAAATTTTAATTTCACGAAATTTTTTATTTACTACAATATTTATTAAACAGAAGTCATTTAAACTATTTTTTAATTGACAGAAGAATCATTAGAATGAATTTTTTCTTAGTCGACTTTTTTATTTCTCAAAATATTAATTGATATAAAATCGATTTGAGCAACTTTTCATATGACAAAAATCTCACATAATCGAAATTCATTTAGACAGAATTTCTAATTATTGAAATTTTCGTTTGTCAGAATGTTCATATGCTAGAAATTTTATTTTATAGAATTTAAATATGACAGAATTGTAAAATACTCGAATTTCTACTATGCCGACATCTCAAGCTAACGAAAGTTTAGTTCACAGAAATATAATTTGTCCGACAAAACTCCATTAGATAGATGTGTTGTCTTTCTCTAACTAATGGAGCATTTTTGGGCAAATTAAATTTCTGCCAACTAAACTTTCGTCAGCTTGAGATGTCGGTAAAGTAGAAATTCGTGCATATAACAATTTTGTCATATTTAAATTCTATAAAATAAAATTTCTAGCATATGAGCATTCTGGCAAACGATAAATTTTACTAATCACAAATTCTGTCTAAATCAATTTTGGTTATGTGAGATTCCTGTCATATATAAAAAGTTGCTCAAATCGATTTTATGTTAATTAATATTTTTAGAAATAAAAATTCGACTAAGAAAAAATCCATTCTAATGATTCTTCTGTCAATTAAAAAATTGTTTAAATGACTTCTATTTAATAAATATTGTAGTAAATAAAAAATTTCGTGAAATTAAAATTTGTCCTAATGTAAATTCTGTATAATGAAAATTCGATTACGGGTAAATTTTGTATTTTGAAAATTCTTTTTAATGAAAATTCTTGTAAATAAAAATTTGCAAAATCGAAGTTTCGAATAAAATAGAATTCTGAAATATAAAATTCTGTTAAACAAAAGTTCTACTATTGACAAATTAATATGGTTGCAAATTTGTCTAAATTCTAATTGCTTTATTATATATTTTTATTATCTACGCTGTAAGACTCTTAATAACTATGATAAATAAAAATACGGATAAGGGACATTTCTACCACCTAAAATTATGTTTAATTGAAGTTCGAACAAATTTACTTTAGAGAATAGGAATGCGTCTCTAATTTATTGTCAGCATTGGTCTTTCGCGCCTGGGTAATCGAGGTTGGTGGAACCGGGCTTTAGTGGGTCGGAGCTGGCAGTAGGTCGCCAGCTTATTAAATTTATTATTTCATTTTTTTTGTTTTATATTTTTGTTCTTTTTAGGGTTCCGTACACCGTAGGTGTACCGACGGAACCCTATTGGTGAGACTCTTGCGTCCGTAGCCAAATCGTGTCCCCCCTAGCGGCTAAACTATTTGACCTAGAGAGCTTAAATTTGGTACAGATATGTATTTTCACATATAGATTACACACAAAAAACCCAGGCTCGTGTCGGTATCGTGTCGCTATACACGATATGATTTAGCCACGGAGAAAAGTATCGTGTCGCGACACGATACCGACACGATCCGATTTTCGTATCGTGTCGCATTACATAAATAGCCGAATCAATTAAATGACATATGGACAATCATATTATACAAAACTACAAAATAATATTGGGGGCCATCCATAAATTACATAAGATAATTTTTTTTAATTTACCCACCTCCCCCTCATGTAAGATATTTTACATACATTAGCGCCATTTTTTATTGTTTGTAAGAATTTGCAGACCCCCATACCCCCTAAATGTCTTACGTAATTTATGTAATTACATTACATATAATAACTTAGGTAACTTAGTAACAAATTCAATATGGCGGACATGCGCAGAAGTGCAATTAAATATTTATTGCTGCGCAGTAGTTGCTCCCACACTTTGTTATGCGCAATAGTGCAAATTAGTACTTATTGCTGCGCAGTAGTTGCCCCCCACTTGGACATGCGCAGTAGTGCAAATTAGTACTTATTGCTGCGCAGTAGTTTACCACTACACTTGGACATGCGCAGAAGTGCAATATAGTATTAATTGCTGCGCAGTAGCCTACCATTACACTAAGACATGCGCAGTAATGCAATTTAGTATTTATTGCTGCGCAGTAACATAATTTAGTATCAATTGGTGCGCAGTAGTCTAATCTAGTATTAATTAATGCGCAGAATGTAGGTCTAATATACTGAGCATCAATAAATGGTAAATTGAACTAGTGCGCATCAATAAATACTAAATTAGACTACTGCGCAGCAATAAATACCAAATTACACTACTGCGCATCAATTAATACTAAACTAGACTACTGCGCAGCAATAAATACCAAATTATACTACTGCGCATCAATTAATACTAAACTAGACTACTGCGCAGCAATAAATACCAAATTACACTACTGCGCATCAATTAATACTAAATTACCCTACTGCGCATCAATTAATACTAGATTAGACTACTGCGCAGCAATAAATATCAAATTACACTACTGCGCATCAACTGATACTAAATTAGACTACTGCGCATCAATTAATACTAAATTACACTACTGCGCATCAATTAATACTAAATTACACTACTGCGCATGTCCAAGTGTGGTGGTAGACTATTGCGCAGCAATAATTACTAAAGTTGATTACTGCGCAACAATTACTTCTAAATTGCACTTCTGCGCATGTTCACATATAGTTGTAGCATACTGCGCAGCAATAAATACTAAATTCCACTACTGCGCATGTGCAAGTGCAGTGGTAGTACACTGCGTAACTTAAAATCAAGAAGACTAGAGACAGGAGGACTAACTGCAGTAGTGGGGGTAGGACAAATATAGGGGGATTATGAAGGCGTGGTTAGATTGCGCCAAGTATCGTGTTTTGATTCTGCACTTCCACTCACACACGCGTGTCACGTATTCAAATATATAATGTAAGAGTGTTGAGATGTGCAAAACCGAAAACAAGATATTTGGCGCAATCTAACTACGCCTTCAGAACCCACCTAATACTGACTCACTGCTGTGAGTGAGAAAACAGCCGAGTTAGCCCTCCTGTCTCTAGTCTTCTTGCTTAAAATATATATATTTTGGTTTTTACAAGATGGCCGTATATGCGTCATGTGCTGATAAAAAGCATTATTTAATGTAACATGTGAGACACATCGTGTCGGTGGTGGTCCCTGTTATTTACAAAATTAGACAATTGTGTTAAATTATTATTAAATTTAATAAGAATAAAAAATGAACAACTGAAAAGTAAAATATTCATTTTTTTCAATAAATTTATATTTATAAACATTCCTAAACTTTTTTTATAATTTTTTTCAAGTTTATGTCAAAAAAGCAATGTTGGCAAAGAGCGTCGTGAACAATTTTTCTATTCTCAGCCAGCACTTGCCGCCGTGGCTTGTCCAAGCTTTGGCGAAACAAAAATTCTGTACTGCGCCAGCACTAATTGTCGAGGCTCGGCTAGACTACGCCGAACAATCGTCTGAGTACTAAGCCAGTGGTGAACATCGGCACTACACTGGCATTTCCCATTTAGAATTTGCCTGAAGTTGTGCAAAAGAATTCGCATTCGTAAGAAATGACTAAGGCATGCATTGAATTCGTGCTAACGAATTAAAAAAAATTAAAGGCCCCAAAACTTGTCCATTGAATTAGTAAGAATAGAAGGTTTGGAAGTTCAATACAGTTTGACGAATTCAGGAAAATTGCAACATAGCTCCAATTCGAATTTGTCACAAAGCGGGATTCACTGAAACTCATTGTGAATTCTTTTTAATTTATTTCAATTAGTTTTTGTTTACTGGGTTTTTATTTTTCAAAAACGATTTAAATTTATCAAAGTGTTTCTATGTATAATTATGTGTTAATACAAATACTGTATTTCAATAATGTTTTTATGCATATTGCAGATAAAAATTGAATTATTATTTAAACAATTTTTAACTAAATTATTGTTGTTATTTACCAACTTTTTACAGAATGCCCCTAGAAAGTTGCAGTTTTTTCCTAATTTTTTTATAAACAAATTATTAATTTGTTTAAAAATTTGTTTGAATAATAATTTAATTTTTATTTTTTATCTGTAATTATATAGAGTTTAGTAAATTGCAAAATTAGAAACAAAATGCAACTTTCTAGGTGCAATCTTTAAAAAGTTGGTAAATAACAACAATATTTTGTTTAAAAATTGTTTAAATAATAATTTATTTGTTATTCTTTATCTGTAATCATATAGAGTTTAGTAAATTGCAAAGTTAGGAAAAAACTGCAATTTTCTAGGTACATTCTGTAAAAAGTTGGTAAATAACAACAATAATTTGTTTAAACAAATAAAAAATTCATTGTGACATCAAAATATATTGTATTTATTGACATAAAACAATTCTTTGTAAAACTTTGATGATTTTATTTTTATTTTTTTGCAATATACAAAATAAACACCCGGGAAATTTTTGGTCGTCTCGTACATACTTTTTTAATTGTTATAAATAAACAAGAATAAATGTAAAAAAAACTTAAATTTTTTTATTTTTCAAAAGTAGATAAAATTTTGCTCAGTGAATTAAAATCGCGATTCGATTAATGTAAAAATCGAGCAGATTTACAACTTTCTTCATTGTTTGGTCATCCTGGGTGACCGCTTCGGAGCGCGAAGGTTAATGAAATAAACAAATTTTCAGTTAAATAACCATAAATTTAAATGCAAATAAATAAAAAAACTTTTGTCTGTGAAAAAGAGCAAATTTAAATATTTGTTAACTTATAATGTTTATGAAAATTAAATAAATTATTTCATTCACTCCTATTTCATTGAGTACAGTCAACTCTATCAATAGTGCCGCAAAATTGCACAGCGTTTACGACTTTTCTTGGAACTGTAGTACCTCCAATGTTTGTATATTTCTCTCTTAAGGGGAAACTCGAAATTCAGAAGTCGTGCTAGAGTCACGAAACTGGGGATAGAGCTCGAGGGAGAAAGAGGAGAAGTGTCACTATTGATAGCGGCACTATTGGTAGAGTTGACTGTAGTTCATTTTTATGCTACTAAATATAAAAAAGTAAAATGAATAATTTTTCTTGCAGAAATAATGAATTTATTTGTTTAAAAAATAAATAATTTGTTTATGCTTAATTTGTCTAAAAAAAATCTATTTTTTATGAGGAAGGACCAAAGTCACCTATTTCTTAATTAACATTGTTTATAAAAATTTAAATAAGTTACATTATTATTCGTCTGGTGGTCATACTAGACTAATTTGAATTGATTTCGATCTCCGAATTTCTATCTCTTTTTATACCCAATTATCCTCTATCTACCTCTTTTTATACCTATATACTTTAATCTCTTTTTATTTGTCTTTGCTGCAAAATTTTATCCTTTTTAATATATAAAGAATTAATTAACCAATATTATTAACAATATTGAAGACTTTATGAAGTATTACAATTTCAATTGAATTCATTATTTTAAAAAAATATTTTTGAGTTTTCGTACTTCTATTTATAACCTATTTTTAACTATTCAAGTTATTTATTTATTTGTTATAAAATTATTATTTATTGCTTAAATCTATATTTAATTTCACATTATTAACCAACATTGTACAAATATCACTTAAAACCAAATTTGAAAAATCTCGCACGAAGGAGCGCTCGAACCCTGAACCTTAGGGACGCAAGTCGAATACACATATTACTTAGCCACGCTAGCTTGAAAGATATTTTTCTTGAACTACCTTTTAAATTTTGGGATTGTATTGCTCTCTTTTTATCGAGGCGCAGTAATTCTTCCCAAAAGAAATTTGCTCGAATAGACATTTGATGGAACAGCATTTGATCGAATAGACATTCGATCAAATAGACATTTGATCGAATGGACATTTGCTCGAAATGATATTTGCTCGAAAAGACATTTCATAGAATGGACATTTGCTCGAAAAGACATTTGATCGAATGGACATTTGCTCGAAAGGACATTTGATCGAATAGACATTTGATCGAAAAGTCATTTGATCGAATAGACATTTGATCGAAAAGTCATTTGATCGAATGGACATTTGCTCGAAAAGACATTTGATCGAAAAGTCATTTGATCGAATGGACATTTGCTCAAAAAGACATTTGATCGAATGGACATTTGCTCGAAAATACATTTGATCGTATAGACATTTGATCGAATGGACATTTGATCGAAAAGTCATGTGATCGAAAAGTCATTTGATCGAATTGACATTTGATCGAATGGACATTTGCTCGAAAAGACATTTGCTCGAAAAGACATTTGCTCGAAAAGACATTTGATCGAATGGACATTTGCTCGAAAATACATTTGATCGTATAGACATTTGATCGAATGGACATTTGCTCGAAAGGACATTTGATCGAATAGACATTTGATCGAAAGTCATTTGATCGAATGGACATTTGCTCGAAAGGACATTTGATCGAAAAGTCATGTGATCGAAAAGTCATTTGATCGAATTGACATTTGATCGAATGGACATTTGCTCGAAAAGACATTTGCTCGAAAAGACATTTGCTCGAAAAGACATTTGATCGAAAAGTCATTTGATCGAATGGACATTTGCTCGAAATGATATTTGCTCGAAAAGACATTTCATAGAATGGACATTTGCTCGAAAAGACATTTGATCGAATGGACATTTGCTCGAAAGGACATTTGATCGAATAGACATTTGATCGAAAAGTCATTTGATCGAATAGACATTTGATCGAAAAGTCATTTGATCGAATGGACATTTGCTCGAAAAGACATTTGATCGAAAAGTCATTTGATCGAATGGACATTTGCTCAAAAAGACATTTGATCGAATGGACATTTGCTCGAAAATACATTTGATCGTATAGACATTTGATCGAATGGACATTTGCTCGAAAGGACATTTGATCGAATAGACATTTGATCGAAAGTCATTTGATCGAATGGACATTTGCTCGAAAGGACATTTGATCGAAAAGTCATGTGATCGAAAAGTCATTTGATCGAATTGACATTTGATCGAATGGACATTTGCTCGAAAAGACATTTGATCGAATAGACATTTGCTCGAATGCACATTTGTTCGAAAAGACATTTGATCGAAAAGTCATTTGATCGAATGGACATTTGCTCAAAAAGACATTTGATCGAATGGACATTTGCTCGAAAATACATTTGATCGTATAGACATTTGATCGAATGGACATTTGCTCGAAAGGACATTTGATCGAATAGACATTTGATCGAAAGTCATTTGATCGAATGGACATTTGCTCGAAAGGACATTTGATCGAAAAGTCATGTGATCGAAAAGTCATTTGATCGAATTGACATTTGATCGAATGGACATTTGCTCGAAAAGACATTTGCTCGAAAAGACATTTGCTCGAAAAGACATTTGATCGAAAAGTCATTTGATCGAATGGACATTTGCTCGAAATGATATTTGCTCGAAAAGACATTTCATAGAATGGACATTTGCTCGAAAAGACATTTGATCGAATGGACATTTGCTCGAAAGGACATTTGATCGAATAGACATTTGATCGAAAAGTCATTTGATCGAATAGACATTTGATCGAAAAGTCATTTGATCGAATGGACATTTGCTCGAAAAGACATTTGATCGAAAAGTCATTTGATCGAATGGACATTTGCTCAAAAAGACATTTGATCGAATGGACATTTGCTCGAAAATACATTTGATCGTATAGACATTTGATCGAATGGACATTTGCTCGAAAGGACATTTGATCGAATAGACATTTGATCGAAAGTCATTTGATCGAATGGACATTTGCTCGAAAGGACATTTGATCGAAAAGTCATGTGATCGAAAAGTCATTTGATCGAATTGACATTTGATCGAATGGACATTTGCTCGAAAAGACATTTGATCGAATAGACATTTGCTCGAATGCACATTTGTTCGAAAAGAAATTTAATCGAAAAGTCATTTGATCGAATGGACATTTGCTCGAAAAGACATTTGATCGAATGGACATTTGCTCGAAAATACATTTGATCGAAAAGACATTTGATCGAAAAGTCATTTGATCGAATGGACATTTGCTCGAAAAGACATTTGATCGAATAGACATTTGATCGAAAAGTCATTTAATCGAATGGGCATTTGCTCGAAAGGACATTTGATCGAAAAGTCATTTGATCAAATGTCTTTTCGAGCAAATGTCCATTCGATCAAATGACTTTTTGATCAAATGTCTTTTCGAACAAATGTCCATTCGATCAAATGTCTATACGATCAAATGTATTTTCGAGCAAATGTCTTTTCGAGCAAATGTCCATTCGAGCAAATGTCTATACGATCAAATGTATTTTCGAGCAAATGTCTTTTCGAGCAAATGTCTATTCGATCAAATGACTTTTCGATCAAATGTCTTTTCGAGCAAATGTCCATTCGATCAAATGACTTTTCGATCAAATGTCTTTTCGAGCAAATGTCTTTTCGAGCAAATGTTTATTCGATTGAATGTCTGTTCGATTAAATGCCGTTCGATCAAATGTCTTTTGGGTAGAATTACTGCGCCTCCTTTTTATCTCTTACTATATCACTCTTTATCTCTTAGTTGATCTCCTTTTTAAAGTTTTAATTTCTCTTTATTTATCATGAAATCGTACGTAGCTAATTTAATGTATAGGAAGGAAATAGACTGCAGTCTATATTGCAACCAATTGCAATTGAGTTAAAGGAATAAAAGTGATAAGTATTGCACTGAGAGAAGTCCAGGGCGTAATAGTTCCCGCTAGACGTCGCTATAAGCTACTGTTCTTGTTGCGTTTGAGATGTTTCGAATCTAGGGCTCAGACGCCCCGAGTCCGTCAAACATTGTTCCCGCATGTGAGAGAACAACTCGTGGCCGAAACTAAAAGTTGTAAGTAATCCCGCTTCGGGACGTTCCACGTTTTTTATCGGGGCTTGAGACGTCCCGATCGAGGGTTCACATAAGAACATTCAAAATTATCACTCAAGCCTCGCACGGGACGTATTAGTTCCCGGACTTTTCTCAGTGTGTATGTACTGATATGTAATTGGTATTAGAAAGCAAAGGAAGAGAATAGTATAAGGGCTAAAAGGAGCATAATAAATGTCATAACAAAATTATTGAGATAAAAGAAGAAAAGGCCTTTTTCAATCGAATTGGAAAGAAATAGACTGATATAGAATCGAGCGGATAAAAAGAAAAAAGTATGGCATTAGAATAAAGTTAAGATAAAAAGAAAAGAGAGTGAATAGTAAAAGAATTAATATAGAGATAAAGTAAAGGTTATTAAAAGAGATTATTTATAAAGATAAGGAAAAAAGTAAATACTAAGATTCAAATGTGGATGGAAAGAAAATGAAGTAAATAGTAGAAGGATGAAATAAGGGTTATTAGAAGAGATTGAGAAAAAATATGAGATAAAGAGAGATTGAAAGGATTAAAAAAGGAAAAGAATTGAAGAAGATAAGAAAAATGTTATTCAAAAAGATTGACAAGAAGAGAAGATAGAAAGCGATAGTAGTAATAAAAATGGGGATAGATTATAAGAGATAAACTTTATCTCTTTCCATCTCAGAGATAAACAAATATTCAAGGAGATAGGATTCCTATCCCTTGACCTCCAGCAGGGAGATATAAAACTGGATAAGTATTTATAAGAGATAAACTTTATCTCTTTCCATCTCAGAGATAAACAAATATTCAAGGAGATAGGATTCCTATCCCTTGACCTCCAGCAGGGAGATATAAAACTGGATAAGTATGAAGTAATATTAAAAAAGGTATAAAAAGTTATCTTTGGGAGTTGAAAAAGGATTCAATGGGATATAATGAAGGTTATTGAAAAAGATTAAGAAAAAAGAAAAAATCGAATTTTTTAAAATTTAATAGAAAAGAGATAGACTCAGATAGAACCGAAGGAATAAAAGGAGACAAGTATGGACTGAGATTTAAATAGGGATAGAAAGGGAAAGAAGTGAATAGTAAGAGGATAAAAGGCGATAAAGTAAGGCTTATTAAAAGAGATTGAATAAGAAGGGAAGATAGAAAGAGATTGAGGGGAATAAAAAGGGATAGTCTGGGATAGAAACAAGATTATTAAAAGAGATAAGTATATTCTTAGATGAAATTAGAGATAGAAAGAGATAGGTGTGGATATTGAAAGTATTAAAAGAGATGAAATAAAGGTTATTGAAAAAGATTTATACAGAAGGAGAGATAAAAAGTGATTGAAGTGATAAAGTGGGGATAGACTAAAATAGATAAACTTTATCTTTTTCTATCTCAGAGATAAAAAAATATTCAAAGAGATAGGATTTCTATCCCCTTACTTCCAGCAGGGATGAAAAAATAAAAAAATAAACATGATTTTTTCCAAACATATTCTAATTTGTTAACTCTGAGTTACAAAAAAAGTATAAATAATTAAAAATTAAAAGAAAAGATTCAAAAAATGGATCAAAAGTGTTGAGAAGCAATGTTTTGATTCATTTTTTGTCTCAATTTAATATCCATAGAAAAACTGTGGATTAACAAAGAAACTTACATTTTTGATGAAAAATAGATATTTTGTTTACATTTACCCCAAATGACCCTTTATTCATCTATTACTTTATTTAATATTGAAGAGTAAAAACCGGGCAAGTGCGAGTTTCACTCGCACTGAAATGTCGGGTTCTTTTCACTAATATTTAGATCATTTGGTACCAAAAAAAGTTATTTCTAAAAAAATTAAAAAAATTTTTTTTTAAATGTTCTGAAGTTAATTTTTTGTGATCAGATTGTAGAAATACACTAGTATACTAATTTTTAGTTTATTAGGTCAACGCAATGGTTATTATTACATATCAAGTTCTCTATATTTTTCCTGTAATATTCGCGTAAAAATACACCAGCATGCAAAATTTCAGCTCTCCATGTTAAATAGTTTAGAAGTTAAGGGGGGGGGGAATGGTCACTTTTTATGCATTTTTGGCCAAAAATCTTGTTATTTCCTTGACAACGCTACGACCATCACGTTCAATCACATTTTCTCGAGCATTCGGTATATTTTTCCTGTAATCTACGAGTGAAAATACATATCTGGACCAAATTTGAGCTCTTTATGTCAAATAGTTTAGCCGCTAGGGGGGGGGCACGATTTGGCTACGGACTCAAGAGTCTCACTAATAGGGTTCAGTCAGTACACCTATTGTAAGAATATTTCTCACTTAATTTAAGTGGGGAATATCCTGGGCACCTTTTTTTGTATATATTCTTAAATTAAGAATATTTTTTTTCAGTGTACGGAACCCTAAAAACAAGAAATTTCTCTTCATCAAAGTCATGCTATATTAAAAAATTTATTTAAAAAATAAATATCTCCCTAAAAAAACTTTACCAGAGAGTGTCTAGTTTGTAATTAACTTTACGAAAATTAACAACTTTAAAAGTTTCTAAAGAAGCATTGTGAGAATAACTGAGACTAAGTTTCAGTTAATTTTTGAGTAGAAAAGATGCAGCTTGTAATTAATTATTCCTTCAGCCAGATGGCGAACGACTGCTTAAATTTCGAATGCAACTTTAAACTTTAATGAAGTCAATCGGATTATTTCTTCTAGTTTCTATAGAATTTAATATGCCTTCGGTTTAATCGATTGATTACACACGCGCAGTAGAAAAATTGATTTTATACAACAATTTGTATATTTTTTCTTTATTAAGAATATTAATTATTCTGAACTCGTTTGGTATTCTAGATTACGTCCTACTTTCGTTTTGAGGAACTAACTGCTTTTAATGAATTAAATTTTTAGTATTTTATAAATTTTACATTAAAAAGTTAAAAGAGTATACATAGACAAAAAAAATCCAGACTCATCTGAAAATGAGAAAAAAAATGATTAGCGTACCTGATTTCAGGATTTTACAATGATAAATTAAAATGATAAAATATTCTCAACATCCAGAGCTTATATTTTATAAAATTTTTCTATTTTTATCTCTCTATGTATATTAATTCTTGATTTTTATAAAAGAATTATGGTGGAAGAAAAATTTGCATATATGCATGTTTCTTACATATTTTTTAGTCCTCCTTTCAGAATTTACAAGAAAATTTATTTTCTGACTTAAGGATAAAAAGTTGTGATTGTTTAAGGTCATCCGGGAAAAAATAGTGGTTTCGTAAAATACACTTAATTCAAAAAGAAAAGCATATTTCGGGTTGGAATTTTTTGGAAATAATAGAGGAAGGGAACCTGCAGGGAGAACATCTCGGTATTTTGCATAATTATTATAAATAATTGTTAAAAAAAATTGTTTAAATATTCGGTTTTGAGCGAAAAAGGTCTTTCGTAGAATACACTATTCATTGTTAGAATACGATATTTGGAGTTAAAATTTATTTGTCAATATGGAGAAAATTCTCTATCAGTTAGCTTTCCTCTAATTACATCGAAAAATCCCAGCTCGATATCGAGTTTCACTTAGAAATAAAAAGACAGGCAGGAAACCACTTTTTGAGAGGGACATTTCCCGGATGCCCTTAAACAAAAAAGACAGAATTTTTTGGATATTCTTTCTTTAAAACTACATTTTTGATTGGAAATCGCTTCAGGAAAAATTTAGAATGACAAAATGATGCGTCTAAAATGTTTGACCTTTCATTTAGGCATTATTAGAAATTTTTATTCTTTCGAAATTCATAAAAAGTTTTTTCTGCTGTTGTTATTGATGATACCAGTAGTTTAGACGTGCTGCAATAATTGCTACTTTATAATTTGTTTATAACTTAGTTAAAAAATATTCATGATAAATTTTATGCATTTCGTTCATCTTACAGAAAAAAAGTATAAAAAAAATAAATTTTTTCACCTCCAGTTGTTAATATTAAGTAATTTGTTTTCAAGAATTATTTATAAGATTGATGAAAAAAAAATTTGCCTGGAAATCAGGGAACAACAAAATTAAATTTTTGTGGCAACCCTGATATTTCAAATCATAATTTCCCAGGCGAGAACTGACGCTGGATTCAGGCTTTACGGAACCTTCGTTGAGGCTTGGTCAACATTGATCAAGCCTTGGTGAGACGGCGGAACGAAGGTTGCTTCTAGCTATAATGTAACACTTATTTAAGACTGACGCTCCAGTCTTTGTTGTAGATTGGCGTTCAATGTTCAATCAATAATGCGGAACCCTATAATGCAGGACTGAAACAAGGATAGACAATATGTCGTATCCCATTAAGAAGTAAGGAATTAATATATATATATATATATATATATATATATATATATATATATATATATATATATATACATATATATATATATATATAAATTAATTTTCAACTAAATAAATGTTGAATTAACATTGTTTTTCCACTTTGCACACACGGTTAATCGTTAGGTATTAAAATAACACCAAAAAGGATTAAAATAATCCAATTTAGTGTGATTTTAATCCATTTTGGTGTTACTTTAATACCTAACGATTTACCGTGCAGTAACTGTTAAACACATTTAGAAACAATAAAAATTTCGTTTATTTGAACGTTCAGAATTTTAGTAAATCTTATAACAGTTACAAAATACAAGCAAGAAAATAAAGAGTAATGGAAAAGATAAAAAAATTAAAGTAAGTGAGATCTGTATATTTAAGAAAAAAATTTTTAATAGCTATAAAAAAGGAGCAAAAGTGTCAAATGAGAATTGACTATACGTTAGAAATATTTGATAATAATTTCTTTAGAATATTTTATCAGAGTATTATTTTATATTATGAGACTAATTAAATTATTATAATAAAACCAAGTATCTTTCTTCTTGTGATACTAGTTTACTATTGAATTCGTCCATTTATTATAATGCTTAACATTTTTTTTAATTCAAGTTCTTGCGATATTTATATTTTTATTTTTAAAAACTATATTATTATTCCTTTTAATTTTTTACATTTACTACATTTTAATTATGTAACTATTACAAAAATCCAAAAAGCAATAAATAAATTATCCGTGATATTTACCACGCGATAATCTATAACATTGGCAATTTTTTTTTAAAGAAAAGAAAGCTTAAATATTCATTTAAAAAAAACAAAGCCATATACATTTATTTATAATTTTTAAACCACTTGGATGTATGACGTATACAAAATTCCTCGATAATACCCACATTTATCCTATCACACAGTATTTCGGAATTCACAAAAATTCAAAAATTAAAGAAATATTAAAACGGAATTGATTGGAATTCACTTTCAAGAAATCTTTGCCTCAAAAAGGAATACATAGGTATTGGACAGAAACGGAATTCAAAAAAATTGATAATTTAACATTTTCTGTAAAAAGTTAAAAATGTCCAATTCTTCTCAATTCCTTACTTCTAACTGGGACTTTCATTGGGTTTGGATTACTCTTGTTTAAACTCTCAGAGTACAATTTACTCCCATTTGAAATAACTTCAACTCTTAAAATTTTGTTTTTGTCAAGTTTGCATGGGGGCATTATTTCATACACAAAGGAAAAAAGAAGTGTTATTTTAACACTAAAAGTCCTAGTGTTAAAACATCACGCAACATTTTTAACCGACACTGTGATTTTAACACTTTATTGGTGTTAAAATAACACTAGAGTGTGTTAAATTAACACTAACGGGTGTTAAATTAATATACATTTTTAATGGGGTTAAAACCCAGGCGCGAGCTGACAGTGAGTTCAGGCTTTACGAAGCTTAATTGAGGGTTGGTCAGTATTGGTTGAAGATTTGTGGGACAGCGAAAGCAAGGCTGCTTGAGTCCGGAATAGTAACACCGATGTAAACCTGACGCTCAGTCTTTGTTGAAGACTGGCGTTCAATCTTCAATCAATGCTGCGGAAGCCGAAAGCAGGACTGAACAAGACTGCTTCCACTGTTCCCAAATTTACACGCTTCTCACGCGTTCATTCAATATAACGTGAATATATTAACTATTATTATTAATAATAAACAGTATTGTTATTAATATATATGTATTTACATATTTAATGACAATAAGTTATTATTATAATAATAATATTATTTTCATATAAATATCATATTACTAACAATAAATGTCATTTAACATAATAATATTGAAAAATTATTTTAGCAAAAAAAGACAATTTGTGATAATTGGTACATTTTTTAACTTCATTTTTAACAGACTTTTAATATTATTTACAAACAAGTTCACAATTTTTTTTAACAACACTTATTAATTATACAGTAATTTTATTATTTTATGTAACGCTTATAATGAAAAAATCCGCTCGCATGTGGGATCGAACTCACGCCCCAGACGCATTCCGGAAGTCCTTGACGCAACCACTTAAACCGCATGGCCACTGAGTCTCGATGAGAACTCAGGCCAATCTAATATATTAATGCCAGTGCCGTATATTTTGTTACTTATAAGAGCAAAGTGAAAACTATGACTAAAAATTTTACACATACTAATCCTGAATTATTTTAATTATTAAAAATGAATATTAAATAATTCATAATAAAATTGTAATCATTACAAAATTCAACTTTTAAAACATTTTACAATTAAAAATATTTAATGGATAATTTAATAAACATCTATAAATAATTGATATTTTTTATTATTCAGTAACAAAATTATTAACATTTATTATTAGATATATTAATAATATATTATGTTAATAAATATAATTTGGAATAATAATGAATTATAATGTTAAATATTATAATTATTATTAAATATAATAATATTTATTAATTGAATAATAATTATTAAAATTATAATAATTAATAAATAAATAAATAATAATTAATTAAATTAATATTAAAAGTTAACATAATTAATAAAATGATTAAATATGATGCAGTGTCAGGAATATTTATTGCACATTTTAATTATTATTTATTAATTATCTATAATAATTTTGAAAAAAGTTTAAAAAAAAATTTTCCATTTAACTTTCTTTAAATATGAATGTTACAATTAATAATATATTTATTTATCAATTGATAACTTAATGTTAATTATTATTATTATTATTTGAAACAATTATTATAATTATAATTATTATAATATTATTTAATTAAGTGAACACGGTAATAAATAAAGATAAACTGAATATTGAGTAAAGATTGATTCAAGCTTGAATCAAGATTAGATGTTCGAGCTTCACACATAAAGATTGACCGAGTCTTGAATCGAGCATGGGACGAGCATTGGGTTCAATGTTGAACCAATATTGAACTAATATTGATTGACAGTGATGTAAAGACTGCTTCTACTGTTAGTTACCCACACTGAGCGTTCAAGACTCAGCATTGGTCTTTCGCGCCTGGGTAATAACACAAAAATTGTGTTAAAACAACACCATCTGAAAAGTACACGCAACAAAAACACATATTAAAAAAATATGTGCACGGAAATGAGTAAAACCATAAGAGCACCCTCACACTCCACTACGTGATCTTCATCTTAAAAAGGAAATTTTAAAAGAAAAAACGATATAAATTTATAAAAAAAATTGAATAAATTGAAAAGTCAAAGTACAAAAATGTCAATTTTATACAAATCGCCCACACAGAAAAAAATATGTGTTAAATTTGTTGCGTGTAGTTTTTAGGTGATGTTGTTTTAACACAATTTTGGTGTTATTTTAACCCTATTTAAAATGTATAATAATTTAACACCCTGTAGTGTTAATTTAATATATTTTAGTGCGTTATTTTAACACCAATGAAGTGTTAAAATCGCACACTGTCGGTTAAAAATGTTGCGTGTAGTTTTAACGCTACTTTTAGTGTTATAATAACACTTTTTTTTCCTGTGCACGTATGTAATGAGAGTGGAATAGCCCAAAGGATTGGAAGAAGATTACAAAAAAATGCCGAAAAATATACAATGTTTTGGCAAAAAAATAGAAAAAAATTATCGTAAAAGTCATCTCTTAAAAAAATGTACATTAATCTTCGAGTAATGAAGGAAATAAAAAAAATTGCGTATTTAAAAAGTAAAATCATATAGAACAGGAAGGTTGGATGAAGTTTATATTGTGAAACGTGGAAGGTGAAGGGCATCGAATGTTGGGGTTGTGCTTTAATCCTTATGCAGGATTAGGAAGGGGTTAAAGTGTTCTGTAGTATTCTGGCAATATGTTTACCTAGGCAGCCACAACATCTATTCCAACGCTCGTCTCGTTGAATCTGCGAGCTTATACGATTATCCCATTACAGTCAGGAAAAGCTCTGTATTATATATATATATATATATATATATATATATATATATATAAAGTACAGAGCTTTTATATATTGTCACCCTCGGACGTATAGATCCGATCATATTATATAGATATATGTATAGTTTCCACTTTTTTAAGTGAATATGTGATTTAACTTTTTATTTGAAAGTGCTCTTTCTGTTCTCTGCTTGTTCGAACTTTCGCGACATGCTCGAAAAACTTTCGAGTGTTATGTGAAAGCACTGTAGTCAATAATACAAGTTTTGTGTATAAGCAATAATAAGAATTTTACAAATCTTTTTTGTAAAATTTTTTCCTTTTTCTTATTTTTTGCTTACATTATATTAGGATTTATTAGTAATAATTTAATATAGTTAAAATAGAGAAAAGAATTAAAATGTTTAGTTTTTATTTTAATTTATTTTATTTAACAAATAGTATATTAAGCAACAAGGTACGTAAAGGCTGCCATTTATTTATTTACATTTATTTTTGTGACACGAGTGGAGGTCGAGGGCGCCCTCGACCTCCAAAATTTTTTTAAATTTATTATAATTATTTTCTTAATTAATTAGTAAACAAATAGTTAAAAACCAAATTCGTATAGAAGACAAGAACTGCAATTATTTTAAGATTATATTTGAATAATTTATTATTAAGTTATAAAAATTAAAAAAATTTTAAATTATTGTTTATAGTAAATGGTTAATTAAACGTTAAGAAATAATTAATTGAAATTGTAGGTAATACAAATGTTTTTTGTTTCAGGTACTAAAGAACGTCAATCAATACGAATCACGAAAGAAAAGAAAAATGTTTTAATGAGAAAATATAATTTTACCAATATACACGGTAAGAAAATTAAATTAATATTAAATTAAATAAGTACCCAGGCGGAAAAGTCGGGCGAATACCGGATCGTCCAACTGTCTAGCGCCCGCGCCGGTTGAATTGGAGAGTCAATGCCAGTGCAGGCAGTCTGTACCGATTCGGATGAGAATGTCTGCTGGCGCGGTACAAAGTCGGATCCGACGTTCGGTACAGTCTTTCTACTGTCGGCGGTACAGGCGCGGTACAAGATTTGATCCGACCGCCGGATCAAAATTTATACCAACTAGCAACCGGCGTTGTACTGGCATTCGTCCGTCTAACGACCCGAGCGGTACAGGCATTCTACCGACTGAGAACTATATAATTTATTTTATTATTAATATATTAATTAATTTTGTTTACTAACTTATTTATTGATTTATTATAAATAAATTCTAAGTAATATTAAATAAATTTGATTGGATTTATTTAATATTACTTATTTGTTTATTTATTGATAATAAATCAATAAATAAGTAAATTAAAAATGATTAATTAATTTATTAATAAGAATATGCTTAGAATATATAGTAATTGTTACTACTTTTCAAATTAGTTTTATTGAGACGCATTTCTACTCTCTAAAGTAAATTTGTTCGAACTTCAATTAAACAGAATTTTAGGTGGTAGAAATGTCCCTTATCCGTATTTTTATTTATCATAGTTATTAAGAGTCTTACAGCGTAGATAATAAAAATATATAATAAAGCAATTAGAATTTAGACAAATTTGCAACCATATTAATTTGTCAATATTAGAACTTTTGTTTAACAGAATTTTATATTTCAGAATTCTATTTTATTCGAAACTTCGATTTTGCAAATTTTTATTTACAAGAATTTTCATTTAAAAGAATTTTCAAAATACAAAATTTACCCGTAATCGAATTTTCATTATACAGAATTTACATTAGGACAAATTTTAATTTCACGAAATTTTTTATTTACTACAATATTTATTAAACAGAAGTCATTTAAACAAATTTTTTAATTGACAGAAGAATCATTAGAATGGATTTTTTCTTAGTCGAATTTTTATTTCTTAAAATATTAATTAACATAAAATCGATTTGAGCAACTTTTTATATATGACAGAAATCTCACATAACCAAAATTGATTTAGACAGAATTTGTAATTAGTAAAATTTATCGTTTGCCAGAATGCTCATATGCTAGAAATTTTATTTTATAGAATTTAAATATGACAAAATTGTTATATGCACGAATTTCTACTTTACCGACATCTCAAGCTGACGAAAGTTTAGTTGGCAGAAATTTAATTTGCCCAAAAATGCTCCATTAGTTAGAGAAAGACAACACATCTATCTAATGGAGTTTTGTCGGACAAATTATATTTCTGTGAACTAAACTTTCGTTAGCTTGAGATGTCGGCATAGTAGAAATTCGAGTATTTTACAATTCTGTCATATTTAAATTCTGTCAAATAAAATTTCTAGCATATGAACATTCTGACAAACGAAAATTTCAATAATTAGAAATTCTGTCTAAATGAATTTCGATTATGTGAGATTTTTGTCATATGAAAAGTTGCTCAAATCGATTTTATATCAATTAATATTTTGAGAAATAAAAAGTCGACTAAGAAAAAATCCATTCTAATGATTCTTCTGTCAATTAAAAAATTGTTTAAATGACTTCTGTTTAATAAATATTGTAGTAAATTAAAAATTTCGTGAAATTAAAATTTGTCCTAATGTAAATTCTGTATAATGAAAATTCGATTACGGATAAATTTTGTATTTTGAAAATTCTTTTAAATGAAAATTCTTGTAAATAAAAATTTGCATAATCGAAGTTTCAAATAAAATAGAATTCTGAAATATAAAATTTTTTTAAACAAAAGTTCTACTATTGACAAATTAATATTGTTGCAAATTTGTTTAAATTCTAATTCCTGTATTATATATTTTTATTATCTACGCTGTAAGACTCTTAATAACTATGATAAATAAAAAAACGGATAAGGGACATTTCTACCACCTAAAATTCTGTTTAATTGAAGTTCGAACAAATTTACTTTAGAGAATAGGAATGCATCTCGTTTTATTTTTATATAGGATAATTTTTTTTATAAATTCGCTTTTATAAATCTTACCACAAATATCTTTTAAAATCTGACAAGTTTTGATATTTTTATTTTTTATAATAAAAATTAATAATAATAATAAATTTAATCCATCATGCTTTAAAAATTTTTTGTATTATTAATTTTTAAAGAGCCGAAAGTACATTCGCACTGTCATTCTATTACAAAATGCGTCCGGCTCAGTGCAGGTTTCAGCCCGCCAAACACCCGGCGTTGTACTGGCATTCGTCCGTCTAGCAACTAGCGCGGGCCAAATTATATTCTTTATTAAAAATTAAAATAAAAGAAATGTTTAATTAACTATGTAAGGTGAATGTTAATTAATATTTAATATTTCTTTCAAATTAATTACATTCATCTTTTTCTCTTTTTTAAAAACATTTATAAAGTATAAATGAAACGCAGTAAGTTACAAATGTTTATTTTAGTTAATTTTGTATTGATTTCGAATAGTTATAAAGTGAAGTTTTCAACTAATTATTCCTAAATAATAAAATAAAGATAAATATTAAAAACATTGAAGATTAAATAAAAATATAATAAAAATTTTAATTTATTTGCATAATATAAATAAAATGCTAAAATATTGAAAAATATTTGAGTAAAAATTATTATTCACTTTATATATAAGTTTTTGTTTAGCGGTATTGTATATTGGCGTTGTTTTGCTCTCATCCGCAAGCGAGCGAATAGCGTAGTGGTTAGCGTATTAGACTTCGGCGCGTAGATTAGGATAGGCTTGGGCTTCGTATCCCACTGCGAGCGTGTTTAGAATTTAAATGTGTAAAAAAAATGTAAAATGTGTAAAAAATGCTTCAAATGGTCTATAAATAAATGTTAATTAACATGCACCATGCATAGTTAATTAAATATTTTTTTTTATTTTATTTTTTAATAGAGAATATAATTTGGCCCGCGTCGCTTGCTAGGCGGACGAATGCCAGTAGAACGGCGGTAAAAATAGTCATCTTTCGGAACAAAATTTGGCTGTCCTGGTTGCCAGACGGACGAATGCCGGTACAACGCCGGTTGTTCGGCGGCATCAAATCTGTACCGAGCCAGGCGCGAAGCCACTACAACACATTGTCAGGTTCCAGTACAATGTCTGCACCGCTCCGGTCGTCAGGCGGATCCATGCCAGTACAGTCTTACCGACGTCTGTACAGACGCGGTACCCTGCCAGTGGGAAATTTCCGCCTGGGTAAATGAATTAATTAATTTAAATTAGATAAATAAAAAAATTAAATTAACGTAAATTGAAATGTATAATTTTTTCCTATAAACTGAACAATAGTACGGAATTATGTTTGAAGATTTACTTATTACTATTTTTTAAATTTTAATAAGAGGATTTTTTTCCTTTTAACTCTTTATGATATGAATATTTTTAAACATTATTATAAATTACAAAATTTTTGAGAAAAAAAATATTTCTCTATAATTTAAATAGAATGCCTGTAGCTTTGCAGCGAAGTTTACAAGCATGTATTACAATCTGCTCTTTTGAAGGGGCTCTCTTTTGATGAAGGAAATGCATTTAAAAAAAAATAATTTTCCGTCTGTATTGTCGTGTTCTTTAAGACACACTGGTTTGGGTTATTATAAATAAATTTTTTTTAATCAAGACTTTATACAAATATTATTTACTTGTATAATTAGAGGCCTTACGCTTTCATTGAATAATTTGTAAATTTAATTTTATAATAACCCGATAGCTTTTTAAATATGTAGGTATTAGTAAAATAAAGATAAAGAAAAGAAAAATATGATTTTTGATTTGTGAATCACAATTTTTGAATGTTTATTGCAAATTCTAAAACTGAGAGGTAGGGGGGGGGGGTCTCTACTAAACGTGACACAATGTATTTTTACATGTGAAGTTGCATGAAATTGCGTGACAGGGGGGAGGGGGGTCTAAAATCCCGAAAAATTGCGTGAAATCATTTATGAACGCTCCCTAATGTTGATTTGTCAACAACATTTTTTGATACGAAATTTTTAGTTTCTTTTAGAAAAAAAAATTGTCCAACTAGAGGTGTTTTTAATCACAACTCTTAACGAAATTATAGTAAATTTTATTTAGAAATTTATAAAAAAAATTAGAAGATTTTCTATTTTATAATTATAAGTTTTATACAAAATCCTGTTTTTCTTTTGAAAAATCAGAAAAAGAAATAAATTTGTACCATTTACATTTCTTAATCACAATTTTTTAATAAATCTTCCGTTTTTTCGTAATAAATAAAAAAATATTTGCATGCTTCCTACAAAAATGACCACAAATACAGAAATTAAATTTAAACGTCTTTCTCCCCTTTGGATCTTTTGCTTGCGTACGACTGTGTACGACTTTTTAAATAACTTATGTAACGAAGCATTTCGTTACATGAATCTTGTGTGGTTCCTGTCATTGGGAATATAGAAATTTCATTTAGTCAAGGGATTGAATCTCTGTGGAGATCTCTGTGAAAATGAATTGCGAATGCGAGGTTGCGAAAAGTCCCGAATCTCCGCGGTCCCTTCTGAGTTTTCTTTACAGGTTGTCGCTGTCCATTGGAGTAAGTGAGAGGGTCATATGTGGGCCCTTATCAAAAATAGAAAAGGATGAAAAAGAAGGAAAAATTGGTCAACGGGACAATCTTTCTTCAGTAGCTCATGGTTCATGTAAATAGTAGGGCCAAGTTTTACTCAGGGTATTCCACTCGTGGAAACTCTAGAGTCGTTTGTGTAGTGTATTTGAGAGTTTTTTGGGTTTAATAAATTAACAATTGAATGGTTGGGCACAATAAGGCCCGTTGCACACTGGCCGATTTGTGTCGGCCGACAAAAAGTCGGCCGACAAAAATTTTTCAGTTAACTGAAGAAGAGCATGGGCGCTTGCACACTGGCCGATTTTAAAACGACACGACAAAATGTCGTTTGGTTGTCGTCCAAATCGACTGGAATGGACGACAGTCGGTGAATGTCGGCGATGCAGTCGCGCATTGAAATCAATGGTTGCTTGCACACTGGACGACAATTTGTCGTCCGTCGTCGGTAGTTTTTCAGAATTAAGTATTAGAATAATGAAAATTGAACCATTTTTTTAGAACAACAATCAAAGAAAATGAAATAAATTGATTTGTTAAATATGATTTATTTAAATAATGAAATTAATTAATTATTTATTTTTTAATATCTTTTATTTAAACAATTTAATTAATTAAAAAAATTATTTTTATTTACATAATTTGATTCAATTAATTTATTAAATATTTTTTACTAAAACAATTGTTCAATTAATGTAATTAATTAATGTAATTATGTAATTAATGTAAAATTAATTAATAGTATTAAGTATTATAATTATTATATTAAGTATTAATAAATAATTAATGTAAAAAAAATATTTTTTATTTAAACAATGTAATTTAATTAATTTTCCAAATATTGTTTATGCAAAGAACTGTATAAATTAATTAAATTGATTGTTTAAATATTCTTTATTTAAACAATTTATATGTGAATATTTTTTACTGTTGTATTTGAATCATCAAACTTTTCATCTAATATACGTACGTTCTCAAAGGAAAACATTTTCAGAACTTTTCTTCAATGAGAATCTATGACGTTCGACAGCAATTAAGAAACTGTTAAAATGTCATTAGCGTAGAGCCTAATGGCATTTTGGATGGTTCTTTCTGATTTTCAACTTTCACTATCAGTAGTTCAAGTGCAGTTACCGTGACCGCTCGTACTTCATTTTTAATATAAACATTCAAGTACAAAATTGAACAATAAATAAAAATGAGTGACATCATAGATACTGATGCTCTAATTTCCATAGTTCAACAAAAACCTGCGCTTTGGGACAAGACTTTAGAAATTTTTAGTGATCGGAACGCAACGAAAAATGCATGGCGGGAAGTTTGTGAAGAGTTAAATAACGACTACGAAATAATGAGTGATTCTGATAAAAACATTTATTGTAAGTATTTCACATTTTACATACATATATCTGGTTGTACATGTCCAGTAAAAGAACATTTGTTTTCTCACTATTTTCAATAATTTACATTTCGATTCAGTAATGCTAAACTGAAACTATCTAGTTCCTGTCTAGTAACCTGAACTAGCGTTACCTAGAGTAACCTATAATACCTAGTATGGAAAACTGGATAAGAACTAGATAGCGCCAGCTTGCCATCACTGTGCAAGTATTATTCATAGTAATGCTAAACTGAAGCTATCTAGTTCCTGTCTAATAACCTGAACATTTCTGTAAATGTAGGTAACGCTATATTGGCCCTATCTAGTTTCTTTAACATTTGTGAAAATTTTTGAGATGAATTTGGAAAACACTGTTCAAAAAATTAATATAATTATATTATATATAATAATTATATAATATAATTTTTGTATAATTTTTTTTTTAGTATAATTTTTGTTAGGTAATTACCTAACAAAAATTATCTAAACTTTTCAATTAAATGTATAATTTAAAATATCAGGTTATAGTCTAGTTTTTCTCCCTAACTTTCTGACCAGAACTAGATAGTTCCCTGTCAACCTACTCAAATTATACTTTATTCATTTGCCAAGGGACGGAGCCAACGTCAGTTAAAAAATAATCACTTACTTTATCTCTGACAGAATTTGCTGAGAGACCTCCTCGAACAGAATCATCCGCTGGTAAATCTTCAAGTCCAACGATTGTTGTAGTGTCTTCTGGCACAAAACCGTCCCTGTCACGTACAAAGTTGTGAAGAATAATACAAGCTTTAATAATAATAATAACAAAATTAGGATGTACGTTCAAGGGACGGTGGAAGATTCGCCATTTATTGCTTAAAATTCCAAAAGCACATTCAATAAAACGTCGAGCTCGGCATAATCTATAGTTAAAGATTCTCTTCTTCAAAGATAAATTTGATCCTCCATAAGGCCTTAGTAAATGTTTATGTAGTCCAAATGCTTCATCTCCAACCAAGTAGTAAGGAACTTTTGGACCTAATGATCCCGGTAGACATTTCTCTTCTGGCAATTGAAGTGATTTTGATTCAATCGCTTTCCAAAGACTCCCTCTTTTGAAAATAGAAGAATCACAATCTTTTCCATAGCTTCCAATATTTACATTGATAAAACGGTATTGCGAATCTGCAACTGCCATTAAAACCACCGAAAAATATCCTTTGTAGTTGAAATACATAGATCCACTTTTTAAGGGCCGAATTAGTCGAATATGTTTTCCATCTACAGCTCCCAGACAATGAAAAAAATTTGCAGTTTTTTCAAAATCTGTACTAATGGTTTCCCATCTCTCCGTTGTAAGTTTTGGAATACATTCCTCATTCATGGCAACCCATAAAGCTGAGCACACTTTTCGAACTATTTTTCTTGCTGTTGAAATGCCAATTTTAAAGTTGTAGTGCAGATCAGTAAAAGTACAACCACTTGCCAGATACCTAAAAAATTACTAGTTTTAATGTTTTGTTTTGCATTGTTATGTTACAGTAAAAAGTATTATGAACAAATGGGCCAATCTTCGCGATTGCTTCAAAAGGTCGATGAAGAACATTAATGGAAGCAAAAAAAGTGGTTCTGGTGCATCGAGGGTAAAGAAATACGTTTATCATGATGCTTTGTCGTTCCTCTCAAAATCATATCAATCTACGGCAACGGTAGATAGTTTTAATTCAGCCGATGATTTTCAAGAGGATTCCGAAATTAGAAATTTAGAATTTTCTTCACAAAATATGGAGATGTCGCAAGGAATGGAAGAAGATTCATCTATGGAGTCACAAAAGAAATCTAAGTTTGTGAACAAAAAACGCCGTGTGACAAATGACGAATTTGAAGCCAAACTACTAAAAGCGTTGGAATCTGATGATAAAAAATCAAATCCACACATGTCATTTTTCCAGGGCGTGATTCCTCATTTGGAAAAATTTTCTGCGGAAGAAGTTTTACAGTTTCAAATGGGAGTTTTACAATTGATCTCCACTATAAATGAGAGAAAAAATTACCAAGCTCCTAATCCTTTTACCTTGATGCAACCTCCAACATACCACTCTCCAACACCTTTTCAATCACAAACATATATTGCTCCAAATCGATTTTCTTCGACAAATTCCCCGTCTCCTCAAAGACAAACTTCCCCCTATCCTTCTATATCTTTTTCTTTCTTTGATAATATGCGCGACTATCCACCAGCTTCCCCAAATTCCCACACAAGCACCTCTTCCTGTTTCTCTACTGCGTCTGATAATGCAAATGATTTTACACATTTGAATTAGAGAGCAACAATTATTTATATAATATTGTATATTAAGTCACAAATAAAATATAATTCGTACAAATAAAAAATTGTTGTCAATATTATATTATAACCAGGTACCGTCACGGACTCAAAAAAACGCAAAAATTTGTGTCGTGGTCGTGTCCAGACACGACACAAAGTTCGATTTTTAATTCGTGTTGTAAACTATTAAATTGCACTATTGCGCATGTTTTACTATTAAATTAAAGTACTGCGCATATGTAAATCTCATTGTACTCTACTGCGCATGTGCAACTATTACTCTGCACCACTGCACATACATAATCACAAAACTTTTCGCCATTTTATTTATTTATAACTCCCCACCCTATGACACACAATGTTGTATGCATTAGCGTCATTTTATTTGCAGAGTGCCACAAATTACTTGAGATTGCTATTTTTCTGTTCGACTCATAATTTTTTATATTTTGCTTCCACCATATTGCATTCGCCATCCTCAATTTATGAAATCTGAATTTATGTTTGTAATCAGGGACTCCAAAAAATAATAAATAGCATAAAGTGTAAATTAGACTTACCTCAACGTAATGGCAAGCATTTCAACTGTTGGTATACTGTTTCTAAACTGAGTGCTTTCAGATTTAATAACATCTTTTATTTTGTTATGCAATTCATCGAAAGATGATACTGACATTCGAAAATAGTTAAAAAACTTGTTTTCATTTTCTCGAAGTTTTGTAAAAAATTTATTGAACTGTTTTTCCTGTTCTCTCATCTGATTGATTGGATGAACCCAGTAAGCTCGTTTAATCCTTTGACGATTAATACGACGCCGATGCAACAACCAAATTGCAAGAACTTTTTTTGAATTCACCATTATTTTAAAATATTCTCTTTTCGTTGCACGCAGCGAACTTTTCGCAGGTTGACAAGGTACTGAAAATGAACCTGTAAACTGCTCAGGTATATAGTCGAAAGACGAAGGGTCGGGCGACAAAAATCGTCTAGTGTGCACACTAGACGATTTTTGTCGCCCGACCCTTCGTCTTTCGACTATATACCTGAGCAGTTTACAGGTTCATTTTCAGTACCTTGTCAACCTGCGAAAAGTTCGCTGCGTGCAACGAAAAGAGAATATTTTAAAATAATGGTGAATTCAAAAAAAGTTCTTGCAATTTGGTTGTTGCATCGGCGTCGTATTAATCGTCAAAGGATTAAACGAGCTTACTGGGTTCATCCAATCAATCAGATGAGAGAACAGGAAAAACAGTTCAATAAATTTTTTACAAAACTTCGAGAAAATGAAAACAAGTTTTTTAACTATTTTCGAATGTCAGTATCATCTTTCGATGAATTGCATAACAAAATAAAAGATGTTATTAAATCTGAAAGCACTCAGTTTAGAAACAGTATACCAACAGTTGAAATGCTTGCCATTACGTTGAGGTAAGTCTAATTTACACTTTATGCTATTTATTATTTTTTGGAGTCCCTGATTACAAACATAAATTCAGATTTCATAAATTGAGGATGGCGAATGCAATATGGTGGAAGCAAAATATAAAAAATTATGAGTCGAACAGAAAAATAGCAATCTCAAGTAATTTGTGGCACTCTGCAAATAAAATGACGCTAATGCATACAACATTGTGTGTCATAGGGTGGGGAGTTATAAATAAATAAAATGGCGAAAAGTTTTGTGATTATGTATGTGCAGTGGTGCAGAGTAATAGTTGCACATGCGCAGTAGAGTACAATGAGATTTACATATGCGCAGTACTTTAATTTAATAGTAAAACATGCGCAATAGTGCAATTTAATAGTTTACAACACGAATTAAAAATCGAACTTTGTGTCGTGTCTGGACACGACCACGACACAAATTTTTGCGTTTTTTTGAGTCCGTGACGGTACCTGGTTATAATATAATATTGACAACAATTTTTTATTTGTACGAATTATATTTTATTTGTGACTTAATATACAATATTATATAAATAATTGTTGCTCTCTAATTCAAATGTGTAAAATCATTTGCATTATCAGACGCAGTAGAGAAACAGGAAGAGGTGCTTGTGTGGGAATTTGGGGAAGCTGGTGGATAGTCGCGCATATTATCAAAGAAAGAAAAAGATATAGAAGGATAGGGGGAAGTTTGTCTTTGAGGAGACGGGGAATTTGTCGAAGAAAATCGATTTGGAGCAATATATGTTTGTGATTGAAAAGGTGTTGGAGAGTGGTATGTTGGAGGTTGCATCAAGGTAAAAGGATTAGGAGCTTGGTAATTTTTTCTCTCATTTATAGTGGAGATCAATTGTAAAACTCCCATTTGAAACTGTAAAACTTCTTCCGCAGAAAATTTTTCCAAATGAGGAATCACGCCCTGGAAAAATGACATGTGTGGATTTGATTTTTTATCATCAGATTCCAACGCTTTTAGTAGTTTGGCTTCAAATTCGTCATTTGTCACACGGCGTTTTTTGTTCACAAACTTAGATTTCTTTTGTGACTCCATAGATGAATCTTCTTCCATTCCTTGCGACATCTCCATATTTTGTGAAGAAAATTCTAAATTTCTAATTTCGGAATCCTCTTGAAAATCATCGGCTGAATTAAAACTATCTACCGTTGCCGTAGATTGATATGATTTTGAGAGGAACGACAAAGCATCATGATAAACGTATTTCTTTACCCTCGATGCACCAGAACCACTTTTTTTGCTTCCATTAATGTTCTTCATCGACCTTTTGAAGCAATCGCGAAGATTGGCCCATTTGTTCATAATACTTTTTACTGTAACATAACAATGCAAAACAAAACATTAAAACTAGTAATTTTTTAGGTATCTGGCAAGTGGTTGTACTTTTACTGATCTGCACTACAACTTTAAAATTGGCATTTCAACAGCAAGAAAAATAGTTCGAAAAGTGTGCTCAGCTTTATGGGTTGCCATGAATGAGGAATGTATTCCAAAACTTACAACGGAGAGATGGGAAACCATTAGTACAGATTTTGAAAAAACTGCAAATTTTCCTCATTGTCTGGGAGCTGTAGATGGAAAACATATTCGACTAATTCGGCCCTTAAAAAGTGGATCTATGTATTTCAACTACAAAGGATATTTTTCGGTGGTTTTAATGGCAGTTGCAGATTCGCAATACCGTTTTATCAATGTAAATATTGGAAGCTATGGAAAAGATTGTGATTCTTCTATTTTCAAAAGAGGGAGTCTTTGGAAAGCGATTGAATCAAAATCACTTCAATTGCCAGAAGAGAAATGTCTACCGGGATCATTGGGTCCAAAAGTTCCTTACTACTTGGTTGGAGATGAAGCATTTGGACTACATAAACATTTACTAAGGCCTTATGGAGGATCAAATTTATCTTTGAAGAAGAGAATCTTTAACTATAGATTATGCCGAGCTCGACGTTTTATTGAATGTGCTTTTGGAATTTTAAGCAATAAATGGCGAATCTTCCACCGTCCCTTGAACGTACATCCTAATTTTGCTATTATTATTATTAAAGCTTGTATTATTCTCCACAACTTTTTACGTGACAGGGACGGTTTTGTGCCAGAAGACACTACAACAATCGTTGGACTTGAAGATTTACCAGCGGATGATTCTGTTCGAGGAGGTCTCTCAGCAAATTCTGTCAGAGATAAAGTAAGTGATTATTTTTTAACTGACGTTGGCTCCGTCCCTTGGCAAATGAATAAAGTATAATTTGAGTAGGTTGACAGGGAACTATCTAGTTCTGGTCAGAAAGTTAGGGAGAAAAACTAGACTATAACCTGATATTTTAAATTATACATTTAATTGAAAAGTTTAGATAATTTTTGTTAGGTAATTACCTAACAAAAATTATACTAAAAAAAAATTATACAAAAATTATATTATATAATTATTATATATAATATAATTATATTAATTTTTTGAACAGTGTTTTCCAAATTCATCTCAAAAATTTCCACAAATGTTAAAGAAACTAGATAGGGCCAATATAGCGTTACCTACATTTACAGAAATGTTCAGGTTATTAGACAGGAACTAGATAGCTTCAGTTTAGCATTACTATGAATAATACTTGCACAGTGATGGCAAGCTGGCGCTATCTAGTTCTTATCCAGTTTTCCATACTAGGTATTATAGGTTACTCTAGGTAACGCTAGTTCAGGTTACTAGACAGGAACTAGATAGTTTCAGTTTAGCATTACTGAATCGAAATGTAAATTATTGAAAATAGTGAGAAAACAAATGTTCTTTTACTGGACATGTACAACCAGATATATGTATGTAAAATGTGAAATACTTACAATAAATGTTTTTATCAGAATCACTCATTATTTCGTAGTCGTTATTTAACTCTTCACAAACTTCCCGCCATGCATTTTTCGTTGCGTTCCGATCACTAAAAATTTCTAAAGTCTTGTCCCAAAGCGCAGGTTTTTGTTGAACTATGGAAATTAGAGCATCAGTATCTATGATGTCACTCATTTTTATTTATTGTTCAATTTTGTACTTGAATGTTTATATTAAAAATGAAGTACGAGCGGTCACGGTAACTGCACTTGAACTACTGATAGTGAAAGTTGAAAATCAGAAAGAACCATCCAAAATGCCATTAGGCTCTACGCTAATGACATTTTAACAGTTTCTTAATTGCTGTCGAACGTCATAGATTCTCATTGAAGAAAAGTTCTGAAAATGTTTTCCTTTGAGAACGTACGTATATTAGATGAAAAGTTTGATGATTCAAATACAACAGTAAAAAATATTCACATATAAATTGTTTAAATAAAGAATATTTAAACAATCAATTTAATTAATTTATACAGTTCTTTGCATAAACAATATTTGGAAAATTAATTAAATTACATTGTTTAAATAAAAAATATTTTTTTTTACATTAATTATTTATTAATACTTAATATAATAATTATAATACTTAATACTATTAATTAATTTTACATTAATTACATAATTACATTAATTAATTACATTAATTGAACAATTGTTTTAGTAAAAAATATTTAATAAATTAATTGAATCAAATTATGTAAATAAAAATAATTTTTTTAATTAATTAAATTGTTTAAATAAAAGATATTAAAAAATAAATAATTAATTAATTTCATTATTTAAATAAATCATATTTAACAAATCAATTTATTTCATTTTCTTTGATTGTTGTTCTAAAAAAATGGTTCAATTTTCATTATTCTAATACTTAATTCTGAAAAACTACCGACGACGGACGACAAATTGTCGTCCAGTGTGCAAGCAACCATTGATTTCAATGCGCGACTGCATCGCCGACATTCACCGACTGTCGTCCATTCCAGTCGATTTGGACGACAACCAAACGACATTTTGTCGTGTCGTTTTAAAATCGGCCAGTGTGCAAGCGCCCATGCTCTTCTTCAGTTAACTGAAAAATTTTTGTCGGCCGACTTTTTGTCGGCCGACACAAATCGGCCAGTGTGCAACGGGCCTTATTGTGCCCAACCATTCAATTGCTTTAGTGGAATCTTTTGTGTTTTTATTGTTTTTATTTGTTACTAGTTATTTGTGTTGTTGAGAATTATTTTTAATAAGAGTCGCTGTTGGTAAATCATCATGTCCAGTTTCATCGTCTTATTGTCTCGCTATCATTATTTTGTATCCGTCGGTTTTGGTCTGAAGCGGAATCTCCTTTTCGATATTTTATGTGTGGTTGATCATTGAACGGTCGATACAAATTAATTGATTATTAATAAAAGATCTGTTATACTTAGAATTATTACAAAACTATCATAAAATTATTACTTATGAATTATTTAATAAATAATTTTACTTAAATATTTCGAAATTAATTGAATTTTAAAAAAGTTGCGTTTACAATATTCATAAAAGATGATTTTCAAAAGGTTTGAATTTGAAATTTTATAAAATTTCAATTTTTAATGAACTTAATTAAAAACTAGCGACATGTACCTCACTCGCTAACGCTCGTTCGGTTGTATTTAAACTTATTTGTTTTTACTTATTTATTTTTATTTCTTTGAACTAAGTAAATATTTACTGGACATAAATATTTTAATTTATGGTATCAAATAAATAGTTATTTGAACCAAATACAAATTACTTAAGGCAATTAAATGGAATAATTTGATCTAATAAATATTGCTTTAAATCAATTATGAAAATTATTGGATTCAATAATGCATAGTTTTTAATTAAAATAAATATTTATTTGCATCAATAAAATAATTTTTTTGAAAAAACTAAACTTTATACTATACTATACTTTATTTGTACACGGAGAAAAATGGAGAGTTAAACTTAGAAGGTTAGGTTTTGAATGTTAGCCTGATTCTCTGGATAATTAGTAAGAAAAGGATGAAGATATACGTCTATTCTTTTCTTACTAATAGGATTTTCTGTAATGATGAGATATCGACATCGGAAACATCGATGTTTTAATTTTGATATTTTCGATGTATCGAGGTTTTTTTCCGATGTTTGATATTGATGTGAATTAAGTGGGGAAAAAGGATATTTTTAAATATCTCCTTTCTTGCCTCTAAAAGTTTGTGTTTTTTATCTTTTAAACAATTGCTCTTATCGCATTGAAAATCTTTAAACACAAATTGAAGCGTTGGGTGCAAGAAGGGCGTATAACAATTAAAAACGACGAACGGAGATATTTCATGTTAAAGTTTTTAAACTTTTAAAGCCCGAAAACTGTGCGTGCAAATTAAATAAACTTTTTTTATTTAATTAGTTCACTATTAAGCTATCAAATTAAAGTGTAAAATTAAGGGAAAGTTGCAATTAACTATTAAATAATAATGTTTTTCAAAACCAATTTATACCCAACTTTTGAATATTTCAAGATATATTTTGTGATTTTTGTTATTTTTAACATATAAATAATTAAGCCTTAAATCATTTCTAATTATCAAAAAATGAACCTTTTAAAAAGAAATTTTTTTAACCAAATTTCTGTAAAGGAGTGTCGATTTTCACGGCGGCAAATGCTGACTGAGTATAGAAAAATTGTTCACGACGCTCTTTGCCAACATTGCTTTTTTGACGTAAACTTGAAAAAAATTATAAAAAAAGTTTATGAATGTTTATAAACATAAATTTATTGAATAAAATTAATATTTTACTTTTCAGTTATTCATTTTTTATTTTTATTTAATTTAATAATAATTTAACATAATTGTCTAATTTTATAAATAATAAATTATTTAAACAAATTAAAATTATAAATAAAAATTTAAACTTTAATGTCAACAATAATTTGGTTCTTATTAAAATACTATTATACTTGTTACTATGAATAAAAAATTATTAAAAATTACCACTTGTAAAATGTTAAATGCAATAAGTAAAGTTATTTAATTCTATTATTAAAAATTTAGTTTTTTATTATTTCTAACGTATCTTTTTTTTCTCATCTTTGATTCAAAAATTGTAAGTCTAAATGATACTGAGATGTTAAGGCAATGTTCCACCGTAATATTAATATAGTATTCCAAGGTAATGTTGAATGAATATTAAGGGAATATTCCCTGAAAATATTCCAAAATTTCATACTTTGAAAAAATTTGACTTTTTTTCTCTTTATCTTCTTTTTTTTAGTAAAAACATATTCAATGGTATTTTCAACATATTAAATATTAGCTGGGAACATTCCCTCAACATCACCCTGGAATATTCCATTAATATTACGGTGGAACATTCCTTCAACATCATCCTGGAATATTACTTCGATATTACCATGGAACATTCCCTAAATGTTATCTTGGAATATTCCTGTGCGGCAGACATTTTAATATTACTTTAAGATCTTTAGAACATTCCACTGGAATATTCCCAATATGAAATGCATTATTCCCTTCAATTTAAGGTACTACTACACTTTAGAATTTAAAAAAATTTTATTTTTTTTATTGTATTTTTTAACTCCTTATGGCTTTAGAAAACACCTCCTAAAGTATTTAAAACCAATTGTAAAAAATAAAAGTAAATTTTTCAAAAAATATTCAATTAATGTAAAAAGTCATTGACAAATTAAGTAAGGCTTTAAGGGGATGGTGGGGTCGGGTCCAGCTTTTTGTTACGACCAGTAGAAACATTGGTGTTAATGTATGTAACAGTGTCTGACATAAAAAAAAATAGTGGGGTTTCAATTTGCAAAAGAATTTTAGGTAATTTATGGATGGCCTCTAACGATACATCTAAGTTTAAACGCGTTTTTCTCAAAATAACGTTTTCTCAAATTGCGGATAGTTTATCTCTGAATCTACTGAACCGATTTTAATAAATAATAACTCGTTTTGTTTGTTAGCATGTCCCGTGTGAGAATTTACCAGAAAATGGTCAAAAAATTTTAAAAAAACATTTTTGCAGACTAGAAAAATCCTGAAAAACCTAGTGTATTTTAACAAAAATTATTCAAACATCTGCTATTTTTTTATTTTAGTCCATTTGTCATTAATGGTGGTAGATTTCTACACGGAGAAAAATGAAAAAATGATTTATGCAGTCAGTGTAGTACTCCTTTATAGAATAATATGTGACAGGTACACACTATAGTATTAGAAGTTTCATAGCTAAACACTTTGGGCTCAACACAAGTTATCCCATTCATCAGCTTAAACAAGACTGTTTATATAGTCTAAGAGGGAATAAGAGTATAAAAAATTGGAATGAGAAATTACTTTCTCATGTAATTGTTAAAAGAACGCGGCAGTGTACAAAACACAAGTCAATAATAGAAGCGAATATTGAACAACTAGTACTCAGTCCAGTTCTTTCGAAAAATGAACGCCGTGCACATAAAGTAGATACCTACTCGAAAACCACAAGTTATTCTCTCTCTCTCTCTCACACTAATGGTCGTTCACTTATTTTACCGTTTCACTTAGAGCAAGTTTCACCAACTTCCGATTAAAAGTTAATCAATGATTAAAGACAGTTTAAAGGCTTCTGATTAGTTAATTGAGGATTTAATCATTGATTAACTTTTAATTGGTGTTGGTGAATTCGGCCCTTACTCTTACTACTCTCAACTATTATGCAGTGCAGTTAAGTTAATTAAATTATTGAATATTGCTGTGAGAATAATTAATTATACATGTCATTCAAGGTCAATTCACTATTTTGTACACGTAAAAAAAAGAATAATCACATTTACCATGAAGAGTCTTAAACTTGAAAAAAGTTAAGAAAAAATTAATGTTTTTTATTTATTTATTATTAAATTCTAATAACCGTATCAAATTTAAACTAGTTGACAATATTATTTATTCAATATTATGAATATTGTTGACATCCATACTTACATTAATTACAAAGTAAAATCCACGCATGATCTAATTTATTTCATTGGTAAGGGATGTTTCTTAAATAGGAAATTTCCCCCATCGATTGCGTAGCCGAGAGGCTTAATGTAAGAGCGTGCGATTTATAATTATTATGCGTATATTTAGTTGTATGGTTAGGTAGGTGTTCAATCCCGTATGATTGTACGATTTTCCGATTCATTTAGTTGTTAATTGTAAGTATGAAGATGTGGGAAGAATAAAACTTGTGAATTAATGAATATGAATATATAAAGAATGCATTTAACATATTTTTCTTTTTTTTAATGATTGGTTATTGTTTTTTTTATATAAAATTGACGAAGTGAATAAAAGGAAACACTCGTTTCGCGTCGCGTCGGCCATTTATTTTGACAGGTTCTGCGCCTGCGTTCCCTTATTGTGAAAATTTCGAAGTAGGGGACTGAGTCCAGTTTCTCTACTATGCACACTGCAGCGCGCCTTACAATCTTCGCCTGTGTTTCAATGCTCTTTACAGTGAAATTTGGAACTAAGGCGCTCTATACACTATACGCAATACCCTAAGATGCTTGATGGAAATGAATTAATGTACTTTTACTGGACTGAGTCCAGTTTTTTCAATATTGACTCCCAGTTTTTCAAACTCTATTTTTCTCCGTGTATGCAAGACACCTTCCTTTTTAAAAAGCAATTTGGATTTTTTGTTTCCGATTTGGCAATCTTGAGATAAACTGTCCGCAATTGGATAACTAACTTTTTGGAGTTTCAATCTGAATGCTGTCTGCAGATTATGAAATTAAATAAAAATTAAAAACAAACCATTATTTTTATTCTCCAAATATGTACTAATATAGGCAAAAAAGTATTTTAAATATTTATAATAAGAGACCTAAAAAAAAATTTTTTTTAATTTGGTCTTTCAAGAGCCTTCTAAAGTGTAGTAGTACCTTAAGGTTATATTCCGTGCTACTTGGGTACTTTGTAATTTGATAGTGTTTAGGGTCCTAAATAAGTGTGCCAAAAAGTTTTACAAAATTTTTAATATTTTGCAAGATATTTGCAAGAGAGCGTTCATAAATGATGTCACGTTTTTTGGGCGAGGGTGGAGGGTCTCTACTAAACGTGACACAATGTATTTTTACATGTGAAATTGCATGAAATTGCGTGAGAGGGGAGGGGGGGTATATAAAATCCCGAAAAATTGCGTGACATCATTTGTAAACGCTCCCAATCAAATAATTTCAACACTTTTTTTAGAAATTTTTATCTCGTAAAGTATATAAAAATGCTGTTTTATTAATTTTTTTGAAAAATGTTTTTTTGAAATTTTTACTGCACTATTCTTACGCACATCACCGTCACCAATATTGTTACAATATATATTGTAACAATATTGTTACGACTTTGTCTAGACTTTGGGTTTTTGCAAGTCTAGACAATATAGTTGTATAATAATATAAATTTTTCTTTCTAAACCAGAGTTTGAACATTTACAAAATTAAAACCTCCCAGTGTGCACGTTCTAGAACTGTTCTAGAACAGTTAATGGAAATAAAGAACAGTTCTGGAACGGTTCCAGAATTGTTCCAGTACGTGTACACTGGGTTATAGTGGTGAGAAAATGTAAAAAATTATTAATATTTATAAGAATAAAAATTATTTTATTTAAAATCATTGTGTAATAAGACAAAAATTAAGAAGTGACATTTTAAAAAAATGTCATTGTACATTATACGAAATGTTATTTTTACGTATTCTCTTACAAAATCTTTCATTTTCGTCCGCTATACTGGATTCAGTTAAAAAGTACTAAAATATCAGTCATTCTTCATTGATTGTCATTTTATTATGTTTTTTTTTATTATTGTAAATTTCTGTCAAACAAATAATTTTACTGAAAATCAGCAGAAAATTACACTTACAGAAATCTCAGTCATTTTTCACTGATTATCCATTTAAATATTATTGTTAATTTATATCAAACAAATAAATAAGTAAATACACAAAATTAAAAAATTCAACAACTTATATTATCAATCGTTTATTAAATCTATATATGTGATTTGTGTATATGTATGATTTTATATCTGCATATGAGTCAGTATACATGTGTATGTAATTTATGTATATGTGTGAGCATACATGTACATGTGATTAGTGTATATGTGTGGGTGATTTGCGCGCATGCTTGATATTTATAGAACACTACTGCGCATGCCTTATTTTCATAGAACCCCACTGCCCATGCTTGATATTCATAGAACACTACTGCGCATGCGTAACATTGATAGAACACTACTGTGCATTCCTGACATTGATAGAACACTACTGCGCATGCCTAACATTGATAGGACACTACTGCGCATGCCTAATATTGCTAGAACACTACTGCGCATGCATAACATTGATAGGATACTACTGCGCATGCCTAACATTGATAGGATACTACTGCGCATGCCTAACATTCGTAGAACACTACTGCGCATGCCTAACTTTGGTAGAACACTACTGCGCATGCCTAACATTCGTAGAACACTACTGCGCATGTCTAGCATTGGTAGAACACTACTGCGCATGCCTAACTTTGGTAGAACACTACTGCGCATGCCTAACATTCGTAGAACACTACTGCGCATGCCTAACATTGGTAAAACACTACTGCGCATGCCTAACATTCGTAGAACACTACTGCGCATGCCTAACATTGGTAAAACACTACTGCGCATGCCTAACATTCGTAGAACACTACTGCGCATGCCTAACATTGGTAGAACACTACTGCGCATGCCTAACTTTGGTAGAACACTACTGCGCATGCCTAACTTTGGTAGAACACTACTGCGCATGCCTAACTTTGGTAGAACACTACTGCGCATGCCTAACATTCGTAGAACACTACTGCGCATGCGTGACATGACATGTACATATATGTGTAACATACATGGGTATATGTTTTTTGGACATGTGTGTGAGTGAAGTATTCTAATAGATGTTAGACAGATAGAAAGAGGTGTGAGTCGGTCGGTCGGTCGTACATTAACTTAATATAATATAGAGGATTTTAAAGACCTTAGAAAATTTAATTTTGGAAAAGTTACAAGTGATTCTAACGCTTGAAGGATTTTCAAAATCTACTATTTTAATAAAATTTTCTAAAAGAATTCAATTATGTATTTAAAAAACATTTTAACAAAATTCTACGCAAACATTTAATTATTTTTATAAATAATAAAACTTATCGCACAGTTTCAGTTATTTTTAATATAATTTTTTCCTTTAAAAAATTCAATTATCTAAAAATTTCTTGGCGAAATTCTTTATGAAAATTCAATTTTAAGAAACATTCTATAATTATTCAAAAAATTATTAAGTTTTGTATATTTCAATAATTGAATTCTCGTAGAATTTCTAATAAAAATTGATTTAAAAATGAATTTTAGTTAAAATTTTGGATTGTATTTGAATATTAAAAGCATTCTAGCGCATGACATTATAGAAATAATTAAATTTTGAAATGGTTTCAAATTAAAATCTTTAAAAATATGAATCTGCAAACAAATGATTGCAAAAATTCAATTATTTTCAAAGGTAATACAAGTTTTCTTAAATTAATTATTTTCAAAGTTTTAATAAAATTCTTGGCAAAATTTCAATTATTTTAAAAATTTTCAATATCTACTATTTTAATAAAGTTTTACAAAAGAATCCATGGAAATTCTTCAAGTTTTTTATTTTAATATTATTTTAACATTTCTATTATGATTAGAGTCTAATAATAAATATTGTTGCAATTTAGGGACCGTTTAAAAAATAACGTAACGCTTTCTGGGGGGAAGGGGTTATTTGTTATGGCCAGCAGAAAAAATGGCGCTAATGTATACAACATTGCGTTACATGGGGGGAGGGGGTGGGTCAAACATTTCCAAAAAATATGCTTATTTGCAAAATTTGATTGAAATACGCATTTTACAAAAAATTGCAACAAAGCTTATTATTAGACTCTAATCATAATAGAAATGTTAAAATATTATTAAAATAAAAAACTTGCAGAATTTTCCTGGAATCTACAAGAAAATTTCATGAAGAAGTTCCATGGAATTTTTCGTCGTGGGTAACACCAGCGTCGTTTTTCAAGACACAAATTTTTTCTGAATCGGAAATAAATTCTAAAAAAGTTTTGAGTACCTCCGTGTTTCGGAAAAAGCTCTTCTTTAATAAAAAAAACTCCAATTTTATGAAAAAAGCCCGAATTTGATAATCGACTCCAAAAATTATTTAAAAAAATGTCAAGGCAGCGTCGTTTTTCTAGTCACAAATTTTTCTGTATTAGAAATAAATTTTATAAAATTACTGAGTACCTCCATGTTTCAGAAAAAGCTCTTTTTTAATAAACAATAGCTCCAATTTAATGAAAAAAGACTAAATTTGATATTCGACTCAAAACATTGTTAAAAAAATTATTAAGACCAGCGTCGTTTTTCAAGATACAAATTTTTTCTGAATCGGAAATAAATTCTAAAAAAGTTCTGAGTACCTCCGTGTTTTGGTTTATTATTAGACTCTAATTGTAATAGAAACGTTAAAATATTATTAAAATATTTTAGGAATATGAATAGAATTTGTCATGCTATTGGAATTGTTTTCTTTTGTTATCTTGAAATTTCGTCACTTGAGTGTGGAAAATGAAATAAATTAAAAGATACCTAAATAAATATGTCCTTATAGTCTAGAGGATGTAGAGTAAAGGCCGTAATATCCTTTCGGGAGTTGGAATGCTATAAAATAGAGTGATGTAGCACTCGAAGATACCATTGACAAAGGTATGAGTCTCTGGGGATTGGAAAAGCAGTAAGTGAGTGTTCAGCCGCAGGCTTTTAGATTCGTTATGCCTCTAACTCATTTGTGGCAATTTCCGACCTTTAATTTCCGGGCGTGATAACCTCTCTTCTTGAGAATCTCTATAGATTCACTGTATGAATTTATATGTATACTAATGGTCAGCCGAGTAAAAATCTGACAAAGTAAAGGAAATTTTGTAATCTGCGGAACTTTAGTTTATTATAATATTCGAAAATTTGATTTAATAAAACTACATAGGGATCAAAGTTAGTCTTCTTTTTTTATCTTATCTCCTTTTTCCTCTGTTCCCCATTTTCATCCCCTGAACCCTCAAGGGCTCGAGCTAGGTCTCTCGGACCCAGAGTAAAGTTTTTTTGATCTACTTCCGGTTAAGAAAATATTATTAGAAAATCAACTTCACATTAGACTTGGGAACGTAAAACCACACATTTTTTACCTTTTTAAATAATTTTTTGTTTATAAAATATACTTTGGTAAGTTACTTTTTAGGTCGAACATACGTAAAGGCTCAAGCTGGGTCCGAGGGGCTCAGATTATGAATAAGTATAAAAAGTTAGCAATTTTTATGTAATATTGCATTATTTTGCGGTGTCTCAAGATCACCTACTGTATAATAAGTGTAAACGTATTCCAAATATTTCCGAAAGCGACATAGAGCGAAAAATACAGTGTGTGTTATACGTTTTTTGGGAAATTCACGTCCCAAAAGTTAATGAACAGAAAATCGGTACTCGGAGGTTTTTGAGGTCGCTGATTACAAATATGATGTCAGATTTGAAAAACTCAAAATGTCGGATTCAATATAGCGGTCGTTAAAAATTTTAATTTTTCGGATTTACTTTAAAATCGTAAGAAAAGGGTGGTCCCATACCGACCTCCTTCTGTTTTTTAAAGATAGTACGACTAGAAAATTCGTCAGTACCGTCAGTCGAACACTTTCACAACAACAACAATATGGTCACAGGTTTTTATAGCAATTTGTTTGATTTCATTTTGGGGATTCAACCAATATTAGATTTTGTCATTGGTTAAATTAATTTTTTACATATACGGAATTCGAGATGACAATGTTTTTTGTACACAGGAAAATTTAAACGTAATTAATTTTGATTCTTTATGACCTTAACTTCAACGCACAATATTCAAATTAAATTAATTCCATTGATATAAATGATTGGCAAAACATTTTGTGAAAATAGTGGGAGTGATCCGAAACCGACCCTCAAGAAGTGGTCCGAACCCGAGCCACATATTTTTACATTGTAATTGTTTATTTTATTCTTCCTTATTGTTCATATGGGTGATTTTTCATTCAGTGGTCACTTTTGCTTCCCCACTGTTCCCTATTTAATAACTTGAAAAATTGTTATCTAATCTACTTTAACCTTTTGCATAATTAATCTTCAATATGTTTTTTAGTAACATCATAATCGAAAAAAATTTTTAATTTAAAACAAAAGTTGTAATTCAATTGCAAATGTTCAAAAAATGGACATTTGTCGTTTCTGCACACATGAATCATGAAGTTTAATATGTTTTATTTTGCACAAACTTTATTTTAAACGTTTTTTTATTTATTCTATTCGAAAGTTCATCTCAAAAACTAAGTTTTTGTATGTCGTTTTCTAATTTCCATAAACAAATCTGTGTAAAAATATTTTTTTAATATTTTCCCCACTCTTTTTTTATTTGGAACTGGAGTTTACAATTTCATTGATTTTCATTAATTTTGTTCCCTTTTTTAGTGCGATTTTATTTGCCATTAATATTATTAAGTTAATAAGTTGTATTTATGTTAAATTTGCAAAAAGAAATATAATTTTTAGATTTAAAACTACAAAAGTTACTATTATTTTATAGCTTATTTTAATGGAATGCAATGAATTTGAAGAAAAATGTCAGCCATGTTGGATCCGCCATTTTAAATTTTTGAAATCTGATGGCATATTTGTAATCAGCGACCCCGAAAACCCCAGAGTAACAAGTTTTGAGCGAATACAATGAACTTGAAGAAAAATGTCGGCCATGTTGGATCCGCCATTTTAAATTTTTGAAATCGGCTGTCATATTCGTAATCAGCGACCCCGAAAACCCCCGAGTAACAAATTTTGAACGATTTTAAGGAGTTTTAAAATTTGTTTACCATTTTGCTTCCGCCATTTTTAATCTTTTAACTCTAATCAAAATCTGAGTTAAGATTTGTATTAAGCGACCCCAAAAAAGTTAAAAAAAATTTCGTTCAATTTTTTTCCATGGATTTTGTCATTTTTATTTATGATATTATTTGTGGGTTCATGATTTTGTTGACTTTGTTCGCTTATAATTAAGCCGCCAATTTGGATTTTCAAAAATGCCCACCTGTTATTGAAAGTACACGAGTGTAAGAATTTTTTAAGCCCTATTATGTTTTTTTTCATTGCGCCAATTTTTGGCCACAGCTCTGTTTCTGTTGACGTGGAACGTCCCATATATATATATATAAACAAGAAGTAGGATTCTTTATTATTATGAAAAAAACAAGTAATATTTTTTAGAATTTAAACAAAAAAACATCGAGAATGCAAAATATCGATTTATAGAAAGTAAAACATCGATAGTATTTTGATAATATCGAAACAAAGATATATAATAATAATGTTTTGAACTCCAACAAAACATACAATAGGTATGTTTTCGTTGCCTGCACTTCTTACACTTGAACACCTAACCTGCACTATGTGCAGGTTTACCGCATGTGACGCAATTTTACCATACATTTCGCTACACTTTCTGCACCTACTCTTGCGGTGGTGTAAAAGTTACACTTAGTGTAGGCAACGAAAACATACCTATTATTATTATACTTCGGAGCCAATACACGGCATCCTCATGAGAGAAGCTATTGAAAATTCGCCCTAAACTAATACCAACACAAGATCCCTACCTCTTTCACCGTAGTAGGTACCAACGTAAATGTTTCACCAGCTGCGCAGTAAGTTGTGCGTCTTATTTCATAGCAGGTCTCTCATCAGCTAGTTCTCAAGGGATGTCGTGTATCGGCTTCGGAGTATAATATATGTTTTGTTAGAGTTCAAAACATTATTATTATACTCCTTTGACCGATACACGGCATCCTCATGAGAGATGTGTTTGTTTTCTGCTGGTGAACTCAATACTATTTGACGATTGTAATAAAAAATTAATTATTAGTATGAAATTATAGATAAATTAGGAAAATAAAAGATAAGAGACATGCAATTCTTCTTTATCTTTATTTATTAATTCTTTGTAACGAATATCGTTTAATGATTTAAACTAGGAGTAAATACATATCTATTTTTGTAATAGAAAATGTGTTGAGTATGTTAACATATTAAGAAAGAATAAGTATTATTTATGTAATAACTAATGAACTCAGCAGATCGCCAATTGCCCTTATCAAGGATATCCTGAATAGGTAAATTTTCCATCCAACTCTTCGACGCAACAGCTGCTCTGACACTTTCTGAAGAAGCATTAAGACCTGCGTCCGTCAGCACTGATCTAATCCAACCAGCTATTATATAGTACGTGAAGCTGGTTTTACCGGGCCAGTAATTGTGATGAACAAGTTATCAAGGTTGCTATCAGCTCTTCTTTCCTCAAATCTTTTTAATAAAACTTGAATCCACGTGATTGGACAGATCCAAAGATTCGGGTGCTTTTTGAGCCTCCAACCCGATTGTCGGAATGTAACATGATCCGTCTTAGATCCAAATACAGGCCAAAGTATGATCTCATCTCCAAGATTGATCAAAAAATCTTTTAAGATTTTTAACAATGTGAGATCGTGAATCCTTCTCCCGGAAGCTAATAAAAGTATTGTCGCAGCTCTTTTCGAAGCCTCAAAAAACGATAAGTTATCCGTCTTTCTCAATAACCAGTTAAATAATATCTGTACATCCCAGATTTGAGCCTGAGATTCTCTTGGTCTTGCTACTGATTGCTATGAACTTCGATTGATAACATTTGTCACTTCACTTTGATTTCCTTGTGCTCCAATATATATAACATCTGTCATCCAAAATGTTTGGTCCCATCTGGGTGCTATTACTATGAATAACCCTATGCTTATGTTCAATTTGGCTAAAACCCTTGGCATTAGATTGGGAGGTGGAAACACTCATGCCAGGTTGAATTCCCAAGGATGACTGAATGCATCGGTGAAGCTGGACGATAGATCTCTGCAATCGATTGAAACGCAATTGTCGACTACTGCTGACCTTGATGAAGCGAACAAATCTATCTCCGGAATACCCCATTTTGCGAAAATCCTTTCTGTTGCCTGAGATAACAGATGCAACTCCGGAAGTGACGCCCTTTGAGACAGCCGATCTGCCGTACTGTTGTACCTTCCTGGAAGGTAGAACGCTGACAATGTTAGATTTAAACTGTCTGTCAGTTTCAATAATTCGGTTCGTTGGTTGGTTTTTGGCCTCTTAGTCCCCGAAAGACAAATAGCCATGTATTCAATAGATTAAGTTCAAAAAATTTTTAATTCAATGTGTAATATCCTTTGTTAATTTATTCTGAATTTTCTGTTGCGATATTTCTTCCTTCTATCAATGCTTACTTTTTATCAAATTCATTGTTGAAAAATAGCTGTTACGTAGGTACGATTTTCCCAACATTGAGGTCATTTTTAAACCAAAATCACTAATTGTAAGATTTGGATACAAATTAGTCGGAAGCTGTTTGGAAAATTCTGCACCGGTTTCTTTTTTAAGGGATAGGTAAGGATCTGCACGTTAATTGCATAATTCGAGACGATACTTAGGTTCTTGATATTCTATTATACTATTCAATGGATTATTGAATAATGTTATTTCCGTTCGCAATTTAAGAACGTCTTGAAAACGGGAATTAAATTCTAACTGAACTTTATTCAAAGAATCCTCAAATTCTGTTAAGTCCACATTTGGGTATTCTTGAGCAATTTCTTTGCAAGAAGGAAAGTTATGAAATTCTTCTTTTAAAATATCAGTTTTAAATAGATCTAATTGAATTTGAAAACCACTTACAAAATGGAACAAATCACTTACAGTTTTGTCTTTTCCCTGCAAATGTAAATTTAAATTAAAATTAAAATTAATTATAATTTAAATTAAATTTAAATTATTTAAGTGTCTCGTAAAATCTGTTAAAAAAGCAATCTCGCTTAGCATATTCTCATCAGTTAATTTCTTTTCAAACTCTGTAGTATCAGTTTTATCTACTTCTTCTTTCAAAAATGTCAAAATGTCTTTTCGAAGAGAAAAAAATTGCTCTAAGCATTTTCCTGAGCTTAACCACCGTGATTCGCAATGAAATAACAAATTTTTGTACTCTGCATCAATTTCTTCTAGAAAATTTTTTAATTTTCTGTGCACTAAAGCTTTTCTTCCACCTCGTAAAAAATTAATAACGGAAGTTACAAATTTTATGGCTCTAGTAAATTTTAAAGTAATACCACATAAGGCTTCTTGGTGAACCATACAATGGATTGTGATACAATTAATTCCATTCTTTTTTAATTGGCCACAAAAAACCATTGTCCTTACCGGTCATGGATGGAGCTCCATCTGTTACAATCGCAGAACATACTTTAGCTGTTCTCAACTTTGTCTCTGAATTTTTTGTTTTTGTGCCCTTACTTTTTGAATCTGTTGATGCTGGAAACTCCACATAATTTAAACCCAACGAAGTTATTTTAAAGAACAATTTTTCGTCATTTGTAGGAATATCCTGTCGAGTCAAAAGACTAGAAAAATAAGGGCACTAAAACAAAAAGTACAGAGACAAAGTCGAGAACAGCTAATTTTGTTAAACATTTAAAAAAATTAAATTTTTTTTTAAATTAAAAAAAAAATGAAAAAAACTATAATGCAGGCATTATATTATTCTAATGTCAGTCTTAACCCTGTAAAATGCAGAAAATAGTTCAATGTAACGTTTTATAAATTAAATTGCGGCGCGACGACGTGATGCGCTATATTCAAAAATTCATTTCTTGAAAACAAAAAAAACGGTTTTTTGGAAAACAAGTATTTCATAAGAAAAAAGCTCAGCTTTCATTTCAAAATAAAAGGAAAAAGAAAAAATGGACCCAAAGATGCGAAAAGTGAAAATTTATTTTTATTTTTTCAAAATTTGTGTCAAAATAAAAAAAATTCTGAAAATAGACTGTGCCATTCAAAAGCCCATAAAAAAATCTAAAAAACCCTTATCCTAATTTTTTAAAAAAAATTTTCCTCTAATTATAAGAAATAATCAAAGTGGAGCATGTCACGCAAAAGTTCAGAACTTCTACCCCCTCCCCCTCGGACAATTTTTTATAAAATTCATAAAAATTTATTTGACGAATTACTAACCTATAGGGCATATCATAAAAAAAAATTTGGGAATAATTGGACATTTTTTTTTTGGTGGACTTTTGACGTGATATCCACCTTATGTGACCTGGTCTATGAAAAGATACCTTACGTGCGAAAACAAGTTTTCGAGAAAACAGCAGTTAAACTTTAACTTAGAAAAATCTTTGTAACTTTTCTAAATGATAAAAAATTATCGTCCTCGTTATTTTAATTTGTATAATAACAAAAAAATAAGTTTTTTCGTATTTTTACTCTTGTTTCTTTTGATTAAAAATTTTTTTTAAAAACTTCTAATTAACTTACGACTTTTTGGTTTTCACCATCTTAAAGAGCGTTTCAAACTCTATCCGAATCAACAAAAAAGTTTTGTTTTGTTTGAAAAATCTTTTTATTTCTAATAATGTACCCGGCGGAAGTGTAAGGGCTAATATTCTTAAATTAATTGCCGGATCAGTGGTATAAAATTCACAACTGCTTAAAAATTCCAAAAATCGATATCTCTCATTGCTGCACGGAGAAAAATTTTCTGTTAATGATTACAATAGTCGAACAGTACTGCTCGGATATGTGACCACTTTTCGTAATGCCTAAAGTAGCTTCGTTGTAACAATTCTGTAAGTCGAACGTACTCATTAAAAATTTATTTGAAATAAATACGAACTAAATATAAGTAAGCACAAAGTCTATGTGACTGATTACAATAGTCTACGTTAAAAGGAAATCTTGAATTCTATCCACATTTGCAGCAATCTAAGGGAATCAGTGATACAGACTGTAGTAGCCTTTACAACAGGACTATTGTAAAATAAGGTGACCGCGGCTGCCTTGCCTTCTTATTTTACTATAGTTTTTCGTAAAGACTACTTTTGCTATATTTCTGATTACAAATAACTGTTGTAAAGTTAAAAAAGAAAATTTTCAACTAAAATAAAATTTTTTTGTAATTCATGACTTATAATCATGTATTGCACATTAATTTCACTCTTCCAAGACCACCCACTTCAAGATTAATTATATTATTAAACTAGACAATTTCACTAAACCCTAAGTACATAAATCTAACTTAAATACTAAACGCATAACATAATAACGATCGCTATTTACACATATTTATACATGACTTAAACTTCCTTATATACTAACTGCTATGAAAGTTCACTGCTTGCGAGAAAGACTTATACACTTTAAATGTAAAAAAATCACTTCGTTCTCAATAATTAATACAATTGAAGCGTTTATATTATATATAAAAACACTCATGGGAAGCAAAAAGTGACAGTGTTGACTAAATTATTTAAAAATTAGAAAATATTGAAAATTGGTTAAATTTATTTTTAAAACAATTGTATTATTTATAAAATGTTACTAAAAATTATCCAAATTTAATATTTTAAATAAATGTTATTAAATATTTCATAAAAGTTTGATATTTCACTGAATTTAATAAATTTTTTGTGTTTTTCATTTCGTTTTGTGCAGAAACAGCATAAGTCCAAATGTTAATTTATTTTTTAATTTTTTATGTTAAGTCGATAATTAATTAATTATATTAGATATTTTAACTTATAGGTTAGTAGAATATAATGCAATAAGCCGAATTAAAAAAAATCTTAACATTTACGAGAAAAACAGTTTTTATTGATTCCTGAACAATTTCGAATTATGGACTTATGCTGTTTCTGCACAAAACGCTTCAATTATTGTTCATTGTTAGTCTTTAATATTGTAAGGTTTATTTTTTATTACATTTCCATAGTAAAAATTATTTTTTCTAACACACGCACAGAAGGTACAAGATTTCTTGCCTGTATAAATTGTTATATAATTTACACAACTTACGTAAGTTACGTAAATAACAAAAGTAAGTTACATAAATAAGTTAACTTACGTAAATTACGTAAATAATGTATGATACGTAAAATATAAATTACGTAAATAATGTAAGTTGCACTTACGTAAATAACTTAAGTTACGTAATGGACGAATTATTATAAATTGTACTAATTAGGTAACTTACGTACTTTACGCAAGTCATGAATTACAAAAAAATTTTATTTTAGTTGAAAATTTTCTTTTTTTACTTTACAACAGTCATTTGTAATCAGAAATATAGCAATAGTAGTCTTTACGAAGAACTATAGTAAAATAAGAAGGCAAGGCAGCCGGTCACCTTATTTTACAATAGTCCTGTTGTAAAGGGTACTACAGTCTGTATCACTGATTTCCTTAGACCGCTACAAATGTGAACAGAATCCAAGATTTCCTTTTAACGTAGACTATTGTAATTATAGCAAGTCTCTGCGTGAATGCCTACAGTACCCTTTCTGAACCTGTACATCTAAACTATTAATGATTCCAAAAAATAAATTTCAACACTTTTAATACAGTGTTTGAATTCATTAAAGTAACTATAGTAATCGCTCCTACTAAATTCTTAATAAATTACATAGTTTTCGTAATCATTACAAAAAGTGGTCACATATCCGAGCTGTAATATAGACTATTGTAATCATTACGAAAGAAATTTTCTCCGTGTGAAAAGCGGACAATGACGCAAAATATGATTTAATGTCATATATTATGTACATGTCCAGATCTTAGTCTTGTGATTAGAGAAATTAGCCGTCTATTTGCATTTACATTTGTAAACCACGGTTTTTTCGTCTTAACGTTAATATGTATAAAATAAATATTATTCTAAATTGGGCCGAATGGTCATAAAAGTTTTCCCCAATCTCCAAGATAATTTCTGATAAGTTTTTTGATATCATCAAACACCAATTGGTTTCTCATAGAGGTCGGAAATTCTGTGGCGATTTTTGCGAGTCTATCAGCCTCTTCGTTCCCCGGGATTCCAGAATGAGCCGGAATTCAGAGGAACTCCACTTGCTTTTGCTTCTGTACTTTTCCATTAATCTAATTAACAACTTAGTGAGTAGAAGAGTTTTAGGGTTATAATATAGAATGGGTTTAGAAATTAAATTTATAGCAAATTTAGAATTAGTGATTATTAGGATATTACTAAAACCGAATGTGTAAGAGTGTTGAATTGCAGTAATTATGGCTAAGGTTCCAAGGGTTAGAATAGAGTGGAGGTTGGAGGTTCGTACTCCATAATCAATATTCTTCGAGGAGATATGAAATGAAATAGCTGCCCTGTTCGTTGAAAAGTTAAAGGAAGCATCTGTAAATACCAATGTTTTAATTGGATATTTTTGAGTTTTAGAGTTGGACATTGCGTGTTTTTAATATCTAATCCAAATGATGTATTTGTGTTAACTTGTTCACAAATCAGCGACCATGGCAAATCAAAGTATGAAGGGTTAGAAGAGAATAACATGATATCTTTTATTCCCTCCATTGTTTCAAATGACGAAAATAAACCTATTTTCTCTATTTTAAGTTTGGTTTTAGATGTGTTTAACTCTCTGAAAATATCTGTTAAGTTTTAGATTATTGGATTTTTAGACAATTGTAAGTTTCTCGCTATAAATTGCTGAGCCTTTTCTGTCCTACTTGAATCTTAATCTGGGAAACCTGCTTCCTATAGTATAATTTGGATGGGGGAAGATTTCATAACTCCCAGTGCTATCCTTAGAGAGGAATAAAAGGATCTATCCAATCTTAATAAGTGAGTCTTAGCTGCTCTCCAGGTTAATGGAGCACCCCAAGCTTGCATAGCAGCCATCATTCCCTTACAAACCTTCAGTAACGAAGCAGAAGTAGGACCCCAAGAAGTTCTACCCAACAGTCTTAAGGGATTGTTGGCTCTGCTAATTTTAGTGATAGATTTATCTGTGTTGATGTTATAACAGACTTTGGTCCAAGTAGATACCTAATATTTTATATATTTAGAGCCATCCAGTACCTGATCCCCAAGTTGTACGTTTCGATCTTTGTTGATGTTATTATTAGATTTCGAGAATGAGATATATTGGGTTTTTGGAATGGATATTTCAAGACTTATTTCTGCTAACCACTCAGAGATATTATTAAACGCTTCTGAAAGCAGCTCCTTTGCTGCAATTAGGTCCTTTAAAGTGACGTAAATGATGATGTCATCGGCATACATAATAATCTGTGCTCCCAGGGGTAGGCACTCACCAATCTTACGCAGTGCAATGCTAAACAATATAGGAGATAGAAATCCTCCCTGAGGGACTCTCACTCCGGAAATTTTTGGTGTTTTTGAGTTTTTATTAAAATATATATGTTTTTCTGATATTAAGAATCTGATAAAGTTAAGAGTTGGATCCCTTACCAAAAGCTCTATAGATATTGCAGACCAAAAGTGATGCTGCATCCATCGCAGACCTACCCCGTCTGAAACCAAACTGAAAATCAGGGATCTAGTCTTCAACCTCAGAGAGATACTCCAGCCTCCTTTGTACTATTCTTTCGAAAAGTCTAGCCATGCGTGAAGTCAGAGGTATCGGTCTAAACCCTCCCCCGGATTTGGGTATAAATCTTAAGAAGGAGTTTCTCCAAGACTCCGGAAAGTTCCCCTGAACAAACATATCATTGTAATTTTCTAGCATCAGTTCTAATAAAGATGTAGGTAATTTGCGAAGAATTTCATAGCTACACGGAGAAAAATTTATTCGTACTGATTACAATAGTCTATATTACTGCTCGGATATGTGACCACTTTTTGTTATGATTACTATAGCTGTTGTAAGGAGTACAAACGTGAAGGTATCCCTTACAACAGCTATAGTAATCGTTCCTACGAAATTCTTAACACATTACATAGTCTTCGTAATCATTCCAAAAAGTGGTCACATATGGTTGTAATGTAGAATATTGTAATCATTAAAAATAATTTTTCTCCGTGTAATCACGTCTACTCCTGGTGAAGAGCGAATATTAGAAGCCAGTAAAGCGACCTCAAATTTGTACTTATTAATCCTATTGTTCATCTGGTTGTCTAAATCATTAACTTCAATAAGAGTGTGAACGCGGGGGGGAATATGTTCTTTAAGTAGATTATTTCTCAGGGTTATAATCTCTTCTGTTTCTTTATAAGTGTGAGTGTTATTTGTAATTATTCCAGATTTGGAAATCATTCCTTTTACTGTTCGCCAAATATTTGACATACCCTTGTCAAAATTAAGTCCTTCACAAAAGTCAGTAAAAGACTTTGTTTTAATTTTTATTAACTCTCTTTTGACCCTATTTTCGACTCTTTTATATTCAATAATATTTTCGGTTGTTTGATTTTTCAGATATTTTTTGAGTGCTTCTTTCTTTTTTTATTCAGTATATCACATTCAGCGTTCCACCAGAGTGGTTGCAGCTTTCTTTTGCCTTTGTAATCAGCAGGGTAGTGTGCACCACTCTCCTGTAGATCTTTCATTATTCTGCTGATGATAAATTCTAAAAAAGGTCCCGGAAGCATCTCCTTACGTGTGTTATATAGTTCTAAGGTTAGTGTTTCTAGTTTTTCCTAAATTGTAACCAATTAACATTCTGTACGAGTATTAATTCTGGTAGAGTTGTTAGTGACATTATTAGGTTTAATTATATGTTTTAGCATAATCGGTATGTAAACTGATCCAAAGGATGAATCCAAAATTATGTATTTAGTTTTGTCGCCAGATTTGTGAATATATGTTGAATGTTTATCATTAACAGGAATCATGTTACAAAATTTCAAAGCTTCATATATACGATTGCCCTTAGAATTAATGTGCATAGAGGTCGTCCATATACCACGTGGAAACTTTTTAGACACTTTTTAACCCCCCCTCCCCCCTCGTGGACAATCGTGGATTTTTGACGAACCCCTCTCCTCCCCCCTGATTGTCCACGTGGACAATCGGGTTTTTTATTTTAAAATAGTGAATAATAAGAAGATATTTAATAAGAAATAAAATTAAAAAATTCTTTAAATTTTTTTATAACAAACTTCTTTAAAATTCAATAATGATTAAATTATCTTAAAATATTATTAAATAGGTAGATACCATTTTTAGTATTATAGAGAGGACTTTGGCAGCAATATATATCGGACAATGTTAGATTTAAACTGTCTGTCAGTTCCAATAATTTGTAAGTTAGGTTGTATAGCTGTACTGATCGTGTGCCCCCCTCCCTCTTGATGTATTAAACTACTGTGCGGTTGTCTGATTTGAGGAGCAGATGAACATCCCTCAATCTGTGAGACTGCTGCTTTATTGATATATACACTGCGTACAATTCCTTTTTGTTGGAATGCCAACTCCTTTGAGCTCTTGTCCAGGAGCCTGACATCTGAATGCCGTCTAACTGTGCACCCCAACCAGAATCGGCTGCGTCTGTTGAGGACGATTCTGTGTGAAGTAAGTCATGAATTTTTGTAAGTGCGGTAGTGAAGCGACCTCTGAATATGACGAAATCGGCGAAGTTCAGATGGCCAAGTAACTGCTGGAGTTGTTTCAGCGTACAACTTCCTCTTCTTCTGATGTCCCTGATCAGGTGAGTGATCCTCTAGATCGTGTCGCTCGGAAGAGTCAATTGATTTTCTTTGGTATTCTATGAAATCCCTAGAAATACTAGACACTGGCAAGGTTCTAGAATACTCTTTTGTTTGTTTATCTGACAGCCCAGGGATTCCAACAGATTTATTGCTGACAATACTTAAGATTTCAAGGTTGTCCTGTCTCGAGCAGCCAAGAGGAAGTCGTCTAGATAGACTAAAAATCCGAGAGTTTCGCGTTTTTTAAAGGAATTTGAAAAAAATCGTTAAAAATTCAATTTTTTCAAGTTTTAGAACTTTATTGACACATATGTTCAATATTGAATATTGTATGCTAAATTTAACCCAAAAAAGTAAAATATGTAAAACAATGAAAAAAGTAAAAATTGTATACACTTTATAATGACAGAATAACAGTATATACCTGAATTGAACAATAAACACTAAATTCATTGCAAATTTAAATCGATGTAATTATTACACAAACGCGGTATTTAAACATGACTTGATGAGAAATCGACGACAGCTCTTCTCAGTCTGGATATGTAAGATGATTGATTTAAAAACTCTTCTTGAAAATTTTTTTAGCATTCTCTTTTAAATATTAAGGCGTACTTGCGTTTGCGAAGGCAAAAAATGGGCCCCACTTAAATGTTTTTTTTTCACAGTCATTTTATTTAAAATATTAAAAACGATTTTTGCACCTTAAAGTTCATTATAAAAACTAAAAAAAGAAAAAATTGTTTCATTTTTTAACCGTTATTTACGATTCGTAGAGTGCCCTAAAAATTGTCGATCTCAAATTTGTAACGGTTTGCGGTGCCCCGCATAGAGCCTCTCCTGGCTGTCTAAAATCAAAAAAACAAAATTTGTTCTTTAGTATACATTAATACCTAGTGGATGTATATGATGAAATTAAAAAAAAGTAAAAAAAACGAAAATGCGGTAGTTTTAAAGTCAAAAATTCAAAAGATCAAAATCATCATTTCTTAAAAATTGACTTTAAAAGTACCGCATTTTCGTTTTTTTTTTACTTTTTTTTAATTTCATCATATACGTCCACTAGGTATTAATGTATACTAAAAAACAAATTTTGTTTTTTTGATTTTAGACAGCCATGAGAGGCTCTATGCGGGGCACCGCAAACTCTTACAAATTTGAGATCGCAATGTTTGGGGCCCTCTACAAATCGTAAATAACGGTTAAAAATCGAAAAAAAGTTTTCTTTTTTTAGTTTTTATAATGTACTTTAAGGTGCAAAAATCTTTTTTAATATTTTAAATAAAATGACTGTGAAAAAAAAAATTAAAGTGGGGCCTATTTTTGAGACGCATGCATATCCCCTAATCGCCAAGTCGTCGAATAATCAAATAGTCGAATGCCAAGTAATCGAATGGACAAAACGTCGAATGCTAAAAACATCGAATGGACAAAACGTCGAATGCTAAAAACATCGAATGGTCAATACGTCGAATGATCAAAACGTCGAATGTTAAAAACATCGAATCGTCAATACGACTAAAGGAAGCAGATTAAAATTCATTATTCCCGTTCTACACTGAAGGGCAGAGTCCCACGACAGCGTGGCAAAATAGAAATAAATGCTAAATAAATGTTCAGACTGATCAAACACATTTAACAAAATTAGTAACAGATTAATATATAACACTTAAGGGCAGAATCTCACGACAGTGTGGCACATTAGATGTGAAATATAATAAAGAATAACCAACACTGAAGGGCAGAACCTGACGACAGTGCGGCACATTACATGTTAATTAATCAAAAGTATAACCAACACTGAAGGGCAGAATCTCACGACAATGTGGCATACAAAATGTTAAATAAATATAAGAATAACTAACACTGAAGGGCAGAAACTCACAACAGTGTAGCAAACAAAAAGAAATATAACAATTAAATATAATCATACAAACAATTAAATGATGAAGAGAAAAGAACACTTAATACTTATTCCAAAAATAAGAACATCCGCAATGGTTGAAGGGTAGTCCCAAACTGAGCCTCCTACTCGTCAGGTCAGTGACCCGTTAGAAAAATAGAGTGGGGCAGCTACCACCTATTGTGAATCCAAAGTAATTGAAAAATAAGGTTGACTTCAATAACCGAACCTTACACGACGAATTCTCAATTCGTCGAATGTTCAAAACGTCGAATGATAAAAAAGTCGAATGCTAAAAACATCGAATTGTCATTTAGTCGAATGCTAAAAACATCGAATTCTCAATTCGTCGAATGTTCAAAACGTCGAATGTTCAAAACGTCGAATGCTCAAAACGTCGAATGTTTAAAACGTCGAATGCTCAAAACGTCGAATCGTCATTTAGTCGAATGGTAAAACCATCGAATAGTCCATTCGTCGAATGCTCAAATAGTCAAAACGCCATCTGTTCGAATTATCAAGTAGTAGAATGGTAAAGTTGTCGAATGTTCAAAACATCGAATCGTCATTTAGTCGAATGCAAAAACATCGAATCTTCTTTTAATCGACTGCTAAAAACATCGAATTCTTAATTCGTCGAATGTTCAAAACGTCGAATGATAAAAGCGTCGAATGCTAAAAACATCGAATCGTCAACATGTCGAATGTTCAAAACGTCGAATTGTCAATTTGTCGAATGCTCAAAACATCGAATTGTTAATTCATCGAATGCTTAAATCATCGTATTTTCCATTTGTCGAATGTTCAAAACGTCGAATAATCAAAACGTCGAATGCTAAAAACATCGAATTCTCAAATCGTCGAATGCTCAAATAGTCGAAACGCCATCTGTTCGAAATGTCAAGTAGTAGAATGGTAAAGTAGTCGAAACACCATCTGTTCGAATACTACTTGTCAATTCGAACAGATTTCGTTTCGACTACTTTACTATTCGACTACTTTACCATTCAACTACTTGACATTTCGAACAGATGGCGTTTCGACTATTTGAGCATTCGACGATTTGAGAATTCGATGTTTTTAGCATTCGACGTTTTAATTATTCGACGTTTTGAACATTCGACGAACGGAAAATTCGATGATTTAAGCATTCGATGAATTAACAATTCGATGTTTTGAGCATTCGACAAATTGATAATTCGACGTTATGAACATTCGACATGTTGACGATTCGATGTTTTTAGCATTCGACGCTTTTATCATTCGACGTTTTGAACATTCGACGAATTGAGAATTCGATGTTTTTAGCATTCGATTGAATGAAGATTCGATGTTTTTAGCATTCGACTAAATGACGATTCGATGTTTTGAACATTCGACAACTTTACCATTCTACAACTTGATAATTCGAACAGATGGCGTTTCGACTATTTTAGCTTTCGACGAATGGACTATTCGATGGTTTTACCATTCGACTAAATGACAATTCGACGTTTTGAACATTCGACGAATTGATAATTCGATGTTTTTAGCATTCGATTAAATGAAGTTTCGATGTTTTTAGCATTCGACTAAATGACGATTCGATGTTTTTAGCATTCGACATTTTTATTATTCGACGTTTTGAACATTCGACGTTTTGAACATTCGACGAATTGAGAATTCGTCGTATTGACGATTCGATGTTTTTATCATTCGACGAATTAATAATTCGACGTTTTGAACATTCGACGTATTGACAATTGGATGTTTTTAGCATTCGACGTTTTGTCCATTCGATGTTTTTAGCATTCGAAGTTTTGTCCATTCGATTACTTGGCATTCGACTATTTGATCATTCGAAGACTTGGCGATTAGGGTATATGCACGCGTCTCCTATTTTTTGCCTTCGCAAACGCAAGTACGCCTTAACCCATTAACGCCCACCAGGACGCAAAATGTCCCATGATTTCACGACTCTTATTTTGTATGAAATAATTAGTTAAAAATTTTAGGAAATACCATTTCCGACGTAAAATTTATCGCTCTTTCGGAATATGAAACTAAAATTTGTTTATAATTATCTCAAAAAAATTTATAACAATTTTATTGCAAAAAAACACACTTTTTTATAAAAAAAAATTTTTCAATTATTATTTTGTCATGGAAAACTAAAGAATATGGTTTTTAAAGCACAAAATATCGCGTCCTCAAACTCTCAGCTATAAAAATCTATAATTACTTTTTTTAAATTCAAGATGGCGGGTATGAAAATGTCCATTTTTCCAAAATGCAAAAAGCCGAAAAAAATTTCGGGTAATGTTTTTCAAAAGTTATTAGATTTGCTTGAAAATGGTTACTCGGGGGTTTTTGGGGTCGCTGATGACGAATCTAATGTTACTTTTTAAAAATTCAAAATGGCGGATCCAATATGGCGGACATATTTTTAAAAAAGTGATTGGATTTTCTTGAGAATAGTTACTTGGGAATTTTTGGGGTCGCTGATTACGAATCTGATATCACTTTCTTAAAATTCAAAATGGCGGATTCCATATGGCGGACAATTTTTTAAAAAGTGATTAGATTTGCTTGAAAATAGTTACTTGGGGGTTTTTGGGGATGCTGATTACAAATCTGATGTCACTTTTCAAAATTAAAAATGGTAGATCCAATATGGCAGTAATTTTTTTAAAAAAGGGCTGGATTTGCATTAAACTGACCATTCGGGGGTTTTTGGGGATGCTAATTGCGAATCTGATGTCACTTCTATAAAATTCAAAATGGCGGATCCAATATTGCGGACAATTTTTTAAAAAGTGATTAGATTTGCTTGAAAATTGGTATTTGGGGGTTTTTGGGGATGCTGATTACGAATCTGATGTCACTTTTCAAAATTAAAAATGGTGGATCCAATAAGGCGGACAATTTTTTAAAAAGAAATTGTATTTGCTTTTAAATGGTCATTCGGCGGTTTTTGAGGATGTTAATTACGAATCTGATTTCAGAAGAATATTATGTTTATCCTCCACCTCCGTTAGCCGTCAACAAAATTTTATTGACATTGCCCAGCTCTTACCACATGGAGGTCGACGTGCAAAAAAGATACTTTTTTTATTTTATTAACAAATTTTTTTTTATATTTTAATATTTTTAAAAATAAATAATATAATATTTTAATTCTTCTTTCTAAATCTAAATTAACGATAATTATGACACTTATATAATTATGACATTTTTTATACAATGATAAAAAAGAGACTAACACTACATGTGGTTTAATTGAAAACAAATGATGCACATATATCTACCTATATTACAAAAAGATATTGCCGCCGCCGCCGCTGTTTCAAGATTCTGTAAGGGCGCCCTATCCCAAAGGGGCCGTCAAAAATTATGTCAAAATTGACCTATTTTTTGACCTATAGGTCAAAAAGAGGATAAATAACGGCCTCACATTACGTCAAAATCTATGTCTAATTTGACATATTTTTTTACCTGTAGGTCAAAAAGAGGATAAATAAAGGCCTCACATTACGTTAATATAGGTCAATTTTGAGGGCAGTTTTGACCTAGGCGTCAAAATTTGACAAAGAATTTCCGCTACCCTCAAAATTAAGGTCAATTTTGAGAGCAGTTTTGACCTAGACGTCAAAATTTGACTAACAATTTTCGCTACCCTCAGAATTTAGGTCAATTTTAAGGGCAATTTTGACCTACCCATCAAAAATTGACAAACAATTTCCACTACCCTCAAAATTTAGGTCAATTTTGAGGGCAGTTTTGACCCAGACGTTAAAATTTGACAAAGAATTCCCGCTACCCTTAAAATTAAGGTCAATTTTGAGGGCAGTTTTGACCTAGACGTTAAAGTTTGACAAACAATTTCCGCTACCCTCAAAATTTAGGTCAATTTTGAGGGCAGTTTTGACCTACACATCAAAATTTGACAAAGAATTCCCGCTACCCTCAAAATTTAGGTCAAGTTTGAGGGTAGCTTTGACATAGACGTCAAAATTTGTCAAACAATTTCCGCGCGCAGACTTAATGATGAGGTGAAGTTTGGCATCTTACCTAACAATGTAAGGTAATTTTAAAATTGTGTTTGCTCTTACACCTATCATTTTGACCTAATTTTGACGTTTTATTTTTACTTCCTTATTTAGTTACGTCATAATCTATGTGTAATTTGACTTTTATTTTACTACAACTTAAAAAGGGACAATAAAGGACAATAAACGTATCTACGATACGTCAAAATCTATTTAAAATTTGACGCCTTTTTAACCTATAGGTTAAAATGGGTCAAAATATATGTCAAAGTTTAATCTAATTTTTGACATATATATAAAAAATGTCCATAACGATTATTACATTACGTCAAAATCTATGTGTATTTTGTCATGTATTGTATGCAATTTATTAAGATTCATTGATATTAAGAAAAAATTACTTTAAATTTATAAAAATTAAAATTAATATAAAAATAGAGATAGGGGGTTGGCGCGCGAAGCGCGCAGGGGGGCGAAGCCCCCCTAGTATATATATATATATAAATGCCACATTGAATGCACAATTTTCGTGTCCTTTTGTTTCACTTTGCATGATAGTGGCAATATTTTTCGAGACAAAATCCAAAAAAAAATGTTTAAATAAAATAAAAAAGTAGCTTTTTGCACGTTGACCTCCTTGTGGTAAGAGCAACGATGAACATAATATTGTTCTGATGTTAGATTTGTAATCAGCATTCTCAAAAACCCCCGAATGACCATTTTTTAGCAAATACAATTACTTTTTAAAAACTTATCCGCCATATTGGGTCCGCCATTTTGAATTTTAAAGAAGTGATATCAGATTCGTAATCAGCGACCCCAAAAACCTCTGAGTAAAAATTTTCAATCAAATCCTATCACTTTTTAAAAAATATGTCCGCCATATTTGATCTGCCATTTGAATTTTTAAAAAGTAACATCAGATTCGTAATCAGCGACTTCGAAAACCCCCGAGTAACCATTTTCAAGCAAATTTAATTACATTTTAAAAAATTGGCCGCCATATTGGATCCGCCATTTTGAATTTTGAAAAAGTGATATCAAATTTTTAATCAGCGACCCAAAAAACCCCTGAGTAACTATTTTCAAGCAACTCCAATTACTTTTTAAAAAATTGTCCGCCATATTGGATCCGCCATTTTGAATTTTAAAGAAGTGACATTAGATTTGTAATCAGCGACCCAAAAAACCCCTGAGTAACTATTTTCAAGCAACTCCAATTACTTTTTAAAAAATTGTCCGCCATATTGGATTCGACATTTTAAATTTTAAAGAAGTGACATTAGATTTGTATTCAGCATCCACAAAAACCCCCGAGTAACCATTTTCAAGCAAATCTAATAACTTTTGAAAAACATTACCGGAAAATTTTTTTCGGCCTTTTGCATTTTGGAAAAATGGCCATTATCATATCCGTTATCTTGAATTTAAAAAAAGAATTATGGATTTTTATAGCTGAGAGTTCGAGGACGCGATATTTTGTGCTTTGGAGACCATATTCTTTAGTTTTTCATGTAAAAATAATAATTAAAAAAAAATTTTTTATAAAAAAGTGTTTTTTTGCAATAAAATTGTTATACATTTTTTTGAGATAATTATAAACAAAATTTTAGTTTCATATTCCGAAAGAGCGATAAGTTTTACGCCGGAAATAATATTTCCTAAAATTTTTAACTAATTATTTCACACAAAATAAGAGTCGTGAAATCATGGCACATTTTGCGTCCTGGTGGGCGTTAATGGGTTAATAATATTAATAATAATACTAATAATAATATTAATAATAATATTAATAATATTAATAATATTAAATAATTTTCACCAGCTCTGACCAGATTCCGAGTCCATAATCACCCAAGAATAACAGGCTCTGCTTTAAATGTTTGATAAGGACGTGAACTTTAAGAGTTTCATTTATTTCTAATGCCGCATAAGACTTTTCCTATTCAGCAATGTGTTTATCAACATCTGGGCTGACACGTTTAGCTTCGAACGACGAGTTTACTACCTTTGTATATTGCTTTCAGAGCATTTATAAAGGCAAAAATTTTAAATTTCCCAAATTTTTGTAAATTTCCGGATCGTTGAGCTGGTCTGCACATTTTAGAAGCTTTCGGCAAGCGTTTCCTTTGAAGATTTCTCCGTGGTAATTTTTGTGAATTACCTTCATTTTTTGAGGCCATTTAAAAGCATTTTTTCGTCCTAACAAAGGAATCGGAACATCCGAAAACAGGTGATTAACGAAGCCCTTTACAATGTGTAGCTCTGAAATAATGCACTTTTCTAGCGCTGTAATCTCGTTGCTTTCTTCAAAAATAGAAGAATTAATTGTGCTGCGGCATTCGCGAGCTTTTTTCTTATCTCGACCAATCGAGCAAAAGGATAGAAAATCAGCTTTTAAATCTCCAAAAGTTTTAAGTTCATTTTTTTCATGCTGTGAGGCTGAAGCGCTTCTGATTTGATTTGAATTTTTTTTATTTACACGCAAATCACCTAAAATTACAAAACAGTAAGGTATGTTGCTGTTTGTTGCCCAATGACTATTAAAATAATTTTAAAGTCCCCGACAAACTTGAAAGATATATTATTTATCTTTATTAGATCAAAAAGTAATTTGATATTGGCATGGGTTTCCTTTATGTTAGGTTCAATAAACAATAAAATTAATCGATCGACACTGGTTAGTTTACTTTCCTCACTGGTACTGCCTTTTTTCCGCATTGGTTTTTCGTTGTTTTTATCATCCTCGTCAAGGTAGTTCTCGGGTAAAATTGCCATACTAATTTTAAAAAAGCCTTGACCTCCATAAGCCATAATTTACACGACGTGGGCTCCAAATTCTCTTTTTTTAATACGAAATACAACAATTCTTCGGCATCAGCATATATAACCGGTCGTTTCTCTTTTCTGTGTTTATCAATTTCAAAGGTAAGAACCGTTGACTTATAAAAATCGTCTAATAATTTCGATTTCTAGGATAAATATTCCTCAATGCAACTAGGTACAGATTTTCTACCCGCAGCACTGCGTAGAAAAATTGCCTTTTTCTTCATGGTTCTCAACGAAGCTCCAGATTTGATTCGATAGTTGTGTATTTGCTCTTCTGAAAACTTACACTGGCCCTGGGTAACCTTTTGCGAATTAAGTCCAATCTTCCTTCTTCTTCCTCCAGTTGTATGTAAAAGGAGTTCAGAATTTTGGCCTTTTAACTTTTCAGTACTTACCACATTTTTTATTATGGTACTAGAAATTTGCATTTTTTGGGAAGTTTGTCAATTAAAACTTTAATGTTTGCCCTTTTCTTTGAATTATTTTTGTAGCAATTATGCTGTATGTTTTTGCTGATTGATTGCCAACAAACTTTACACAATTTTAAAATGTTATTTTCTTCACGAAGATCAGTTGTAGTTTGCACAGTATCTTCAAGATTCGAAGCTTACTTAGAATTAATTGTACCACACAATCCAGTAGATTCGTTTATTTCGTTTTTAAGTTTACGTACATGTCCACGGCCTTTTTTTGTTTTTACATTGGAAACAGTCGATCGAGCTTTTAAACAAATATAACACACGCACTGACATGAATTGATATTTCTTGTCTCCTTGACTAATTGAATATCTTTAAAGTTAATACTCTTTGATGGTAAAGGCCATTTGGTAACATTTTGTTCGTGTTGTGTAAATGTTAGCCGAAAATACGCACATAAACTGCAAGGGTACCTTTCGTGTTCAACAGAAAATTTTTTGTCGCAAAATCTTTTAACTAATTCACATAATTTATCGCTAATTCTGTGAAATTCCCGTTTTTTATTTCCAACTTTTATTTTTTCACCACACACAAAACACACTTTCTTTTTATTTTTACTGTGGGTCAGAGGAAACGTCATTTTATTATTTTATTTATTTATACTTTCGACAAGACATAACTGTTCTGCAAACATTGAATGGATTCAGCAATCAATTACTGCACGCAGAGTTATTTTATTATGAATGGTAGCTTCTTATCGTCGATTTAGTTGTGTGCAGAGGCTTTCCTATTCAAAACAAAACAACTTTACGTATCCTTATTTGACCCGTCCGGTCTATTATGAAAACATTGTGTTGTTATTTGCAGCTCACAAAGTATATTTTTGACACTATTCACTTTTACAAACGATAAAAACAGTAAATTTCGTATCTTTATTCATGTCAATCATTATTAATTTATATTGTCTGTCGAAATGAGAATAAGAATAACTAATCTTCATCAGATATTGCAGAAAAAATTAAAGCTTTAAACATAATTAAGTAATAAAAACGTGTTTTTGATTTCTTACGTCTGTTCTTCAAAATAATTCAAAAAAGCGAAACTCTGCGATTTAGATTTTGTCAGAAACATTTTCTTACATAATTTTTAGTGACAAAAAAGATGTCAGTGTCAGATTTTGTCGTCATTTTTTTTCATTTCTAAATTCCTTCTCGCCCACCGTGTCCTGTAAAAGTGGCTGCTCTTGCTGCCATTGATTTCTTACGAAAGGAATCATTACGTCTGGGTCTCGAGAAATCTGTTTTGTTATTTTTAGACTTAAAGGCGTTACCAGAATGTTTTTACTCAGTGTTGTTTCTGAAGCGTTGAGTCATTTTAAATGGAAGTTGAAAAGATCTATTAGATTTATCTTAAAAAGAATCTCCCCTTGAAGTTATCGCTCTAGACATAGCGTAAGAAGGTGTATTCAACCAGATTTGCGGTCCGTCCAATGGTTGAACAAGAGAAGTCAAGCCCTCCTTGTTAAATAATAAGTATTCGTCACTTGGAGGTACTCAACGTAAAGCAACCTGGACATTTTTGTTTTTAATTTCAGATAGAAGACGATCTCTTCTGGTCTCGACACATTCGGCTCTATTCCACAGAGAACCTGCAGAGTCTGCTTCGTATTTTTAACCCTAGAAGGAGTAACTGGGGTGTCTGGACACCCCACGCAATATTCAAAATACGCCTCTAACTTAGAAAATTATTTTTTCGCTTTCAAACTTTAGCCATTATTCAAAAAAAATTTTAATTTAACAAAAAATAAATAAAACCATTGCTTTCCTGATTAAAAAACCAATAAAATTTACTATTTTTAATTGACTTTACTTTAAATAGAAACCTTTTAAAACAAGATTGAAGTTTGGGGTGTCTAGACACCCCAGTTACTCCTTAGAGGGTAAGTCAATTCACGTACTCCTTCTAGGGTTAAAAATAGGAGAACTAGGTCGAAAATTAAGTGCGATGATTTCAGTCAATGAGTCAACATCAATTGTGCCGTCATTCTCTCTAACGGTTTTGATAATACCCTAAAGATTTCTCTAAAGTATTTCTTTTTGTAGAAGAATTGCGTTCGTCAAACAAGCCATGACCCTTTCTGTTGTCAATAGAGGATCTTTATTTTTGTCGAGATAACACAACTCCTCATTTACCTTGAGTTCCGTGAAACCTGGAGTTGCAATCAAATTTCTTAAGGAATTCACATATCTGACTTCCGTTCAGTCAGGTGTATTGAATCTTTGTAAATTATTTAAAGAAGCTACTCTTTCCTTGTCTGCAGCCTGTACAAGTTTTCTTTCATCAATATCAGCCCTTAACTGGCCAAAATTCATAATTCCATCTGTTTCGGACTGTGACAGGTTTGATTCATCAGGAGTAAAATTGACAAATATTTCCTTACCTAATAAGTTAGTCAAATATTTAACATTTTCGCTTAATTCCTGTATGATTACACTACCGTCAACTGGGGCTATTTTGTGCATCCGGGAGCTATTTTGTGCACGCGAGTTTTTTAATAAAAAAATTATTAAAATGAATTATTTTAATCTGCTATTTTGTAAAATAAAAGTTTGATTACATGACAATGAAGCATTAAATGTTATTATTTAATTCTTTGTCAATTAAGAGAAAAAATTCCTAAAAACGGAAAATTTGTTTAAAAAATTTTGAAAGTTCGGAAAAATTATACCAAATCTTCTAGAGTTTTAATGTGTCTCATAAACTGAGTTAGATATATGTTGTCAATTGTGTTGTGATGATACATACGTAATGCGCTAATTTTTTATTCATTATTTTAAGAGAAAAGTGTAAAAAACTGAAAAACCAGGATTCCATGGGGCTATTTTGTGCACTTAAAAAAATCAAATATTTTTCATAAATGTTTTATTTAGTGAGTAAAGAAGATTCTGTTTATCATTTTAATACATTTTTGTCTTACTTTTCTGTCAAAAAACTGTAAATACGTTAATTAAAATCACCCCACTGACACGAGCAGTTGAAAAGTAAGCTAAACGTGACTGACGACCACTAGGGGCGCTAGTAGAAAATGAGGCTTGGTACATGAATGTGATTGGTTATTTAAGTTGTCCATAATCATAGAAATTTTAAACAACCAATCACATTCATGTACCTAGGCTTCATTTTCTACTAGCGCCCCTAGTGGTCCCAGTCACCTCTCACCATACTTTTTGTATTGGAATTACATTACCGTGTCAGAGGGGTGATTAAAATCATTAAAACGATTAAAAACTCAACCGGTGCACAAGGTAACCTCAAAAAATGAACATTAATTAATATTGTGACGTATTATTTTGAACTAATTTTAATTTTAGTAAAAATTCTGCTTACGTCAGTCAAAATCTGACGCTTTCAACAATCAAAATATTAGAAATTTAAATAAACAAATTTTGCCGTCAGGCGCCAATTAATTTTAGAGATAATTAATAAACTATAACTCAAGCTCGGCTCAACATACAACAACTCAACACTCAACACGGCCCTGAATGACCTTGAATGTACAGTGAAGTACCATACTCGAGGGCCTCCTTTTCAAATTTAATTTTTCCTGGCTGACTCACGACTCGATGCTCTCTCTCCCCTCTTTCTCTATTATTCGTTCTTTCTCTCTCTTCCGCCGCTACTACTACTACTCTAAGTCCCTTGCCTGTCGCGCGCGCAACCTTCCTCTTTGCTGCTGAAAATTTGAATATCCCGGCGCGTCGATTTTCCTGACCGTCCAGCGCACTATTCCCAGTCACGTGACAAATATGAATTTTATTTCCGGTTAAACATGTGCTCAAGACAAAATTTTAGAGAAATTTCTGAATTTTACAATTTTTTCCGTACTATTCCCAAAATTTCTTTAGGAATTTTATTCTTTAATTTTCACGGCACTGGCTTCTGGCAATTTTAGAGAAAATTTAATTTATTTAAGAATTTTAAATATGGCTACGACATTACTGTGAAATTTCTCGAGACAAAGAAAATTTACTCACACATGGCAAAAAGGACGCTACACTTTTATTTCGTCTTCAATGGGGAAAATATGGCAATTATTTATCTATGACTTTCATAGACAATTTTTGTCTGTCACTGGCAAAAAAAAAAAATATATTTTCTCCGGCAAAATAAAATTATAACACTCTGGCAATTTAAATTTTGAATTTTCTGGCTATTGTCAGTATTAAAATACTGACTCTGTCAATATGAAAAATTCAAAATTCTGGCAAACAATTACAACACTCTGGCAATTTAAATTTTGAATTTTCTGACTTTTGTCAATTAAAATATGGACACTGGCAAATATGAAAAATTTAAAATTCTGGCAAACAACAATTTTAGTCGTGTCTCGGTTCGAGCCTGGCCCTACGTTGGGCGCCAAATTTTGTGACGTATTATTTTGAACTAATTTTAATTTTAGTAAAAATTCTGTTAACGTCAGTCAAAATCTGACGCTTTCAACAATCAAAATATTAGAAATTTAAATAAACAAATTTTGCCGTCAGGCGCCAATTAATTTTAGAGATAATTAATAAACTATAACTCAAGCTCGGCTCAACATACAACAACTCAACACCTCTGAGTTTCTCTCTCGCTCAGAGGGAATTCTGCTCGAACAATTGGCAAGCAGAAATGCCACCGACCAGACACGACTGGTTAAATACTGGCACGACTTACCCACGATGATCAGCTCTATCACTTCCTGGGCTTTTCTCCTCTCTTGGCTCACTGCTCCTTGTTCTCTCCATCGACAATTGGAACAGGTTCTAATCCAAGAAATATTGACACCAACTTCACTAAATATTCTCTCTTTATTTACTCTACAATTTAACTGAGCTTCGTGCTCCACTCACAACACACTCAGACTCTTCACACACAGAAAAACGAAATTTTCTCGGCGCTACGATTCACGGCTGTTGTCGTCTCGCGGGTCCCAAAATCGTTATGGTGGCGAAAGTACAGGACACCTGTAGCGTCCCTAATTTCACCACATGTCGTCGTCTTCTTCATCTCCTCTTCTCTCTCACTCCGCTGGCTCTCCTATCTCTTTCTCTCTCTACACTCACCGGCCCTGCCCTCTGTCACTTTCTTCGTGACTATCTTGCCGCGCGACACACTTTCACCGCCGCTAGTGGGTCGCCCGGCAATACAGGCTTTCCAATTATCATACCGATTAGAATTTTGGTTCGGGGATCGCTCCGACAGGTGTAGCGACGATTTACATCGTTACAATCCCCTCCCTATGACCGGTAATACTTTTAGTAGTACCGTCATCACATGGCAGAAACTATTCTCTTCAACTGGCTTTCCCAAGGCTCTCTCTTGGCACTCCTTTCCTTTCAACTGGCAACTCTCTTACTCTCAACTGTCAGACTCCTCTCTCAAACCTCACTGTCAAAACTCCTCTCTTAAACCTCACTGACTTCCTCTTTTCTCTGACCTCGCCTTTCGTTTGTCTAGCAATTGACGTATAGTTTGGTCTAACGTGGCAGCTGGGAGACCCTCAAACGCCTTTGTTAAGGTCAGGATACTTTGGACTAAATCCTCTTCGCTTCCTTTTTCTTCCTTCTTCTCGTCTGTGGCCGTTTGATCTCCGTCTTTCTCATTCTCCAAGTCGGGTTCCTCACTCTGTGGATCTGGTAATACTGAAACTTCCTCGAATATTTCTTCCTCCTCTTCTCTGCTCACAGGTTCTCTTTCGGCTTGAGCGTCCATCTCGTATGGTTTTCCCATAAAACGCGCATAAGCTCTTGCACAACGTGGACATCTTTCCACGGTAGTGTGACGTCGACCGCAATTCCAGCAGTAATCATGGCGGATGCTTTCATCCGAGTATGCTTTCAGATCAGTGATATTGACTTTAGGGACTCGCCGGCTCTTTTCGTCACGTAAAATAAAAACTGTCGGTGATAATACTTCGACTACCTCAAAAGGACCTTCATACTTCGGCGCTAACTTCGTCACGAATTTTTGTGCACCGCTCGACAATTAACGTGTCTTATGTAATACCAAATCACCTACTTTAAAGGTCACGTCTCTCCTCCCTTTATCGTAATACTTCGTTTGTCTCGCTCGCTCTTTGTCGATACATCTGGCTACCATGTCTCTCAGCGCGTCCAACCTCTTTATTCTATCGACCCACTCTTCCGTCTTTATTCTCACGACTTTTCTCTTACTCTCGACTTCTCTTCGCAGGCTCTTCACTGGCTTAGGATGTCTTCCTAAGTTCAGAAACGCAGGAGACGTTTTAGTCGCCGTCTGTGTCGCCGTGTTCACCGCATGACGGAACTCATGCACATGAAGATCCCAATTCCTATGATCAGCACCAATGAAAGTAGAGATCATCGTCTTAAGAGTCCTGTTGCTTCTTTCGACTGGGTTGGCTTGTGGATGGTAAGGAGGGGTCGTAATGTGTTTGACTCCATATTCCTCAAGTGTGGACTTGAGAAATTTGTTATCAAACTCTTTACCGTTGTCGGTCAACAAGTACTCTGGCGTTTCCTATCTGAATAGGACCAACTCCTCGAAAGCTCTGGCTACCGACTTCCCATCAGCTGACCTCAGTGGCTTCACCTCTATCCACCTCGAGAACAAGTCCTGGAATACAACCAGGTACCTGCAACTGCACTTACTCGGCGGAAACTCCATCGTGTCGGCGGCCACCACGGCCCACGGTCTCTCGACAATTCTCTGGCCCATTAATCCGACTGGTCCGGCTTGAGATACCTTATGTATCTGGCATTGAAGACAGTGTGTTACATAATTGTGCACATCGTTCCAAATACCTGGCCAGTAGTACTCTCGTGCTATCTGATCATAAGTTTTCTCAATCCCCAAGTGTCCGGCTTATGCTTGGGCATATCCGTCTTCCATGAATCGATTTCTATACTCTTCCGGCACAACCAACTTCCATCCATCCTCGTCTCCAGTGATTAGCAATAAAAGTGGGTCACTTTGATGCCTATACAGATTGTCACTTTCTACAATCCATCCAGGAATCCTCTGAAGATGCTGTCTCACCAACTCCCGGCGTTTGAGGTACCATTGATCCTCAATGGCTTCGAACGCGGCTACTGACTCTTCTTCATCCTCCTGCAACCTGGACAATACGTCTGGGAGATGATGTTGTGCACCTCTCCTGTGAACTATATCAAAGTTCCACTGCTGCATTTCCAAGGCCCATCTGGCTAACCGGCCGGTGGGATCTTTCAAGTTCCTAAGCCATTTTAGGGCACTATGATCAGTGATCACGTGAAATTTGAAACCCCTCAATGTACGGCCTGAACTTTTTTATTGCCCACAACAACGACAGACACTCTTTCTCTGTGACGTTGTAGTTCCTCTCTGGCTCTGACAAGACTCGGCTGATGTACATTATCGGATGTTTTCCGTCATCGAACTCCTGTGTCAACACGGCTCCAAGGGCATATCTGCTGGCATCACATTAACTGTGGATTTCTTAGTGAAGTCAGGACGGGCTAGTATTGGTGTAGTTGTCAACTTCTGTTTCAGTTGATCAAACGCTTCCTGTTGCTCGTCCTCCCATTCCCACTTCCGGCCTTTATGTAGCAGCTTTAACAATGGCAGCTTAATTTCACTGTCGTTTTGGATGAATCGGGAGTACCATCCGACCATGCCCAAGAAACGTCTGTGCTGTCTGACGTTCTTCGGCTCTGGATAGTTCTGTACCGGCTCTGTCTTGTTCGGGTCTGGTCTCAAACCCTCACTGTCCAACAAGTAACCCAGATAAGTGACTTCGGAGCACCCAAATTCACATTTATCCGGGTTCACAACTAATTTCGCCTCGTTCAACTTCTCCAGTACGACTTTGAGCCACTTGACGTGTTCGTCGAAAGTATCTGTGACTACGATGATGTCGTCCAGATACCCGAAGACATATGGCTCTACTTTTGATCCCAGCAGCGCATCAATTAGGCGTTGAAACGTCATCGGCGCGTTCATGAGTCCAAACGGCATCCGGCGAAACTGCCACAGTCCTGACCCAGGTATGGCAAAGGCTGTGTATTTCTTGCTCTCTTCAGCCATTGGGATTTGGTGGTATGCCAATTTGAGATCAACCTTCGACAAATATCTGGCCTTTCGGAGCTTGTCTAAAATGCAGTCAATTGATGGCAATAAATACCCATCTTTTATCGTTACTTTGTTGACATCTCTGTAGTCGTTACATTGTCGAAAGTCGTTCTCTCCTCTTCTCGTGATCACTGGCGCACTTCTCTAACGGCTGGCAGATGGCTCGATAATTTTTAATTTATGCAGATTAGCAGCATTCGCTTGAGCTCATGTTAACATGGCCGGCGACATCCGTCTGATGGCATGTTGTACTGGCGTTTCGTCTGTAACACGAATGTGATGTTCTGTCAAGTCCGTCATTCCGTGTTCTTCCGACTCAGGCAATATTCACTTATCTACCAGGGCTTGAATATGATGTTCTTTTGATCATCATCAAGCGCAGAGATTCCGGCACACTCGGCGAATATTAGCTGTTCACTCTCTTCTCTCTTTCTCGGCTCAAATTCATGCCAATCTCCCTTAAACTCTCTCCACAAACCTTCTTTCAGCTTCACCTCCATTTCCCAGGTTTTACAGAAGTCTATACCTAGGATGATGTCTTGTGTTAAAGTGCTCATAATTTCTTATTGCAGTCCCACAAGGCTGAATCCGGCTTTTATAAGGCTCTGCGACTCTAGTGTTGATCACTGATATCATTGCATCAGGGTCGAATAGTGCTTCATATTGGTGATTTTCGACGAACATTTTGAAAAAGTACCTATTTTCCGTTCTCGATCCGTCGATGTCTTCACCAATATTTAAGTTCGGGTCAGCTGTGACTCTCACAGCCTTTCCCCTCCCCTGGTACCGGGATCACATCCGTACCTTTAGTCCCACACTCACTGGCTTCTCTCTTACCTACACTTTTGCAGAGTGAGCTCTCCCCCCTCGGCTGATCTTGGCTATAATCTGGCATAAACTTGAAAGCATTCTCTTCTGTCAAGTCCTCTCTACCTATGACTGGCTCTAAATTTTTCTTAACTCGCTCTTCTTTCTCTAACTCTAATTCTCGATCCGTTTTTACCTAACTACAACTTGGAGCAAATCTATCTTGATATTTGCTCTCTTTCTCGACTTCACACGGCTCTCTACTCTCGGTTCTCCTCTCTACTTGACACGGCTTACAACGCTCGGCTTTCCTCTCTACAATACACGGCTCATTTATTGCCCACTCGGGTTGGAGGGGGGTTCAAGACTGTTTTGTGCCCCCCCTAGAACGTTTCCCAAGGCCGCCCTCACGGCCACACAGTTTGGACAATTTAAAAGATTTACCCCTGGCGTCTTACACACGAGGCATACTTCTGTTTGAACCGGCTTTAATGGGCATTGATTTGCATAATGCCCTTGCTGATGACAATGAAAACAGGCCCCGAGAAATTGACTAGAAACAGTTTGGCCCTGTGTGCCATTTTGTCCCGATTATGGACCCTTTTGACCAAATTGTTTTGGAAAATTTGGTCTAGGCCCTGTTGCAATAACTCCTGAATATGTTATTGGGTATGCAAATTGCATTGGCAGGTGCAACGTTTGCATTGGGACAGCACTAACAACTTGACTCGGTGCTGCTGGCTTCTGCGTTGATACCACTGGCTTCATGGCGTCCACGCTTTTGTCCTCCGACTTCTCTTTCCTCTTCTTACTCTTTTTCTTTTTCTTCTCGGGCTTTGTAGAGTGTTCACTTTCACTCGACTCAGGTCCTTTTTCTAACGCTGCTACTTTTTAACCTTTAGCATTTTTATGCCCACTTTTCTTCTCATCTCGCTCTTTTTCCTTTATGGCTGCTGACGGAAAAAGCATTCTTTCTTTGGGTGGAGGGGGAACGTACCTCTCGTCCAGGTCCTTCGCTTTTTCATAATTCTTTAGAATTTTCTCCATCTGGCTTAATGAATAGAACTGCATCCGGTCCAATTGGTGACGATATGTCGGTGCAAGCCCTTTATAGGCTAATTTGACTTCTTGTTTCTGGCTTAGAGGTCGTCTCATGTAACCCAAAATTAACCTAAAACTGGTCAAATATGGCGATATTTTCTCCTTTTTACCCTGCGTTCTGGCCCTTAGTTCGTCGACAACGTCATCATCGTCAACAGTCACCAAGTATTCATTTTTAAACGCCCTCTGGAATGATTTCCAAGAAACTATCTCACGTCGCAACGACCTAAACCAACTACTGGCATTCTTTTGGAAAATGATCGGCAGTGCTTGTAAAATGTCCTGATCAGAGAAACCTGAGCTCTTTTTACAGTCCTCTAATCTTTCCAAAAATTCTTCAGCACTGTCATCATCTCCATAGAATTTTAGGTCCCAATATTTTAAAATTTTTATTACTTTAGACCTACGACCTGACCAATTTGGTTGACTCCCCTTCACACTACTCTGGCTCTGGCTTAGATCATTCTCGGACTCTGACTCGCTCGTAGAGTCATCCAAGATTGATCTCTGGCTTTCATTTTTCTGGCTATTACGTTTACCATGGTTGCTGATGGCAACGAATGTGATGTCATTACCGTGCTCGTCGTCATACCTAACTGGGCTACCGTTGTGGTGGGGGAAAATGTCGTGATACTAGCTGTCGACACTATTGGTGTTGGGGGTGTAAATACTGGCATGGCTGCAACGTTGGGCGGACTCGCTCTGCTGTGCGATGCACCCGCCTGTGATTCTTTTCCCCCATTACCTAACTGTTTTCCGGCACTCAACTGACTGAATTTTTCCTTTATTTCCTCATCTGACTCTTCTTCCGTAGAAGATAATTTACCACCCCTACGACGTGTGACATTCGGTTACGGGCTGCCACATGGCTCTGACAGAGCTTCTATCAAAAAGGTCTTATCGGAGTTTCCGAGATCATATCTTGCACAAAACGGCACGTCTACTTCTGGTGACAATTCTAATCTCATTTCGGCTCTCAACAGTCTTTCTCGTAACACTGGCAATGATCCACTGATACCCAAATTGTGTCTCAGCAGACCAGTCACGACTTGACCTATTTGCATCTGGCAAATCGTGCCCCAAACCTGGCTCACGCGTGGTATTTAAATCAACTCGTTAATCCTCTCTTTATAATTCTCCATTTCTTTAATTGCTTCCGCCATCAAAAAAAAAATTCGAAAACTAAAAAATTTAATTGAATTTAATCAAAGCCCCCTTTGTATACACGGCCCTGAATGACCTTGAATGTACAGTGAAGTACCATACTCGAGGGCCTCCTTTTCAAATTTAATTTTTCCTGGCTGACTCACGACTCGATGCTCTCTCTCCCCTCTTTCTCTATTATTCGTTCTTTCTCTCTCTTCCGCCGCTACTACTACTACTCTAAGTCCCTTGCCTGTCGCGCGCGCAACCTTCCTCTTTGCTGCTGAAAATTTGAATATCCCGGCGCGTCGATTTTCCTGACCGTCCAGCGCACTATTCCCAGTCACGTGACAAATATGAATTTTATTTCCGGTTAAACATGTGCTCAAGACAAAATTTTAAAGAAATTTCTGAATTTTACAATTTTTTCCGTACTATTCCCAAAATTTCTTTAGGAATTTTATTCTTTAATTTTCACGGCACTGGCTTCTGGCAATTTTAGAGAAAATTTAATTTATTTAAGAATTTTAAATATGGCTACGACATTACTGTGAAATTTCTCGAGACAAAGAAAATTTACTCACACATGGCAAAAAGGACGCTACACTTTTATTTCGTCTTCAATGGGGAAAATATGGCAATTATTTATCTATGACTTTCATAGACAATTTTTGTCTGTCACTGGCAAAAAAAAAAAAAATATATTTTCTCCGGCAAAATAAAATTATAACACTCTGGCAATTTAAATTTTGAATTTTCTGGCTATTGTCAGTATTAAAATACTGACTCTGTCAATATGAAAAATTCAAAATTCTGGCAAACAATTACAACACTCTGGCAATTTAAATTTTGAATTTTCTGACTTTTGTCAATTAAAATATGGACACTGGCAAATATGAAAAATTTAAAATTCTGGCAAACAACAATTTTAGTCGTGTCTCGGTTCGAGCCTGGCCCTACGTTGGGCGCCAAATTTTGTGACGTATTATTTTGAACTAATTTTAATTTTAGTAAAAATTCTGTTAACGTCAGTCAAAATCTGACGCTTTCAACAATCAAAATATTAGAAATTTAAATAAACAAATTTTGCCGTCAGGCGCCAATTAATTTTAGAGATAATTAATAAACTATAACTCAAGCTCGGCTCAACATACAACAACTCAACACCTCTGAGTTTCTCTCTCGCTCAGAGGGAATTCTGCTCGAACAATTGGCAAGCAGAAATGCCACCGACCAGACACGACTGGTTAAATACTGGCACGACTTACCCACGATGATCAGCTCTATCACTTCCTGGGCTTTTCTCCTCTCTTGGCTCACTGCTCCTTGTTCTCTCCATCGACAATTGGAACAGGTTCTAATCCAAGAAATATTGACACCAACTTCACTAAATATTCTCTCTTTATTTACTCTACAATTTAACTGAGCTTCGTGCTCCACTCACAACACACTCAGACTCTTCACACACAGAAAAACGAAATTTTCTCGGCGCTACGATTCACGGCTGTTGTCGTCTCGCGGGTCCCAAAATCGTTATGGTGGCGAAAGTACAGGACACCTGTAGCGTCCCTAATTTCACCACATGTCGTCGTCTTCTTCATCTCCTCTTCTCTCTCACTCCGCTGGCTCTCCTATCTCTTTCTCTCTCTACACTCACCGGCCCTGCCCTCTGTCACTTTCTTCGTGACTATCTTGCCGCGCGACACACTTTCACCGCCGCTAGTGGGTCGCCCGGCAATACAGGCTTTCCAATTATCATACCGATTAGCATTTGGGTTCGGGGATCGCTCCGACAGGTGTAGTGACGATTTACATCGTTACAATATTTATAAGTTTTTCAAATTAGTTTTAAAACTATTTTCTCGTTTCTCTTAAAATAACATGAAAAGCATATTAGATATTAAATTGTTATCTATTTGACATTAAAAATATTTATTTCAAGTTTTTTAAAAATATCATTCAAAACTATTAAAAAAGCTCCTATTGAAATGATGTTTTAAAGTTATTTATAAGTGTTTAAACGATCATTTTATAATTATATTAGTATATTATTATAAAATATATATTAAAAAAGAAAAAAATGTTATTTATTATCTGCTTAATATACAATTAAAAAAAGATTGTTAATTTTTAGTAAATTCAGATTTTAGCAAAATTTTAGTGCTTTATTTTACATTTTTTGTATAATATATTTACAAAAAAAAAATTTTACTAGGTCATTCTTTTTTTAACTTACTCTCAAATATATACACAAAATATTTCATGAAGCAGAAACGATTAAAAAAAAATGTGTACGCAACATTATAGGAAAACAAAGTTCGATGCACAAAATAGCCCCATCCCGGGAGTTATTGTGTGCACGACTTTCAATGACTATAACTAAGAAAAAAAATTTTTTTCTTTGCCAAATTTATAGGAAACTTTCAGAAGGATGTCCACAACATATATCAAAAGTTGATTTTCTTTATTCTCTTAATTCTGAATTTAAATAAATCTTTGAATCAAAAAAAGCTATTTGGTGCACAAAATAGCCCCGGTTGTCGGTATCTTTACTTTTTTGTTTGTTCACTGGATTAACTATTTCACTATCATCATTGGGTTCAAAATGGCCGCCGTCAGAATGCGAAACTTCCCTGCCACGTTTCTCGTCAGTAGCAGGAGAAACTTGAGGATCACTAGTAGGGTGTCCGTTATTTACCAAGTTGTTAATATTTCTTGCGACGCCCCCTTAATTATTAGTTTAACATCTAAAACAAAATGTCAGACCAAAATAAACCCTTAATATTTATAATAAACCTTGCCCCAAAGACGATACATTTCCTATTTAAAATACATGGGATTTTGCTACTTTTTACAAATTAATTTTTTTTTCGTTAAATATTTCATTTTACATTAATGAAAAATATATATTCTTATAGGAAATTTAACGCTCTAAAAAAAGTTTTCATATGATTTTTTGATAAATTATCTCCTTTAAGAGTTATTTAAACTTAAAGTTCAACACTGTGTAAATTTTTAGATTTTAGTACTTTTACGGCAAAATTATTATGAAAGGATCCATATCAAATCATGCAGGCATTCCGACGATATAAATTGCGAATTATTTTCGCAATGACATATGTTATCCTACTCAAAAAATAATAAAATGCGTATTTTTTTTAATTTTGAATAGGATTCTGTTTGCACTTTTTACGAATATTTTAAGATTTTATCAAAAAAATTACTTTTTTGTATTTTCTTCTATAAAATTGCGCAATTTTCATATTTTTTTATACTCTCGGGGCTCATTTTTACCTTTTATATACTCTTTTATGTAAAATTACGCAAAATAAAAAAATAATAAAAAACAAATGATACAATTTCAATTAAAAAAAAAACTTTCTAAAAAAGGACATCTTTTTTATCTCTTTATTTTCAGGATTTATTAATACTCATGTATAGTATTTAACATAAAAATACCATTCTACTTATTTTTTTTATATTGGAATATATAAATACAATTTTTATGTTACTTTTTTAAGTTCTTTAAAAAAATATCCTTTTTTAATAACATTACAATTTTTTTGTTTCTTAGGAATTATTTTATTATATATTTACATTTATTTCAGAGGCAATATCTATAAAAGAGAAAAAAATTTCTATTTATAGTTGAAATTTTTCTTTTAATCAATCGACTCAATCAGGTAATAATATTCTCGCATAATAAGTTATGTTGAATTTTATTGACAAAAAATTTTAACCTTCGTTTAAAAAATTTGAACGTCTTAAATAAACTAACCGGGATAAATAACATTTTCGAACATCATTATTATCATATAGATAATTAACATAATTTTCGGACATAATGTTAATTATCAATATTCTTTACTATTGACAAGATTTTTCAAACTGATGTTAAAATTCAAAAAAATAAGCGACGGTACGAAAATAGAAACCTGAAAAGTTGCGAAATTTTTGAATTTTTAGTAAAAAATTGAAAATAATTTTTTCTCTTAATAGATAAACAAAAAAATACAAAATGGTATTTTTATGTTAAATACTACACATGAGTACCTAAAAAAATAAATCCTAAAAATAAAGAGAGAAAAAAGATGTCCTTTTTTAGAAATTTTTTTTTTTTAAATTGAATTTGTATCACTTGTTTTTTATTATTTTTTATTTTGCGTAATTTTACATAAAATAGTATATAAAAGGAAAAAATGAGCCCCAAGAGCAACAAAAAATATAAAAATTACGCAATTTTATAGAAGAAAATACAAAAAAGTAATTTTTTGCTAAAATCTTAAAATATTAGTAAAAAGTGCAAACAGAATCCTATTCAAAATTAAAAAAAATACGCATTTTATTATTTTTTGAGTAGGATAACATATGTCATTGCGAAAATAATTCGCAATTTAAATCGTCGAAATGCCTGCATGATTTAATATGGATCCTTTCATAATAATTTTGCCGTAAAAGTACAAAAATCTTAAAATTTACGGTGTTGAACTTTAACTTTAAATAACTCTTAAAGGAGATAATTTATCAAAAAATCATAGGAAAACTTTTTTTAAAGCGTTAAATTTCCTATAAGAATATATATTTTTCATTGATGTAAAATGAAATATTTAACGAAAAAAAAATTAATTTGTAAAAAGTAGCAAAATCCCATGTATTTTAAATGGGAAATGTATCGTCTTTGGGGCAAGGTTTATTATGAATATTAAGGGTTTATTTTGGTTTGACATTTTGTTTTAGATGGTAAACTAATAATTTAGGGGGCGTCGCAAGAAATATTAACAACTTGGTAAATAACGGACACCCTAATCACTAGTCATCTTGCAAAATAAACTTAATGTCTCACTAAAACACAAAAAACTATTGCACTTTAGCAAGTTAAACCAAAAATATTAACAATTTTTTCGAGATATCAAGATGCCGAAATTTTTTAAGCGTCTTTATGCGGCGAAAATTCTCAATGCTATGAGGTAAGACGCACAACTTACTGCGCAGCTGGTACGTAAATGAAACATTTACGTTGGTACTACGGTGAAAGAGGTAGGGAACTTGTGTTGGTATTAGTTTAGGGCGAATTTTCAATAGCTTCTCTCATGAGGATGCCGTGTATCGGCCAAAGGAGTATAATTACAGTGAGTTCCCGCAACCTGACTAAAGTCTCGAATTTTTCCTTGGTGGCTTATTCGGTATATGCAGGAAGGAAGAGTAAGGAGACCGAACTCTGTGTAGAAAGCGCTTTAAAAATCTCTGAGAAATATGCACGAAAAGTGCCAGGCTCACTGTGTTCTAGTTGATCGCCAATTAAGTCGATCATGCGCATAAGCTGTGTTGTGTCTCTGTTTCTCGTAAAAATTGTGCGAGTGAGATGTAAGATCTAATGTTTACATTTAGCCGGTCTTAGTGAGATACATATACAATACATTTCGTTTTAATAATTATGTATTTATTTTATTTAAAAAATGTCGTGTTGTGTGCCCGGATGTAAAGAAAGAACAAAAAGAGTCTAAAAACATTAGTCTCTTCTATCCTTCTACGGTATGTAAATATACTCTAGTTATAAACACAATTCTTCTTAACCATTTTCGCAAAATTTTTCCCTTTTCATGAATATATTATTAAATTATTTTGAAAATCTAAATAATATCACAATTGCAAATAAATAAATTTGCTTTTAAAATTAACACTGTTTAAACTATGTTATATTTACCTTGACATAACCACACTTTTCATCTATGTCAACACTGAACTTTAGTTCAATGCGCATGATCGACTTAATTGGCGATCAACTAGAACACAGTGAGTCTGGCACTTTTCGTGCATATTTTTCAGACATTTGTAGAAGCAGAGTTCGGTCTCCTTACTCTTCCTTCCTGGGTATATGTATGACCATCCCGTCAAGCGCTCCCCCTCCACCAAGATCCTAGCAATGTCAGGGACGTAGGACGTAGTCCTAGCAAATTTTAACTTTTTTTTGGCTCTAAACAAAATTTTTATGCCGCCTTGTCACTACGAGTAACCACGAAAAACTAGGAGACTGTTTCGGCACTGAGCGCGCGTCAAAAGTGAAAGTACGATTGGTCAGGTAGCGAAACCGATTTAAGCCCATTAAGAGTCAATTGACGAAATTCGTCAGATAGCGAAATATTCATATTGCGGGAACTGACTGTATGTATAATGTTTTTAAATAGTTGAATGAAACGGCGTAGCACCCGGTATGCCCCACACTGTATATTAAAAACAAATTTAATGTTTCCAACTTATTGTAAACAATTTAACAATCTATCCTATTGAAAATTACTCTAGAAAAAGTGCTGAAAAATATCCTACACTTGCCAAATTCAATGCATTATTTTAAAAAGTTTTGTATGCACTTTAATTTCGATAAATATTCATATTCTTTTGCTTAAAACTTTAAAGTTGTACCTATTACTTTCAAAAAAAATTTTTTTTTGTAGTGTCTTCATAATTAGTAACATTTTCTTATTAATATGAATGATATATATCGAGGAAAAAAAATTAAAAGTACCTATCATGAAAAACAGGGGGTACCCCATTTGAACCGCCTACCCCATTTTGCAGGTCCGAGATAGGTCCATATTAGTCCACCCATTATGTTTCTTGTCCACCAAAATAAAGTTTTAAACAAAACAAAAAATTCTGGCATTTTTTTTAAGTTAGATAAACGAAAAAAAAATTATAATCAACAATATGAAATCAAACGCCAAATGTTTAAACAAATTTCTTCAGACAAATGTACATTTTCGACTTTTTTGGTTTGTAACTCAGTCTTGGAGTGTGGAATTAATTTTCTAGTGGGTGGACAAACGAAATTACAACTTGGACAAAAAATAATTCATAACTTAAACAATTTTTGACAAAATTTATTTTTATATAAATATTTTATATACATAGGGCATTTCAATTTTGTTTATAGCAGGGTGCAATCACTCTTTATAAATGTCCGAAGTTATATGACATTCTGTTCATTTTTGTGGTGTCCATAAAAGTGAAGTGTGTTTTTACCCCACATTTGTAAATTTTTACGTAAAAGAGATGGATTTATTCCCATCGCCAAAAGAATTTTAGCCTATTTGGGTTCCCTGATCATATACCTCAAAGTATTTGCTTAATTTTTTTAGTCAGATTTTGTTAATTTATTTGAGTGTTCTTTGTTTCAAATTAAAGGGGAATAATTTCTCATTCTAATTTTTTATACTTTTATTCCCTCTTAGACTATTTAAACAGTCTTATTTAAGCTGATGAATGGGATAACTTGGGTTGAGTCCCAAAGTGTTCAGTTATTAAACTTCTAATACTATAGTGTGTACCTGTCACATATTATTCTATAAAGGAGTACTACACTGACTGCATAAATCATTTTTCTCCGTGTATCTGTTTTTTTCGATACAGAATAGAAAAAAAATATTTTTGGCCGATTTTAAGAGGTCGACTAAAATCTCACGTGAAATTGCCCATATATAATTTTTAAACTAAAAATTTGAGGTTCAGAATAGAAAAAATAGTTTTTGCATAGAAAAAAATAAATAAAGAGATAGAAAAAAATTGTTTGATAGAGGATATCCAATTTTCAGAGTCGCCTTTCGAGGAGAAGTTTGAAGGATTTGGGCTAAGTTTCTTTTGCAGACAGTATCAGGAAAAGAAAGGAAAAGAAAAAGAAAAGATTTTCAAGTAAAAGGAGAGAAAAGAAGGCCGGACATTGCTCAAAACTTGTGATCATTACGTGAGTGGCGGGTCGTCTCACCGTGTGTCCTTTTTTCCTATATATATAGCAATGTGAAAGCTGAAAAGAATTCTCGCTTGGTATCGCCAACAGAATCGTGGTCCCACGCGTAACAACCGCGAAAGTTTCTACCCTCACATGAAATGGGGATGGAATATATATATCTATATATATAGGAAGTTTCTGAGGGAAATCCGGCAGTCGGCGTTTGCGTTTTGCCGCCCAGTATGTATACGTATATGTGTCGTATGAGAGTATATCACTGCTGTGTTGTACTTTCGTTGAGTAGAAAACCGAAATATAGGGGTTTAGAATAGGCTAGGAATATAGTCTCTCTCTCTCTCTCTCTCTCTCTCTCTCTCTCTCTCTCTCTCTCTCTCTCTCTCTCTCTCTCTCTCTCTCTCTCTCTCTCTCTCTCTCTCTCTCTCTCTCTCTCTCTCTCTCTCTCTCTCTCTCTCTCTCTCTCTCTCTCTCTCTCTATGTGTATATATAGATGCGATAAGGTGGCTCTCGTATTGCTCTCTGCATTGCATGACATTTACGAAATAGGAATGCAGTTGGGAGAAAAAGGAAGAAATCTGAAAAAGGAATATCTGGTCGTGCCAGATATCTCTTGAGGAAATCCGGGGTTTATCCGGAAAACCTACTAACAGAACTTCACATTGATCAACCTTCCAATCCTTTACTTACGAGTATTTTATTCTTTTTTTATATTTCTCAATACTTAGCTCCGAGGAAAAGATATTCATCATTTTTTAAGGAGAATCTAGTGGAGAAAATCTTTAGAAAAAAATTTTCTTCTCTCTCTCTCTCTCTCTTGAGATTTAACTGCAATTTTTCATCTTTAGATTAGAATGCAACTAAAAAAGGCTTTGGGATGAAAAGTATAGAGACGGAGCTAGACAATATTTAAATAACGGACGATTTCACTTTAATCACTGTATTAAGTTTTTTGTATAGGGGAGAGTGGGGCAAAGGCGCTATGCGGGGCAAAGACGTTTTTTAAAATATCTCCTTTATTTTCTGTCTATTCCAATTGGTATTAAAAATTAAGTTGCAATGCAATAAGACCAATTGATTAAAAAAAGAAAAACCTAAAAATATCAAATATTTTAAGAAATATAACAAAAAAATTGTTTTGCAAAAATAAAATGATAATTTTACTGAACAAACTTTTATTTTTTAAAACATAAGTTTAAGTATTTAATTTTTAAAAACGTAACATGTAAATAAATTAAATATTTCTCCACACAACTGGCGTGGTGTTTTAGTTTAATTTTGTATCTAAATATTTTAAATTTAAAGTAAAAAAAAAGTTTGTTATGTGGGGCAAAGGCAATATTGAACATAATTTGGTTAAAAACAATTGAATATTCCCATTTTCTCCTTATTTATTCACAATATAAATATTATATTCTCTCCCCTACAGATTAAAAATTCTTCTGGCATTATTTTTACGTTAAGACATTTCTCATTAATAGAAAATTAGGACACGTTGTAAATTCGCATGAATTAAGAGATAAGAAATAGTAGAAATTTGTCGTATCATGACTAGATTTATTCAAGTTACTGTACAGTTTTAGTCATGGAAGTTTAATCTAGCTTAACTGGCGAATTACTAGACAGCTACTGCATAACACTGTTAAAGAAAATATAAAGTTGAACTTGATTATTACTGTATGGAAGTCCTGTACAGTTATTTTCATGGCACTGTCTAGGCGTTCCGAGAAATTATGTTCCAAAGTTTGTCGTGGCGTTAGCGCTACCGCCAGTTTCAGTAACTAAACAGTTGTGTATTAACATTTTCGAAATATTTTCTGTAAAATAAATCTTTTGGTTTTACAGTTTACAGTTTTTATATTTTTAATTTTGTTCTTTTATTTTAACGTTGACAACTAAATAACAAATTTTTTAAATTATTTAATATTAAAATTTTGGTTTAATAATAAAAATTTCGTTTAAATCAAAGTTTATTTTTAATGAAAATTCCTTTAGAAAAAATAAAACTTTTTTAAAATTCGCTTTAATTAATTGAGTTAATTAAAATAACTAATTTTTTTAATTCAGAAGAAGATTTCTTTTAAAGATTATATATTTACAGTGATGTTTATAATTTTTTTGTTATGTAGTTATTTAAAAATAATTTTACAAATAATTTATTAATCATTTATTATACGGAACAATAGATATACCAACAGTAAAAATATAGTTTCGTATAAAATTTTAATTTATTTAATTTGTTGACAAAAAAATGTAACGTTATATTTTCAAATTTGTACGTGTTTAATACGAAACGTCAATATAAAGAAAGTTTTGATATTTACAAATGAATGACTTTTCTTCCAAATTTTGCAACAAAATACCACATTTTTAGTATACGAGACCGAACGCGCGCTCGAGCGCGCGTGTTTACTTCTTCTTTTATTTAATACTTATTTAAATAATAAATCATATTAATCTATTAGTATTTAATTAATTAAACATACAATTCTTTATATACATAGTTTTTAACAATGTTAGATGTTCGTTGACTCCCAAGAAAAATTTTAAAAGATTCCCAAGAACGAACTCTTGAAAATAATGCAACGTATAATTGTCCATGATTAAATACATCTTTTTGTAAATCGATTCCAATCATATCAAATGTTTAACCTTGACTCTTATTAATAGTCATTGCATTGAATTCATTTTTTTCTTACACATTATAACACATGAAAATTAGAAATAAATTATTTAAATTTGGAAAATGAATTTTTGATATTTTGCTTTAAAAAACATTCCTTATATCAAACTCATTAATATAAATTAATTAATAATAATAAATAATATTAACAATAGTAATAACAATTAATAATAATTATTAAAATAATTTATTAAAAATTTAGACAATTAGTTAATTTATAACAAAACATAAATATTATAATATAAAATAATAGAGTAGAGGGGGGTAATGTAGTGCACTGGCTTTACTGACTAAACAAATGAATTGAATTACTTGCCGTTGGTATAATAGGGTTGAGGTATCAAACAATAGTAATGTATATCATTTTGGCTTTATTGTGCTTCTTCTAAAAGAAGTCGTGGCGTCACTTCAAAAACACTAGATTTGAAAACCATATTTTCGTTTTTTTTAGTGACTTGAAAAAAATGTGAGGCTCGTTAAAAAAGTATCAGGAAAGTGATTTTCCCATGTAGAATTTACTTTTGAACCCAAATTTAGTATTGTTTTGACGTTTAATTTTGTTTTTATTGAGATATTGAAGTCAACGTGAAAAAAGTGCTTGGGGAGATTGTGGTGCACGGGGTTGGGTGCAATCAGAGTACCGTAAGTATGTATTATTTAACAATGTTTGCTTTTTGCAAATTTTTTGCAGTTTTCTTTCAGTTTTATCTAACACAGGACCTAAGAAATCTCTAGTTTATAGTGCTGTCCACGAGATGAGATAATACCACACAGGTCTCCTCAGAGGTGGGCAGGTTATTCTAAAATGTAACGCTACAAACTTGGTGGGGAGTTGTTCCAAATGACTTCCAGATTCCAAATTTTCAAACCGATAAATCGTACCTGATCCTCTTTTCGAATTATCTCTTTTACAGATAGTCAGAAACTTGAAAATGTATTATCTTAATGTGGAAGCTTTGATTCAGAAAACTGCTGATTTTTCGTTACTAAACATTTTTTAGACAAAGATTTTATAGATAATTATGGTTCCGAATTGTCTCTTCTTCAAGAAACTTTTTGATTTTTTGCATTTGGACACGTCTCTCACATGCAAAAAAATTAAAATTTCCGTTTTCTGAGATCGAGAAGTCATTTACCGTAGCTTTTTGTGCGCTAAATCCGAATTAACATTTAACTAAAACCTCCTATCACGTCAGGATTTTGAGAAAATTGGGGGTAAAATACCCAAAAATCATGTTTTAGTAGTTTTTGAAAATTTCTACTGGGTAAATTCGACGTGCTAGAGACTTCTCATATTACACTGAGAAAATTTTGGGGACAATGCTGCTCCGGTAGGTGACACTACTGCGTTAAAGCAAGAGCTGGAGCGCAACTTTACCTACGATTCGCAGCCGCCCGGAAAAAAAGTAAGAAACTGTTCTCATGGACTTTACTCCGTGCTCATGGAACTGATCCTTACCTTTCCAAAGTCAGAATCAGCCCCGTGAGGAGTACATGCTGCCTTTTGCGGAGCGGCTGCGAATCGTGGACAGAGAGTGCCAGCGACTCTTATGAAATTCCGCAGCGTCCCCAAAATTTTCTCAGTGTAGTTAAATTAAAGCTTGAACCCTCTACTTTACGAAAATATAGCGATATTGCTAACAACAAACTAAATTAACTGTGAAAATTGATTTTTAAACAGTTGTCCTGCATACAAATTGACCTAAATACAACTATTTTAAAAAATGATTGGATCACGAATATGACCTCAGATTTTCAAAACTCAAAATGTTGGATTCAATATGGCGATCGACTTTTAAAAATCGATTTAATTTGCCTGAAACTCGTTACTCGAGGGGTTTCGGGGTCGCTGATAAGGAATCTCTTCACAGATTTTTTTATTTTGACAACATATTCGCAATCAGCGACCCCGAAACCCCTAAGTAACAAATTTTAAACCAATCCAATCATTTTTTAAAACAGTTGTATTTACAAAAACTAAAAAGTGATTTTGGGACTTATAGGGGAGAGTGAGTCAAGACGGGGTACCGGCCCTATTTAACAAACGAATTAACCAATCGCGATTATATTTTACATAATACTGCACCGAGTAGATAGTTTCTTGTTTACAAAACCTAAAAGCCATGAGAACAAATCTTTTATCTGTTTTACTAAAAAAAACTGTTTTCGACGATTTTCTTGTCATTTTTTTCACTTTTTTTAGGAGGCGTTTATTATTTAATAATAACAGTTGATGAACTGTATAAATTTTTTCTAACTGGCAAGGGTTACAGAAGAAGGGGAGCATATGTTTTTTTTTGTTGAATCGTAAATTGTAGTAATTAATCATTTTCTTCAATTTCGTAGGTGCGGGCAAGATAGGGTAGGGAAGAGTGGGGCAAGACGGGGTACACAAATGAAGCAAAAGAAAAGAGAAATAAGGGAAGTTAAGAAAACTACTTAAATCAAGACTGAATAAAATAAGAGTGACCAAAAAGAAAAAGGCTTGTCAGGTTAAATCAATAATTAGCGATGGTAAAGTGGAAAATACACCTTGTCTCTATAAATTGTAATGGTTATTATTTAGACTCAAGTGAAGGCTGGACTGCTTGTTCTGTCTGCGGCCAATGGGCTTTGTGCAGTTGTGCTGGTGTCGATGACGAAGATGAAGATGCAACCTTTACTTGTAAAATTTGTTGACAGAAATAGGTTATGATTTTTTAAGGACCGTCTTGCCCCACTCTCCCCTACACCCACTTTTCTCAAAATCATGAACATAATTATCTATAAAATCTTTGTCTAAAAATTTTTTAATAACGAAAAATTAGCAGTCTTCTGAATCAAAGCTTCCACATTAAGATAATACATTTTCAAGTTTCTGACTATCTGTAAAAGAGATAATTCGAAAAGAGGATCAGGTACGATTTATCGGTTTGAAAATTTGGAATCTGGAAGTCATTTGGAACAACTCCCCACCAAGTTTGTAGCGTTACATTTTAGAATAACCTGCCCACCTCTGAGGAGACCTGTGACCATGCAAAGTCTAGATCTCGTCTCGGTTTTTACATGCAAAGTCTCGTCTCGTGGGCATCACTACTATTTTATAGTTTTTTAAGTTTCTTATGTTCCTAATATTATATCTAATAAAATAAAATCGTTTATGATATATTCTCTGCTTTTTATTTCACTAAGAAAGTGGTGTACTACATTGCCCCACAAATTTTAGAATGTCGAAAAAAGTGCCTTCAGTTTTTTGGATATAGAAAAGCTCCATCTACATCTACAAAAAAATAATGTACACCATAAATGTAGCTAGAAGCATTGTCTTTCCAACGAGTCCTTATTGATCAAAATTGGTTGAAAATTGCGACCACAGGAGTCTTCGAAAGAAAAGTGCACTACATTACCCCCTTCTACTCTACTTAGAGGGGACTGGTGTAAACCCGCTCACTTTTTTTCAGGTCGGTAAAAATCTAGGAAATTATTCTCTAAATCCAAGTTAATTTATACACCCTAAAAAAGTAATCTTGATTTGATGCGGATTCCTCTAAACTGAATGCATATTTTCCTCTTATATATGGTATCAAAAGTAATATACTTCGCTTTAGAGGATTTTCCTCTTTAATATTATTTGCTTATTATGGTTATGAGATAATAAATAAAAGCTTTTTTGATGCACTGAATTAAGCGTTTTTAATTAAATAAATTTATTTAATTATTAATAGTTAATTACTTACATTAATTAATATATTTATTTGTTTATTTACTTTATTTGAATTCAATGTATTTGACATTTAAACCTAAAAAAATTGTTTTGTTTTATTATTAACCACCAAAGAATAAAAATAATATACATTCAAGTTGAATACTTTTGTTTTGAGAGGAAAACTTGAGAGGATATTAGAAGAGGATTTTTCCTCTAACTATGAGATTACTTTTTCAGGGTGTATCATTTGAAAGCTTATGATTTCTACTAAAAAATAAAAAATAGTTTTTGATTAATCTTTTTTAGTTTTACTTAGAGAAACTTTTTAATACACATATACCAAATTTGGAAATTACAATTTTCCACACGGAGAAAATTTATTCCTGAAATTTTACTGAATTTAGTTCGGTAAAACTGGGATGAAGTGTCAAAACAGTAATTTTTCAAGAACTAGACTGTAAAAGAAATTGCATTGAAAAATAATGTAAAAATCATAAAGCTCACGATACATGTATTAGCGCTTCACTTACAGTTCGGTAAAACGTAAGCCAAGTGCTCGCTACATTCATATTTATTGAATAGTTCGGTAAAACGTAAGATAAAGTCTTCGGTAAAACTGACGAGTTGCAATTTACTGAAAGTTCGTTAAAACTTGAAGAACAAAAATAAAAAATAATGTTACTTCAGTAGATCTATATTAATACTGCCGTAACTCTCAATTTACCTACTTTAATCACTATCTAAACCCCCTACAATTGTTTACGAACAAATACTAATTGATACACCTGCCTACAGTACATTCTAAACGCATACACTAATACACACATCGCACGCTTTACATTGATGCTTCAGAAAGTTTCAACTGTCCTTATATATTAATCTCAATTTTATTTCACCGCTTGTGAGAAAGATTCAAATTAATAAACTATCGTTGTACAAAATTAAAAATTATTTATGTTAATGAATCATTTCTAACTATATTCAAGGTCAATTTATGAAATATTTTTAAATTATGTTTTTATTATTATAAAGAAAAATGTTTAAATTTGTATTTAATGGAATAAAACAATAATTTATGAAAATCCTTATTATTTTCAAATTTTTGTGTTTAAAATTAAAAATATAAATATTAAAAGTGCAAGTTGGAAATTATTAAATTAATTAATAGAAAATTAATCTTTCTGAAATATTAAATAATAATTGTGAGGTATTAAAAAGCGAAAAGGAAATAAGCAAGTAAGCAAATAAAGAATAAAGTAAGCAAGAAGGAAATAAGCAAGTAAGAAAGTAAGCAAATAAGAAAGTAAGTAATCAAGAAGGAAATAAGCAAGTAAGAAAAGTAAGCAAGGAGGAAATAAGCAAGTAAGCAAAGTAAGCAAGAAGGAAATAAGAAAGTAAGCAAGTAAGCATATAAGGAAGTAAGTAAGCAGAAAGGAAAAAAACAAGTATAATCAAGAAGGAAATTAGGAAGTAAGCAAATAAGTAGGTAAGCAAGTATGCAAGAAAGAAATAAGCAAGTAAGTATGCAAATAAGAAAGTAAGCTAGTAAGCAAGCAAGTTATTTCCTTTTTGCTTACTTGCTTACCTACTTATTTACTTACTTACATACTTACTTATATGTTTAATTGCTTACTTATTTATTTTCTTTTTGCTTACTTACTTATGTTAACTTGCTTACTTACTTACTATTATTCATATTTAATTAAAATGAATAAATTATATGTTAAAAAAATAAGTATGTTATTGACATTTTATATTTTCTTTTTACTTGATTTAAAAGCATTTATTACATATTTGACAATTAATAAGTATTTAAAATAATTAATTAATTAATTGAATTTTAATTTAAATAATAATAAAATGATTATTAATTAAGTCTAAATAAGTTGGAAAAATCAACTATTAGTGAAAGACTTTCATTTGACTGCGGGACACTTAAAATGAAGTATTTCAATCCAGAAAACTAAAACTTTAGGCAAGTCAAGAAAGTTTTACCGAACTATTCCTGAAACGTTAGTGCCCATCAAGGAGGTATTTATTTAATTTACATTAAACGTTCAGTTTCAATTTTTTTCAACTTTTACAGTACTAGTTCTTAAGGAATGAAGATATCACATTAGATTCTAAATATTGTTACCGAAAAAATAATATAAAAATTATTAAAAATTACGATTATGCTACTATATCCCAAGTTTATTGAAAAATTCGGTAAAATGTAAGGAACAAATTTTCTCCGTGCAGGGTAAACCCGCTCTTTTTATCACAGCGATGGGTGCCGCGGTGACGGCGCACGGCGCAACAAAAAATTCAAAATCTCCGGTTGTAATTGGAAATACAAATTTTTTTTCGGAAATATAAAGATGTAGGTTCAATGTATCTTACATATAAATTTCATTAAAATCCTTGCTCTAGAAAGCATAGAAAACACTAATTGTTTATAAAATTGTTATTAAAAATTAAAAATTTTTCAAAAATTTTTTTCACAATTAAGTTTATTTAAAAGAGTGGATATTCAATGACTACCAAAAAAATTGCCATTAGTTTCTAGCAAAACAGTAATGAGTTATTAATTTTTTTCTTAAATAATGCAAAAAATTCATTATTCACGGTTGACGCGTTTTGACTTATAAGTTGAATGTTAAGTACTATTCACAGTACCAATATCTCCATCTGAAGTTGAGTTAATAGCGTCAAATCGCTGGTGAGCGGGTTTACCCCAGTCTCCCCTAATAATATAATAATAATGTTATAATAATAATATAATACATAATAATGATATATCCTATTATAAAACAGAAAAATCAACACAAAAATTAAGCAATTACTCCTTTATTTAAAAGTTCAAAATATTTAAAAATTACGTGACGCTTACGCGACGCGTGACAGGTGTGACACATTAGTCATTGATCGTACGTGACGTGTAACAGATGTGACACATTCGAAATTGATCATATGTGGCGTGTGACACATTAAAAATTGATCGTAAGTGACGTGTGACAGGTCTGACACATCAGAAATTGATCGTACGTGACGTGAAACAGATGTGACATATTTAAAATTGATCGTACGTGACGTGCGATGGGTGTGACACCTTCAAAATTGATCATATGCGACGTGTGACAGGAGTGACACATTCAAAATTGATCATACATGACGTGTGACAGATGTGACACCTTCGAAATTGATCGTACGTGACGTGTGACAGGTGTGATATATTCATAATTGATCGCACGTGACGTGTGATAGGTGTGACACCTTCGAAATTCATCGTACGTGACGTGTGACAGGTGTGACACACTTGACATTGGTCATACGTAACATGTGACAGGTGTGACATGTTTGATCATACATGGCGTGTGACATATGTGACACCCTCAAAATTGATCGTACGTGACGTGTGACAGGTGTGACACACTTGTAATTGGTCATGCGTGACATGTGACATGTCTGTTCTTTTTTAAATAGGAAAAAAATGCAACTTATTTGGAATTTTATAGTGTGAAAAATATAATTATAGACAAATCTTTAAAAAGTTATTTTTGAATAATTTTTCTAATTAAATTTTTCAAATATGCAATTCAAAATATTTTGAATAATTGAAATTTTGTAAAATTTAATTGAAAATAAATACTTCTTTTCAAGTATTTTATTACAATTTTTAAAAATTTACTTTTAAAGAATTTTAATTGAAAATTTTGGAAATAATTGAATTCTCAAAAGTTTTAATGAAAAATCTTTAAGTGTGAATTTAACGAAAATTAGATTATAAAAATAATGACATATTTTGATGTTTTAATTGATCCTTAATATATAATATTCAATATTAAATTAATTGACTTTAGGATTTGTGAAAAAAGAAGTCAAAGAATTTTCTTATTTCAGACGTTACGGCATCAAATGTGTGCCTTCATCAGTGACTTTATTGTTCTGGAAATAAAAAAGATACAATTTGTATACAAACCGTAGAGTAATAATTTGATCGATAATGTTTTGAAAATTATTTTGAAACCTAATGTTAACGTTTTTTAGAAATCATATTGCATTAATTCTGTGCAGTCTAAAAATTTTTTTTTATAAGTCTAAAAAATAAAATATAATTAAAATATTGAAATATGTGAAACATAAACTTTTTCTTCTTCTACACAAATGCTAATTTAAACTTAACAGTCGAATATAATTTGAACTAATTTTAATGTTCTATGCAGTCAAAAAATTTTTATTATAAAATGAAAACACAATTAAAATATATTGAAATATATGAAACATAAACTTTTCCTTTTCTATACAAATGCTAATTGAAACTTAACAGTAGAATATAAATTGAACTAAATTTATATAATAAATTCTTATATTTTCAATATAATAAGAATATAGAAATATTCAGAAACCTGCATAATTTACATCCAAATAAGAATTGATAGATCAGCAATTAAACTTACTGTCACATGTGATAATAATCTATAAATGTTGCACGAATTTTTGTAATATTCGATGCAGAATATTCAAAATGATGACACTTGTAATCCAATATTATTCTTGAAAAACACAACACATTCACAGGAGATGGTAATGACTGATTTTTATTCATTTTAAAGAATTTTTTAAAAAATTGTGAAATAATATCAAACATTTGATGCCGAAACGTCTGAAATAAGAAAATTCTTTGACATCCCGTGTAGAAATTGCAATGTGGCACTGTTAGGGGCCGTATAAGTTTTCCCTTTTAATATTAGGGGCCAAATAAGGCAAATTGATAGGGACCCCACCTGTTTCGTTACGCAAAATATTATGGGGGCCGTCAGTGGAAAACTAATGTGGCGCGAAACAGGAACCCCTTTTAATGCCCTTCTAATTAGAATGGTCCCCATTAGAACCCTATTAGCGCCCTGGGAATATTTGTACCTCTGAATTCTCGAAATATGTTACTGAAATAACCTCTATACGCAATTTTTTTTCTCCATAACTACACGGAAAGAAATCTGCTAGTATTATACTATTGAGCGGCCCATATACTTAATCCATCGGACGCCACCACTTCTTTTCAGTCCGAGTAGATGGAATTAGTCCATCACTGCGTGGAATAATCCTATGCGGCGATGAACAAATCGTATGACTCAGGACTAAAAAATAATGGTGGCGTCCGATAGAATAAGTTTATTGTCCGCCCAATGGTATAATACTAGCAGATTTCTTTCCGTGTATAGATGTGGAGAAAAACGTTGCGTATGGAGGTTTTTATTTATATTGAAAAATATTTCAGTGAATAGAATGTAATGTTAGAGAATGTAATTATTATATTAAAACAATTACTATCTTAAAATAATTTTACATAATTTTAAATGATATGAGAAAAAATACTGCTGTCATGAATATTATCAAATATTAAAGGTTCATTAAAGATAATAAACACACGAAAACTAAATATCATCTAAAATAAATTGCCAAATATATTATTTATTGATATTTATGAATGTACACTTAAAGCAAAATATCACATATTCACATTAGCTTTCAAAAATTAAAAGAAAGAGTTAATTTTGCTAACATCTAGCAATATGTGAAGAAATTAAAGCCAATAAATTTTTAAAAGAAATAGAAAAAATTTCAAGTAATAAGTATTTAACACGGAGAACACAATACTTGAAAAAAAAATTTTAAACTATTAAACTCCACTTTTAAAAAGCTGTAGAGTAAAAATTAACTCCGCGAACATAAACAAGTAATCTTTTAACAACTTTCTTATAACATTTAAATCCACTCTATTATATTAAGTTAGAGAACGACCGACCGACCGACCGACCGACCGACCGACCGACCGACCGACCGACCGACCGACCGACCGACCGACCGACCGACCGACCGACCGACCGACCGACCGACTCACACCTCTTTCTATCTGTCTAACATCTATTAGAATACTTCACTCACACACATGTCCAAAAAACATTTACCCATGTATGTTACACATATACGCTAAACACATACATGTCATGTCACGCATGCGCAGTAGTGTTTTATCAATGTCACACATGCATAGTAGTATTCTATCAATGTCACACATGCAAAGTAGTATTCTATCAGTGTCACGCATGCGCAGTAGTGTTGTATCAATGTTACACATGCGCAGTAGTGTTCTATCAATGTTACGTATGCGCAGTAGTGTTGTATCAATGTTATGCGTGCGCAGTAGTGTTCTATAAATATCAGGCATGCGCAGTAGTTTTCTATCAATGTCACGCATGCGCAGTAGTGTTCTATCAGTGTGACGCATGCGCAGTAGTGTTCTATCGATGTCACGCATGCAAAGTAGTATTCTATCAGTGTCACGCATGCGCAGTAGTGTTGTATCAATGTTACACATGCGCAGTAGTGTTCTATCAATGTTACGTATGCGCAGTAGTGTTCTATCAATGTTACGTATGCGCAGTAGTGTTGTATCAATGTTATGCGTGCGCAGTAGTGTTCTATAAATATCAGGCATGCGCAGTAGTTTTCTATCAATGTCACGCATGCGTAGTAGTGTTCTATCAATGTTACGCATGCGCAGTAGTGTTCTATCAATGTTACGCATGCGCAGTAGTGTTCTATCAGTGTGACGCATGCGCAGTAGTGTTCTATCAATGTCACGCATGCGCAGTAGTTTTCTATCAATGTTACGCATGAGCAGTAGTGTTCTATCAATGTTACGCATGCGCAGTAGTTTTCTATCAATGTTACGCATGCGCAGTAGTGTTCTATCAATGTTACGCATGCGCAGTAGTTTTCTATCAATGTCACGCATGCGCACTAGTTTTCTATCAATGTCACGCATGCGTAGTAGTGTTCTATCAGTGTTACGCATGCGCAGTAGTGTTCTATCAATGTCAGGAATGCGCAGTAGTGTTCTATGAATATCAGGCATGCGCACTAGTGTTATATGAATATCAAGCATGCGCTCAAAACACCCACACATGTATACTCACACATATACACTAATCCCATGTACATGTATACTCACACATGTAGATAAATTACATACACATGTATACTGACTCATCTGCAGATATAAACTCCTACATATACACAAATCACATATATAGATTTAATAAACGATTGATAATATAAATTGTTGAATTTTTTATGGTTCGTTGATGCACGTAGTGTCTGTTGAAATTTTTTTAAATATACGTAAATACCTCACCCGCTAATGCTGCGCTGTCTGTGTTGTAAGGGAACTTATTTATTTACTTGTGTATTTACTTATTTATTAAATTTGTTTGACAGAAATCAACAATAATTTTTTAGATGGATAATCAGTGAAAAATGACTTATATATCTGTAAGTGTAATTTTCAACTGACTTTTAGTAAAATTATTTGTTTGACAGAAATTTACGATAATAAATAAATCACAATAAAATAACAATCAGTGAAGATTGTCTGATATTTTAGTACTTTTCAACTGATTTTCAGTAAAATTCCACTGATTATGAATCCAAAGTCACTTTTTAAAAATACAAAATGGCGAATCCAGGATAGCGGACGAAAATGAAAGATTTAGTAAGAGAATACGTAAAAATAACATTTCGTATAATGTACAATGACAATTTTTTAAAATGTCACTTCATAATAATTTTTGTCTTATTACACAATGATTTTAAGTAAAATAATTTATATTTTTATAAATATTAATAATTTTTTACATTTTCTAACCACTATAAGGTTTTAATTTTGTAAATGTTCAAACTCTGGTTTAGAAAAAAAAATTTATATTATTATACAACTATATTGTCTAGACTTGCAAACCCAAGGTCTAGACAAATTTGTCGTAACAATATTGTTACAATATATATTGTAACAATATTGGTGACGGTGACGTGCGTAAGAATAGTGCAGTAAAAATTTCAAAAAAACATTTCTCAAAAAAATTAATAAAACAGCATTTTTATATAGTTTACGAGATAAAAATTCCCGAAAAAAAGTGCTGAAATTATTTGATTGAAGAGCGATCACAAATGATGTCACGCAATTTTTCGGGATTTTATACCCCCCCTCCCCCTGTCAAACAAATTTCATGCAATTTCATTAGTAAAAATACATTGTGTCACGTTTAGTAGAGACCCTCCACCCTCCCCCAAAAAACGTGACATCATTTATGAACGCTCCCTTGCAAATATCTTGCAAAATATTAAAAATTTTGTAAAACTTTTTGGCACACTTATTTAGGACCCTAAACACTATCAAATTACAAAGTACCCAAGTATCAAGGAATATAACCTTAAATTGAAGGGAATATTGCATTTCATATTCGGAATATTCTAGTGGAATGTTCCAGAGATCTTAAAGTAATATTAAAATGTCCGCTGCACAGGAATATTCCAAGATAACATTTAGGGAATGTTCCACGGTTATATCGAAGTAATATTCCAGGATGATGTTGAAGGAATGTTCCACCGTAATATTAATGGAATATTCCAGGGTGATGTTGAGGGAATGTTCCCAGATAATATTAAATATGTTGAAAATACCATTGAAAATCGTTTTTACTAAAGAAAGAAGATAAAGAGAAAAAAAGTCAAATTTTTTCAAAGTATGAAATTTTGGAATATTTCCAGGGAATATTCCCTTAATATTCATTCAACATTACCTTGGAATATTCCATTAATATTACGGTGGAACATTGCCTCAACATCATCCTGGAATTTTACTTCGAAATTACCGTGGAACATTCCCTCAATGTTATTTTTGGAATATTTCTGTGGGGCGGACATTTTAATATTACTTTAAGATCCCTAGAATATTCCGAATATGAAATGTAATATTCCCTTCATTTTAAGGTTATATTCCGTGCTGCTTGGGTGTAAGCAAAACCAAAATCTCGTCGGTTCATAGAGCCATGGAACGCCCCATATAGCATTTTAAGATGATTCACATTTTGGACAAGTTAAAACCTACGATATTGGCTGGTTTTAATAAAAATTTAGGGGAAAATGTGTCAAAAGTACTAAAAGATAGGCAAATATTATTTTTGAAATATCTTTTTTATTTTTTGTGTAGGGGAGCGTGGGGTAATGGGAGCTTTTAAATTTCACGTACTTAAAAGCCTTCAAATTCGCTGCAATGTCTAGAAAATCTTCTACAACCTTTGTTTATATCATTCCAAAACAAACGATTACATTCTTGACAAATTTTTAGTAAAGACAAGAGAAAATGTATTTTTTGAGTTTTCGTTGTAAAATGCAAAATATTTCTAAACATCACCATAAGTAGTTAAAATCGTATTATTTAGTTATGCTTTTTCATTATATTATAGGTGAATATGTGTAGATATATATACTTGTATAAAAATCGAGATAATAATAAAATTTGTTTATATTTTTATTTTTTTATTCAAATTTTGGCATGAACAATTTTGTGGGGTAATGGGAGAATTTGTGTCAGCCCAAAGAATCTTCGTTACTATGTTACGGCTTTTGTTATTTCTTTCACAATTGTAAAAGATATCACCTTATGAAAAAACTTTTAATTAAAAAATAATTTTTCGTGGAAAAAATAAAATTTTTTTCAAAATTTTTTTATTCAATTAAAATTTAGGAAAAAGTTTATTCTAAGTCTAAAGTTTTGGCTTCATTGTAAGTATTAACACTTTTTCTATTGTAAAACAAAAAATATTCCTAAAAAATAGAAATTTTTTAAATTTCAAGTGAAAACTCCGAATACCCCACAAATTGGGTGATGGCAAAAAATGTATTTTTTTTGAAAAATTTTTTTTCCAATTTACTTTCTCTTTTTAAGTTTCTAATTAAACATAATTAAAGATAAATAACGAAATGTGTAGCAATTGTTTAAAAAATAAAAAAGCACAAACTATTAGAGGCAAAAAAGGAGATATTTAAAAAAATCCTTTTTTCCCCACTTAATTCACATCAATATCAAACATCGGAAAAACCTCGATACATCGAAAATATTGAAATTAAAACATCGAGGTTATAAACATCGATGTTTCCGATGTCGATGTCCCATCATTACAAAAAATCCTATTAGTAAGAAAAGAATAGACGTATCTTCGCCCTTTTCTTACTAATTATCCAAAGAATCAGGCTAACCTGTTCAAATAACTATTTATTTGATACCATAAATTAAAATATTTATGTCTAGTAAATATTTACTTAGTTCAAATAAATAAAAATAAATAAGTAAAAACAAATAAGTTTAAATACAACCGAACGAGCGTTAGCGAGTGAGGTATATGTCGCTAGTATTAATTATATTATAAAAACTAAAATAATAATAAAAAAATAATCACTCAGATCTCGTTAAAGGAAAGCTTTTTAAGATTGTTTTTCGACGACTTCTACGTTTTCCGAATCTACTAATTGAAGCTCTTTGACTTTCTCCTTTGTGAGAGGATCAGTATGTGTTGTAGTTATAACACCTGAAATGAGAAATAAATATTAGATAAAAATTTTTAGAGATATTTAAAATTGTAGTACTTATTACATTTTGAATTTTAATTTTTGAATTTTTTTCTAGGAAGATGTCCTTACCTAGTATACTATCAAAAAAGAGTGTTCCCTTAATTATGGTTTTTCCGGGCATTTGTCTGACGGTTGTATATTTCAGAGCAAGATCCCTTGATAAATATTTTTTTAAAATATTTGTTAAACTTTTTGCTAGGACACTTTCTCTATCGAGTAAGATGTACAATGAAGAAATCTATAAAATATAAATTTTAATTAAAAAATATAACGATAATTGTGACAGATTGTTAAAAAGATTATTCGAAAAATCAAAAAGGAACAGAATTTTGAAAGGAATTTTCCTTCCAAAATTTTGTTTACAGTTAAAGATTAGTGTAACTTACAAATTCTTTTCGAAACAGTTCCACTTTTGACAATTTTTCGTCAAAGTTGTTAAATTCCTCCTCATTCTTGAAAGGTAGATCAAGTTTGTGTTTTGTTATAAAATTATCATCAATATTAATATTTCCATTTGATCCTTGCAAAATGGCCAGTATAGTTCTCTGATGTGCAGCTATTTCTTGCACATCAACAACAAGATTTCTCATTGTAGCCAACAAGAGCTGATATTCTAAAAGACATTATATTTAATTAAAATAAAAAATTTGAAATTTTCGGAGAAAATACTCTGTTCATTCTATATTTTTATAAACTCGATCCACTTAAATTTACAAAACTATTTATTTTCTATAATATATTAAATATATTTAAGTAAGTAAATAAAGTTACCTAGTGTAGGTTACCTAGTGTAAGTTACCTAGTGTTTATCACATACAAATTCCTAAAAAAATTTTTAATTTGAATTAAAGATTAAACATACCATTTTTCTGCCTGTTTGTATCCGTTTTTCTAGAGGGATTTGTATCCGTTTTTTCTAGAGGGAATTTGGACAGCTGAAAATAAAAAAAAATAAAATTTTATATAATAGTACTACTGTATATTATGATTTACAAGTTATTAAAAGATATTCGATAAAACGTACCACTTTTCTGTGTATCTTTAGTAATTGTAGCATCTGATGTCTTAGAGTTAGATTTATTTGATTCAATATGTTTTTTTTCCTTAATAGCTGATTGTGTATCCTTCTTAAGTACTGTACCCAGTGAGAAATTGCCAATAGACTTTAATCGGTCCAATATTGGTCCAATATTGGCCGAATATTGGCAACCAAGAGAAAAAAATTTAAAAAAAAAATTTTTTTAATTAAATAATAATAATAAAAAATTAATGTTTATAATTTTTGTTTAATATATTTATTTGTTTAATTATTTATTTTTAATAATTCATGTAAATAATAAATAATTTATTATTTATAAATTATAATTATTTAAAAATGCAGCAGCTATTAGAAAATAGCATTCTGCAAAAAAATTCTATCATTGAAAAATCAATGATAGGCGAGAGAAATCCGCGTCTTTAAATAGATTCGCAGATGATAGACAAGAGATATCCGCGTCATTAAACGGATTCGCAGATTTACTCTGGTCTCGCGACGAATCTCTCGATACTTATATACACTGGAGTTCCGTGTCAGTTGCGAGAACGGTTACAGCGTCCCTCTTGCGGCAGAGATAAGAATTGTCACGTAAATTGCTAAATCGCTTTACCGACCGCCTTATTATACCCGCAGTTTACGTGACAATTCTTATTTCCGCCGAAAGAGGGACGCTGTAACCGTTCTCGCAACTGACACGGAACTCCAGTGTATATAAGTATCGAGAGATTCGTCGCGAGACCAGAGTATATCTGCGAATCCGTTTAATGACGCGGATATCTCTTGTCTATCATCTGCGAATCTATTTAAAGACGCGGATTTCTCTCGCCTATCATTGATTTTTCAATGATAGAATTTTTTTGCAGAATGCTATTTTCTAATAGCTGCTGCATTTTTAAATTATTATAATTTATAAATAATAAATTATTTATTATTTACATGAATTATTAAAAATAAATAATTAAACAAATAAATATATTAAACAAAAAAATTATAAACATTAATTTTTTATTATTATTATTTTTTATTAAAAAAAATTATTTAAAAAAATTTTTTCTCTTGGTTGCCAATATTCGGACAATATTTGACCAATATTAACAACCGATGCTTGGCGAACTCGTTACATCCCAAGCATCAGCTCATATTGGTCCAATATTGGGAGCCTTTATTGGACCCATGATCGGTCTCTTGGCTCCCAATATTGGACCGATATTGGACCGGTGAGAAATTTCTCACTGGGTATCGCTCGAGTCACTTCGTTCTCTATCCTCTGTGGAAAATAGACTTTGATTATCCAATTTTTCACCACTTTCGTCAAAACGAGAAACCTGTAGAGCATTCACTACTTCTTTGTTCATAAGACTCCACTTAGTGTCCACAGAATTTGTTTTTTCATGAGTGTAAATTTTGGAAGCTGGAAAATAAAGCAAATAAAAAAATAGTGACTACATATTTTTACAGTATTTACAGGCCTCGAATCAAGTTTAACGAGCAAAAAAAGTCGATTTAATCCATTAAAAATAAAAAAATCGTTTATTTAATTCAGTGTTGTCACAAAAAGTTTATTAATTTTTTAACATAATTTTTCAAAGACTACATTTTTATAAAATTAAAAAATGTCAAAAAAATTAAAATTTGATAAAATCTTAGAAAAATAATTAAAATTTATAAAATCTTCTAAAAATAATCGAGTATTTAAATAATATTAAATTCAATAATTCAACAAAATTATAATAAGTCTAAAAATATAAATTAAAAAAAAATTAATTTTTCTTTGTTCGAAGCTAATTGGAACTTAAAAAAATTATAATAAAACAATTCTAAAAATTAGTTTTTCATAAATATTGTAGTGCTATTTTTCGAAAGTATTGAATTTATAAAAAAAGTTTTGCATATTTAAAAAAAATAATTTAACTAATTTTTTAAAGAATTTTAATTAAAAAAATATTTAATTTATTAATATCTCCAAAATGTTAAACGAAATTCTAAAATAATATTATTTTTCGTAAGTTTTTGAATTTTTGGAAAAATGTAATCAAAAATACTGAAAATACTTGAATTTTAACAAATTAGAATAAAAAAATTCTGAGAATTACTTTTTTCAAAAAGATTTTATAATTTTTAGAAATTAATTTTAATTTTTATTAAATTAACACTTGAGGATTTTTCATTAGAATTTTAAAGAATTTAATTACTTTCAATTCAAAAATAACTTTGCAAAAATTTATCTATTATACTTTTCACACTAATAAAAATTGAAATAAGTTGCAGTTTTACAAAAAATGTGGTATTTTGTCTCAAAATTTGTAAAAAAAAGTCAATTAAATAGCGTAATTTTTTATATAAGTCGCATTATTTGAAAATTGTCGAAAAAAGTCATAATATCCTAGGCCTGTATTTATAAATTGCAAATTATTGAGAAGTATTAATACCGTACTTTTCTCATTACTATGATGAGGACCATCAAGTCGTGGAACTTTTAAAGCAGCCCGCGTTTCATCTGACACAAAACTCCTCTTTGAGCGAAAATGTTTGGTTAAATCAGCGGCTCTTTTTTCTGAACGTGTATCACTGTCTGTTGTGTAGGCATACGGCTCTGTCCTCAAAATCTCCAGTCTTCTCTCCGCTTCCTCATATGTTTCTAAGAAATACAAAGACATTGTGATATCAGTATATTTACAATAATATCATATACGTATTGATAGATAATATTTATTTTAAATATTTCATTAAATTATTATTTATTTAATTTATAAGCTATTTTATCAGGGTGGTCACAAAGTTTCAGTTTATCAATTTCTCTGATATTTCCCCGACGATTTACTGACATTAAAATAATTTTCCGAAATTTCATGGAGAATTAAATTATTTTAATACGAAAATTCAAATTTTTGAAGAAATTTAATTATAAATATGACCATGATTTTAGCAAAATTTTAATAAGTCCAAACAAGTAAAATTTTATTTGCTTTATTCGAAGCTAATTTATAGTTATAGTTAGTTATTTTTCGCACTATAAAAATTGAAATGAGAATTTATAAAAATAAGTCAAAAAATCTTTATTTTCTAAATATCTCTGACAAAAAATTTTTTTCTTGACATTTCCCTGATTTTTACTGACATGTGATCATCCTGATTGCACTATTTCAACAATTAATTTTTGTAAAATTTACTTACTTGCGTGACCTTTTAACACGATTGTGAAAAAAGGCCAACCTGGAGGAGGTGAAAGTTTATTTTGGACCAGTGCACTTAAAAGTTCATTTTTTTCCTTGGTATAAGGCGGTTCTGCAAATCGGGTTTCCAGTTTGCCTTTTTTGAAGTTAGATGTGACCTATGTAGAAGGAATGCAGTCGATGTCGCAAATTTTGCCTTTAGGACCTTTTTTCACAAATTCAATTAATTGAAAATCCTAAACTTCTTCCGTCTCTGACATAGTTCTATAAAAAAAGTACAAATTATTATTTTTATTAATAATAATAATAATAATGACAGCATATAAACAACCAAATAACATTTTAGGTTATGTTACACGATTGAAACTTTTTGTCTTCCAAATAACTTACAATAATAACATAACAAGCAAAATTACATTTAATCCACTTAACCATACCTTAAAGTAAATTGCAATATGAAAATATAATCGTTTTGAATTTTAAAAGTTAAACTTACGTGATTTTTTTACACTGTCTCACTGGTCTCTTGTGTCGATCAACTCACTGCGCGGAAATCATCAGCAGAAATGGCGGGTACTATCGATCGATCGATTGAAAAGATGGCTATCGTCATCCATTAACCAATGAAAGTTCAGTCACGTGATCAGGATAGCGCGAAATTTAAATTTTATTTTTATTTACAAAAGTATGTAATAAATAAGTTAGTCAATTAGATTTAATGAAGAAGCGGCACAACAAACGTTCTTTCATTCCCATTTTCCTCGAATGAAAGCGTCAATCTAACCATTTTTGTATCAATTTCATTTAAAGTGCAAGATATTTTTCTTCTTTGATCAATTTGTAATTCCCACGTGTTAAAAAACGAAGAATCACTTGGATAATTATAAACTAGTTTAACTTTTCTCAACTCTAAATTGCTTAAATTTAATTTGAGTTATTTCATTCCTAACAATTTTTATGATTTCATACATTGGTGGAAATCCTGGCTTTCTATTGATGTTGGCTGATTTTTTTCAAAAAGGCGTCTACAAAGTTGGGCGAGTTGTCGGTTTGGAGTTCGCAAATATTTTTTTATTCTTCCTAACATGCTTTCAAAGGGAAATGCAGAGAGATGAAGTAAACTGCATCCCATATTAATTACATCATCTGCAAGATGCATCAAATGATGTGCATTTAAAACCTGCGATTGACTACCATAATAGTCTTTCAGTGCTATAAAAAAAGCTTTAAAATACTCCTTAGCGAAATGTGCGTTGTAGTATGCTTTACTAAAATATATATAACTATTTCCATTTCCTGTATATAGAGTGCGCTATTATGAATGATCCCGCCTTTATATCAGTATTCTCTAACCAGCCGAACATGTAACTTCTTATTTTTGTTGTTCTCAATTAAACTTATATTTCGAATATATATCGTTCAATTCTTTCACGACATTACATTTTATTGGCAACGAGGATAATTTTTTGGAACTAAAAGAACTTGCTGTTTGTGCAGTTGGTGCTGTTTGTGCAGTTTTTGACTGAAAATTAGTGCATCTATACATGTGCTTTTTGTGATATCGTCGTGACGAGTTTCGAGAATAAATGAAGAAGAATACAAAGTTAAACTTGCCGAAGCTACTCAAAGGCAAGCAGAACTCCAAAGTCATATCGATAGGCTGAGAAAAGAGAGAGATTCTAACAAGAATAAAGTCGCTGAGCTGGAAATAATCATGAGTAGTAGCAATAGACCACATGTTTCTACAGAGCAAAATGGCGACGGAGCGGCGTCCATACCAGCGCCTATCCAACCTAACGTGACTTTTGTTTCGACAATCGGCGCCATGAGTGAATTCAAAATCGGAGAGGACTGGGACATCTATCAAGATAGACTTACTCAGTACTTCATTGCGAATAGCGTCACTCAACCTGAACGTAAGATGGCAGTGTTAGTTACACTAATTGGACAGGACGCTTATAAATCTTTAAAGGATTTATGTGACCCTGCTTTACCATCGAGCAAGACCTATGAGGAACTTTGCGTGATTTTAAAGGGACAATTTTCCAAGCGCGTTTCCATTTTTCGTGAGCGAACCGAGTTTTATGAACTTCGACAAAATGAACAGGAAGCGATCAACGAGTGGTTTATTAGAATTAAAAACAAGGCCGCAACTTGCGAATTTGGTGGACTTTTAAATGACATGATCAAGGACAAATTTGTTACAGCTCTTAAAAAGGGTGTCATTCTCGATCGTTTGTGTGAGGAAGAACACACAAAACTGCTGACTGAAATTTTGGAAATTGCCAGGAATCGTGAAGCAGATTTCTTAAATTCAAAACGAGAAGTCTCTGTGTATAATGTTAATTCCAAAGTAAACAAAAACTCAAAGATTAGGTCTAATTCGAAAAGTTCGGAAGTTAAACAGGAAAAAACAAAGTTCGTTACGTGTAATCATTGTGGTGGCTCGAATCATGATTTTAAATTATGTAAATATAAAAAGTTCAAGTGCAATTCGTGCAAAAAAGTAGGACATTTGGCTAAAGTGTGCAAGTCCAAAGATAAACAAGAATCTCAAAATCATCTTGTTGAAGATGAAGTGTCGTGTTCTACCATCGACTGTGATGATCTTTTTTCGGTTAATGACTATAAGCAGCCTATTTTAGTGGACATGTTTATCGGTGATATAGCAGTGAAAGCTGAAATTGACTCTGGTGCAAGTAGATCAGTGCTTCCCGAATCTCTTTACCGCGAAAAACTTTCTGAATATAAATTAGAAAAAGTGGACACTACGTTACGATTGTACGACGGTACTATTGTTAAACCGCTAGGACAAATTGAGGTTATGTTGTCAAAAGGTGGCAACAGAAACGAGGTTAAACTATTAGTCGTCAGACGTGGTTGTCGGATGTTGTTGGAAAGGGATTTAATGAGTGTTTTGGGGTTCGAAATCACACAGGTTAATTCGGTTAGTGATGATTTTAAATTGCAAGAAGTGCTCCGAAAATTTCAACCTCTTTTTGACGGGACCACCGGTAAATATAAATATAGCAAAGTTGACATGAATGTCGTTGATGGGACCAAGCCAATTTTTTGCAAACCGAGACCTGTGCCATTTGCTTTTAAGGATGAAATGACTAAAAAAATACGGGATCTTGAAAGTCAACGTTTCATCCAGGCAGTTGATGACGCGGAGTGGGGGACACCTTTAGTTCCAGTTTTAAAAAATGATGGCAAAATTCGTGTGTGTGCCGACTACAAGGTTACGATCAACAAGTGTCTTGAGGACGTCAAACATCCAACTCCAAGGATCGAGGAGTTATTCGCTTGTCTGTCGGGTGGTGTTAAATTCACAAAATTGGATCTTGCCAACGCGTTTAATCAGCTCGAGGTTACGGAGGAAACGGCAAAACTTTTGACTTGGAGTACTCATCTGGGTTTGTTCAAGGTGAACAGAATGCCATTCGGTCCTAAAACTTGTGTTGCTATTTTTCAAAAAATAATTGAAAAAACTTTACAGGGTATTCCCTATGTTGCTATTTTTTGTGATGATATTGTTGTCACAGGTAAAACTTTAGAAAAACATTTACAAAATTTGAAGCTTGTTTTTAAAAGGTTGTCCGACGCTGCTTTCAAACTGAATTTTAAAAAATGTAGTTTTTTTCAGGACGAAATTCATTATTTAGGTCATATTATAAATGGCGAAGGTCTTCACAAGAATCCAGAGATAATAGAAGCTATTCGTGCTGTTAAGAAACCCGAAAATGTTACCGAATTGAAGTAATTTTTGGGTATGGTCAATTATTATGGAAAATTCGTTCCACACTTGGGCCAGATGCTGAAGCCGTTATATGATGCTACTACGAGACAAAATTGGACATGGACTGCCAAGGAAGAGACTGCTTTCAGTGACATTAAGGAGGAAATTGCTTCGGATAAATGTTTGGTACATTATGATCCTACCAAGAAACTCAAGTTGGTTTCAGATGCATCTAAAGATGGAATTGGTGCTGTCCTTTTTCATGTTTTTCCAAATGGGGATGAAAGACCCATCGCCTTCGCTTCAAGAGTGCTACGATGCTCCGAGAAAAACTATTCCGTGATACACAAGGAAGCGCTCGCTATTTATTGGTCGGTATGTAAATTTTATCAATTTTTGGTTGGAAAAATGGAGAATTGGGAGAAAAATGGAATTCCGAAAATAGCAGCTGGAAGACTGCAACGTTGGGCCGTTTTTCTATCTTCATTCGACTATACCTTGGAATACATTAAAGGAATTGATAACGGAGCGGCGGATGGACTTTCGAGACTCCCGAGGCAGGTCACTTCTGGAGTAAATGAATCCAAAGACTATTTTAATTTTATCGTCGAGGACAACTTACCAATCAAATCCGATGATTTGAGACGCGAATTGAGAAAGGATCCAGTTTTATGTAAGGTTTTCTTATTCGTTCGAGACGGATGGCCGACTCACGTTGATCCTGAATTCAAGCCTTTTTTTATAAGAAAAGACGAAATAAGTATTGATTGTGGTTTACTTATGTGGGGATATCGTTTAATTATTCCTGAGATTTTTAGATCGTCATTGTTGGGAGAGATCCATGGTGGACACATAGGAATTGTGAAGATGAAGGCTCTTGCGCGACAGTACTTCTGGTGGCCAGGACTGGATCTGGATGTTGAGACTTTTGGAAAGAATTGCCAAGCTTGCCAATCTACTGCAAAAAAACCCGGAGAAGGCCGGATTGATCAAATTTAACGAAGTCAGCAAACCTTTCGATCGAATTCATACCAATTTCTGGGACCGTTCCATGGTAAAATGTAACTGTTGACTATTGATGCCTACTCTGGTTGGCCTGAGGTTTTGGAGATGAGTCGAATCGATTCTCAATATACAATTTCGAAATTGCGCGAAATTTTTGCCAGGTTTGGTATTCCAAAGGTCATTTTTTCGGATAATGGTAAACAATTCACATCAGAGGAGTTTCAAACCTTCTGTAAAATTAATGGCATTGTTCATAGGACTTCAGCTCCTTATCATCCTTCGACTAATGGTTTAGCAGAGAATGCAGTCGGAAATTTCAAGAGGGGAATTTAGAAGGCCATTTTCGAGAGGGATGTTTCAACGATTGGTTTACTCACATGTATTTCGAGATACCTTTTTTATTACCGAAATGCACCTCACTGTTCTACTGGGGAGTCACCAGCAAAAAGATTTCTAGGTAGAGAACTCAGAAATCGGCTCGATTTGTTAAGAGCTAGAAAAACTGAAACTTCAGCGGAAAAACAAGTAAAATTTTTCAAAGGACATAGAGACGTTTCATTTTCCGAGGGGGAAAAGGTTCTTATTCGAAATTATAAGAATCCATTAAAGCCTACTTGGTCTCCAGCCGTCATTCAGAGGGTTTTAGGAGAAAGGACGTATCTCTGCAACCCCGATCCTTCGGATCCGGATTTCAAGGTCAAGAGACACACCAATCAAATTATTAGTTCCAGTACTCAAGAGGAAAGAAAATCCATACTTCAAGTTCCTGTGGATACTCAACGTAATGTTTCGGAAATTTCGAGTGATTCTTTACTCGAGCCTTTACCTAGTGAAATTGTATCTTCGAGTGAAAACAAGGACTTTAATTCTTCGAATAATAAATCCGCGAGTGATAGACATTTCACATCGAATGAAAAACAAAATCTTTATTTACCGGTCAGTGTAATTGAAAGACGTTCAATAAATTTTGAACATAAATTGTCTTCACAATTGATTAACAGTCGATCAAAAAGACTCACTAAACCTGTTAATCGATTAAATTTGTGATTTATTAAAATATTAGATATTTTCAAATCAAGGATGGAGGAATGTAGTATGCTGTACTAAAATATATATAACTATTTCCATTTCCTGTATATAGAGTGCGCTATTATGAATGATCCCGCCTTTATATCAGTATTCTCTAACCAGCCGAACATGTAACTTCTTATTTTAGTTGTTCTCAATTAAACTCATATTTCGAATATATATCGTTCAATTCTTTCACTACATTACATGCGTAACAACGAAACAAATTTTCAGAACATAAAATTCTGCAGGATGTGTGCAGAAGTAAAAAATGATCATATAAATCTGTACTGAGTAAGCGTTTTAGAACGATTGGACCACAATACAATAAAAAAAACCTAAATTCTGTGGTTTTCCATTTCGCAACAAACTGAATTGATCGAGGCTTGCGTTGGAATTCTGACGGAATTTGAGAATGCAATTCAATCATTCGTCTCGAAATTTTCTGCTTTTTTCTCACATCAAATCTTGCAGGTGAATCCTGCATTTATCCTATGCCTTATTTCCAGAATTAGAGAAGTTTCCTCGTGGTGATGCTCAGGTTGGTCCATCATTCTAAAAGAAGTGTCAGTTCGATTCTCTGATGTCGTTGAAGCAAAAACAGTTCTTCCCTGTACTGTACGACCTACGACAGCACAGCGTTCACATGCATGTAAACCTTTGTGACCTTGTGTGTTTTTCAAAAATGAACGAGCGGGTGTATCACAAATAAAACATTTTAAAGTGACATCAAAGTGGCGATTTCCTATATTAAGACCAACAATTTGCAACTTCGTTATCTCTTCAACGAACTGCTCCATAAAAATTGTTGAACTTTTTGGTTTTGTTTCTCCGTAAAATATGGCAATGGGGAAAACGTCGTAAATATCTGGAATATAATGAATTTTTCCTGCAATTACCCAAAATTGTTTATTACTGGATCTCGACATGGGCAGGCCGTCAGCATTTATTTTTAATTCGATTTCTCCTTCATGAATATTTTCATTTATCACACCGACTATTCCCGCTGCTACACCAAAATAAACAAACTCTCCCATATTTCCATTTTGATCTTCCATATTAATAATGTTGTATCTCGCACTCGTAGTCTTTAAAAATGTTTTTGAGCTCTTTGGCAAGGATGGCAATAATCGTGCTTTTAAAATTTTCAGTAATTTATCAAGGCTGTTTTGATTTATATTATTTTCTACTGCCCACTTTCTTAATTCTCCAATTTCTGGCGCTCTGTCTAACTCATTTTCAATCTGCTCTAGAACATCGGAGTCATCACTACTATCATCTCCCTCATCCTCACTCACATCTGAAGAAAAATAATTATCGCTAGTGTCTTCGTCTGTTTCTTCGTCAGTATTTGAATCAAATTCCTCTTCGGTGATTTCTTCAAAAAAGTGATCAGAGTTTTGTTGATCTGCAATAAACAATTTATTTAATAAATATATATCTCGTAAAAAATTAAAGTCAAATTTTGATTAATTACATAAGAAATGAATTTAAGTTTTGCAACATTACTTCAAATTATGAAATTTTTTTAAATTACGTAAAATTAGGTAATATACCTAAATGAAATACAAAAATAATATTAGATGATTTTGTTTAATTGAAATTAGTTTGTAAGGTTAATCTCAATATATAGAAAATATCCACTGCGTTGATTCAAAAGTATTATTTGTTTGAATAATTATATTTAATTTAAACATATTCACTGTTTCGGTTTAAACAAAAATTATGTTTAAAAATTTTATATTTGAATTAAACTTAAAAGTTGACTACAGATAATTTAAAATCAATCACAATTTAGGTTTAATTTAATATATTTTTTAAATATATAATACATTGTTTAAAATTATAATATATTGTTTAAAATTATATATTTTTTACATTAATAATAAATTTTTCTAAATTTTCTCAGTTAATTAAATTCTACACATTTATTTAAAGCAAAAAGTAGTTTTATTTGAATTTTTTAAACTAGATTACTAACAATTTACACAAATTTTTAAAGTTCTCTGCAAAATTTTATTTTCTCTGATATTTTTCTAACCTAATTTTTTAAATTTTCTGCATTTGGTTACATTGTAATTATTTATTATTTTCGAAAATTTTAAATAATGTTTTTAAGCATAGAACTAGAATCTTTAAAAATTTTGTCAATACTAAAGACTTTAAAGTGAAATATATCATTAATTTCTCATACCATGTATACTGGCAACTTCAATTTCATCATCTTGCTCATCCGGTTAAATTTCTGGAGAATGTATATATATTCGTTAGATGGTTGAATATCAGTTGAAGAGGAAGAATCACTATTATTTGAAGATGATAAATTTTCAACTGAATATTTTTTCCTCAAACGAAATTTTTTCATTCTGATGCGAGCTTGGTCAGCCAATTTCCGCTTCTTATTTCTCTCACCATCATCCATTTCAACGATTTCAACTAAAAAAAAATTATTCACATCATACATTGTTATAACATAAAAATATTCTTTAATTCATTTTTGGTATTACTTCTACGATTAGAAATAAACAAAAAATTAAAATAAGTACAATAAGTTTAAAAAATAGTATATTATTATAATGTCAATTCTATAGGTTCATAACCTCAAAAATGATAAATTACACTAAAAGTATATACATATTATTAACACTAAAATTATGTTACATAAATAATAAATAGTTCAAATTTTTATGTGTACTTACTGATAAATAAATATTAATATTCAATTTATAGTTGAAAATCAGTATTTTTCCTTTCTATTCTTTTTTGTCGAAATCTAAATAAACATCTGAAACAGGCAAAGCAAAAAAAGGTCAAATTGAAAAAGTCGAACTCGAAAAGTATCGAACTCGAAAAACTGCCACAGCTCGCTGCTGCCTACGCAGAGGCAGTTGAGATACAATGAGAGTGAGGGAGAGAAAGCATGAATTTAAATTTTCTTACTCCCTCACTCTCATTATATCTCAGCTGCCTGCTCGCTGCAGTAAGCTGTGGCAGAACCTTTATCTTAAAGGCCTTTCTCCAATAGGTTTTAAAAAGTGTGCGAATGACTGCGTTGCGTTGATTTTAGCATGTGTTGCTATAGCAACCGACGCAAACGCAGTCATTCGCACACTTTTTAAAACCTATTGGAGAAAGGCCTTAAAAAAATATAGAAGAGCTCACCTCACGTACACGTGTTAAATAAAAGCCTAAGAGATAGAGCTGTTCAACTTTATTGGCTAATATATTAAAAGTACTAAAAATTATGCTAAAATCATATACAGATATACTTACATAAATAATTCAAGTTTTTTAGGTGATACTTACTGATAAACAAATATTAATATAATATTATTATTAATTTTTGTCATTCAAATAATTCACATTTCTGTTGCACGTATAATAAATCTTCAAGATTCGAAGGTTATGTTGCGTATACGTTTAATATTAGGGACCCTATAGGAACTGACTGGAACCATTATAGGGGGTTTATTTCGCGTGCCACAATTAAGTTATCTGGGAAACGGTTTCGAACCACATTGGGGCCCAAATAGCATCATGATATAATTTTATTGTTCAGGAAAACTATTGTGGGCCATACAAACGCCCTAATAATATCAGGCACTATCATGGCAATTTCTACACGGGTTTTACAAATTTAAAAATAAGTACGACGTCAATATTTTTACCTCAGCTCACCTACAAGATGTTCTAAGTATTGCCAATATTTTATTTTGACAATTGGCAATGCCATAGTGTAAGTTATCTTTTAATGCAAAAAAGATTAAAAATCAAAATTTTACTGTTTCAGTATTTTGTCTCGCATTTGCATGAAAATAAATTTAAAAAAATCAAACTAAAATTTGTAATTCTTCCTTATTAATGTCTTAGCAAAAATTGACTTTGATTTTCGTCAATTTAGTTAATAAAAAATTAAGTATTTACATTTACCCCGAGAATTCGAAAACTCTGGGTAAATGTAAACAGAACTTGAACTACATTTTAAAAGAAAATAATTGAATAAATTTGCTTCTATTTCACAATTTCATTACTTTGGCATTGTAAAATTACATAAAAAAGGAAATTAGGACTTCTTTCATATATATACCTCCTTCGTGTTAGTCAGTTTTTTATTTCATAGTTTATGTTTGACCGCTATATTGGATCCACCATTTTGAAATTAAAAAAATCGATTTTAGATTCTTATATTCAGCAACCTTAACCCCTTGACTGCCGATGGCAAAGATCTTTGCCATTTCGGACTTTGCTCTGACTGCCGGAAAACTGAAATCTTTGCCATGATAAAAATTGATGTAAAAAAGTCAAAAATGGCTGAAAATTAAAAATAGAATGATTTATAAAAAGTCAACGCTATGCAAAATGCGACGCACGTTTCTGTTTTTAAATTCAATGAATTATAAAAATGTTATAAATTTTTTAAAACAACACTTTTGGCAAATTTTTCAAAATCTTTGCCATGGACAATACAATGCATTTTTATTTTAAAAATGTCTAAAATCGCCTGAAATCTATTACTTGAAGGTTTTCGGGGTCACTGATTACGAATCTGATGTCAGTTTTTCAAAATTCAAAATGGCGGATCCAATATGGCGGACGACTTTTTAAAAAATTGATCCAAATTACCTGAAATTTGTTACTCAGGGGTTTTCGAGGTCGCTGATTACGAATATGATGATGATTTTTCAAAATCCAAAATGGCGGATCCAATATGGCAGACATTTTTTTTTAAATTTTGGATTCGCTTGAAAATTATCATTCGGGGGTTTTCGGGGTCGCTGATGACGAATCCGATGTCAGTTTTTCAAAATTCAAAATTGCGGATCCAATATGCCATACCGTGGAGATCCATTTCACCCATGAACTTATTGGAAAGGTGAAATGCGTTAGGACATTTCAATGGAATTTCAATTTTTGCACTTTCTTTATAGCTGTTCTATGAAACCGGCATTTGTAAAATTTGTTCTGCTTTTATGATAAAAACAAAATTTTTTTAAAAAAATGTCTGCCATATTGGACTCGACATTTTGAATTTTTAAAAACAGACATCCGATTCGTCATCAGCGACCCCGAAAACCCCCGAGTGATAATTTTCAAGAAAATACAAAATTTAAAAAAAAATATCCGATATAATGGATCCTCCATTTTGAATTTTGAAAAACTGACATAGAAATAGTCATCAGCGACCCCAAAAATCTGCGAGTGACAAGTTTTAAGCGAATCCATAATTAAAAAAAACGTATACCATATTGGATCCGCAATTTTTAATTTTTAAAAACTGACATCGGATTCATCATCAGCGACCCCGAAAACTTCCTAATGATAATTTTCAAGCGAATACAAAATTTAAAAAAAATGTCCGCCATATTGGATCCGCCATTTTGAATATTTAAAATCTGGCATCAAATTCGTAATCAGCAACCTCAAAAACCTCAGAGTAACAATTTTCAGGCAAATTGAATCAGTTTTTAAAAATGATGTCCGCCATATTGGATCCGCCATTTTGAATTTTGAAAAACCGACATCAGATTCGTAATCAGCGACCCCAAAAACCCCCGAGTAACAAATTTCAGGTAATTTGGATTAATTTTTAAAAAGCCGTTCGCCATATTGGATCCGCCATTTTGAATTTTCAAATACCGACATCAGATTCGTAATCAGCGACCCCGAAAACCCCTGAGTAACAAGTTTCAGACAAATTGGACGATTTTTTATTTTTGGCATTCTAGGCACATTTAGTGTTTTTTAGCCGGCAGTTAAGGGGTTAATGATAAATCGTCCAAACGCCCGTCCTGACGGAAGGACGTTCCGAAAAAAAGGCTTTTAAAAAAAGGGAATTCAACTTTTCTTTTCTGGCACTCCTTGGGATTAATATAGACGAAGAGACGAAAAAATCCATATTTTTGACTTTTTAAAATAATAATTTAAACCATTTTTCAAAGCCTTCAAACTTGCTATGTTTTTAAACAGTGAAAAAAACATTTTTTCGTAAATTCAATGTAAAATCCCCAAAAATCAATATTTGTTGACCGGACAAGTCTCTTTCTCTTCAGAAACGTTCAAAGAATGAAACCTAATTGTTCAATTAAAAAAAAATTTATTTTTATTATTGTTCAGTATATCTGAGTATAGACTCAGGCGTGAGTCCCCTCGAAATTGCTCTATAAAATTAATATGGAAGCAGATAAATATAAAACTAAATATATCGTTGGAAAGGTAATGAAACAAGCTTTCAAATAATGTAAATATCAAGTCTTTAAATTTATAAACCTGGGCTAGGTAGTCTAGCGAAAAGCGTCCTGCCGGCAGGACCGGGCTTCGTCATTCTGTGACTAAAAATTATGTGAATTTTTGGAACATGTAACTTCTTCAAACTTCCCAGCCCTTAGTTTTGAACTTACAAGCTCGATATTTATATGCGCTGAAAGCTTGATTCGTTACCTTTCCAATGATATATTTCATTTTTTATTTATCTGAATCCATGTTAGTTTTCTTTAGTGATTTCGGAGGGACTCACCTGAGTCTTTTTTGTCCTGCCGGAAGGACGTTGGACGATCTATCATTAAAAACTTCTTTTTACCAAGTTAAATGAAAATCTATTAAAATTTGTTCAATACTAGTTATTCAAGTTTTTACATTACTAATTTTGTAATGGTTGATTGTTTATTTATATGATACATATCAGTCAACTGGTTGATTTAGTATACATCTACAAAGAATTTTTTTTCAGTTTTTTCATCCCTTAAAAAAGTAGTATGCTTGAAATAACTTGTTTCTTAAACCTCGCTTAACTACAGTGGTTTTTACATTTACCCCGAATTTTAGGAAAATTTCAAAATCTCGGGGTAAATGTAAACAGTCAGTTTTAGGCGATTCAGGTGCATCAATATTTTTTTGTACCTTTACAATTTTTCTAGGGAAGTAAAGTAACAAGTTCATGCAAAAGAAATCCGTCCGTTTTACTTTTTAACAAAAAAAATTAATGTTTTTGGTGGAAAATAGATGTTCCGTTTACATTTACCCCAAATGACCCTACATAAAAAAATAATAACATTTTAGAATTATTTTTAACATTTTGGAGAAAAACATCATGTTCAAAATTTTCAATAAAAATTCTTCAAAAAATAAAAAATTTTTTTTTAAATTATAAAAAATCTTTTTAGAAATTCAATTATTTTTGAAGAATTATATCGAGGCGCGCGAAGAAAGGTCGTCGCGCTCCGACAATAATTGTGCGCAAGTAGCTCGCTTCGCTCGCAGTGCGGCCCTTAACATCATGATCTACTAGAATTTTTTATATAGCTTATGCCTTTTTCTTTCGTAAAATGTTGTTTTCTTCTCCGCTGTTGGTATTATATATTTCATAAAAGCTTTTTTTCTTAAAGTTACTACGACTTTAAGGATTACATTCTCGTCACATATATTATTCATTGCTGTTGATTACGAGATTAATTAAGGTTAATTTTAATTTTTGGGATCGTAGATTACGAATGCGAAATTATTTTTGATTACTACTTTTCTTTGTAGAAACATGGTTAGCTGAAGAAATTCCAAATTTTAAATAATTTAGTACCAATATTGGTGATTAATCGTATTTTGGTTCTCTTTTAATACCGTAATCAGGTCTACTTTAGATCCTTTATTTAACAGTGGAGTTAGTAAATAACGATTATCTGTTTAAACATTTGTTAAATTGTTAAATCTTTAAAATCTTTGGGGTCGTCCATAATACACCCCAATGGGAAGTAAACGATTAGTTCAATAATGGGCCATGCTTGGCGAACTCCGTTCCATTATTGGAACATTAATGGCAACCATCATTGGACCACCAATGGTTTAAACTTGGGATGATCACGCTACTGCCAATGATCGGTAGCCAAGCATCGGGCCAATATTAGTTGCCAAGGAATTGCCAAGGAAACAAAATCGATTTTCAAAAGCTTGATTTTTTATTGGCAGCCAACAAAAAACCAAGGTTTTGAAAATTGATTTTTTTTAATTATTAAATAAAATTTATTTTTAAAAAATATATTTTTCAAAAATTTATTTTAAAAAAATATATTTTTCAAAAATATATTTTTTTTTAAATTAATAGAACATATTAATTTAATTTTTCACCCCTGGTAAAACAAAGGTGAAAGACTGATAAAAATTCCCTCACCGTATCTCACAGTGGAGGGATAACTGTAAATGTCTTTGCGAGAGAGAAGCAGTACCTGCTTCTCTATATAAGTACCTTATATAGAGCCAGTGAAACAGGTCACAAGCGAGAAGAAATCACTAGCATGCACTCTGGCGGCGCTTGTCGGAAGTGGCGCAACGTTGGTTGCCAAGCGCTGTGTCGATAATGTCAGGATATGCATGCGCGCCAGAAAACAGTTTCGACAAGCGCCGACAGAGTGCATGCTAGTGATTTCTTCTCGCTTGTGACCTGTTACACTGGCTCTATAAGTACCTGCTCCTCTCTCGCAAAGACATTCACAGTTATCCTTCCACTGTGAGATACGGTGAGGGAATTTTTATCAGTCTTTCACCTTTGTTTTACCAGAGGTGAAAAATTAAATTAATACGTTCTATTAATTTAAAAAAATATATATTTTTGAAAAATATATTTTTTTAAAATAAATTTTTGAAAAATATATTTTTTTAAAATAAATTTTTGAAAAATATATTTTTTAAAAATAAATTTTAATTAATAATTAAAAAAAATCAATTTTCAAAACCTTGGTTTTTTGTTGGCTGCCAATAAAAAATCAAGCTTTTGAAAATCGATTTTGTTTCCTTGGCAATTCCTTGGCAACTAATATTGGCCCGATGCTTGGTTACCGATCATTGGCAGTAGCGTGATAATCCTAAGTTTAAACCATTGGTGGTCCAATGATGGTTGCCAATTGTTTTGCCAAGAAAAAACCATTGGGCACCAAGCATGGCCCATTATTGAACCAATCGTTACCATTGGCAACTTCCCGTTGGGACGTAGCCAGATTAGAAAGCATGGGGTCAAAAAGTGACAAAAATAAAGCTACGTAGTTTATGTGGACACCTTTGTTATTTTATTTAGAAAAAAATATAATTCATTTTGATACGCCATTTAAAATTTTTTAAAACCGACACTGTTTTCGTAATAAACAAACCTAAAAATGCAATATATAGTAAATTTTAAGCAAATTAAATCTAATTTTAAAAAAGTCCTCTATCATATTGAATCCACCTACTTTTATTGCACATACTTATAAGCAATACAGTAAATATTGTTCTTAAAAGATTCTCCCTACAGCAGATTACAAAAATGATGACTTCGAAAGACCTTATGACAGGTATACAATGAAAACTTACTTTACTTTAGTTAATAAAAAATTAATAATTAAAAATTGAAAATATCGGTAATTAATTTAGAGATGAAGTTTAGTTCAAAATTGTAGAATGATTGAATTTTGGAAGGGTTGTAGTTATAATTTTTAGAAATTTATTAATAAATTTTAGAAGTTACAATTTTTTTAATTTTATTTCCTGTGAAAAAAGAAATAAGAAGTATTGAAATATTTATTTAGAAAAATTATTCAAGTTTTTATCAATTGAATTTAGAAATCAGTGAAGAATCAGGGAAATACAAAATAAAATTTTTTGTGACAACAATGTATTAAGTAAACGACTTTTTTTCTATTCTTAATCGACTAAAGCGATTTTTTTGTTTCGTTAAAGTCGATTCGAGGCCTGCGTTCGTTAATTATTATATTTTCAGATTTATGAAATTTTAAAGATTATGGTTTAAAAGTTTAATTGATAAATAAATACAGTTTTAAGAAGAAGAAAAAATTATATTCTCTTGATCTATAAACACTGTGGTTAAAATTTAATTGTTTCGGAAAATTTGAATATCTCGAGAATGCTTAATATTCTACGTTTACGAGGGGACTGGCACGCATCCAATTGTACGAATTACACGAATCACAACTCGTACACAATAAACATTAGACGTAATATGAAACTTTCTATTCTATTTTAAAATTTTACTGCACGTATTAAATTAGTTGATAATTATATAAATGCATGACTATATGGTCTTTAAAGGTGAAAATTAAGCTAATTTGGAAAAATAAAAAATTAAGTGATTAATGTTCATTTTCTATGACATAAATTCTATTTTTCTTTGACACATATTCTATAAGTATTATTTAAGGGGTTACATCTAGTTAGAATTTTCAAAAAATCGATTTTTTTATTTCATTTTCGTAATGTACATGTATTCAAGTAAACACTCTGAAAATTTCAAGTCAATCCGCCGGTTATTTTTGAAGTTACACGCATAATAATTGTAACGACGCGTCAGAGCTTTTGTTTTTCCCTTTTGTTAATGTTCCCTTCTGATGTAATCAGATGCTTAAAGTGACAGTGTATTAGTATAGATTCTTCACCTACACTGTAAATGTACATTTTTCATTCACAAAAAATTTTTTTTAACTCTGTGCAAAATGCTTTTGAAACTTTAACCTTGTTTTTCTCAAAACTGTGTTTTGAAAGTCAGTGACCAAGATTTCTCGGAAATAACTGAACCGATTAGTCTTAAATTCTTATACAGGCTTCTGATCTATATTTTCTAGTACTTAATTGAAGCTTTTTTATTACCGATAACCATTTTTTTATAAACAAATTAAGGCCAAAATTATGGCAAAAAATAGATTTTTTTGAGAAGCAGCCATTTTATCCAAAAATTTTTTTTGCTTATTCCTTCGATTAATTACAAGATTATACATTACTTTAACGAAATCCGTTTGGTTTTTTATTTCAAATGATTCACTTTAGAGAAATAGTGGTCACAGCAAAACGCAGTTTTTGGGAGGGGTTCCTGGAGATCTGCTTTAGGGCTCCTAACTCCTAACTAGATTTACTCACGAGTGCCATACGAAATTTTTTGCAACACTAAAACAACTAAACTTGCAGCAATATTGCCAATATTACTGTAAGTTTAGTTGTAGTGGGGGAACTGTTAAATAAAGTTTTCTAGAAGCTAAAATAAAAAAATGTGATTGTAAATTGTTAATTAAAAGCTTTATTTCATTGTTGCTTATCAAACAGCACGGAGAAAAATGGAGTTTGAAAAACTGGGAGTCAATAATGAAAAAACTGTACTCACAAGTAACACTACCCAATCATGAATCGCGGATCGCATTCTATTATGGATCATTTTTTAGATAATCGAAAAATATTTGATACGTATTTTTTTATTTCGGCTGACATGCAATTTTAGGGGTTGAAAATGGGGGTTGAAAATACCGATTTTTATGTAATGTGTAAGGATCATATGTGTAAAACAGTAGAAATATTAAGATAATTAATAATACAATAAAAGCATAATGTAAAACTATGATTCTTATAAGATACCAGTTTTTAAAATTCTAAAACAATAATTGTTTAAACAATAATTGTTTAAACAATAATTGTTTAAAAAAGGAAATTGCACAAGAAAATAATAGCGCCATGAAATTTACTATAAGTACATAAATCTAATTAAATTTATTTTCAAAATACAAATTGTTATAAAAAAATTAATAAACAAAACTGGCCTAAACTGTTATTGACGCATATTTGCGCAACTTCAAAAAAATGATTCAAAACTTCTTAAAAATCTCTGAAACTGGTTACTCGGAGGTTTTCGGGGTCGCTGATCACGAATCTGACATCAGTTTTTCAAAATTCAAAATGTCGGATCCAATATGGCGGACGACTATTTTAAAATATGATCTAATTTGCCTGGAAATCGTTACTCAAGGGTTTTCGGTGTCGCTGATTACGAATCTGCCATCAGTTTTTTAAAATTCAAAATGGCGGATCCAATATGGCGGACAATTTTTCAACAATTCTTTCAATTCGATTGAAATTGGTTACTCGGGGGTTTTTGGGGTCGCTGAGTACGAATTTGGTGTTAGTTTTTCAAAATTCAGAATAGCAGATCCAATGTGACGAAAGATTTGTTTAAAAATTCATCCGATATGTCTACAAATCGTTCTCGGGGGTTTTGGAAGTCGTTGATTACGAATTCGAGGTTCATTTTTTAAAATGCAAAATTGGATCCGCCATTTGGAATTTTAAAAAATTGATGTCAGATTTGTAATTAGCGACCCCGAAACCCCCAGTTTCAAACAAACCCATACAAATTTTTTTCAACACACTTTTGGTCAAAACAGTGGAAATCTCGTTGACAGCCAAAGGGTTAACCTTTAAACCAGTTTAATTCTTGAACTGTTATTTTTATGTATTAGGAAAAAGTGTTGTAAGTTAAGAAAAGACGAGAATTTTATTTTGTTTCAAATCAATTTTTGTTATTATTGTCTGTTTCCTTAAAAGTTAATAGTCTTTGAAAATAGAAATTGTAACTCTATTATAAAAAATAGTTATAAAAACACAAAAATGTTTCAATTTACTCGTTCTCTGCCGTACCCGAGAATAACCAACTTGGAGGTGGCGAGTGTATATTCCCTTCTTTTTTTTAAATTTTTTGGGGTTTTTTGTTGTTTTTTTAATTTTTTGTGGTTTTTTTATTTTTAACTGGGAGGTGGCGAGTGTATATTCCCTTCTTTTTTTAAAATTTTTTTTTTGTTTTTTGTTTTTTTTTTCTTGTTTTTTTAATTTTTTGGGGTTTTTTGTTGTTTTTAAAATTTTTTTGTTTTATTTGTTTTTTTTATTTTTTGTGGTTTTTTGCGAAATATATTAAAATTTTAATAAGTCGGCTTTAAAAATATATTGAATTGTCAGCAGAATTGTCAGTTTTTAAATTATTACTTATAATTTTGACAATAATGAGGAGAACTTTCGTTTCTTGGGTCGAAAAAGTGTTAAAAACACATAAATTTGGTACACCAGGCACATCTAAAAAAAGCATTGTCTCCACAATAATGACAAACGGTGTCGCAGCTTTTAAAGCAATAAGCAACAGGTGTATCGCATTTAGGCGGTTTTTCCAAAATGTAACCACTTTTGTACCATCCATACTTAAAGAGGTTAATTAATCTTGGAGATGATAACTGGTTGTGTGTTACAGACTGCAGTTTCAAGATGTTATTTCTCAAATGCAAATTCACCTCAAAGTCATAAAGGATTACTGAATCGGAAAAATGTTTAACGAAGTTTTTCCAAGGTCTAAAGCCGTAAACATCAAGGAGTTGTATTTGACCTGTTGTTCCTGCAGGGATTGTTAAAATTTTCACTTTTTTTCCACGAGTATCAACTTTTTCCAAATTTTTTTTGTTTGTCCCGTCCAAGAATCTAATAAAAGCATTGATTTTTTATCAACATTGGGTAAATAAACATCTTTAAACCACTGCCCTGCTAATTGAGATGACAATTTACCGGATGTCGAAGGAAGTACAACTATGTTGTCGGCTTTATATATATTTTTCTGAACTATTGGTCCGAATTCTCCACCTTTCTCTTGCAAAACAATAAATAAAGGGGACTTCAATAGTCCACTAGCTGTCACAGTAGATTGGATGGTATAACTATGGGTTAAAGAGTTCATGGATTGTGCAATACATTCAATTTTCACATCACCTTTAAACGACAATGTTCTCCCACTATGAGTTTTCAAATTAAAACCTGATTGGTCTGAATTGCAAACATTATCGGCTCCAAATAAGGGGCCATTCATTAATTACGTAAGGATGATTTTAGTCAATTTTGACCCCCCATCCCTTATGTAAGGATACATAAGATTTTTCGGATCACCCTCTCCCCCTTCTTACGTAAGATTTTACCACGAGCTTGCCTAACAAGCGACGAATAATGAAATATCGTTAAAAACGGTTTGGGGATACTTTTTTGAAAGTCGAAATTTCATGTTTTTCAAAAAACGCCTAAATCTTATTTACAGTCGTTCAAAAGATGAGTGGCCACCTTGGGGACCCATACCCTAATTAATTAAGCATTATTAATAAACAAATAAGTAATAGAATTGTTTATCTTATAGGCAATTCTTTATTTTTTATGCAGTTTACTAATAAAACCTTTTTCAACATATTTCATTCTAAAGTTAAAAAAAATGAAATAACACCTTTAAATTATTTAAACAATTTTAATTAACAAATGCCTTATATTGTTAATTTTTACAAGGAAGTCATCATTTTTTACACAAGATCATTTTAATAGAACCAACTTACATTTAAAAGTAGTAGAATAAAAATATAACAATTCAATAATCGATTATTTAAACAATATTAATTAACAAATACTAAAAAATATCAATTTCAATATTTAACCCGAGATTTAACCTATTAAGAGGGCAGTTTGGGTCTTTTGCACGTATTTTGAAGAATTTTTTTTCATAATGAAATTTATTTAAACATTTTAAAATTTTTACATATTATTACATATATATTCTGCCCAACAACGGAAAAAGACACATAAGCGACATTTTGGTGAAAAATAAGTTTTTGGTATTAATGGATTCGTAATCAAAAACTGCATCTAACTATCGTAATTAAAATAAAAAATTTAAATTATTTATAGTAAAAAATTAATATTAAAAATATTGGAATTCGCAAAAAATGAGAAATTGCAATGGAAAAAGACACATGAGGTACTTTGCGTAGTCCAGAATCTGTAAAAAGCATGAACTACGTCACAAGATACAGTGTGAAAATGCACACAAAGTCGTTTGCGTTCTTTTTCCATTGTAAATCCTGCCGAGCTGGGCTTCGTTTGTGAAACCACACACAGAAAAAAACTGAACTCAAAATGAGTCGGAAAAGTGACTCATTATGAGCTGCAACAAAAATGAGTAGGGCAGATGGCGCCACGTTCTATGTCATTTAACATGGACTCATTTTGAGTTGCAACAAAAATGAGTCCAAGTTTTTTCTGTGCATCGGCAAGGGCGCATATGTATTTTTTTAGTTTGTAAACTCAGTGAGTAGAGCAAAGATGTCCAGCGGAAACTATACGCAAGCGACATGGGTTTAACTCGGAACTGTGTTTTGAGAACGTTTGGAAATAAACTATACTTTCACTGTGCGTTGCGTATGTTTCTTCGCTGGACATATTTGCTCTGCTCGATGACTTTACAACGAAAAAATCCGCAAGCGACGTTGTGTTCTTTTTACGTTGTATTTGCGATAAAAAAAACTTCACAAGTGCATTTATTAACAGAGATTGTTTAAATAATTAATTTTTTTTACACAATTAGAAAAAGCACATGCTATTTACCTTAGTAAGGATATTTTTATTCATGAAAAATGAGCTCTAAATGAAGTTTTTAACGCAAACGGTTTTTCTCAAATATCTCCGTTGGACCTATTTGGCGCTTATGTGTCTTTTTTCGCTGTAGGGCAGTATTAAACTAATTAAAAAAAATTTTCTATATTTTTTTGTTAATAGCGATGAAATGGCGACTTGAACAAAAATCTGGTTGACATGATATCTTCATTTAGAACAGACGTAATTAAAAAATTCAACAGATTATTAAAATATAGGTAAGTGGTTACAGCCTGAACTAAAATAAAAAAATTTCATTGAAAAATAACAAAATGGAAGAGTTTTTACTTTTTTAATCCTTCTTTTGCAACTAAAATTACTTTAAAAACAGGTTAAAAATTATTTAAAAATTACGATTTTAGTTCAGGCTGCAACCACTTACCTATATTTTAATAATCCGTTTGAATTTTTTGATTCCGTCTGTTCTGACTGGAGATATCATGTCAACCAGATTTTCGAGATTTTTTTTTCAAGTCTCCATTTCATCGCTAGGGGCCGTTCATAAACCACGTAGCCCCATTTTTTGGGAATTTTGACCCCTCCCCTCCCCCATGAAGTACGCTATTACATGTATTAGCGCCATTTTTTCCGTCGTAATCAATTGCTTGACCCCCCTCCCCTTCAAGAGGCTACGTGGTTTATGGATGGCCCCCTACAAACAACAAAAAATATAGAAATTTTTTTTTAATTAGTTTAATATATGTGTAATAATATGTAAAAATTTAAAAATGCTTAAATAAATTTCACTATGAAAAAAAAATTCTTCGAAATACGTGCAAAAGACCCAGACTGCCCCTTTAAGTCTTATGAAGAAACCAATCATTATGCATTAAAAAATTAAAACTTGGATTAACAGGCAAACTTAAAAAAGAGGTTTTTTGTTTATAATTTCCAATTTTTTAACAATAATTGTTGAAACAAATTAATAAAAACATTTTATTTCTAAAAACTTGTCGACAATCGATTCTGTGCAAAAAATTAAGAAATTTTAGTACCTTTGGATTGTTTTTTTATCCAAGTCGTATTTTGTTCACAAAATTGTTTTAAATAAATTAATTATGCTGCATAAATGGTATTTCATTCCAAGGATAAAGAAATGGATTTAAAGTAAAATTAACAATTAGATTCATAGGCAAATTGTAAAAATTATATACCTGTTTTTTGTTTTTAATTTCCAATTGCATTTGCTTGGGATGAAACACCATATTTATTCAGCATAATTTGTTTAAAACAATTTTGTGAACAAAATACGACTTGGACAAAAAAATGACTCAAACTAAAATTACTTAATTTTTTGCACAGAATCGATTCGCGTTAACAGTTTTCAAAAATTGTTAAATGTTTATTAATTTGTTTAAGTAATTGCAAATTAAAAGCAAAAAAACAGGTATTTCTTCTATCCAATATGCCTATGAATCCAATTGTTTGTTAATTTTAATCCTATACGATAAATAATTATATTATTTATTTTTTTATATTAAAAATGCTTAATTAATTAAGCAAATTAATTGATTGAGTGAAGTCTGTTTATAAATTCGCTTCCGGGCGAATGTCGACTTTAAGTATAAAATATTACGTAAGAATGGCTTTGAACCCCCATCCCCCCGACGTAAGGCCATGTAGAGATTTTCAAAACCTCCCCCTCCCCTAAAAACCCTTACGTAATTAATGAATGGCCCCTAACGATATTTGTTCTCTAACATTGTGAACATAATCATTTGCCTTTTTCTTTAAGGCATCATTGTCTGTTAACTGTTTTGTAGTGATAAATTTGTTAACTTTTCGAGGTACAATCTTGTGCTGTATTTTAAAATTGTAAACCCATTTAGTGGAAGTTGTAAACAGGTTATGAGATAAATTTACTTCACTCCTCGCCTTAAATGCCCATCTTCTTATGTCCGCATAATGAATTGGCAATGACTTTTCATGTGCCTTTTGAAATTCATTCAAAACGTACTCGCATATTTTTGATAATTTCTCGACTCTGTTTCCACCTTCTTCAACTTGCTTTTCCCATTCGTAAAGTACTGAATTATGCTTCAGTTTCTTAAATCTACTTTGCACAGTTTAAAACTTCATTTTTCCAAGTTTTCCAGACTTCCAATACTGAACAGCTCTTTTTTTATACTCAAAATCTATACTTACTTTGGTTTTTTCATTATTCTCATTAACAATTATTTCACAGTTTTCTTCAAAGTTTTCGTCAACTGTGACTGAATCAAGTATTATACTGTCGTCTTCATAACACAATGTTGAAAAGGTTTCAAAATTCAGTCTAGCATCTGCAGCATCTCTTATAATGTTGTCTAACTGTTCTGCAAAGAGTTTTTCATCGTCAGTTACAATAGATTCATAATCATTAAGTTCAACATTCAAATGATCGTGCAACAAACGCATAATATTCTTTGGATTTATCATTTTTATTACACAAGTGTAACGAAAAAGCTGTCAAAATCAATAAAGTCCTAAAAAGGATTGATTGTAATTTTTTATTTTCTTTTTATAATTCTTGTATAAAGAAAGTTCAAGTATTAAAAAATTTAAACTTAAGGAAAAGAGTTTACAAAAATTGAACTACATAAAAGTAGGGTCTAATTGTATTAGAATTAGATATTTGAGAGTTGACTATTGGAAAACAATCTAAATATTCAAATACACCATTGTCAGATATTCGTGCCATTTCTCTTGGAAGGAAAATGTGTTTATAACAGAGAGACAAATTAACCATCTTGAGAAATCCCTTCCTTATCCGGTGCGAAATGAATAAATATGGCAACCTAACCCATAAATTAAATACGTAAAATGTCACAAATATAAGTTACACTTTTTGAACCTCTGAATTTGACTCTCCAGTTTTCTCAGTGTATTTAAAATAAATTTAACATAAATCTTGTTTGATAAAAATAATTCTGTCCGGTATAATCTTTTTTTTAACATACCCGAGTCGAAATTTAAGCCCTACTTTCACCCTGAATTTTCAGGGTCTGTTGAGTGTTAGGAGTAGTACCTGTGTAGAAAAATTTCGGGGGAGTCTGGAGTCCAGTGATTGCCCCAACTAGATGCATCTGGACGGTCTAACTGTATGCTATATGGGATTTTTCTGGACGGTCTAATTTAGAGTGTCTAACTGTATGCTGTATGGGATTTTTCTGGACGGTCTAATTTAGACTTTCTAACTGTATGCTATATGGGACTTTATTGGCATCACTAGAATTTAAAATTTTTAAAGTACAAATCACAGTACAATCAAGACTTTAGTGCCCGTTTTGTCGGTCTTCTTTGAATTTATACATGGATTGTCACTTTATAATTCAATGGAATAATTTAGTCAATCTAAAGAATCGTTTAAAAATAAATATTGTAGGTTTATATAAATTATTATAAATAAAATTTTCAATGAATTTAATTAAAAATTCTAAAGAACTTAGATTTTTGAAAAAAGCCTAATAATTCAAATTCTCCTAAAATTAGATAAATTTTTTAACATATTGTATTTAATTAATTATTAAAAATAATTTATCTGTAGAAGAATTTTAGTTAAAAACACTATAAACAATTGAGTGTTGGAGAAGTTACAGATTATTGTAGAAATTTAATTATTTTCAAAAGTAACAAAATTCTGCACAGAAATTCAATTATGTTCAAAAATTTTTTTAAATTCTTATCAAAATTTGAATTATCTTTATAAATAATAAAATCGTTCTCTGAAATTCAATTATTTTCCAAATTTTTAACAAGATTCTTGGCAAAATAAAATGTGAGCAAAAATTTAATTACTTTCATAAATATAAAACCTTTCACAAAAATTCAATAAGTATTTACAAATTTTTTATAAGTTTCTTCTCAATAATTCAATTATTTTTATAAATAATAAAATTCTCAGAAATTTTTTATTATTAAAAATTTCTTAGTTAATCTCAGAATTTTTTAATTATTTTTAATACAATTTTAATCGAATTCTTCGAAAAGTGTATAATTATACTTAAGAATTCTATTGAAATTCGTCATAAGAATTCAATTATTTAAAAAATTTTTGATAAAACTGAAAGTAATACTTTAAAAAATTGTTAAATGATTATAATTGTAGTGAGAATTATTTATTTAAATATTCATATATAATAATTAAAAGAATTCGGGATTATTATGTGTAATAATTTTAGTCATAGTTTTCACTTCGTCCTTATAAGCAACAGAATATATGACACTGGCATTGATATAGTAAATTAGGAGAGTTCACACCCAGACTTCAGTGGACGTGCGGTTTAAATGCTTCGAGTCGGGTCATCAAGGGTGGGGGCGTGAGTTCGATCCCACATGCGAGCGGATATTTTTCATTGTAAGTGTTATATAAAATAATAAAATTACTATATTTAATCTGTATAAGTGTTATAAATTAAAATTGTAAACATGTTTGTAAATAATGTTAAAGGTCTGTTAAAGAATGAATTTAAAAAATGTACCAATTTACGCAAATTGTTTTTTTATTAAAATTATTTTTCAATATTACTATTTTAAATGATATTTACTACCAGTGCATTATATTATTTATTTAAAAATAATATAATTATTATAATAATAAGTTATTGTCATTGAATACATATACACACACATATATATGAATAACAATAATATTTATTATTATTAATAATTCATATTTTCACATTACATTGAATAAACGTGATTAGACCCTACTTTGACTCCCAAAACAGGCGGAAATTTGCCAATCTTCCATTTGGAGTAGCAAAGGAGGGTCTACTTCTAAGAAACCTATACCCCAATGGAAAATGCACCACGGGCGCAGTACTATACCAGCGTTGGCAGTATCGGGGCTACACTGAATTTTAGTACTGGTGCAATACAGATATAACGTCGGCATGTAGACGATGTTCTGTACTGACAATCGGTACTAATTCAGTACTGGCGTCAATGCAGAATGTTAGTGTTGCGGTAGTACAGGTGAATACGTATTTTTAGTGTCACGCCGATGTTACTTTTATTTTTATAAAAAAAATTTATAAATTAAAAAAAAAAGAATTTCATGCTATTCTCATGTCATGTATGCTTGGAATGTTAATACCTGTCGAAGAAAATTTGTTTTTCTATTTACCTGAATATTTACCATCATGAGGTCTCGAACGCAAGACGCTGCTAGGAGCGGATGCTCTACCAACTGCGCCACGGAGGCTCATGAATGGAAAGTTAGAATATACATACATACGAAGGAAGTATGAAAATATGCTCTGTAACTTGAAAGTGGGATATTGTAATTGCAACAATAGTATATTATAATATACATTATATTTAATATATATTACAGAAGAATATTAAAATATAAGGAATCAATTAAAAATTAATTTTTAAATGAAAGATTAGTGTAATAAATTTAAGCTTAATGAATAAAATTCCTAAATTTTTATATAAAATTTATATTCTAACTTTTCATTTAAATAAACAGATTTTACAAAATTATTTGCCAAATTAGTTTATTAAAAAAATTTACCATTATGAATAACAATATAATGCCAAATGGAAAAATAAGTACCGAATAATTAAATTACACCATTAAAACAAAAACGAGACTTTTATACATAAGAACATTATTTAAATATTTACCAGAAGAATAATAAAACAATAAAAAATATTTCAAGATACAGTAAAAAATGCTTCATGTCAATCATACTCAAAATTTAGATTTGCATATAATTAAAAAATGACAAAAAAGTGATGTTACTTTTTGTGAAATGTGAATGAAAACAATAACAACCTAACAAGATGGTTGGTTTTACCAAGAAGCTTGTGTTAATTTTATTAAATTTGTTTAACTTGTCCAATGTAGTTCGCTTTACCAGCTCTCACTATATAGTTATCAAAATCAAGTACAAAGTAAATTCAGCAAAAGTCATTTTAACCATCTTAAAAAATAAAAAGTATATTCAACTTCACAATTTTAATTCATTCTACTAAAACTTTAGTTAATATAAGAATATGACTACAAATATTTTAAATAGCGATAAATTATTAATTTAGTATTGAATTTTTTTTTCAATGAATAATTAACAAAAAAAATTATTCAACTTGTGAATTTTGAAATTAAGTTCTTAAAAACATATTTACAGTACTAAGCCAAAGTATTATTGCCATGATTTGGCATTACTATGGCGAAAACATTTATTCTGTACTGCGCCAAGATTTACCTGACAAGGTTTGGCATAACTATGGCGGAACCATTTATTCTGTCTTGCGCCAAGATTACCCTGCCAAGACTTGGCAAAATGCTGGAAGAACAAATGGTTCTGTACTGCGCCATTTGTCACTGTTGGCATTGTACAGAGATTTCCCATTGGGACCGTACTTTTAAACCTCGTAGACCCTACTTTCATACTCCTAGACCCTACATTCTAAAAAAAATTTTTAATTATTTTTTAATGCATTACTTGAAACACTGCCAATGCAAAAAGTACTCCAAATTCATAAATACTGATGTGTTTTATAGCGTCTATTACTTTTACTCATCCCAAGTGCTTCTTCGGAATCTGAACAAATCTTCAAATTTTTCATTTTCTAATTGTAGGGTCTAGAAGTATGAAAGTAGGGTCTACGAGGTTTAAAAGTGCGGTATAGGTTTCTTAGAAGTAGACCCTCCTTTGCTTCTCCAAATGGAAGATTGGCAAATTTCCGCATGTTTTGGGAGTCAAAGTAGGGTCTAATTGAATTAGAATTAAACCCTACTTTACTACTCCTAACACTCAACAGACCCTGAAAATTCAGGGTGAAAGTAGGGCTTAAATTTCGACTTGGGTAATCTCATTTAACATTCGTCTAATGCGACATAAATATCATTTGAACAAATTTATATGTCATTAGTCTTGTTTTACATAAATCACTTTTCACATAAATTGCATTAAACATTAGTACCTTTTCCCGTGTGGAAAAATATTGTGGCAATCTATAGAGTCCAATGATTTCCCGATTAGCACTCATCAAGTCCGTCTAATTCTAGACGGACCATCAAGTCCCGAATCAGTGACTTAACAGATGGGCTTCCCAGGTGTGAATTTAGGTTGGCCGCCAGGGTTTGAAGGTTGGCCCAAGGTTGGCCTAACTTTGGCAAGCGAAGTTTTGGTTGCCAGAGTTTGCCCAACTTTGGCAAGTACTAGTGCCCACAGTTGGCCCGACTTTGCAAGCCAACTATTAAATGCAGAGTTTAACCAACCGTCGGGACAACTTTGGCGACAAAGGTTGGCACAACTCATCCAAACGTAGTTTAAAAGACTTTCAGTTTCGGTTGGCCGAACTCTGGGCCACGGTTGGCCCAACGGTTGGCAAAACTATGTCAAATGCAGTTTAAATGACTTAAACTTTCTTGGTTGGCCGAACTTTGGGCCACGGTTGGCAAAACTCTGTGAAACGTAGTTTAATTGACTTGATTTTTCTTGGTTGGCCGAACTCTGAGCCACGGTTGGCAAAACTCTGTGAAACGCAGTTTAATTGACTTGATTTTTCTTGGTTGGCCGAACTCTGAGCCACGGTTGGCCTGACGGTTGGCAAAACTATGTGAAACGCAGTTTAATTGACTTACATTATTTTGGTCGGCCGAACTCTGGGCCACGGTTGGCCCGACTGTTGCAGCTTTAATATACATTTTGCGTTATGCACTCCTATGTGAGCGTAGCGTAGTGGTCAGTGTATAAGTTTTCTGTGCGTTAGGTTAGGGGTTCGATCCCAGCGAGCGATAGATATTTTCGAAAATGTATGTATGAGATTGTGTTTAATAATAATAGGTAAAGGTTATATCTGATGTTTCCGCTAATAATAACCTGTTAATTGTTTAAATAATTTAGTTTTTTAATAATTTTTTACCTTTGGCTGTTGAAGTTGGCAAAACTTTGAAAATTGTGGTTAGCCCAACTTACGCATCTAAAGTTGTGCCAACTTTGGCGTCAGTCTTTGGACCAACCATTGAAATATATAGTTGGCACAACATATGCATTGTAAGTTGGGCCAACTTCCTTATGAGTTGTCGGGCCAACCATCGTCGCCATTAGACGGCGAACCGTTATCATCTGTATGGTTGGCCCAACCTCTGGCACGCGAAGTTGGACCGACTTTGTACAAGTTGGCCCAATTATGGGCCGACCGAAAAATCGTACCTGGGTTATTAGAAAAAATCTAAGTCAAATATGTCCGCCTAGTACGGTGTTATTAAGACCGTCTAGATTTGCTCTAGGATGTTATATGCGCATGCGTCGATGTATGCCCAGCTGTTAAGTAACATGGCGCCTAATGGCGTCGCGTCGTTTGGCGTCGTTAGATCGGGCAGTGTCCGAGATAGTCCCGTGAGGGGAAGCAGCTTATCCCCACCATGCGGCACACCAAGTCGAAACGGGCGATGTCCAAGTTAGTCCCGTGAGGGGAAGTAGCCTTCCCCCACCATGCGGCACATCAAGTCGAAACTGAGTCCCGAGCAACCCTCGCAGCGGGGGCGCTCGGACCCTCAAACCCTCATTAAGGAAAACTGTTAATGACTTTTTCTATAAAAATATAAATTTGTTAAATAGTAACATTTTTAGTTTTTCATTGACATATTTAAATTCCTTACTTTCTCACGATTTCATACACATGTTGTTTACCAAAAAAAAGTTAAAATTAAAAAAATTTGTTATTTTTTTCAGATGCATAGAATGAAGTTAACTCTACCAAAAACCTTACCTATTATCAAATAAATATTTACTGTATCACTTAGGTTTTATCTAAATCAATTTAATGCTATTTGACCCAAAAATTGCATTATTTGAAGCATATACCATTTAACTTAATTTTTTAATTTTAACTTTTTTTTGGTAAACAACATGTGTATGAAATCGTGAGAAAGTAAGGAATTTAAATATGTCAATGAAAAACTAAAAATGTTACTATTTAACAAATTTATATTTTTATAGAAAAAGTCATTAACAGTTTTCCTTAATGAGGGTTTGAGGGTCCGAGCGCCCCCGCTGCGAGGGTTGCTCGGGACTCAGTTTCGACTTGATGTGCCGCATGGTGGGGGAAGGCTACTTCCCCTAACGGGACTAACTTGGACATCGCCCGTTAGATCAGTCAGCGTATGGTGCATTTTCTTTGTGAATTTTAGTATTCGTTGTGGTTTCTGTTTTATGTGAATAATAATGTGCTATGTTGTTGCTGTTTTCTGTATAATTTAATTTTAAATGTGCACTGAAAAAATAGATTTTGATGTGTTTCTATGTGTTTTGACTAGTCGGCTGAAGCTAGCAGTCGCACTCAGCATCAATGTTTAGGCGTCATCTACAAATATGCCTCTCCTTCAAATTTAGTAATACACTTAATGATTTACAAAACCATCGAATATTGTTATTTGAGAATCAATATCCAGGAAATAGCACATTTAGTAAGTTTTTATTTATTAATTTCATTAATTAGTGGTTGACGCCTAAAGATTGGTGCTGAGTACGACTGCTAGTTTCATCCGGGTGTTTTAATTTGCAGTAAATTTTATTTTACAAAAAGACTACTATATCTCCAATGCCAAAGATTGGGAGGGACACAAAGCCTTACGCTTAAAGAAAGTTGAAGTGAAAAATACAGAAAATTAAAATATTTTTTTATACTTTTTATGTAAAAAAAAGTCATCAAAATTATTTCAAATATAATTAAGTTTTATCATTCTAAGAATAGTTGTCATAACATATAATGAGAAATTTTGAATAGACGTAGATTAGAATTTACTAGCACTGCTGATCAGACCAGAAATGCTCGTCTATTCTAGACGATAGCGTGGAAGTTTCGTTTCAATTCTGAACAGCCGCTCGACAAGACCGTCTGCCCTGCGTCTAGAAAGACGTTAGACAGTCTATTAAGCGCTTGGTCAGCGCCCTAAAATTTTTCCAAACGGGTTGATGGAAATCTTTGCCATATGTATTTGACATTAGTATATTTTAACATAAATCACATTTGGCATTCATTTCATTACATTAGATATAAAATAATATTTGACGTAAATCTCCTTTGTTATAAATGAGCTTTATTACTTAATTATTGTTTAACTATCCCATCATTTGACATAAATTGTGTCCAAGACAAAACTTTTTTTATATAAATTTCATTTTAATTAAAGCTCATTAGTCTCTTCATTTATAAATCTCCTTTGACATAAGTAATATTTAACATTAGGGAACGTTCACAAATGATGTCACGCAATTTTTGGAGATTTTCAACCCCCCCTTCTTCCCCCGGTCACGCAATTTTTGCAATTTCACATGAGAAAAATACATTGTGTCACGTTTAGTAAGACCCCCCCCCCTACCCCCAAAAGCGTGACATCATTTGTAAACGCTCCCTTAGTCTCATTTGAGATAAGTAACACTTAGCATTAATTTCATGTGACATAAATCTCCTTTGACATTAGTATCATATAAGATTTTTCTCATTTGACATAAGTCTCAATTGACATATAAATATTTGACATTAGTCTCATTTGCCATGATGAATTACATAAAATGTTATTAGTCTCATTTAGCTATCACAACGTTATATAATAATATATCACATTTAACAGAAATTTAAACGATATTTATGTTCTATCCCAATGGGAAATCTCTGTACAATGCCAACAGTGACAAATGGCGCAGTACAGAACCATTTGTTCTTCCAGCATTTTGCCAAGTCTTGGCAGGGTAATCTTGGCGCAAGACAGAATAAATGGTTCCGCCATAGTTATGCCAAACCTTGTCAGGTAAATCTTGGCGCAGTACAGAATAAATGTTTTCGCCATAGTAATGCCAAATCATGGCAATAATACTTTGGCTTAGTACTGTAAATATGTTTTTAAGAACTTAATTTCAAAATTCACAAGTTGAATAATTTTTTTTGTTAATTATTCATTGAAAAAAAAATTCAATACTAAATTAATAATTTATCGCTATTTAAAATATTTGTAGTCATATTCTTATATTAACTAAAGTTTTAGTAGAATGAATTAAAATTGTGAAGTTGAATATACTTTTTATTTTTTAAGATGGTTAAAATGACTTTTGCTGAATTTACTTTGTACTTGATTTTGATAACTATATAGTAAGAGCTGGTAAAGCGAACTACATTGGACAAGTTAAACAAATTTAATAAAATTAACACAAGCTTCTTGGTAAAACCAACCATCTTGTTAGGTTGTTATTGTTTTCATTCACATTTCACAAAAAGTAACATCACTTTTTTGTCATTTTTTAATTATATGCAAATCTAAATTTTGAGTATGATTGACATGAAGCATTTTTTACTGTATCTTGAAATATTTTTTATTGTTTTATTATTCTTCTGGTAAATATTTAAATAATGTTCTTATGTATAAAAGTCTCGTTTTTGTTTTAATGGTGTAATGTAATTATTCGGTACTTATTTTTCCATTTGGCATTATATTGTTATTCATAATGGTAAATTTTTTTAATAAACTAATTTGGCAAATAATTTTGTAAAATCTGTTTATTTAAATGAAAAGTTAGAATATAAATTTTATATAAAAATTTAGGAATTTTATTCATTAAGCTTAAATTTATTACACTAATCTTTCATTTAAAAATTAATTTTTAATTGATTCCTTATATTTTAATATTCTTCTGTAATATATATTAAATATAATGTATATTATAATATACTATTGTTGCAATTACAATATCCCACTTTCAAGTTACAGAGCATATTTTCATACTTCCTTCGTATGTATGTATATTCTAACTTTCCATTCATGAGCCTCCGTGGCGCAGTTGGTAGAGCATCCGCTCCTAGCAGCGTCTTGCGTTCGAGACCTCATGATGGTAAATATTCAGGTAAATAGAAAAACAAATTTTCTTCGACAGGTATTAACATTCCAAGCATACATGGCTGTTTCTATTTCAATTCATGCAGGGCGAATAGGTTGAAAATTCTAAATCAAGTTTAATATGATTTTTCTTGTTTTTTAGGACAAATGAAGAGATACGTATTTTTTGGTTTAGCGAAAAAAAATTTTTTCGCAGAGTTATGAGTATTTGAAAATTTTAAGGCACATAGTGATTTTAGAGCCAAACAGCTGAAAAATTATTTTTAAATCTTTCTAGTTTTTACAAAAATCAATATTTTTCAATTCTGTTTCTTGATTTTAGTAGTGTTTTTGATACTCTTTTTTTAAAAACTTGAAAATTTGAAAAATTTTGAAAATTAACAAAATGGCGGCCATTTTTTAAGAAATCAAAAAAGTCAATTTTCTCAAAAACATCATTTTTTTAATTTTCTGCAAATTTTTGTGTGGTTTCTAGATGAAAAAAGAAACTTTTTCCAAAAGGTCTCATGTTCGCTAAAACTTTTTGGAAGTCGCTATAATTTTTTTAGAAAATAAAAAAACTCATTATTTTGAGTAATGTGTCGACATATATATTTTTCATGTATACAAGGGTGTTTATCTTTTTTAATAGTGCTTTTGACACTTTTTCTCTTCAAAATTGCAAATTTCAAAAATTAACAAAATGGCGTCCGTTTTTCAAAAAATGTAAGATCTCAATTTTCTTCAAAACATTATTTTTTATTTTTCTAAAAATTTTTTTGGGGTTTCTAGATAAAAAAATTACCCTTTCAAAAAAGGTGACTTTTTCTTAGTAAAGTTAATCTTTAATATTTTATTTATTAATAAATATTACAATAAACATAGTTATTTTTAAAAATTTTTTAAAATGGCTGCTATTTAGTTAACTTTTGAAATTTTTCAACTTTACTAAGAAAAGTCACCTTTTTTGAAAGGGTTATTTTTTTAATCTAGAAACCACAAAAAAATTTTCAGAAAAATAGAAAATAAAGTTTTGGAGAAAATTGAGATCTTATATTTTTTGAAAAACGGCCGCCATTTTGTTAAATTTTGAAATTTTCAATTTTGAAAAGAAAAAGTGTCAAAAGCACTATTAAAAAAGATGAACACCCTTGTATACATGAAAAATATATATGTGGACGTCCACATGAAAAGGGCCCATTTTGTCGGTCATTTTCAAAAGTAATCCGTATTTTAAAAATGGAGGTGTGGAAAAATTTAAAACCTTTTGATTTTTCATCTTTAAGGTGTCCTGGACTATAAACAATTTATATTTATTTTTTAGAAAATAAAAACCACAAAAAAAAACGGAATTAAAGATTGCGATACCAACTAATTGTTGTATATCTGGTTCTTCTTGGAAGTTATTCAGATAAGAATTGTTTCCAGTTCAGGGCAATTTGAAGATAAAAAACCAACAGGTTTTTAAGTTTTAAAACCATCCCCCCCTCTTAATTTTGAAAATACGAAAAATCGACAATATGGGCCCTTTTCTAAAAAGGACAGTTTTTCTATTGAAAAACCATTTTTTACAAGATTAATGATTAGGTACAATTTTATTGTGTCATTTGAAGAAAAAGAATAGATATTAAAAGAATAGATATTAATAGATATTAAAAGAATAGATATTAATAGATATTAAGATTTCTTATCTGAATAACTTTCTAGAAGAACCAGAGATAGTGATGTTAGAGTCTTTTTTTTGTAATTGTCGAAATGAAAATTTGGATATTGCGTCAATTTTTTTATAATAGAGACTGTCAAAAAATTTTAAATAAGTTTAATATCTATTCTTTTTCTTCAAATGACACAATAAAATTGTACCTAATCATTAATCTTGTAAAAAATGGTTTTTCAATAGAAAAACTGTCCTTTTTAGAAAAGGGCCCATATTGTCGATTTTTCGTATTTTCAAAATTAAGAGGGGGGGATGGTTTTAAAAATTAAAAACCTGTTGGTTTTTTATCTTCAAATTGCCCTGAACTGGAAACAATTCTTATCTGAATAACTTCTAAGAAGAACCAGATATACAACAATTAGTTGGTATCGCAATCTTTAATTCCGTTTTTCTCGAAATGAGGTTTTTAGCGTTCTGAACTTTGAAATTCCTTAACTCAGCGAATTTTTAACCAAAAAAGTTCTAAGACCACTCAAAATTTTCCAAATTTTGCGAGAAATACGCCCATTCAGATAACTCCAATAGTGCCAAAATGGGCCCTTTTCATGTGGACATGAAATAATGAGTTTTTTTATTTTCTGAAAAAAATTATATAGCGACTTCCAAAAAGTTTTAGCGAACATGAGACCTTTTGGAAAAAGTTCCTTTTTCCATCTAGAAACCACACAAAAATTTGCAGAAAATTAAAAAACGATGTTTTTGAGAAAATTGACTTTTTTGATTTTTTAAAAAATAGCCGCCATTTTGTTAATTTTAATAAATTTTCAAATTTTCAAGTTTGTAAAGAAAGAGTATCAAAAACACTACTAAAATCAAGAAACAGAATTGAAAAATATTGATTTTTGTAAAAAACTAGAAAGATTTAAAAATAATTTTTCAGCTGTTTAGCTCTAAAATCACTATGTGCCTTAAAATTTTCAAATACTCATAACTCTGCGAAAAAATTTTTTTTCGCTAAACCAAAAAATACGTATTTCTTCATTTGTCCTAAAAAACAAGAAAAATCATATTAAACTTGATTTAGAATTTTCAACCTATTCGCCCTGCATGAATTGAAATAGAAACAGCCACATGACATGAGAATAGCATGAAATTCTTTTTTTTTTAATTTATAAATTTTTTTTATAAAATTAAAAGTAACATCGGCGTGACACTAAAAATACGTATTCACCTGTACTACCGCAACACTAACATTCTGCATTGACGCCAGTACTGAATTTGTACCGATTGTCAGTACAGAACATTGTCTACATGCCGACGTTACATCTGTATTGCACCAGTACTAAAATTCAGTGTAGCCCCGATACTGCCAACGCTGGTATAGTACTGCGCCCGTGGTGCATTTCCCATTGGGATGCCGTAATATATATTTTTGAGGATATTTACACATTTTATATCAAATGAAGTATGAATGTTAAGTATGTAAATTCATGTTATATGCAATTTATGCATATCAAAAAATAATATTAATATAAACAGAGAAGGGAATAATATTAAAATGAAACTGATATTGAAATATAAATTTTCTTCCTCTTCCACCAGTTTTGTTTCGGAATGAATCATTTTTAAGATGAAAAAAAATTAATCCTCTACTGGAGTTAGTGATTTGCAACAAAAAATTTTGATTTCCTGCGTTTGAATATATGAAAAATGGAAATTATTAAAATTGGATATTATTTCATGCAAAGGCAATTTATTCTTCTTGTTCGAAATTTGAAATAGGTGCGAAGTTGATGTTATATTGGGTTTGGGAATCGTGTGCGGTAAGTCTGGGCTCCAGAGACTGGGAAGCATTTCGAAGTGATTGGCAGCGCGAAACTCATATCGTAATCCAAGCGGCAGAGACTAATGCCGGTCGCTCTTCTGTGTGGGTATATCGCCCTTATCCTGATTGATAACCCTTCTAAAACCCATTCTACAAGGGTATTTCGCCTACATTTCCAAGCGATCTCACTTTATATGTGAAAAAGTGTGTGTGTGTGTTTGTTTTTTTCTTTTTTTATTCTTTTTTTACACGCTCAGAAAACTCTCTATTTAGTGAAAAGACAATCTTCTCGACAAGAGTCAACATCTGTGAAATATGCGCAGCTAAAATTGACAAAAAAAGGAAAAGAATTTTCGTTTTAAACATTAGGCACGAGAATGTTTGCCAATTGTCAATTTTATTGATAAATCGTCCAAGCGCCCGTCCTGCCGGAAGGACGTTCCGAAAGAAAGGCTTTTAAAAAAAGGGAATTCCAACTTTTCTTTTCTGGCACTCCTTGGGATTAAAGTAGACGAAAAGACGAAAAAATACATATTTTTTACTTTTTAAAATAATAATATTAAACTATTTTTCAAAGCCTTCAAACTTGCTATGTTTATAAACAGTGAAAAAAACGTTTTTTCGTTTTAATGTAATATCCCCGAAAATCAATATTTTTTGACCGGACAAGTCTCTTTCTCTTCAGAAACGTTCAAAGAATGAAACCTAATTGTTCAATTAAAAAAAATTCATTTTTAATATTGTTCAGTATATCTGAGTAATACTCAGACGCGAGTCCCTTCGAAATTGCTCTATAAAATTAATATGGAAGCAGATAAATATAAAACTAAATTTATCGCTGGAAAGGTAATGAAACAAGCTTTCAAATGATGTAAATATCGAGTCTTTAAATTTATAAACCTGGGCTAGGTAGTCTAGCGAAAAGCGTCCTGCCGGCAGGACCGGGCTTCGTCATTCTCTGACTAAAAATTATGTGATTTTTTGGAACATGTAACTTCTTCAAACTACCCAGCCCTTAGTTTTGAACTTACAAGCTCGATATTTATATGCGCTGAAAGCTTGATTCGTTACCTTTCCAATGATATATTTCATTTTTTATTTATCTGAATCCATGTTAGTTTTCTTTAGTGATTTCGGAGGGACTCACCTGAGTCTTTTTCGTCCTGCCGGAAGGACGTTGGACGATCTATCATTATTCAACTGTCATTTGACAGAATGATCATTTGATCGAATTTTTAATTAAGTAATCGAAGTGCCATTTAAGTCAAATGTTTAATTGACCAATTAATCCAAATTTTCAATTGTCAAAGTTGACAATAATTAATCGAACTATAATTTAACTAAATTGCTTATTAGCGAATTGTCGTTTGTCCAAACTGACAGTAAATCGAATCGTCTTATAACCAAACTGACAAGTAACCCAACCGACATTTGACCCAATTGTCAATTAATCGAATAGACATTTAACCAAACTGTCAATTTGCAGAATTTGTAATTCACCAAGCTGTCATTTAATCAAATTGTCATGTAATTACCTAATTGACCGATCAGACAGTTGACAAGTCGGTTAAAAGACAAATCGATTAATTGTCAGATTAGACAATTAGTACGTTAGTCAATAGACATTTCTATTAATTTGTGCAAAATGACAATAATTAATCTACGTATTATCTCACTGTAAAGACAATTAACCGAATTGTCATTTATCCTAATGGAAAATTAACAAAATTGGCGACAGTCTGAACTGCAAAATAATCTGATTGTCTTTTAACCGAATTGCTAATTGTCCAATCTGCCAATTAATTATAGTATTTTGTATCCTAATTTTTAATTAACCAAATTGTCGATTGTTCAATGTGCGAATCAATCTAATTGTTTTTTGTCCGAACTGCTAATAAACCAAATTGTCGTTTGTCCAATCTGTAAATTTATCAAACTGTATTTTGCCTGAATTGTTTTATCTGTCAATTAATACAATTATCTTTTTTTAAAATTGTCAATTGGCTACTTTGACGAAAAATCGAACAATTATTTGTTCGAAATGCCATTAACGGAATGGTCTATAGTCCTATCTGCCAATTAACCAAGTTGTCGTTTGACCGAACTGCCAATTAGTCAAATTGTACAAACTGACAATTTATTAATTGAACTATTATTTTGCCAAACTGTTTATTTATCGAATTCTGTCTTGTCTTTAAACAACTTGCAATTTTACAGAATTGGTATTTGACCGAAATGCCGAAATATCAGTTAAATATATATTAGGCTAAGTGACAATTGAGAAAACGGTCACCACGGTTAAATAGCAGTATATAGCCGGTTCAGAATTTGGCGTGTCACTTAGGATTATTTGTAATTGTGTCAAAGATATTTTATGAATAATAAATATTTATTAATATATTTACCATTTTGTTGTTAAATTATTTATAATTATTAATTTACGACTAATTAATAACAATATGCATTTATTGCGGCAATTTTCTCAGTCAGCACTGTCTGGCAGCACTGGCAGGCAGTACCTACTTCACCAGCGACAGCGTTATCATTTCAGCGTTATACCAGTGCTGTCTGTCAGCGTAGCTGCCAGTACTGACAGTTCTGGCGCAGTACTCCGCCAGTTGTAAATTTCCCTATTGGGTTGCTTCCTCATAGAGGAAGTATTGTAATACCAAAATTTTCCAAATTCGATTTTTTGACATATCTTTATGTTATTTGACCTCAGGAGTTCAAAAATGTCATTCCATGTGTGTGTGTGTGTGTGAGTGTAAACATCATATTTTCATAAATACTTCGAGATCATGTAGAGATTTAGGGATGAATATTTTTTAAATTGTAGGTCTCACGTGCGGACATAAAATGAGAGTACTTTGAGATAGATTAATAGTTTGACTATATTTTTTTGGATTTTTAATTTTGCAAAAAAAAGTTTTTTGCCCATAACTTTAAAAAAAGTTAGGACATCTATAAATGTTTTTCCATAATTTTGTACAGTTTTTTTAGACGCACCTTTTGATCCATGATTAAAATTTTTCGTCTATATTAACCGGAGATATTAAACTTTTAAAAATCTAAAATTTTTGGAAAATATGACTTTTTTGAAAATTTTATTGAAAAATGTAGAAGCAACTTTAAAATAATTATCGTTACCAACTTGTGAGCAGTAAAAAAAGCTTCGATTGACATATTTTTGAACCTAATTTGATAAAAAGTTTCGAAATTATTAGTATTTTAAAAACAGAAGATTGTGAAAAATGACATTTTCTCAACTTTTTTGTTTGAAAATTTTTCTATAACTATTATACTATTAAAACTATCTTGTAGGGTATTAAAAAGTACATTGATTTTTCCAAATTTTATTACTTTTATCATATTTATAAAAACCGCTGCCAAGTTGTACATTTTTGTTATAATTTTGGTGCTCATTTCAAAAACACTTTGCTTCCTCATAGAGATAATAATAATAGAAATATATGAATAACTTTTTACAAATATGGTAAAAGTGATTGAATCTTGGGTCAATTAATGTATTTTTAAATATCCTACAAAATAGTTATAATAGTTTTTTCTACATTTTTCAACAAAATTTTCAAAAAAGTCTTATTTTCTAAAATTATTGATTTTTAAAAGTTTAATATCTCCGGTTAATATGGACGAAAAATGTTTAATTAGGGCTCAAAAGATACGTATAAAAAAATTTACAAAATTATTGAAAAACATTTCCTATAGGTGTCCTAACATTTTTTAAAGGTATGAGCAAAAAACGTTTTTTTGCAAAATTAAAAATCCAAAAAAAATTAAGTTAAACTTATTAATCTATCTCAAAGTACTCTCATTTTATGTCCGCAGGTGAGATCTACAATTACACACGGAATTTTTGAACTCCTGAGGTCAAATAACGTAAAGATATGTCAAAAAATCGAACTCGAAAAATTTTAGTATTACAATACTTCCTCTATGAGGAAGTAAAAGTTATTCATATATTTCTATTATTATTATTATCTTTATGAGGAAGCAAAGTGTTCATGAAATGAGTACCAAAATTATAACAAAAATGTACAACTTGGCAGCGGTTTTATTTTTATTTTTTATTGCAAAATAATGTATTAGGTACATATTTTTGAAAAATATAATATATGTGACCGGGTCTGAGAAAAGGGACCTACTTACCAAAAAATCGATTTTTTTATTATGGGTTTAACCAGAGTTGTGCAAAAAGCTCGATCGAGTATTTCAAGCTTTTCGTTTTTCTAGCAAAACTGAGCAGAATCAATCCGATCTTGAACTAAATTCCATCTGACACGTGCAGTATTAAACCTAAAATAATTTTAAGCACTTGAATTTTTCGAGCACTCAAATATTTTTGAGTAACTAAAACTCGAGCCTGGCTCGAGTATCGAGCCCGGCTCGAGCTCGACCATGATATTCGAGCTTTTTGCACACCTCTAGTTTTAACTATTTACAAAAAATTCGACTTAATTCCTCAAAGATGATCCCCAAGTATACCCGTCATCGGCAACCTGGTTGTGCAAGTCAAAAAATAACTATGGATTATTGTAGAGATCAGAATTATTCATTATTGTATCATTTCTGAACTTGCATAAAAAATTTCAGACCTCTAGGACATCCGGAAGTCTTTTAAATTAATTTTTAAAATTCCATAATTTGACTTTTGCAAAATAAATTGTTTATAACAATTACAGGGTTGTTTGAACAATTATTTAACAATGGAAATCGGATTCAGCATAAAAAAATACATAAAGAACATTCATCAAGTTATTTTAAAATGTAAAATGTTTCAAGAAATCTAATTTATTTGGATAGAAAACTTTAAACGCGTTTTTCTCGAAAAGTTGATTTTGGTAAGTAGGTCCCTTTTCTCAGACCCGGTCACATATATGAATTTTATTGAAAAATAATTTATTATTTTCATATTGTAAAACATTTCACTATTATTACTATAAAACAATTTATTCTCTTTATAGTAATTTTTAAAGGTTGGTCTTTTTTCATTGTTTTATTACACAAATTTCTTTTTTTGGAATGTATTTCATTTTCGGTGCAATTGAATTTTCAACTTTGATGACTGAACTGAATATATATCGTTGGAAAATTGAACAAAGCGATTTAAAATCAGTATTTTTTCTTCGACATGTTCAAAAGCGATATAAATAGGGTAATTAAATGACAAAATTCCAATTGTTGTATATTATTGATCAAAGGGAATTGCTTCGTGTTTATACAAGTACGAAAACGAATAATTCATGAAATACATTATTTTCAATGATATTTTAATTAAAATTTACTTTTTCATACTGGTCAGTTAATTAATTTTAGAGCAAATTTCGTTCGCGTCCCTACGATATTAAACAAATGGACCAAGAGTATTTGGCCGAAAATCAAATCTAAAGTAATGAAATTGCCACATGTATATTTATTTACGTGTTCAAACTTTCTGTATATTTACGAAAAATTGTACAATTTTTTTTATTTGGTCAGATATTTACTCGTGAATTCACAATAAATAAATATTTACATAGTGTGACTGAAAGTTAGATAAAAAAATTAATGAAAATTAAAAACAAAATTTCGAGAGAGTAAAAAAATTTTTAATTTCTTTATTCTCAAATAAATATTTACTTGAATCAAATAATTTTTATTTAAATCAATTAAATGGTTCCATTCATATTTTCTTCAAATACTGAAATTTTTGTTTCAAATACAATTTAATTTATTTAAATAAGAATTATTTGATTGAAATAAATATTCATTTATTAATAGACAAGTAATCGGTTATTTGAATTAAATTATTTTTTTCAATTTTTTAAATCTTCTCGTAATTGCAAACATTTTTTTACCTTCAGCAATAAGTTTAGTTTTTATGCGTCATATTTTTTTATTGAAAAATTAATAATAAAAAAAAATCTTGCGCTCTTTTCCATATCATTTTATTAAAATATAAATAATGGAATGTTAATTAGAGAAAAATGAGGTCAAAAAGGCTGAGAACAGTCTATGAGTATAGATAGATAGTCGAAAAAGGCAGAGTCATTAACGATTTTTATTAAAAAGGTTTTCTATATGTATATATGTATGTGTGTGTATATTGAGTCGAGAAAAACAAGCAACGTTTGACAAAAGCATGAAAAACTAAGAGAGAAAGATACTTTATAAAAAGCAGGAAACCCTTGTGAAGTATTCGCTTGAACAGCTGGCCCAGTTTCTTTTCCTAAGCCGTCTACCAATGACATGGAAAAAACTCGACTTGTTTTTTTATGTTTTATGATTTGTCTCGAATCCACAGTTACAAATGAGGACAATCAAATTCTACTCACTCTTCCATTTGGATTTCATATTCTGATCCACTTGTGACGTAGCCAATCGCTGTTGAGAATTTGTTCTGGAAAAAAGAAGAATAGAAAAGATATTATTTATTTTTCACATTGAAGAAATTGTTTTATATTTCTTTAATTTTGGAAATAAAATTTTTTTTAGTAAAATGTTCAAATTATAAAATTTTCTATTATCATTTATCTTAATAAATTACAAAAAGATTAAAGCCGCAAGGTACAGCCCCTAATGAGGCTCGTTATGTTACGTCAAAATTTAGATAAAATTTGACCTATTTTTTATTTACACGTCAAAAGGAGGTCCCAAAGGGCCTTTCAGGGGCCCTTTTTAAATTAAATGTATTGAAAAGTCACGATAAATGTAAAGCATTTGAACACTATTTTTGTCATGCGGCAAACTTCTCTATAAAAGAAGTAAACAGAAGGAATGACTGACTTCTGCCTAAATGTTATGAAGAAACATTTATCAATTATTAGAGAAAATCACTTGAAGGGCAGAAGCTATTTTTATTTTCAATTACAGGAAAGAACTTAAATTGCAAAAAGATGTGCACATGAAATAAACTGTACCGCAAACATCTCGTAAAGCTAGTCACGTAAAACTATACCGAAATGGTCTAGATTCTGTATAGTTTCACTACATTAACTGCTTTACATTGGAATACGTTCTAGAATCTGTATAGTTTTCACTACAACAATTGCTTTACATTGGGATACGGTCTAGAATTTGTATAGTTTCACTACATTAACTACTTCATATTGTAGATCTAGATCAATTCTGCCTAGTGAAACTTCACAATCATAATCTGCAAGTAATTTCTTTATGTTTATAATATTATTATTATTATTATTTACATCCCGTGCAGAAAAATGGTGAGGGCCCCCGGCGGGGCCCTCGTGGATTGCCCTCTTGCCATGTGGAATCCATAATGGCAATCCACGCGGAGCCCTCGAAGGCGTGACATGCTTTCCCTCATGGGTGCCCTCGTGGATTTCATAAAATGCCCTCAACTTTATTTTCAATTAAATTAATAAATTAATTATTTATTAATAACAAATTAGTCCAATTATTGATAAATAACATTCTTATTTAACAATTTTTACTTTTTTAATTAAATCGTGACAAAAAAAAAATCTGACGCACGCGGGAATTGAGCCTACGACCTACTGACTACCAGACAACACTCTTACCACTATGCTACGGGACCTACTTGAAAATTATTGCTTTAATGTAGGTGACTTGCTGACTTGCTTTTGATGATTCAATAAATTATTTATTAACACTAATACACCATGACAAATAATTAAATAGTTTAATGATAATAATAACAATATTAATAATATAATAATAGACCATAAATATTCATAAATTAATGTTTTTATAATTTCAAAAAAAAAATGTCAAAACATTTGTGTTAAAAACGCGCTTTTCATAGTTTAAAATCATTATAAACATTAATTTTTTTATGTAAAAAAAAATTTTTTTTTGGACTTAGAAATTTTTTCTAGTTAATGATGTGGGCAATCCATGAGGGCCCTCGCGTGGGCCCTCATGGATTTGCCCTCATGGATTTTAGGTAAGTTTAATATTTTCAAAAAAAGTAACATTAAATATTTGTTAAAAACGTGTTTTTCATTGTTTAAAATGATAGTAAACAATAATTTTTTGTTGTAAAAAAAATTTTTCGTTTGGACTTAGAAAAATTGTTGAGCAGGGCATTCATAATGGCTAAGAGCAGGGACCCTGCTGGTGCCCTCGTAAATTTCCATAACTTTGTGATAGGATTTCTGGAAAAATGTCACTTAATGTTTATTTCAGGTGCTATGAAACGTAATTTAATGCATTCTGAACTAAAGTTTTTCAACAAAAAATTTTTTTTTTTAAACTTAGATAAATTTTTGAGCACGGCAACCGTAAGGGCAAAGAACGGGGCCCCTGCTGGTGCCCTCGTGGATTTCTCCTCATGGATCTTCCACGAGGGCCCCCGACGGGGGCCCCGGAGCTGTGGGGCTCGAACGTGGCTTTTTCCATACGGGATATTGTAAATAATAATGTTATTAAGTATATAGTTTTAAATATACCATTTACAAACAATTTATTATAAATAAAGGCAAAAATTGCAGTCTCGAAACTGAAAAGGTATTTTAAGCAACACATCTTCCAAGTCAGCGTGGCTGTGTGGTATGTGTATTCGTATTGAGTCCCAAAGGTCTAGGGTTCTAACCCCCGTGCGTGCGATATTTTTCCGTCTTAATTTAAGTGATTTATGTTAATAATGTGAAGTGTAGTATAGGTTGAAATTCTTAATTAGAATTTAAAATAATAACAAATAAATAACTGGACTTATTAAAAATAAAATACAGTCGAACCTGGATAAGCGAGAACTGGATAAGCGAGAAACCTCTATAAGCGAGAGAAATTTCTCGGTCCCTTCATTTTTACATGTAAAAACCTCTATAAGTGAGATTCTGTAAGCGAGAGTCATTGCTCGTCCGGACCTCTATAAGTGAGAGAAGTCGCTCTCGGACCTCTATAAGCGAGAGAGACTTGTCTGTATATATTTCTAAAATTTTATCAAAATGTCTTTTGTTTTTATCTCTAATAGCATTTGCTTACTTTTCTAAAATGAAAATAAAGATAATTAGCCATTACCGTAGATATACACTCAGTGTATACAATGCAAACAATTTTCTTTTCAGTTAATAAACGAATTTTGAATAGTTAAATTAGCAGTGAGAGTCTCTTGTGAATTAATAATGCCCAAACGAAAAATTAACGTGATTTCTCTGAGTGATAAACTTAAAATAATAAATGAATTCGAGCGCGGAAAATCACGAAAAGAAATAACGAGTGAGTTTAATTTGCCGGAGTCTACTTTTTATAAAATCTTAAACGAAAAAAATTTAATAAAGAGTCAATGTGCTGAAGGACATGGAAACATTAAGAGAAACCGAAAAATTGAATTTTCTGACGTTGAAAATTGTCTGTTAGAATGACTAAAAGAAATCCGCGACAAAAATATTCCCATGGATGGCCCGTTATTAAAAGGAAAAGCCAGAGATTTTGCGACAAAAATAGGAATACAAGACTTCTCAGCTAGTAACGGCTGGTTTGAGGGTTTTAAAAGACGGCATGATATAGTTTTTAAGACATTATCTGGGTGGAGAAAGCAAATCTGTGGATGTACGTGTATGCAATCAGTGAACTAAAGATCTATCGAATCTTTTAACAGAATATGATCCAGAGGACATTTATAATGCAGACGAGACTGGTTTGTTTTTTAAGTGTTTACCAAACAAAACATTTGCCTTTCAAGGAGAAAAGTGCCACGGAGGAAAACAAAGTAAGGAACGTATTACTATTTTTCAATGTGCAAATATGACTGGTACAAATAAATTGCCTTTACTCGTCATTGTAAAATCAAAACGACCTCGATGTTTTAAAGGTTTGTTTCTTATATGTTCTTGTGTATTATATTTCTTATTTTAATTGAAAAGTAACAAAAAAATTAATTTTTTATTAATTATAAAAATTTTTTTTGTTTAAAATTTCTTTTAGTTATAAAACTACGGTTCGCAAGATTTTGCAAGTTTTTAGCCTTTTGCTGACTTAAACTGAGTCTTTTAAAACGAAAAAATTGAAACTCGTCTTAAACCTTATTTTTAACTATTTTACCTCACAGAAAAAAACCCGACTCACTTTTGTTGCAACGCATTTGGAAGTCGATCTCGAAATGAGTAATCGGCAACTTCAAGTGACTCAAATAGAAAAAATGTCAGTTTCTACTTTTTGTGTGTGTGTTATGTTGGCAGCAACTATAGAAAATGTCTGCTGCGCGTTGCGCCGTTACTTTTTTTGTGTTTCGCATGTTTCGTGTTTACATGGTTGCCATCCCTGTCAGTCAATTCACAAATGTCTAACCTAAAAATTCGTTTTTCATTTCTCATAAATGCGATAAATCGACTTCAAGTATTAATGTTTTGACAAGTGCAAAGTGTTTATTCATTATAAACAATTATTTTAATTCTTATTTTTATGAATTATTCCCAGTTATTCCAATGTTATTGTAATTTTTTCATAAACTCAAAATGATCCAGATTTTACTCATTTTGAGTAATTTCCCCAGAAACTTAGAATGAGTCGAGGGGGTATCATTTTTGTTGCACTTCAAAATGAGTATGATTTCATACTCATTTTGAGTAAAGTTTTTTTCTGTGCTGTCAAAAAATGATGAGAGTAATTTTTACTTTTAAGTCCAGTCAAGTCTTTTATTATTTTAAAATTCAATACATAATTTTTACTTGCAGGTGTAAAAACCCTACCTGTAGATTATGACAGCAACTCAAAAGCTTGGATGACAAGAGAAATATTTAAAGGGTGGCTACAGAAAATTGATAAAAATATGAAGACCAAAAAGAAATTGTTATTTTTATTGACAATTGCACTGCACATACAGATTTACCAACTCTCGCAAATGTGAATGTTATTTTTTTATCTGCCAATACTACCAGCCACTTGCAACCATTAGATCAAGGAGTAATTCATGCTTTTAAGAGACATTATCGCAAAGAAGTGGTGAAGCATGTTTTGACATGTTTAAAAAAAATATGAAGCCTGAAATAAACGTACTTCTGGCTATAAAGTTCGCTAGCAAAGCATGGTACTCAATAAGTGACGTCACTATCAAGAATTGCTTTAAAAAAGCTGGATTTTGCACTGACGTGGGAAACCAGACAGAAGAAGATGATGTTGAAGTCCCTAGTATCAAGGATTGGAATACACTCTTGCCTTGTGAACATAACTTTGAAAATCCAACTTTCGAAGATTTTGTTAGAGTAGATGACAATGTGACAGTTACAGGAGAACTCACGGATAACGACATAATAGCCAATTTAACCACGGCCAAAAATGATGATGATGATGATGATGATGATGATAATGAAGAAAACAAAAATTTGACTAAAAGAGAAGAACTTGTTCCAAATAAACAAGAAACTTTAAAAGCTTTAGAGACTGTTCATCGTTTCTTGGAATTTTCTAAAAATGTTGATAAGTCTCTTTTCAATAAAATTTATGCTCTAGAGAAAGAAGTTGACAATATTAGAATAAAAAAACAAACGAAAATGACTGACTTTTTTAAGCATTTTAAATAAATGATAATGATAATGTGAACTAAAAGAAAATAACTAATAAATTATATAATTATGTACAATAAAATATTAATTTGAATAACATTGTTTCATAAACCTCTGTAAGTAAGAAAAATTTGCTTTTAGACCTCTGTAAGTGAAAACTGGGTAAGTGAGAAACCTCTATAAGCGAGAGAAAGTTGTCGGTCCCTTGAACTCTCGCTTATCCAGGTTTGACTGTATGGTATAAAAGAAGAAAGCCAAAAATCGAAATTTTTTTTTAAATTCAATGAAATTATTGCACTTTTTAAAATCTTTAACCCCTTGACTGTGGATGTCGTGTATACACGTCATGAAAAAAACTGGCCCAAACAGTGGATGACGTGTATACACGTCATGGCCCAAACAAGAAAACATCTTAACGTATATTCGCAAAAATTCTTACTGGGGGTTTTTGGGGTCGCTGATCACGATTTTGAAGTCATATTTTTAAAATACAAAATTTTTCATCCAAAATGGCCGCCAAAATTTTAAAAATTTTAAAAGTAGATAAATTCTTTTAAAAATTGTTACTTAAGGGATTTGGGGTCGCTGATCACGATTCTGCAGTCATATTTTTAAAATACATAATTTTTCATCCAAAATGGCCGCTAAAAATTTTGAAAAATTTTAAAAGTGGATACATTCTTTTAAAAATTCTTACTCGGGAGTTTTTGGGGTCGCTAATCACAATTCTGAAATAAGATTTTCAAAATAAATAATTTTTTATACAAAATGGCCGCCAAAGATTTTGAAAAATTTCAAAAGTGGATAAATTCTTTTAAAAATTCTTACCATTTAAACTTTGAAAAACTAATAACAGATTCGTAATCAGCAACCCCAAAAACCCCCGAATAACGAATTTTAAGCGTATCCAATAAATTTTTCAAAATCTTGACCGCTATTTTGGATCCGCCTTTTTGAATTTTAAAAAACTAATGTCAGATTCGTAATCAGCGACCACGAAAACCCACGAGTAACGAATTTTAAGCGAATCCAATGAATTTTTCAAAATCGTGTCCGCCATATTGGATTCGCCATTTTGAATTTTTGAAAACTAACACCGGAATCGTAATCAGCGACCCCAAAAACCTCTTAGTACCTAGTGTCATGAAAATTTATTCACAAGAAGGTCTTACACATTTTGGGACCATTTTGTTATATTTTAGCTACACACTGAAGGGGTTTATATTGTTAAAAATTAATAATAGTTTATATATTATAATTATAAACTTTGTTAATATTGTTATATAATTATATTGTACATATGTTATTAATTATTATTATTATTAATTTTTACAAATATATTTACCGTAAATCAATATAGAAGTATTAAACAAGTTTCTGAAAATGAAATTTATACTAGAGCCCGTGTTATAGCTTTATAATATTTCACTATGTTGTTCTGATATAGTAAAACTATCTAGAAACTTGATGTCCGTAGTGTTACATTTCAAGATAGTTACTACAACATTTCACGGTATCGCAACTAGATAGCAACTTGTGAAACTATATCATTACGGTACAGATAGGTGACAAATTTTCACACGGTGGAAATACAATAAAAACAATATAAAACAATATTAAAATATCATGCTGGTTGAAAGTATGGTTAACTCGTTATAATTTAAAAAGTTTTTTATTTAAATTATAATTGACGTTTAAATCAATTGATTTTTAATATGGGCAAAAAATAAAAAGTCAATAAACAATCTATATATATATATATATATATATATATATATATATATATATATATATATATATATATATATATATATATATATATATATATATATATATGTTACCGGCAAAACCCGAAGTCCAGGCAAAACCCGAATTGCCTAGGGAATTTGGGATTTGCCTATGATTTTAGGAAATACCCGAATTTCCTAGAGATTCATAGGTCAAACCCGAATTGCCTAGGCAAACCCCGATTTCCCTAGGCAATTCGGGTTTTGCCAAGGCCGTTTTAGGCAAATTGAAAATCAAACTAAATTGAATTAAATTAAATTAAATTTATTGCAAAAAATATTACTATAACGCAATTGATCATAAGAAAATAGTCTTAGTTGAAATAATTTCTTTTTCAATTTACCAAATGGCTTGTATTGAGTCATGCATTGATGTAAACAAATAGTAAACGAACTGTTCTTCATAGATCACTATTAATTAGTGTCTCTTCTGACTTTAAATTGTACATACCATTCGAAATGAGTAACGAAAATTTTATTCAAAAATGGAAAAGCGATTTTTATGCGGCGGTTAATAAATCTGTAAATTATAAAATAATTGTGCAAGAGAAATATGATGAGATTTTAAAGGATGTGAAAAGTGGAAAATTAAATGGAGTAAAAAGTAGCCTTAAGTACAGAAGGTTGAAAAGATATGACATTTTAGAAGTTGCGGGAGTTACAAAATTAATTTAAAAAAAAATTAACCGCCGCATAAAAATCGCTTTTCCATTTTTAAATAAAATTTTCGTTACTCATTTCGAATGGTAAGTACAATTTAAAGTCAGAAGAGACACTAATTAATAGTGAGCTATGAAGAACAGTTCGTTTACTATTTGTTTACATCAATGCATGACTCAATACAAGCCATTTGGTAAATTGAAAAAGAAATTATTTCAACTAAGACTATTTTCTTATGATCAATTGCGTCATAGTAATATTTTTGCAATAAATTTAATTTAATTCAATTTACACTCTAAATCTGAATCAGTGAAAATTTCACTGATTTCAATTCAGTGGCCCAGTTTTCTTTAATTCATCAGTGGGATTTCACTGAGAATTAGTAAAAACCACTGATTGTCAGTGAAATTCCACTGATTCATCAAAGAAAACTGGGCCACTGAATTGAAATCAGTGAAATTTTCACTGATTCAGATTTAGAGTGTAGTTTGATTTTCAATTTGCCTAAAACGGCCTTGGCAAAACCCGAATTGCCTAGGGAAATCGGGTTTTGCCTAGGCAATTCGGGTTTGGCCTATAAATCTCTAGGAAATTCGGGTATTTCCTAAAATCATAGGCAAACCCCGAATTGCCTACACGGAGAGAAATGTGTTACGAATAACGCTAGAGACATTTTGATTCGCTTTTCGCATAGACGTCTGTACCTAATTTTGCAAAGGCCGGTGCTAACTTTGCACAGCTTTTTTCCACTTGTGCCACAGTTGCTCAAATCCATGAAAAATCAGCATAGATTTCTTGCAACTTTCGCATGGTGGTGTGTATGCGCTTTTAGTACGGCCTGCTCATGCGCTAAGAGCAACAGATTTCTCTCCGTGTAGGCAATTCGGGTTTTGCCTGGACTTCGGGTTTTGCCGGTAACATATATCTATATATATAAAATCAGACTTTTGTCTGTACATTGCTCAGAACTTTAAATTTCGCACATAATTATTCGTTTTAGGCATCAAGGATTCCAAATATACCAATAAAAAATTTCGTGTATGTATGTATGTATGTATGTATGTATGTATGTGTGTCGGTATGTCACAGAATTTTTGTTCGCGAATCACTTAAAAACTGCTGAACCATTTGAAACCAAATTTGGCAGAATGTTAGAACTTGGGCCAAGGAAGGTTTATAAATTTACAGATTTGAAAAATATTAATTAGAACGGAAGATATTCAACTTTTTCAAAAAATTCAAAAATAAAAAATTTTCAAATTTTACATTTTTTTAAAAAATGCTTTCAAACCTTCTATAATTGAGTATAACATGTTATTTAGTCACATTTTAGAATAGTTTTGCCAAAAATAATGTCCTATAACTAAGATGTAAATATAAATTTTTTTTTTAAAAATTCAAAAAATCGAAATTTTTCAAATTTTATATTTTTTAATAAATTGCTTTCAAACTCTCTATAATTGAGTATTACATGTTATTTAGTCAAATTTTAGCATAATTTTTAAAAAGTACTGTCCTATAACTAAGACGTAAGTATAAAAATGATTTCAAAAAATCGCAAATTTCCAAATTTTATATTTTTTAATGGACTGCTTTTAAACTATCTATAATTAAGTATTACATGTTATTTAGTTACATTTTAGCATAATTTTGCAAAAAATAGTGTCCTATAACTAAGATTTAAGTATAAAAATGTTTTCAAAAAATTAAAAAAATCGCAAATTTACAAAGTTTACTTTTTTTAATGAATTGCTTTTAAACTCTGTATAATTGAGTATTACATGTTATTTAGTCACATTTTAGCATCATTTTGCACAAAAAAATCCTACGACTAAGTTGTAAGTATAAAAATATTTTCGATATCAAAAAATCGAAAAAATTATAATTGTTATTAATTACTATCAAGCTTAATTCAGAAGTATTTTTGGGGTCTCTGATTATGATTTTATCATCAAAATAATGCAATTCATAATTATTCATCCAATTCATCCAATGTTGTTTAATTGAAACTTAATTTCTAAAGATATTTTGAGCAATGTAAAGACAAAAGTTAAGCAGGGGGTCTATGTTTGTTTAAAAAAATTCCCGGCGTTGTCCAAATTTTACCCGGTTTATTTTTTTTAATTTACTTGATTTTAAGTTTTAGTCATAAATAAATCTGCAGATGGCTACAAAAATTGACTTATTTTATGAAAATACTCTTTTTTAAGTAAATATGTTATATACCAGTACCAGTCTTTGACGGGTTTTAGTTTACTACTAAAATACATTTCACAGAGTGTCTACCAATTGCGCGGGGAAACCGATAAATAGCCGGGAATTTAATTTGACCAGGAAAAACCGGGAATTTTCGGACCAAATTAAAAAATTTTTATTATATTAATTTGTTTTTAAAAACTGCTTTTTCCTTTAATTTTTATTGATGTAATATTTATGTAAACAGACCCGAGTCAAAATTTAAGCCCTACTTTCAGCCTAAACATATAGATTTTATTTAGGTTTTAGCAGTCGTAAGGTAGGATCTAATTGCGAAACAATTATTTCGAAATAGACTCTGGTGTAAATTTAGGATTAATTTTTAATACCTACATTAATTGTAGCACTACAAACGAATAAAGTAATACAAGTTGACAAGTACTGTTCCTGAATAACAAATTTGATAGAAAACAGTCTTTCACTGATTAAAATAGTAACATTTTCCTAACGAAATAGTTAATGTTAACTTATTATTAGTTTTTCACAGTAAACTTTAATTTCCGGTAAACACCCTTTCAAATGTATAAGCAGAAACTAAAACCCGTCAAAGACGGGTCCGACAGCTAGTATATATATAAAATCAGACTTTCGTCTGTACATTGCTCAGAACTTTAAATTTTGCACATAATTATTCGTTTTAGGCATCAAGGATTCTAAATATACCAATAAAAAATTTCGTGTACGTATGTATGTATGTGTGTCGGTATGTCACAGAATCTTTGTTCGCGCATCACTTACAAACTGCTGAACCATTTGAAACCAAATTTGGCAGAATGTTAGACCTTAGGCCAAGAAAGGTTTATAAATTTACAGATTTGAAAAATATTAGTTAGAACGGAAGATATGCAATTTTTTCGAAAAATTCAAAAACCAAAAATTTTCAAATTTTACATTTTTTTAAAAAATGCTTTTAAACTTTCTATAATTGAGTATAACATGTTATTTAGTCACATTTTAGAATAGTTTTGCCAAAAATAATGTCCTATAACTAAGATGTAAGTATAAATTTTTTTTTAAAAAATTCAAAAAATCGAAATTTTTCAAATTTTATATTTTTTAATGAATTGCTTTTAAACTCTCTATAATTAAGTATTACATGTTATTAAGTCAAATTTTAGCACAATTTTTCCAATAATACTGTCCTATAACTAAGATGTAAGTATAAAAATGATTTCGAAAAATTAAAAAAATCGCAAATTTCCAAATTTTATATTTTTTAATGGACTGCTTTTAAACTATCTATAATTAATCATTACATGTTATTTAGTCACATTTTAGCATAATTTTTCAAAAAATAATCTTATAACTAAGATTAAAGTATAAAAATGTTGTCAAAAAATTTTAAAAATCACAAATTTTACATGTTTTGATGATTTGCTTTTAAACTTTGTATAATTGAGAGTTACATGTTATTTAGTCATATTTTAGCATAATTTTGCACAAAAAATGATATGACTAAGATGTAAGTATAAAAATATTTTCCATGTCAAAAAATCGAAAAAATTATAATTGTTATTAATTGAGGAGCTGGATCGAAGAACCGGCTTTTCGCTCGAACTCACGCAGAAGATAGTCCCTTCGTCAGTTATGTCATGAAAATTTAAAACTCAAAAAAAAATATTTAAAAATTATGACGTTGTAGAGGAGAAAAAAAACATCTTTTTTCTATTTACAATTTTTTTCTAGAATGCAAGTTATTAATACTAAAAAATAAAAACTAAAAAATTTTTTTCTGAAAAATTAATTACCTTTTGATAAATATATCGTCATTTCTCAGTCAAATATTAATGAAATGAACCGATTTTTTTTAGGCTTGCACAATATACCTTACCGAAGCCCACAGGCCAAAGTAAAGTCCAAAAAAACAAATTGTTTATTAATTATTAATTTTGAAAGTTGTTATTTACAACAACAGGAATTTCAATTTTCAACGAGAAAAAGTATGCGACGAAATTTCACATTATGAAAACTTCTCGCGAGAAAGTTTTTCCTTTATTATTCAGGAAGTTTTTCCAAAAAGAATTAAACCGATTCGATGAGAAATAAAGAAAATAACAGAAAAATAGCGAAACAGTATTTTCGTTCGCAGCGAAAACCCTGTTCGGCAGCCATGTTTGTCATATGACTAGTAGCTTACGCACGCTCACACACTCACGCTGCTGTGTAAAATAGAAATGTGTGCGTGCGTACGTTACAAGTCATATGACAAACATGGCTGCCGAACAGGGTTTTCGCTGCGAACGAAAATACTGTTTCGCTATTTTTCTTTTATTTTCTTTATTTCTCATCGAATCGGTTTAATTCTTTTTGGAAAAACTTCCTGAATAATAAAGGAAAAACTTTCTCGCGAGAAGTTTTCATAATGTGAAATTTCGTCGCATACTTTTTCTCGTTGAAAATTGAAATTCCTGTTGTTGTAAATAACAACTTTCAAAATTAATAATTAATAAACAATTTGTTTTTTTGGACTTTACTTTGGCCTGTGGGCTTCGGTAAGGTATATTGTGCAAGCCTAAAAAAAATCGGTTCATTTCATTAATATTTGACTGAGAAATGAAGATATATTTATCAAAAGGTAATTAATTTTTCAGAAAAAAATTTTTTAGTTTTTATTTTATAGTATTAATAACTTGCATTCTAGAAAAAAATTGTAAATAGAAAAAAGATGTATTTTTTTCTCCTCTACAACGTCATAATTTTTAAATATTTTTTTTTTTGAGTTTTAAATTTTCATGACATAACTGACGAAGGAACTATCTTCTGCGTGAGTTCGAGCGAAGAGCCGGTTCTTCGATCCAGCTCCTCAATTACTATCAAGTTTAATTCAGCAGTATTTTTGGGGTTATTTTTATTTTATGAAAATACTCTTTTTTAAAAAAATATGTTATATACCAGTACAAGTCTTTGACGGGATTTAGTTTACCATAATAGAATTGACAGAGTGTCTACCAATTGCGCGGGGAAACCGATAAATAGCCGGGAGTTTAATTTGACCAGGAAAAACCAGGAATTTTCTTATCAAATTAAAAAAGTTTTATTATATTAATTTGATTTTAAAAACTGCTTTTTACTTTAATTTTTATTGTCTAATTGTCTAATTGTGACACAATTATTTATAATTAGACTCTTCTTTGACTCCAAAAGCTGGTGTAAATTTAGGATTAATTTTTAATACATTAATTGCAGTACTACAAACGCACAAAGTACTACAAGTTGCCAAATACTCTTCCTGAATATCAAATTTGATAGAAAAAAAATCTGTCACTGATTGAAATAGTAATATTTTCCTCACGAAATAGTTAACAGTAACTAATTATTAGTTTTTCCCAGTAAAATTTAATTCCCGGCTATTTCCCGGTTGGTAGAAACCCTATCAAATGTATTAGCCGAAACTAAAACCCGTCGAAGACGGGTCCGACAGCTAGTTATTAATATTTTTGAATGTTAGAAATTATCTTATGTAAAGATGATAAATCAGTCACGTAAATTCAGAAGTAAATTTATAAACTAACCTATTTAAATTAAAATGTGATTGTAAAAAGATAAGTGCGAGTTGCACATGCACTGAAATAACGGGTTTCAAAAGTGGTTCTCAATCCAGTCCTTAATTCTTTTCCTAAAAAAAGTTCTCAAACTTATCCTAAAAAAGGCCTTTAATCTGATACTAACAATGATACTCCTTAAACCAGTCCTTAATTTTTATTCTTAAATAAGTCCTCAAACTACCCGAGTCGAAATTTAAGCCCTACTTTCACCCTGAATTTTCAGGGTCTGTTGAGTGTTAGGAGTAGTAAAGTAGGGTCTAATTCTAATACAATTAGACCCTACTTTGACTCCCAAAACAGGCGGAAATTTGCCAATCTTCCATTTGGAGAAGCAAAGGAGGGTCTACTTCTAAGAAACCTATACCGCACTTTTAAACCTCGTAGACCCTACTTTCATACTCCTAGACTCTACAATTAAAAAAAGAAAAATTTTAAGATTTGCTCAGATTCAAATGAAGCACTTGGGATGAGTGAAAGTGGAATTTTATGTGTTTTATAGCGTCTATATACACGAAGTGTATATAGACGCTATAAAACACATCAGTATTTATGAATTTGGAGTACTTTTTGCATTTGCAGTGTTTCAAGTAATGCATTAAAAAATAATTCTAAATTTTCTTTTAGAATGTAGGGTCTAGGAGTATGAAAGTAGGGTCTACGAGGTTTAAAAGTACGGTATAGGTTTCTTAGAAGTAGACCCTCCTTTGCTTCTCCAAATAGAAGATTGGCAAATTTCCGCCTATTTTGGGAGTCAAAGTAGGGTCTAATTGTATTAGAATTAGACCCTACTTTACTACTCCTAACACTCAATAGACCCTGAAAATTCAGGGTGAAAGTAGGGCTTAAATTTCGACTCAGGTAGTCATCAATTCTTATCCTAACACCAGTCCTCAATCTGATACTGAAACTAGTCTTCAAACCAGACTTCAATTCTATTCCTAAAAGAAGTCCTCAAACTAAACCTTAATTATTATTCTAAAACAAGTCCTCAATCTGATACTGAAACTGGTCCTCAAATTAGTCCTTAATTTTTTTCCTAACAGAAGTCCTCAATCTGATACTAAAACTGGTCCTCAAACCAGTCCCCAATTCTTATCCTGAAATAAGTCCTCAAACTAGTCCTCAATTCTTATCCTTAAACAAGTCCTCAATATGATGCTGAAACTGGTCCTCAAACCAGTCCTTAATATTCTTTTCCTAACAAAAGTCCTTAAACTGTTCCTAAAACTGGTCCACAAACTAGATAAATACGTCCTCATTTTTATTATCAAGCTAGTCCTCAATTACGTCCTCGTATTTATTATTAAAGCTAATTCTCAAACGCGACCTCCTATTTATTATCAAGCTAGTCCTCAAATACGTCCTCATTTTTATTATCAATTACGTCCTCGTTTTTATTATTAAAGCTAGTACACAAACGCGTCCTCCTATTTATTATCAAGCTAGTCCTCAAATACGTCCTCGTTTTGTTATCAAACTAGTCCCTAATTACGTCCTCGTTTTTATTATTAAAGCTAGTTCTCTAACGCGTCCTCCTATTTATTATCATGCTAGTCCTCAAACGCGTTCTCAATTTTATTATCAAGCTAGTCCTCAATTATGTCCTCGTTTTGATTATCAAGCTAATCCTCAAACACGTCCTTATTTTTATTATCAAGCTAGTACTCAAACCCGTCCTCCTATTTATTATCAAGCTAGTCCTCAAATACGTCCTCGTTTTTATTATTAAAGCAATTGCATTTTATGAAGAAGAATTTTATTAAAATTGTATTGAAAATAATTGATTTCTTGCGAAGAACTTTACTATTTATCAAAAGAATTTTATATAGAATTTTTTAAAAATATTTTGAGAATAATTAAATTGTTTTTAGAGAATTTTAAATTCTTGTTGAAATTAAATTTTGTGGAAATTTTTAAAAATAATTAAATTCTTTCGATTAATTTTATTTTAATTGGATTAATGATTATTTATAATTCTTGCAAAGAATTTTAGTATTTATAAAAATAGTTGAATTATTTCAAAGAATTTATTAAAGTTTAAGAAATTAATTGCAATTTATGAAAATATTTAAAAATATTTGAATTCATCTTAGGAATTCAATTAAAATTGTTTTGAAAATAATTGAATTCCTGCAAAGAATTTTACTATTTATAAAATAATTGAATTCTTGCGAAGTTTTTTACTATTTATAAAAATAATTGAATTTTTTCGAAGGATTTTTCAAAATTTTAGAAAATAATTGGATTCTTTCGCGAAATTTTCAAAATAAAATTTTGTAATTTGCATAACAATAATAAGTTGTATATCTCATTCCGCGCGTAACATTTGCTATTGTAAGAATGTAGTAGAAGCAATACAGGGTTTAAGGTTCAATTAGGACTTAAAAAGGAGTTGCCAGAGTTAAATAGAACTTACGCAAGAGGAAAAAAACACCAAGGGTTTGTTAGGTGCAGGTTAGGATTAAATTATACTTACCAGGAGGTAAGCAGGTCTAAAAGCTCGACTCGGGAGTCCTCAAATACGTCCTCGTTTTGATTATCAAACTAGTCCTCAATTACGTCCTCGTTTTTATTATTAAAGCTAGTCCTCAAACGCGTCCTCATTTTTATTATCAAGCTAGTCCTCAAACGCGTTCTCATTTTTATTAATAGGCTAGTCCTCAATTACGTCCTCGTTTTGATTATCAAGCTAATCCTCAAACACGTCCTCATTTTTATTATTAAGCTAGTACTTAAACGCGTCCTCGTTTTTATTATCAAGCTAGTCCTCAAACGCGTTCTCATTTTTATTATCAAGCTAGTCCTCAATTACGTCTTCGTTTTGATTATCAAGCTAGTCCTCAAACGCGTCCTCATTTTAATTATCGAGCTAGTCCTCAAATATCTCCTGATTTTATTATCGACAATGTCGTAAAGTACTTCCTCTTTTTATTATCGTGCTAGTCCTCAAATACGTCCTCATTTTATTATCGCGCTTGTCCTCAATTACGTCCTTATTTTTATTATGGAGCTAGTCCTTAATGTTGTCCTAATTTTGATTATCGAGCTAGTCCTCAAAGACGTCCTCATTTATATTTTCAAACTTCTCTCTAAATACGTCCTCAATTTTATTATCGAGCCGTTCTTTAAATCTGTCCCTTTTTTATTATTTAGGTAGACCCTTCTTCGTCAACAAGAATTGCACGTTTTATATTTTTTTCTATTTTTCCCCGTACCTTTATTTCTTTCTCCTTCTTTTACTTCAAGAGCCCTTCAATTTTTAGCCACTTAATTACACAGGCCTGCAAATTTTGGCTTAGTTCTGTTACAGAAAAAGTGGTAGGTGATTATTATAGCTTTTTGACGTAGAATACGAATCCGATTTCCAAAATGGCCCATCACGTCAGGATTTCTTGTAATATTGCCTTAAATAGCCAAAATATGCCTATTTTGGACACTTTTCAAAATTTTTTTTGGTTAACCAAAATTTTTTTTCAATTTGCAAAATTGCATCGTATAGTTCTATATCTAAGCTTTAAAACACATTTTTCAAAATTGCTTTACGATTTTTTAAAAAAAAGTTATGTAGATTTGAAATTTTTTTATTTAGGGAAATGTAGGTATAAAGAAGTTCAATATGACATTTAATTTCAAATCTACATAACTTTTTTTTAAAAAAATCATTAAGCAATTTTGAAAAAAGGGTTTTAAAGCTTAGATATAGTAATATACGATGCAATTTTGCAATTAAAAAAAAAATTTAGTTAACCAAAAAAAATTCCGAAAAGTGGCCAAAATAGCTATTTAAGGCTATTTAAGGCAATATTACAAGAAATCCTGACGTGATGGGCCATTTTGGAAATCGGATTGGTATTCTACGTCAAAAAAGCTATAAGAATCACCTACCACTTTTTGTGTAACAGAACTAAGCCAAAATTTGCAGGCCTGTGTTATCAAAGACATTTTTTATTTCTACTATTTTAGATCTCACACTGCAAAAAAAAGTATCTTAATTTAAGATGATTTGCTAGAAATTTTTTTGTTTCTTTAAATATCTTAATTTAAGATGTTAAAAGTATCTTTGTTACACATTTTGAGCATATTTTTTTGAAAAAAATTTTGAGGTTAACTTTGGACTTATATGTAAAATACTTCACGAATCTTAGTTTTTAGTGACTTACAGTTATTTTTCATCTTACAATTCACAAGTAACTTATCGCTAAACATCTTATTGCACCAGAAATATCTTAATTTAAGATATTTTAATTAACTTGCTGAAGAAACTTACATTTCTGAGATAGGAAAAATATTTTTATCTCTGTTAAAATATATAAAGCATCTTAGATATCAATAAGATACTTTAGAAAACATTTTATTTTAAGATGTAAGATACCATTTTTCCATCTTTCATTTTATTTTTAGATATTTAAAAAGACACCTATTTTTGCAGTGCACTGCAAACATTCAATTATTATCTTTAAAAATAACAAATTCTTTACACTGAGAAAACTGGAGTATTGGACTAAACATCTGGAGTGACGAATCGTTGATATTTGAGAGTTAGCTATTGGATAACAATCTAAATGTTCAAATACACCATTGATAGATATTCGTGCCATTTCTCTTGGAGGGAAAATGAGTTTATAACAGAGGGACAAATTAACCATCTTAAGAAATCCCTTCCTTATCCGGTGCGAAATGAATAAATATGGCAACCTAACCCCTAAATTAAATACATAAAATGTCAGAAAAATAATTTCGCGCGCATCAGATCGTACACATTTTCTGCGCAACTTTTAACCCTCAGATATAATGGGAGAGAATATACAAGCAGATTTCCATTACCAATTCAAAATTTATTTTAGAAGGACTATTTAACTCTCTTCATAAGCAAAGGAAACATACACTTTTTGAACCTCCAAATTTGACACTCCAGTTTTCTCAGTGTACAAAATTTAAATTATGTTCCTAAAATAACAAAATTCCCTTTTTCTTTCTCTAGAGTGGTTAAAATAAATGACATAGTTAGACTGTTTAGGATGAATTTTTTATAAGCTTTACTCAAGATTTTATGGATATATTATCAATTTTATGGATTTAAAAATGTTTTTAAAGAAACAAATTATCTAAAATAATCAAGAATAATTTTTGTAATTTTAATAATTTAAAATAAATTTAGATATCAAATTTCTGAAAAGAATTGGTACCCCTGAACAAAGCAAATATTAAAGAGCAAATCAATACCCAGTGGGCACACTTGTTCAAAAGACGTCCTAAAGATGTCTTTTTGCGGACGTCTTTTGGACTTGTACAAAAAGACGTCTTAAAGACGTCCTATACATGTTCTATGTCTTGGCCATTAGATGTCTTTAAAATGTCTAAAAGACGTCTTTTTCATTCAACATTTGAAAATAGAAAAATTTTTATAAATAGAAAATATTATTTTCTAAGTTCAACTTAGACTTAGAAATTCATGAATGTAAAATTCATTAGAATTTTTCTAAGTTAAATTCATTTCATTGACAAGTGAGATCGTTAACTTTGTAGAGGTTCATATCTGTCTTGAACGGCTAAGGTGCTTAAGGCGCAGTGCTTCAAGCCCAAGGTATCCGAGTTCGATCCCAGCTTCGTAGGAATTTTTTCATTATTTCTCCACATTTTAGAAAAAATAAATTTAAACTTAAAATAAATTTAATACAATATTACTGAATTTCAACTTAGAAAATGTTATATAAGAAATGTTTATTTAAGATCTGAAGGAATGTAAAAAGGACGTCCAAAAGACGTCTCAAAGTCACGTCTTTTAGATACACGTCTTTTAGACGTACTTTAGACGTCCTTTCTTATGTCTTTTGGAAGTCTTTTGGACCAGACATAGAACGTCTTTTAGTTGTCTTTTTGATGACTCAGAGACATTGCCATCATTGTCCCCGAATCGTCCGCGGAAAAAAAGGGACGTCTTTCAGACGTCCCTGTGCCCACTGGGTACATTTCATAGATAAATTATTAAAGCAAGTAATTAACGAAATTTACAAATACCAAAATTTCATTCATTATCCAATTTAAATCGATTCATGATATTTGATTGATATGTAATTTGATTCTATTAGAAATAAAATTGATTTTTCTGGAAATTATTATTGAATTTATACAAATTAGCGAAATTTTTAGTCTATTCCACTAGGTATGTATTATTGTTATCCGAATGTGTCTTTAGATAGACGCTTTTTTAATCCTTTCCTGAAGCAGGCAACGAAATAATCTTTATTTGTTTATTGTTATGACAGCTAATGTTACGTACATAATAGCACGCAAAAATAACAGCTATAAAAAGTAAGTAATGTTTTACAATTAATTTAAAAAATTGACTAGGGGAGACTGGGGCGAAAAGTTAAATTTTGCATAAATGATTTTTTTTGGCAATATAAGCCGCTTAGATGCAATTATTTGTTTATCAATATTGTAGGGCAACTTATCCCCTACAAGTTTCAATAAAAAAGTTCCTGATATTTTTGCAAAAAATACATGTTTTGTCCTTTTTTGAAAATTTTGTTTTTTTTTTAATTTTTCGCCCCACCCTGGGGCGAAAAGTTAAATGGCTGGGGCGAAAAGTTAAATTCTATTTTTAGCCTACTAAAACTATTTTCTGATAGGTGGTAAGTAGTAGATAAGTTAAAGTATACGTAAACAAGTAATTAAGTAAATAAAAGATCTTTGTTTACTTAACAAAAGCTTTAGAATAGTTGTAAAGTTAAAAAATTGAAATTTCAAAAAAAAAAATTTTTTGGTTTATTTCACGTTAACCGGCTTATTTTTTGACAGAGTACTTGCCCAATGTCAAATAAATAATGTTTAAACAAATAAACCCAAAAAAACGAAAAATAAAAAAAAAATTTTAACAACATGTAAAAATACATTTAACTTTTCGCCCCAGGGTGCGTTTTTGGCTTTAACAACAAATATAAAAAATCTGACTAAAGATATTTAGCAAATTCCTTTTGGTATCTCTTCAGGGGACCCAAATAATAAAGTAAAAAATCGCGGTGAGAATAAATGCAAAAAATATACTTAAAAGTTGATATTTTCTTTTTCGAAAAAATTTTCAAAAGTAGGGGAAAGGTGTACGAGATGATCCCCCTAAGAGAAAAAACCTATTATTCAAAGAAAAATCAATATATTCGAGTCTTTTTTGTACGCACTACTAGATAATTAATCTATCTAACTATTCTGATTTAAAATATTTGCAGCTAATTAATATTTTACTATTAAATTTAATTTTTCTAAAACCTTACAAAAGGATCATCTTGGACACCGGGGTGTCCAAGATGATCCCCATGGTATGGGCAAGATGATCCGTAGGGTTATCTTACCCCAATTATTGGAAAAGGAGTCTAAATTGAAGGAATAACAGTGTATCAATGTTAAATATACTTTATTTAGGCCATAAACGCTTTTGACCACTCACCATGATTCGTTTTTCTATTTTATAATTACGAGGCATTGTTTATAACGAGAACATTAATAAAATAGATGTAGATGTCAATTTTTTGTTTTAGATAAGTTAGTTTTCATATAAAAACATATAAGAAGCAAGAAAAATTGAGTTTTTTATTAATACTAGAAAATTCACTTTGAGGTGAGACGAAATACATGGGAATCAGGGGGGATCATCTTGCCCCAAATGCCACTATTTTGTAATTTGTTCATAACTTAACCTACGAGCTCTGTTATTTCATAATAACAATTAGAACACTTAGTTGAAGATATACTGAAGCCGTGAGTACAAAAAACATGGAATTTCAGCTATTACAACAAAAGTTATCTAAGCCCAAAGTTAAGCTGTCCTTAGATCAAAATTATGAAATTTTTATTTTTTCCAATAGAATTTTTTTAATGACGCGTGTTGTCATGACAGTTTGACTGATTCATAGGTATGTCATTGACAACGTATTACCGTATTTGCCTAAAAAGTGGCGCTAATAAGCTCTCCAAAATTCAAAAGGATCATCTTGCCCCAGGGGATCATCTCGTACACCTTTCCCCTAGGTTGAAAAAAAAATTTCAATATCGACACCACAAAAATAAACAGAATTGCACACAACTCCGGACATTTATTTAGGGTGATAACACCCTTCTATAATTAAAATTGCAATGCTCTAACTATTTTCGTTCGAAAGATAATGAATTTTAACGGTTTTGGCAGTTTAACTTTTCGCCCCAGTCTCCCCTATTAATAATAATAATTATAATAATGTTAATAATAATAATTATTATTATTATAGTGTCTAACTAACATGAATCATCGAAAAAACGGATCCCAAGAATAACATTATCAACAACAAGAAGTTATGATTAAATGGATTTTAAAGTTTCCACTTATGTTGGAAAAAAAGTTTGACAATGATTTGGAGGAACTACAGTTCAATGATCAATGGTATCGATTAACTCTGCTGTCCTTTTTAAAACGACACTATCTACATTTTAGCTCAATCGGAGATATTGAAGAAAACGCGTTTGCATCTGGATCTCTTAATAAAATTAAAAATTTTGTAAACAAACTTATGTTCTTGACTAATTCGGACACGTTCTTTTCATTAGTGCAAAAAAATTATTAATTTTAATTATTTATTAATAAAACTGTAGATAGTGCACATTTTTTATCCGAAAATTATGGAGAATACATGAAAAGTGCTCTATGTGGTAGATAGTACGTTTAAAATTGCTTTGTCGCACAGTGGGGCAAAAGTGGTTTGTCGTGGACAAATCAGTCTATAGGTTACAAATATTATTCGTTTTTAATAATTTTTTTTAATTAAAAACTTATAAAATTGCGCATCGATATGTGGTCGTAGAATTTTTAAAATTGTTAACAATTTTTTTTTGTTTAACAATAAATATGAAAAAAAGAGAGAAAAAAATTGTATTCAAGTATATTTTTTATTAAAATGCATTTCTATTCATCTATGTTACAATAATTGAAAAAGGAGTTTCAGATAAACAATATTTATAAGTGTAGACTAAATAAAAAATTTATTTAATTAGTTATAAACAAATAAATTTACGACACGTACTTTTTTAAGACAAATTGAAGTTTTTATGTTTTTAACCGAATGTTTTTTTAAGAAAATACAAGGATCTCATTATTTATAAGTACTACTCGTGTAAAATAATTATTTAATAAAAATTTGTTTAAAAAATGTTAGTTAACAAATGCATAAAACAGTCAATTTGAAAGATAAAGGGTTTGTTTTAATTCATATTATTTACTAATGAACAAAAGTTATTATAAATACATTTTATGGACATCGGGTTTTGTACATTATAAAGCCCTTAAAAGGGCTGATTGGTAAGACTGACAGAATTCTGGAAAAAGATCAAGATCAATAATGTTTCATTTATAAAACAAGATTTTTTGAATTTACTTAAAAAAGATTGAATCTAAAGAGAAAATTTGAGAATTATGCCGCAAAGGGTTCGTCAGAATCGTTAAAAAGCAACTCTTTTGCTTCTGGCATCTTTTACTGAAAATTCGCTTTTTAAACTATTTAAATAAATAGTGTTACTATAAATAGTTAATAGTTTTACTATACCAGTAAATAGTGAAGTAAATCTTCATTTGTCTTTTTCAATGAAGATTTTCTAGTGTGAGCTTCTCTGCAGTGTTTAAAATCTTTGTTTCTTGATTCTTGGGCTTCTTCAGAAAGTTGCCCGATAGGAATCACGAAAGATTTAATGATTTTAGCACCATGCAATAAAACTTTGTGCATTGAAGCAGGCATATAATACCACTCATATGATTTTACATAAATCTCTGCAGTCTTTAAACAAAACTCATCAAATTTGTCTGTATTAATTGCTTTCTCGCATGCCATAGCCTGCAAAATAATGTACAAATTTTTTATTAAATCTTTGCTCACTCCTGTTACATTGGCTACAATCTCAAACTTTTCGAAAAACCTCCTTGCGGTATTTCCATCATTAGTAGAACCTGTCCCTTGTTTTACATCATCTACAATTATGCCAATTTGTTTTCAAAGTTCCTCTTGAATATACCTTTTTCTATTTTCAAAAATGTCCTTCTGCTCTTTCGTTTTTGATCGCCATTGTTTAAAAGGTAATTTATATGCAATATGCAGAATGCATTCCATAAAACGAATCCAGGCATGTAAAGTTTGTAATCCAAACTGGAATGCATCAAAATTTTCTTCCTTATCTTTCACCTTTTTCAAATTGTTCATCTCAGATGGTTTAGCTCCACAAATTGTATAATTTGAAGCAGATGAAGTTCCAGTTATAGCTTGACATACCTTTCCGTCAATCATTGTACACATCAATTCGTAATTGATCTTGTAAATTTTATTACAGATTTCGATACACCCTTTTTTTAATCCGTTAATTTGGTTTTGAATTTTCTCAAGTTCAGTTACAATTGTTTGTTTCGTTTCAGGCATAAAATGGAAGGATATAGGTAAGCAAGATTTAGAAGATGAAGTTCGAAGGTTTTGCCAAACTGTTAATAATTCATCAGTAGTCTGAAGAGAAATTGGAACAAGTGACATCATAAAAAGGCTAGATGAAAAATTTCCACCATTCTCAGTTTTATATTTATAAGGATTCAATCCGTATATTTTATCACAACCATATTTAATTTTCAATATTAAATTTCTCGTTGTTTCCGGTAGATTTAAACTATTTATTTTCAAAATTCTATTAGATGTGTGGTCCAGTAAATCCTGTAATTTCAGGCTTGCACCTTTATCAGATATTTCAGTTGCAGATTTTGGCGGATATCATTGGGTTTTAGCATTTGTGATTAATTTAAATCCATGAAAAGAGAAGGAGCTTCATCATCAGCAAATATTGAGGAATTTTCATTTACTGTCTCTTCGGTTTTTACATCTTGCACAGATAGAATTTCCACTTCTTTTGATTCCACAATACTTTTTTTCACAATATGAATCAAAGTTTCTTTATTCAAGTCCTCTATTTTGTCAGTTTCATCAACATCATTCTTAAATATCAATGATTTTACTTGATCAACTCTTCTTTTTTAATCTTCTCTGAGCATTTATCAATATTTTTAGTTTTTCGGACATTTGAAAATGATGTTTCTGGTACAAAAAACGTACCTTTTAGCCAAGAATCATTTTTCTGCAGAAATTGAGTCGTAATACTTAAGCTAGATTTATATTTGCTTTTAAATGTTGGCAAAAAAATTTCACAAGTTTTTTTTAACAGCTTTTTCTAATTCTGCAGAAAGGTTATATTTTGTGTTAAATATAACAGTAATACTTCTGCAGTTTTTGATTCCGTTTGTAATAATACATCGACAAGTTCTCTATTTTTTATTTCAATAGAATTCATGTTTAAAATGTATTATTAAAACAAAGCTCATCAGAATAGTGTATTTTAAAATTTATTAAAAGCTTACTAAAAATAAAAAACAATGAAATGGAAAAAAAAGAAGAATATTAAAAAAAACTAAAAAAGGATGGATAGAAAATTAAAACAGCGATGAAAAACGGACTTTATGATGAACTAAAAAAAACAGAAATATAGCTCTGACTAGCACTGATTAATAGATAGTTTTTAAATATCAAAATATAAAATATCACTTACCTGCGAAAAACACGAAAGATTCGTAATGTTTTCACATAAAAAAGTTTGCTGTATATATATTGTTCGTAACGCGTTTCAATAGTGAGAGTCTAGCTTAATGCAGTTAAGCTCCACCTTGCGGACACAATAAGAACTACAATGTAAAGCCCGCGAATTTTTAAAAATGATGTGTGCACAACACTTCAGAAATTGCATGATTATGTTAAGATAAAATTTAAGAAATAAATTTAACACAATTTGAATATTGTTTATTAAATTGTAATTAACATTCTTTTATTGTTATTAATTAGTTATTATTTTTCAATTTCCGCACTATTCTCATAAAAAATTAATATTTTTATACCAGCTTTTCAAAAAAAGCAGTTGAAAAATTAAGCTAAGAACTTTAGTTTACTAACTCATAATATAAATTAAAATGAATTTCGTAGTTTTAAAATTAGTACACTTACGCATTTGTTAATTAAAAATTTTAACAAAATTATTATCATCATTTTAAACAATTGTAGGAGCTGCAAGTGGGTTGAAAATCCTGAAAATTTTGTAGATAGGTCGTCTCCTCCTGCAGATAGTGACACTTTAAAAAATATTTCTCGAAAATCTCTGTAGATAGTTTAATTGACCGCTAATTATCTTCTAATCTAATTAAAATTTTTAATTACGAATACGACTATTAGATTCGTCTTTTCATTACGAATCCAACGGTATAAAAAACTCATTTTTCATAAAATATGTAGATAGTGCCTTTTTTAAACTGGACGGCAGAACTGGCGTACTCAATAATATGAATCCATTGGGAATGAGAGATGAGAGCAAATGGCAACAGGTTAAATGTTATTTAATATAGTCTCGTGTATAAATAAATTAATTAATGAATAAATATTCGACGCGATCTGAAGAAATGCACTTCAGAAGAAAATCACTTTATGGTTATGTTAGGGTTACTTTTTTCTTGATTGAATTTTTTTTTTGCTTATTGCAAATTAAAATCAGTGTTTATTAAATATTTTAGTTGTAATGAAAACTGAAATACCAATTAAATTTCATAATTTAACAAGATTAGTTTATTACTTAAAAAAATTGTTTATTAAGTTTTATATTCATGGATAACAAAAATCAAGAAAAAAGGCACAAAAGGAACTCCGCTAAATGATTTAGAGGAAAGATTGTTGCCATTAATAAAAAGCGAAAAAAAGTATAGCGCAAATAATTCAGCAAGTGTGAGTAAATACTTAAAATTTTTAATTTACTTCATAATACAACCCGGTAAAAACGAGTGTATTGAAATCGATTAAAATGATTACAAGTATAGCTGAATTCTTGAAATCATTTTAATCCAAACGAATGACATTTTTGTCCATCAATAAATTTGTTCCAATCACAGTAATCTATTTGAACACACTTAAATTCAGTTGAATTCCTGTTAACATTTCAAATCTGTTAAAATGACGAAAAATGATATCAATTTAATCCAGTTTAATGCTTTCTGTAAATTTTAAAAAGTGAAATCATTTGAATCCTTTCTTTAAAAAAATTGTTAACATTTTAATTTTTTTGGATTGAAATGCATTAAACTGATTACAAATACCCAAGTAACCTGTATGTTTGCAGCAAGCTTGCAGCAAACTTACACCACAAGATTTGCAATCTTACACGTAAGCTTACTGCAAGTTTGCTGCAAGTACTAAAATGTCCTACTTGCTGCAAGATTGCACAGCAAGCTTAGGACAAGCCAACACTGCAAGTTTCTTAAAAATTCCCAAATATTTAATTATATAATATTCAACAAATTATTTGATATTTAGTTTTTATTTAATTTTAAAATATTTAATATTTATTTAAAATAATATAATGGCAACAACGTTTTAATAAAAATGTCATTAATTTCTCCAATCCACAGAATTGTAGTTGTGTACTATTATCCATGATCAGTGGATAATAGTAAAAAATTGTAAATGTCGTGGCAGACATTAATTATTGATATTATGATCTAAGATACTATTGTGAAGCACCTGTTTAGGGGACTGATACTTATACTCTCCGCGAGACAAGTCGTGCGCGAGAGAGGTATTTCTCGCCATCTATCAGGGAATTGGAAAAGTAATAGAAGTTTCTCTTATAATTCTCTAACTCCGTGATAGATGGCGAGAAATACCTCTCTCGCGCACGACTTGTCTCGCGGAGAGTATAAGTATCAGTCCCCTAAACAGGTGCTTCACAATAGTATCTTAGATCATAATATCAATAATTAATGTCTGCCACGACGTTTACAATTTTTTACTATTATCCACTGATCACGGATAATAGTACACAACTACAATTCTGTGGATTGGAGAAATTAATAACATTTTTATTATACCGTTGTTACCATTATATTATTTTAAATAAATATTAAATATATTAAAATGAAATATTTAGGAATTTTCAAGAAACTTGCAGTGTTGGCTTGTCCTAAGCTTGCTGTGCAATCCTGCAGCAAGTAGGACCTTTTTGTACTTGCAGCAAACTTGCAGCAAGCTTACGTGTAAGATTGCAAATCTTGTGGTGTAAGTTTGCTACAAGCTTGCTGCAAACTTACAGGTTACTTGGGTATGCTATGAATTCTCAATCATTTTAATCCAAACCAATGTCGTTTTCGTCCTTTTTGTGATATCATTTTAATTCATTTTAATACACACCTTCTTACCGGGAACTCATCTAAATTAACACCATACTTTTTAGAAATTTAATCATTCCGAATGGTAATAATTTAAAAATTATATAAGTTAAACATTAAATAGCTTAAAATTCCACTTTCTTACTAAATTAAAAATTAAATTTTTTAAATTTTAGCACATATTTTTGAAATATTATCTACTTTAACACTTTTTAAAATAAAAATTATCTGATTAATGGAATTTGTAATTTAATTGTTCTTTTTCTTACAGATTGTCGCAAGAAGAGAGCGGAAATCACCGTTAATTAAAAGTGCTACTTTGCCCATCTCCATATCATCAGGAGATGAATCTGATTCATTTAAATCACCACCATCAAAACGAGTAAAGGTTATGCATAGTTTAATTAAATATAATTTTTTAATTTTTTAAATAGATTTTTCCAAACTAACTGCAAAACAAAATATTCCTATAAGCTCTATTTTCAAATAAAGTCGAGTTTAAAAATAAAAAAATTATCTTTTTAGCAAATTATTAATTAAGATAAAAATAGTGTAGGAAAAATAAAAAATTTTGATTCCCAAAAAATGTTGGAAATTTTGTTTTATAGTTAAGGGCAATTAAAAAAATTGCAGAAAAAAAGGATTTTTTATTTAACAATTTTTTAGTAATTGAAATTTTATATAATTAAATTTTAATTGTTGTATTGAAAATATATGTTAAGTTAAATTATTATATTAAATTGAAAATTATTAATCCCAGACTATCATCAGTGGCTAGCAACCTGCTCCAAAACTACTATCGAAGAGTGGTGGAAGTGTTCTCCTCGACAAGCTAAAAAAGTTATTAACGCAGTCGTCAACGTCACCAGAAACGTCAAGACCATCTTCCTTTTCAGTATATATAAATATACTTTTTAAAAACTTTATTTTTATTATTTACAATTGGTTATGAACACTTTAGGAAGTGTTTTTTTAAGCCTTAAAGAGTTAAAAAAACAATAAAAGAAAAATTGTTTTATCTTAAATTCTAAAGTGCAGTAGTACCTCGAAAAACAGGTTCAAATTCTGATACAAACTTCCTCTTAATCATTATTTCTTAAATCATATTTCCTAAGACAAAAGTCGACTTTTCCTTTAATTTCATTAAAATTCTTTTCAATAATTTATGTTTAGATAAAAAGAAATTTAAAAATTAAAATTAAAATATAACTGTATTTTTATATTTATTTCAGTACCAAAATCGAGATATGACTGCAGAATTGAGGGCAATGCATGAGGAAAATTTGGCAGTTTTAAAAGAAATTTCTTCAACCCTGTCAAATATTTTATCAGTTTCACTGGAAACCCTTGAAGTTTTAAAGCAAGCCAGTGTGAAGGGCAATAAAATTTAATTACTTTTACATTAATTATAACTTAAAAATTTTCAAAATGATTTAAATTTATTTAAAAATAAAATTTTATTTTTCTTTAATAATTTAATTCCAACTTTGCCTTTTTTTAGTTTTCTTCCTTCTGTTAATGTCGAGACAATTCAATTTCACTCTCTTCTTTCTTCTAGAACTTTCCATTCCCTATAGTCAGAAATTTTTGAAATTAATCTTTTCTTTATATCCTTAAAAGTGACTTTTTCATTAAAAATATTTTTTTTTTAAATCTTTACAGATAATGTTCTCAATGATTTTTAAATATAACCATTAAAACTATTAAATAACTATAAATAAACTGTAAAATATTTATAATAAAGTTTATAAACACTAAAAATTTTTATTTTGAAAGCTTGTTATTTTATTATATTAATATTTTATTATTGCATGTCACAATTCTTTGGTCATAAATATAAAAAAATTAAAATTCTATAAGAAAATTAAGGAAAACAAAATAAAATAGAAAAAAATTAAAATTCTATAAGAAAATTAAGGAAAACAAAATAAAATTTGTCGTAATACTTCTGGTAAAGAAGAAAAAAATTGGAGAATAAATTCTGATGCAAAAATTTCAAAATCGTTCAGCAACAGCGACAATCTCATCGTTAACGTCAGAGTCAGCGTCATCCTCTATATATATTGTTTTACTCTTTGAACAAGAAAAAAGTTTTTCATTTTTAGACCTGTTTTGGGCAAATAAAGTCACACTTTTTACACATAAAACCCACGAGGCTTTAAGCCATTCAATCAGCGAGGGTTAAATGTTTTTCTTAACTGTTAGAATCTTATGTGTATTTTTTTATGTATTCATCTTTATTTTATTATTTTTTATTCATTAAATTTTCCAAAATATATTCAATTTATTTCAAAAATAAAATTAAAAAACTACATAATCTTATTATTAACTTCTTCTTTCTCTCCTTCTTCAATAATTGTCTTCTTTTACACATTTCGATTTTTTCTGACAAGATTCGTTTTCCTTCTGTTCCGTCTACAATTATTTTCATTTTATTTTATTAATTTATAAGTCAATTCTCGGTTTTACGATTTTATTGATATTCGAAGCGAAGAAAGTCTCCTTGTTTTCTGAAAAAGTAATATAAATTCACTACAGTTTTTTTAATTGACTACATCTTATTTTGAGTCAGTCATCTTTCAGCAGTCAGTCAGAAAAACAGGTATAAATAACGAAGCCCCTTTTTTAAAAATTATAAGTCATATTTTACTTTATTTCCCATTTCGATGCCACATTTATTTTTTCCAAATTTGTAAATTAAATTTTTTATAGATTTCTGTGTAACTGACCGTATAAATATTTAAATTCATGTTTCTAATGGGTACACTAGGTGCGCTGATATTATCCGCTGTATCTATATATAATACATAGTTTGATTTTAAAAGTAAATACTATTTAAAAATTTAATAAAATGACTTTTAATGAATTATTTAAAAAAACGTAGTCACGCTCAAATTTCTCCACCTGTATTGTATATACAAATTCCACATATTTTTAATAATAAAAATCACAGTTTGTAGTAATTTATTTTAAATGACTTTCTCAAAAAATCTTGCAAAACTTTTTAGAAATAACACATTAATAAACACATAATAAACAACTCATTGACACTTTCAATTTTTTTTACCCTCATGAAGTGCTTTGCGCTATAAATCCTAGCAATTTGACAATTTTTTCTTGCCAAAATACTAACTAGTAAGATTAACTAGATTTTATCTTTCCAAATACAAACTTTTCTTTACGATTTATATAAAAGTACCAATTAAATACGCCTGAAATATTAATTTTCAATAAGTTTCTACAAAAAAATCTAACTTTTTTGCGCTAAACAACAAAAAGCGCTACTTAGCAAAGTTGCTAAGCGTAATCCCACCCCTGGACGTCTGTACAACTCCATAATTTAAAAAATTCTAATCTAATTTTATCCAATTCAAAAGTTTTAATGTTAAATGTCCAAGAAAATAAAATTTTCATTTAAGATAAATATTTTATTAACTTACATTTTGAAGAATTCAGCATTTGAATAAATATCAACTAGAAAATAATACCCTAAAATATAGAATAAATAAAAATTGTACCAGCTTAATTTTCATCTATTCTAATTATTCAACATTATAATTATGATTCAATATTTATTTTAAAGTGTTTTAAAATTATTGAGTCAAAACGTGTCAACCGTGAATACATTTTTTTTATAGTTTTGGAAAAGTCAAAACATTTATGAAAATCTGTAGTTCACAGCAAACCAAAAAAAACACTTTTAACCGTTTTTCAAAATTTTAAATATTTATACCTTTTTTATAATAAAAAATTTTTGCATTATTTAAGAAAAAAATTAATAACTCATTACTGTTTTGCTAGAAATTAATGGCAATTTTTTTGGTAGTCATTGAATATCCACTCTTTTAAATAAACTTAATTGTGAGAAAAAATTTTAAAAAATTTTAAATTTTTAATAACAATTTTATAAACAATAATTAGTGTTTTTTATGGTTTCTAGAGCAAGGATTTTAATGAAATTTATATGTAAGATACATTAAACCTACATCTTTATATTCCCGAAAAAAAATTTGTATTTCCAATTACAACCGGAAATTTGGATTTTTTGTTGCGCCGTGCGCCGTCTGCTCGTTTACCGCGGCATTTATCACAGCGATGGATGTCGCGGTGACGGCGCACGGCGCAACAAAAAATTCAAAATCTCCGGTTGTAATTGGAAATACAAATTTTTTTTCCGGTAATATAAAGATGTAGGTTCAATATATCTTACATATAAATTTCATTAAAATCCTTGCTCTAGAAAGCATAAAAAACACTAATTGTTTATAAAATTGTTATTAAAAATTTTTCAAAATTTTTTTTCACAATTAAGTTTATTTAAAAGAGTGGATATTCAATGACTACCAAAAAAATTTCCATTAATTTCTAGCAAAACAGTAATGAGTTATTAATTTTTTTCTTAAATAATGCAAAAAATTCATTATTCACGGTTGACGCGTTTTGACTCTATTGTTAGTGTATACCCTGTATACTTTTAAAAAACTTCATTTTATTAACTGAATTAAGTATTGCTGCTTGAATAAAATTTGTTTTTATTACTTGTAAATTATTTATTTCATACATAATTCTCTGCAAATATTTTTTATTTAATAATATAAATAAAGATATTTATTATTAAAAATTAATTATTTAAATGTAATATTATTTTTTAATTATTTTCTCTTGTGTAAACTGTTATATTTCAATGCATTTTTGGGCCCCCCAAAACAGTGGCGCCTCTACCATTGTGGAATATTTATAGGTCCACGAGTTTCATAGAAGTCAGACGGGTCTGGACAGGACGAAAATGACTTAGACGAGTCTCGCTGAAATCGCTTAATATAATAAACGAAGATTTTGTAAAATAAAAAGAAAAATATATAATTGCAAACGTTTTGAAAATACTACTCATCGTGAGAAGAAATTAATTTATTTAAATTCAATTCCGAGTGATAAAGAGCTTAAAAAAGAAAAATTTATGCATTTTTTTAAGTTGATAATTTTACTGACTTTTTAAGGTTCTAATAGAGAAACCAAAAATTATAAATAACCTAAAAAATATGAGAAAAATTTTAAAGATTCTAGAAAAAAGTAGAATTTTAAAATACAATTTCTGTTGGTAATGCAGAAATTCTCAAATATCTACAAAAATAGTCGTGGAAAATGTCAAAAGACATTAAAAATTTCTAAATACTTTAAACAAAACATTTTGTAATAAAAGGTTTTTTTGTGTTTTAAATTTTGTGAGGAAAATTATTTCATTGATTATCATACCTATAATATTTTTAAATAATTAATTAAAAAAATTAAAGAAAATGTTGAAAAAATATTTATTACAAACCGTTAGAAGCAATTATTTTTGCTTTATACGTTTTTCCGTACCAAACCACAGTCGCCAAATTTTGATTCTTTTTTACAATTTGCTCCTTTTCAACAACACTTATAGATTTTTTAGAAACCCACTGGACAAGACAAAATTTGATTTTTATTTTTGTCTGTTTGAACTGTTTCTATAAACATAATCAGAATATTATGCAAAATACACCTTAGTCGAAATTTAAGCCCTACTTTCACCCTGAATTTTCAGGGGCTGTTGAGTGTTAGGAGTAGTAAAGTAGGGTCTAATTCTAATACAATTAGACCCTACTTTGACTCCCAAAACAGGCGGAAATTTGCCAATCTTCCATTTGGAGAAGCAAAGGAGGGTCTACTTCTAAGAAACCTATACCGTACTTTTAAACCTCGTAGACCCTACTTTCATACTCCTAGACCCTACATTCTAAAAGAAAATTTTGAATTATTTTTTAATGCATTACTTGAAACACTGCGAATGCAAAAAGTACTCCAAATTCATAAATACTGATGTGTTTTATAGCGTCTATTACTTTTACTCATCCCAAGTGCTTCAATTGAATCTGAGCAAATCTTCAAATTTTTCTTTTTCTAATTGTAGGGTCTAGGAGTATGAAAGTAGGGTCTACGAGGTTTAAAAGTGCGGTATAGGTTTCTTAGAAGTAGACCCTCCTTTGCTTCTCCAAATGGAAGATTGGCAAATTTCCGCCTGTCTTGGGAGTCAAAGTAGGGTCTTAGTGTATTAGAATTAGACCCTACTTTACTACTCCTAACACTCAACAGACCCTGAAAATTCAGGGTGAAAGTAGGGCTTAAATTTCGACTCGGGTTTGGCACGGCAGAAGAAAAGACAGTCATTCCTTCTGTTTACTTTTTTATAGAGAAGTTTGCCGCATGACAAAAATGGTGTTCAAATGCTTTAAATTTACAATTATAAAATTTTCTATTATCATTTATCTTAATAAATAACAAAAAGATTAAAGCCGCAAGGTACAGCCCCTAATAAGGGTCGTTATGTTACGTCAAAATTTAGATAAAATTTGACCTATTTTTTGATTTACACGTCAAAAGAAGGTCCCAAAGGGCCTCTCAGGGGCCTAAAATATCCCATTTGAGGCTGTCCATAAGGGCCGTTATGTTAGGCCAAAATTTAAGTCAATTTTGACTTATTTTTTTACCTTTAGGTCAATTGTCTTTATGATACTGGGCAGTTCCATACTCTCTAAATTTGAATATGTGAAAATTCACATATTTGTACGTTATAAGTGGTCTTCTCGATCAATAAGTGCATATACACTTATAATAAGTGGAATTTCACTCAGAATAAGTGAAAAATTCACTTATTTATAAGTGTATATGCACTTATTGATCGAGAGGACGACTTATAATGTACAATAAGTGAAATTTCACATATTCAGATTTAGAGAGTAGGAAAAGCAAATCATGGATCACCGATTTTTTTTAAACTCTGTAATTTTGTAGTACTTGGGGCACTAAATGAGTGTGCCAAACAGTTTTGCAAAAAAAAAATTTTGCAAGATATTTTTACATTGGAAAATTTAGAATTTTAAAAAAATGACTTTTTTCGAGAATTTTTATTTCAAAAACTGTTGATTCTACAAGAAAAAGTCATTTATTGGCTGACATTATATGGCTGACGAATTTAAAAAAAATTCTTGAATTCGATTGAAACTTTTTACTCGGGGGTTTTTGGGGTCGCTGATTACGAATCTGAAGTCAGATTTTCAAAATTAAAAATGGCGGATCCAATATGGCAGGCGAATTTTTAAAAATTTCTTGAATTCGCTTGACACTTTTTACTTGGGGGTTTTTGGTGTCGCTGATTACAAATCTGAAGTTTAGTTTGCAAAATTCAAAATGGCAAGTATAATATGGCCTTGAAAAAGTACGATAAAAATAATTTTGCAATGCGGGACGATTGGGTGGCCTTGCAAAAGACCGTTCGATATAATATTATTGCAATGCGCAATTATTAAGTGGTCTTTCAAAAAGCCGATTGATATAAGGGGCCATTCATTAATTACGTAAGGATGATTTTAGTCAATTTTGACCCCCCCTCCCTTATGTAAGGATACATAAGATTTTTCGGATCACCCTCTCCCCCTTCTTACGTAAGATTTTACCACGAGCTTGCCTAACAAGCGACGAATAATGAAATATCGTTAAAAACGGTTTGGGGATACTTTTTTGAAAGTCGAAATTTCATGTTTTTCAAAAAACGCCTAAATCTTATTTACAGTCGTTCAAAAGATGAGTGGCCACCTTGGGGACCCATACCCTAATTAATTAAGCATTATTAATAAACAAATAAGTAATAGAATTGTTTATCTTATAGGCAATTCTTTATTTTTTATGCAGTTTACTAATAAAACCTTTTTCAACATATTTCATTCTAAAGTTAAAAAAAATGAAATAACACCTTTAAATTATTTAAACAATTTTAATTAACAAATGCCTTATATTGTTAATTTTTACAAGGAAGTCATCATTTTTTACACAAGATCATTTTAATAGAACCAACTTACATTTAAAAGTAGTAGAATAAAAATATAACAATTCAATAATCGATTATTTAAACAATATTAATTAACAAATACTAAAAAATATCAATTTCAATATTTAACCCGAGATTTAACCTATTAAGAGGGCAGTTTGGGTCTTTTGCACGTATTTTGAAGAATTTTTTTTCATAATGAAATTTATTTAAACATTTTAAAATTTTTACATATTATTACATATATATTCTGCCCAACAACGGAAAAAGACACATAAGCGACATTTTGGTGAAAAATAAGTTTTTGGTATTAATGGATTCGTAATCAAAAACTGCATCTAACTATCGTAATTAAAATAAAAAATTTAAATTATTTATAGTAAAAAATTAATATTAAAAATATTGGAATTCGCAAAAAATGAGAAATTGCAATGGAAAAAGACACATGAGGTACTTTGCGTAGTCCAGAATCTGTAAAAAGCATGAACTACGTCACAAGATACAGTGTGAAAATGCACACAAAGTCGTTTGCGTTCTTTTTCCATTGTAAATCCTGCCGAGCTGGGCTTCGTTTGTGAAACCACACACAGAAAAAAACTGAACTCAAAATGAGTCGGAAAAGTGACTCATTATGAGCTGCAACAAAAATGAGTAGGGCAGATGGCGCCACGTTCTATGTCATTTAACATGGACTCATTTTGAGTTGCAACAAAAATGAGTCCAAGTTTTTTCTGTGCATCGGCAAGGGCGCATATGTATTTTTTTAGTTTGTAAACTCAGTGAGTAGAGCAAAGATGTCCAGCGGAAACTATACGCAAGCGACATGGGTTTAACTCGGAACTGTGTTTTGAGAACGTTTGGAAATAAACTATACTTTCACTGTGCGTTGCGTATGTTTCTTCGCTGGACATATTTGCTCTGCTCGATGACTTTACAACGAAAAAATCCGCAAGCGACGTTGTGTTCTTTTTACGTTGTATTTGCGATAAAAAAAACTTCACAAGTGCATTTATTAACAGAGATTGTTTAAATAATTAATTTTTTTTACACAATTAGAAAAAGCACATGCTATTTACCTTAGTAAGGATATTTTTATTCATGAAAAATGAGCTCTAAATGAAGTTTTTAACGCAAACGGTTTTTCTCAAATATCTCCGTTGGACCTATTTGGCGCTTATGTGTCTTTTTTCGCTGTAGGGCAGTATTAAACTAATTAAAAAAAATTTTCTATATTTTTTTGTTAATAGCGATGAAATGGCGACTTGAACAAAAATCTGGTTGACATGATATCTTCATTTAGAACAGACGTAATTAAAAAATTCAACAGATTATTAAAATATAGGTAAGTGGTTACAGCCTGAACTAAAATAAAAAAATTTCATTGAAAAATAACAAAATGGAAGAGTTTTTACTTTTTTAATCCTTCTTTTGCAACTAAAATTACTTTAAAAACAGGTTAAAAATTATTTAAAAATTACGATTTTAGTTCAGGCTGCAACCACTTACCTATATTTTAATAATCCGTTTGAATTTTTTGATTCCGTCTGTTCTGACTGGAGATATCATGTCAACCAGATTTTCGAGATTTTTTTTTCAAGTCTCCATTTCATCGCTAGGGGCCGTTCATAAACCACGTAGCCCCATTTTTTGGGAATTTTGACCCCTCCCCTCCCCCATGAAGTACGCTATTACATGTATTAGCGCCATTTTTTCCGTCGTAATCAATTGCTTGACCCCCCTCCCCTTCAAGAGGCTACGTGGTTTATGGATGGCCCCCTACAAACAACAAAAAATATAGAAATTTTTTTTTAATTAGTTTAATATATGTGTAATAATATGTAAAAATTTAAAAATGCTTAAATAAATTTCACTATGAAAAAAAAATTCTTCGAAATACGTGCAAAAGACCCAGACTGCCCCTTTAAGTCTTATGAAGAAACCAATCATTATGCATTAAAAAATTAAAACTTGGATTAACAGGCAAACTTAAAAAAGAGGTTTTTTGTTTATAATTTCCAATTTTTTAACAATAATTGTTGAAACAAATTAATAAAAACATTTTATTTCTAAAAACTTGTCGACAATCGATTCTGTGCAAAAAATTAAGAAATTTTAGTACCTTTGGATTGTTTTTTTATCCAAGTCGTATTTTGTTCACAAAATTGTTTTAAATAAATTAATTATGCTGCATAAATGGTATTTCATTCCAAGGATAAAGAAATGGATTTAAAGTAAAATTAACAATTAGATTCATAGGCAAATTGTAAAAATTATATACCTGTTTTTTGTTTTTAATTTCCAATTGCATTTGCTTGGGATGAAACACCATATTTATTCAGCATAATTTGTTTAAAACAATTTTGTGAACAAAATACGACTTGGACAAAAAAATGACTCAAACTAAAATTACTTAATTTTTTGCACAGAATCGATTCGCGTTAACAGTTTTCAAAAATTGTTAAATGTTTATTAATTTGTTTAAGTAATTGCAAATTAAAAGCAAAAAAACAGGTATTTCTTCTATCCAATATGCCTATGAATCCAATTGTTTGTTAATTTTAATCCTATACGATAAATAATTATATTATTTATTTTTTTATATTAAAAATGCTTAATTAATTAAGCAAATTAATTGATTGAGTGAAGTCTGTTTATAAATTCGCTTCCGGGCGAATGTCGACTTTAAGTATAAAATATTACGTAAGAATGGCTTTGAACCCCCATCCCCCCGACGTAAGGCCATGTAGAGATTTTCAAAACCTCCCCCTCCCCTAAAAACCCTTACGTAATTAATGAATGGCCCCTAATATTGCAATGCGCAGATGTTAAGTGGCCTTGAAAAAGGCTGATTGATATAATATTGCAATATGCAATTATTGAGTGGCCTTGAAAAAGGCCGATTGATATATTATTGCAATGTGCAAAGATTGGGTGGCCTTGAAAAAGGGCGATTGATATAATATTGCAATGTGCAATTATTAGGTGGCCTTGAAAAAGGCCGATTGATATTATATTGCAATGGGCAATTTCAGTATGCATCTCGCTTCTGAACGAACCTACTGCAACTTCGACTTCGCCGCCTTGCAAATAAACAAAGAACTGTAATGTAAAACGCGCAAATTTTTGAAAATGATGTAGGCTTTGTAAATAATACAAAGCAAAATTAAGATCAATCAGCATAAAAAAATTGAGTCTATATAATTTAAATAATATTTCATGCAAAATAATCAATATTGTTTTATTATTTAATTATTATAACTTAAAAAATAAATAGAATGTAAATTAAAATTTTCATTAAATAAACACGATTTATATAAAACTTTTTACTCATGGGTTTTCGAGGTCGCCGATTGCGAATCTGAAGTCCAATTTGCAAAATTAAAAATGCCGGATCCAATATGGCGTACGAATGTTGTAAAAATTCGTTATTCTTGAGAAATTTCGTAAAAGATTAATGTATTATCATAAAAGAATTTTCTCACGGGTTTTCGGTGTTGTTGAATTCGAATATTTTGTCAGATTATTAAAATTTTAAATGGCGGACATATTATGGCAGACGACTCTTTGAAAATCATATCCAATTCACTTGAAAATTGCTATTTCAGGTTACCAAAACCTCCGAGTAAAAAGTTTCAAGCGAATTCAATAAGTTTGTTCAAATTTGTCCGCTATATTGGGTCCGCCATTTTGAATTTTGTAAATTGGACTTCAGATTCGTAATCAGTGACCTCGAAAACCCCCGAGTAAAAAGTGTCAAGCGAATTTAAATTTTTTTTTAAAATTCGTCCGCCATATTGGATCCGCCATTTTGAATTTTGAAAATCTGACTTCAGCTTCGTAATCAGCGACCCAAAAAACCCCCGAATAAAAAGTTTCAAGCGAATTCAAGAAATTTTTCTAAAATTGTCCGCCATATTGGATCCGCCATTTTGAATTTTGAAAATCTGACTTCAGATTCGTAATCAGCGACCCCAAAAACATTAAAATCTATTTTGACCCAATATTTATGCATCGTTTTTAAAAAGTAATTAATAAATATATTTACTTATTTTCGAGTTTAGCCTCTTCTAATTGACGTAGTAAGGACGCCATTTTGAATTTTCAATTCTGCCACTTTACAATTAAAAGGGGATGTCATGACGAGTATTTTCATGTGCATAACTTGTATTTTGATTGCATACAATTTTGGGCACAGCTTTGGGCCGTTTGACGTGAAACGTCAAAATATATATATATATATATACCCGTGTAAAAATTTAACCATGGCCCAAATAGGGGCCAGATCTTCTTATCATTGTGTAGGTCATATCGTGGCAATTTCTACACGGGTATATATATGTTAGCGGTAAAACCCGAAGTCCAGGCATTTTGCGAAATGCCTAGACAAATCGGGAAATACCTAAAATCTTAGGTATTACTCGAATTTCCTGGACATTTTTAAGTATTTTCCGAATTGCCTAGGCATTTCCGTAAATTTCCTAGGCATTTCGCGAAATGCTGAAGTCGATTTAGGCAAATTGAAAAATTTATTGAAACCTTAATTGTGAACATATATTTTTTGCTGATTATTTGTTACAGCATGTCAAACTTACAGGATTTTTGCCGTATATTACGAATCTGTAAGTGAAATTGTCCCATCACGTCTCAATTTTAAGAAAAACGGGGTCAAAGTGTCAAAATATCCCATTTTTGGCACTTTTTGAAGCACTATAAAAAAGAACGCGACGTCATAGAAAGCTCAAATATGTCTTAAATGAGAACTCGACTCCTCAACTTTAACATCCAAAATCAAAAAACTATGTAGAAGTAACTCAAAATTGTGGGGGACAACTTTTTACCGCGTGCGCGCCCATCAGCTATTATTTTAGTTAGCGATTATATAGGGTAAATTAATAAAATGTTGTTTCCCACAATTTTGAGTTATTTCTACATGGTTTTTTGCTTTTGGATGTTAAAGTTGAGGGTCCAAGCTCTCATTTAAGACATATTTGAGCTTTCTATCACGTCGCGTTCTTTTTTATAGTGCTTCAAAAAGTGCCAAAAATGGCATATTTTGACACTTTGATCCCGTTTTTCTCAAAATTGAGACGTATTCTTGTAGCAACCTTTTGTCGAACAGTGTAATAGACTAATAATTTTGTAAACAATCTGTTTACATTAGTATGCGGCTTACAAATGATCAACTTTTTATTTTGCCTAAATCGACTTAGGCATTTCGCGAAATGTCTAGGCAATTTGAGAAATGCCTAAAATTTCTAGGTAAAACTCGAATTTTCTGGCCACTTTTAGGTATTTCCCGATTTGCCTAGGCATTTCGCAAAATGCCTGGACTTCGGGTTTTACCGGTAACATATATATTATTATTATAAACAGTTTAACAATATATTTTTAACTTTTTTATAAACATTATTTTCCTTTTTTAATGTAAAAAATTTTTTGCTCCACACTTTACCCAGACTTATATTTCTAATTTTTTATTTTTATGGTCTTCAATGGAACAAATGTCAAACGTTATTGAGTCAAATTTATTTTCTACTAACTGAAAAAAAGCTTTAAGGAAAAGATTTTTTACATTAACGCATTGATGCCTATAGGCAAAGGAATGCAGATATAATAAAAGTAACTATTGAGATCCTGGCATGGGGTATAATAATAATTTTTGACGTTGAATATTAAAAAATTTTTTTTTTAACAATTTGTTATAAACAAATGAAGAAAAATGGTTTTTTATAAGAAATTTATAGCGCCATTCGATTCTACGCTAAAAACCACTACGAAAACATATATTATATAATTTTTAAAAAAGACCTATTGTTGTAAAAATGTTATAAACAATTAGCCTGCATTTATACTGAATAAGGTATAAGGATCGTTTTTGAAATTAAAAAAATTTTTAAACAAAATTAGTTTAATTAGGAGAGTTTTTGACGTTAAAAATTTTTTAAACAAAATTTTAACCTCAAAACTATCCTTAGACCTCAAACAGTATAAATGCAGGCTAATTGTTTATAACATTTTTACAACAATATGTCTTTTTTTAAAAATAATGTAATATACGTTCTCGTAGTAGTTTTTTGCGTAGAATCGAATGGCGCTATCAGTTTTTTATGAAAATCAATTTTTCTTCATTTGTTTATAACAAATTGTTTAAAAAAATTATCATTAGACCCCATGCCAGGATCCCAATAGTTACTTTTTTATATCTGCGTTCCTGGAACCATGGGCATTAATGGGTTAAAAAGGGAAAACAATGTTTATAAAAAAGTTAAAAATATATTGTTAAACTGTTTATAATAATAATATATACGTATATAATTAATAAATGTATTAGAGGCGTGCAGTGAAGCTCATATCGCCTTTTAAAATACACTTTTATAGGCGCTGCTTAGTTAGCGTAACACACAAACACTTGTAGCGTAAACTTCAAAAAATTTTTCTCAAAAACATCAGGAAGCACCACTTTAAAAATTTAACGCCTTATTAAGAAAGGTTTAAGTTTTGAGAAACTAATTTTTCTAGGAAATTCCATGATGTCCCTAGCATATCATAAGCAGATATTCCTCCACGAGAATAAACTCGCGCCTGCGCAAACACGTGGTCAAGGCAAAGTCTTTCACTACACAGCTGCAGGCAAACATTATGCACAGGCGCGAGTCTATTCTTCTGGAGGTATATCCGTTTATGCGCGCACGAGTATATAAATATATGCCACTCGGTGTAAACTCCTTCATACTTTGGTGACTTGTATTTCTCTTAAGGGGTTATACCACTGTAGATATTAAAAAAATTTTGTTATTTTTTTATTAGCTTAAAAATTTTTTTGAACCTTCTAGAATAAGGAAAAAAAGGATTTATACATGTCTGAAATCGATTTCATTGGAATTTCAAGATTTTTTACCGGAGAAGAATTTTAACTTACATAAAACATGCATTACAAAAATGGCTCCAGTGCGGACATTTTGGAATATTTATTAATTAAAATTTGTAATTTTTAAGTTGAATATATAAGTTAATAACTACTTAAAATATTGTTACTGTATTTCCTTTCCTTACACTAAAAAAAAAATTATTGAACAAATGCTTCTTACATCCCGCTGTAGTAATGTTCCTCTTTTAACGCGTTTTTCTCAAAACACAGTTTTTGAAATCTGCAAGCAGTATAACTCAAACAATTTTCAATGTTTTCAATCGGGTTTTTTTATTACATTTCTAAAATTAAATTTTGAACAGAAATACGTAGGGGTTTTTTGATAAGTTAATTTACACAATTGTTATAAACAATTAAGTGTCGTTTTTTTTGGTCGAAAAATGAGTTTTTTCTTCAAATGCTTGCCAATTACACGAAAATCAATATTTTTAAAATCCCCTACGTATTTCTGTAGCTATTCTCATGTAGATTAAGAAAAAAAATTTATTTGTTTCTAGACTGAAATTTACATTACTTATACTGCTTGCCGTAGAGCTCCTGGGAAAAAATATGCATTACTAAAATGGTTCCTGTGCCGCCATTTTGGAATATTTATTAATAAAAATTTGTAATTTTTTACTTGAATATACAGTCAATAACTTCCTAAAACATTATAACTATATGTCATTTCCTTCCATTCAAAAAAAATTCCTGAAAAAACGTTATTTTTGAGGCATTTACAGTGGTGTAACCCCTTAAGGGGAGGGACCGGCGAAATTTGAACCTATCAAAATATCCATCGCTGAGAGGTGCCAAATTTTTTTTAGCACCATTTTAGATGCAAAATTATAATTTGGTGTCAAATTTAAAAAACAAAAATTTTTGGCCATTTTCAAAAAAATTTTTTTTTCAAAATTTGAATTTTTCAAAATTAATACGATTGATTGTTAAGGGACATCTGAAAAGCTTGTAAAAAAAATTTCGTTGAAAAATATTAAAAATTGTAGAAGTAGTTACACTTTTTAGGATAAAATTTTGCAAATATTGCATTAAAAACGCTCTTTTTTACCTATTATTTTCTATTGTTCACTCAAAATACACAAATACACATACACACACATAATACATACATAAACACATACATACACACACATACATATATACACACTCAAATACATAGATACATACAGACGTAGATACTTACATGCATAGATACTCACATACATACCTACATACCTGCATACTTAGGTATACATACTTACTATGCGTTTCATAAATGTTGAGCCCTGAAACTTAAACTGTAATAACTCAACAAAAAAAATCGCTAATAAGCGAAAAAACATTCACTGTATAGATCATTTTATTGAGTACATACTTTCTTTTCATGAAACATACATACATTCATTTCTTATAAAGTAATTAGCATTAGAGTATATAAAAACACAGGGAAATACAGGAAAATGCGATTGACAAACTTTGGCGAATTCTGGCAATTGCACGATTCAAAATAAAACATTAAAAAAAATCAAGCATATTCTTTGGTTTCTCCTTAATCAATAGTGACAATAAAAATTCAAAAATGTTATTAACTTTTAGAAATACAACTAATAATACACGACAATGCTATCTTAGCTTCTAACAGTGATAGAAAGTTTATTCAAAAAACAATAAATTGCAAAAAAATCAGTTAATTAAAAAAATTAAAAATTAAGTAACAATAAAAATTATTATAATTTTAGAACGCGATTTTCCTTTTATCACTATTTTTTATTGGCTCTTGAAGCTGATACTATCACCACAATCAGGAAAAGACTTGGTCCTTTCTTTGTATCCTTTATGCCTGAAAAGAAATTCAGTAGTAGTGAGTGCTTTAAACTCCATAGGCGTAGAAACGAAAAAAAATGATAATAAAATTTGAAATTATCAACGTCAGTATTAATTATTATTATTATTACTTTTATTACTGTTAAAGTTGTTGTTATTTTCATTATTGCTATTATTATTAATATAAATATTAGTACTATTATTAATGTTATTATTATTATTATTACTGTTAATATTACTATTAATTTTATTTTTATTATTATTATTATTATTATTATTATTTATTTTTTTTTTTGCTTAGAGAATTTTGGGAAATCTGCTTACAGATACCTTGGATTCCGCACTTCAAGGTTATGTGAGGTTGGTACTATGAAATAAAAAGAAATATTAAAAAAAAGATAAATAAATAAATGTTATAATAAATTTAATAAACTGTCGACCTACTACCAGCCCGACCCACTAAAACCCGTAACCTTTCTTCTGGAGCCCTTCACCCTCCCTCGGAACTGTTGTGAGACTTTAGCCTTCGAGGATGGCGCTCCAACTCTGTCGCTAATGCGACCTTCTTCCTTTCTATGCGGTTTTCATGCGTCTGTAGTTAAAAAAATAATTAAAACTATTTCAAAGTCTAAGCGGAATTTACAGCACAACAATAATAAAAAAACAAATTTTTAAGAAGTGTAAAAATCCAAAGATAAAATCGCAAACGGATATAAAAAATAAAAAAATAAAAAGTAAACACGTATATAACGTTGAAAAGACAAAACTGTACAAAGGCGAATAAAAAACAGAAAACAAACCAAAAAATGTATAAGGACAAAAAAATCACAAAATAAATTAATAAAAAAAACAAACAAACAAATTAAAAGCTGTTTAAATTACGCTTTTTGGCGGCCGTGTTTCCTATTTATCCATGTGGCGAGTGTCGGGATAAGGCGATAAGTCCATCGACCTTTTTCCTCACCATCCCATCTTTCTTGCTATCTTTCTATGAGCCTGTGCCTCGCTTCTTTGCGGATCAGGCCCTTGCTTGGTCTTATTTCCTCATCCAAGGAACTTCTTTCTTTAGAAAAGAGAAACATTTCTTCCCTTTCCCTCGCCAAAAGATCTGCTGGCGGGACAGTTGCAAGGACCTGCACAGCACTCGTAGATACCGTCTTATATGCAGAGATGATACGCGTTGTTATCGATCTCTGCGCCGACAGTAACTTTTCACAGATGGTCACACATCTTTTATTCCTTAGGGATGGGGCCCACGCTGGTGCTGCATAGAGCATTTTAGCATGGGCGACACTCGCCACCAGTCTCCGTTTCTGTTCAAGGGGGCCGCCTACATTTGGCATTAACCGTGAAAGATTAGCCGCACACTCGATCGCCTTATTTGACGCCGTAGCTATGTGGTGGTGGAAGTTTAACCTTCCATTCAACTCCACACCAAGGTATTTAATTTGTTTACTCCACTTGACCTCGAATCCGTCTATCACGATTCGTGGGAGCTCATAACCACGTCTGTCTGTGACCAGCAGTGCCTCGGTCTTTTCCAGGGCCATTTCAAGACCTCTGGTATCCAGCCAGCTTTTTGCTAGTCGCAGATTATTATTATTATTATTATTATTATTATTCTATGTTAATAATAAATTCTTGTGATAACTGATTTAATTCGTTTCTTTTCATGTCACAAAAAGAAGAATGACTTTCCGGAATGTTGACACCTTTCTTTACTAGCCAGTCAATAATGTCTCTTTTCTTCCAAGCTGTAGTTACGTTTCGAAAATTTGGATCAAGCATCGTATGGTACGGTGATTGATCCAATACGATTACAGAATTTTTTGGTACTTTCATTAGAACGTCCCTGAACCACTCTTCATAATGTAAAGCGTTTATCTCACCATGGTAATCGCCTGAACCTTTCTTTCTAATGAAACACTTCATGCAGTTTGGGAGGAAGCCATCTTCATTTCCAATATGTAATAAAATCACACGTTTACCAGCGCCTGGCGGAGTAACAAAACCGCCTCGATAATTTTTAATTTTCTGAACCCCTGAACGGTACATATCGTAATTGTCCACATACTCTTTCAAAACTTGCTCCATCCATCCATAGGAAAGTGTATGATTTGCACCGAACCATGATTCATCAGTAAAAAAAAGACCAATTCATGTCCCTGGACTTTCGTACTTGCATTACATAGTACCTCCGACTTTCAGTAATTTTTTTACTTTCCATGAGGATAGGCTTTTTATTCAACTTTCCATATTTGAAATTAATTTTTTTTAGAATCCTTCATAAAGTTGTCCGAGATATGTTGGGAAAATCAGAAACGTCTTCTTTAAGGGTTTTAAGAAGTTTTTCTACAGTGGGAAAAGTTTTTGACATATAAAAATCGAAAACTTTCCTTCTCACAACTGCTAAAAAAAGTCGTCAATGTAGATAGGTGGCCGTCCACATTTTTGATGTGGTTTCTTCAAATTCAATAATGCAGCTTCCCGAGTTACACGTTTTACTGTGCTTACAGAAATTCGTAAACATTCCGATGTATGTTTGACAACAGGTGCACGGCAGTTTTTAGTTTCTTTTTCATTTTCAAAAAAGCTTCTTACTTTCAAAAGTAATAATTTCTCTTCAACAGTTAAAACATGCTTTATCTCACTGTTTTCACGCAACATTAAAAATCTATCAATAACACTATCTTTAGTTTCATTAATTTCTTCATTATCACTGAGATCACACTTTATCATTTCACACACATTTACATCCGCCATAATATAAATATCCAAATAATACAATAATCAGGAATAAATAAAAGTTTCAACACATTTGAGCGTGCTTCAAGAACGAGCTTCAAAAAGCAACTGCGATTTTACAGCAAAGGAAGGACCCAACATGGCTTGTGTAACTGGCTAAATAAGGGTTTCAAAATCGAAATTTTTGAATGCAAGTTTATTTGTGTTTTTGTACATTGGACGGTCCAGGACAAGCTTTATAGTAATAACCCGAGTAGTAATATTTATGACTGGTGGAGGCTGTTTGCTTTTACCTGAAGGTTACTGGTTTTTTTGGATACAAGTCTACGGCAAATGTTCTTTCAAAACAAGGAATTTCTATTTTGTATACCTTAATTCAGCAATTTGGTTCCTTCCCTTGCTGCAAAATAGCCATTGCTTGTGAAAGCACGTACAAGGTTTTAAAATAATTAATTTTTAGTACCTTTATAATAATAATAATAATAATAATAATAATAATTAAAAAATAAAAAATAATAATAACAATAATTATATTAATAATAATAATTATAACAATAAAAATAATAATAATTGTAATAAAAATAATAAGAGAATAAACACTTACATAGGGACTCACATCTTCTTACCCTTTTCCAGCGACTGAATAAATTTTATCTGTCTACGCTTTTACTCTGTCTTTCCTCTTCTTAGCCTCGGAAAAAGTTTGAATGGACCCAGGTATGACATCGATACTATAGACTTCTTTTCTTCTCAAACCCCCAAAAAAATTAATAAAAAAAGAATCGCGTTCTAAACTTATAATAATTTTTATTGTTACTTAATTTTTAATTTTTTGAGTTAACTGATTTTTTTTGCAATTTATTGTTTTTTGAATGAACTTTCTATCACTGTTAGAAGCTAAGATAGCATTGTCGTGTATTATTGGTTGTATTTCTAAAAGTTAATAACATTTTTGAATTTTTATTGTCACTATTGATTAAGGAGAAACCAAAGAATATGCTTGATTTTTTTAAATGTTTTATTTTGAATCGTGCAATTGCCAGAATTCGCCAAAGTTCGTCAATCGCATTTTCCTGTATTTCCTTGTGTTTTTATATACTCTAATGCTAATTACTTTATAAGAAATGAATGTATGTATGTTTCATGAAAAGAAAGTATGTACCCAATAAAATGACCTATACAGTGAATGTTTTTCGCTTATTAGCGATTTTTTTTGTTGAGTTATTACAGTTCAAGTTTTAGGGCTCAACATTTATGAAACGCATAGTAGATATATTCACACGTAGATACATACAGAGGAACCTCGATTATCCGAACTAACCTAGGCAAGGCCGGGTTCGGATAATCGAAAGTTTGGATGATACAGATTTAAATTTTTTTTATAATATTTAAGTTAAAAAATCGACAGTTGAATTATGTATATTTCATTTAATCCATTTTTTAAATATACATAAGTATATATATGTAAATATATGTATATTAATTCATAATAATATATTAATAAAACATAGAATTCAGAATTTTTTAAAATTTTTCTGGCATAAATTTCGTTATTTTCCTTTGAAAGATTCGGGAGGCCAAAAAAAAGTTCGGATAATAGAAGTTCGGATAAAATTATTTTCAGTTCGGATAACAGAGGTTCGGATAATCGTGGTTCCACTGTAGTTACATACATTCATACATACATGTTCAGTTTTCAAAACATTCCTGCTGAGTACGTTACACCTTCAGCTTCGATTAACAATCCCAGTAAGAAGTAAGGAATTAAGAAGAATTGGACATTTTTAACTTTTTACAGAAAATGCTAAATTATCAATTTTTTTAATTCCGTTTCTGCCCAATACCTATGTATTCCTTTTTGAGGCAAAGATTTCTTGAAAGTGAATTCCAATCAATTCCGTTTTAATATTTCTTCAATTTTTGAATTTTTGTGAATTCCGAAATACTGTGTGATACTCGGTAATTTCAATTCCTGTCTATTCCGTTTTAATGTTTTGTAATTTTTTAATTCCTTTGAAGTTTGCAACACTTTGAGATAAATGCTTCTTAAATTCGGTAGTCATAGTACAGTTTAAATAGCTGAGCGGACAAGCTGTTTGTCTCTGACAATGAAGCTTGAGGGTTTAAATCTTCGAATCGTCAAATTTTTTTTCCGCTTAAAATATTAAAACGTTATTCAAAAGAAATTTAGCTTCTTTTTGGCTTCTCCAAATGAAAATGAGAAGAATTGGTCACAAACGGAATTCAAAAGAATTAAAAATTTCGAATTCTTATTAATTCCTTACTTCTTACTGGGATTGCTCTCTATTGCTTTTAGCTTGAGCTATAATGCGCCGCGATTTTTTATATTTTTCTGTTGTTTTATTTAAACCTGCTTCCAACCGTTTCATATCTCGACGTTATGTAATTCTTAGGGTGGAATTCCCTAGAGGCATATTCATTTGATTCATAAGTGCTTGTACAGTTTTTGTGCTACCAAAATTGTACTCGCAAACAGCTTAGAACGCTGCAAGTTGGACCCTTTGCTTAGAAACAAAATTCTCTTTAGGACATTTGCTCCATATTACGCTATGCAAGCTTTTGTTTGTATTTTGCGTCAAACATCTAGAGCACTTTATTAATTATGTTTCTTTTGACAATCTGTCGTACACAGGAAGCGCCTTTTCAAAACATTTTTTATTTAGCGGTGTATGAACATTGGTCTTGTGGTCTCCGGGAATTTTTCCTCTTGCTAATGCTGCATTGAAAAAGCACCAGGAAGATTCACCTTCAGGACACTTTGAGTGTTGGGGTTCTTCGTCAGTGGATACAGCATGGTATATTGAAGCCAGAATTGCATTCTTCATTTTCTATAAAATTATTTTGTTTGTTTATTGTTTCGTTTACCACACATATATTTAAGGCATTCTATCAAGGATGTTTCAGGGATATTCCTACTGGTGGATATCCCTAAAACAATAGTCCTAAGGATGTACTATGAATAGTCGGCGGCATGCGTTGCTAGGGACTGTTCACAAAATATATAAGTGAATACTATTTGTTATAGCCAGTAGAAATAAAGACGCTAATGTATGCAATAGTTTGTCACATGAGGGAGAGGGGGTAAAATTTACAAAATACACCGTTACGTACTTGGTGAACCACCCCTAGGGAAGAAATGCATGGATATTCCTAGAGATTCTATGTATATCTTTATATACATAGATATCCACAGAACATCCATGGAATATCGTAATAATTTTGAATTGTCTTCTTCTGATCTTTTCAGATTTTTAGAAAAATCTGAAAAACTTTTGTTCTACCTGGGGCGCCTTTTTGCGCGGGGTTGCTGGTCCTCTATCTTCACGTGCAGATGGCGGACCGGCGAACTACGTTGGAAATCCGCGATATGGATGCCCTTACAGAAAAAGATGACGTACTGTGTGCCCTGGAGAAAATTTCTACGGTACCAGCAGGAAGTAGGAATGTGACGGTTCTAGAACCAAACAAGCGAGGAGTAAAGCTCGCTGTCGTGGTCACTAATCAGGAAGACGCTGATAAGCTGGAGAAAATTGGGCACATAAAGATTGGGTTCGTCTCCTGCAAGATAAGAAGCAGAACTATGGTCACAAGATGTCATAAGTGCCTTGACTATGGCCATCTAGGTAGAGATTTCCATGGTGTAGATAGGTCAGCTGCGTGCTTCAAGTGCGGAGAAGCTGGCCATAAGGCAGCAGATTGTAAGAAGAGCCCATGCTGCTTCTTATGCCAGGCAAAGTTCGGCGAGAAGGAGAATATCCAGCATGTCGCCGGATCAGGAGGTTGCAAGGTCTTCAGAACTGCCCTCGAGGAAGCAAAGAAGACTTTGTCAAGAACAAGGAGGAAATAATGCCAGAACTCATTTATGTATTATTTTTTTTACGTATATGCGTGTACATGGGTGAAGTAGTTTGAAGAAGGAGGAGGGATGTTTGTCGGACTGGTGCGTCCGTGTATATTCCTCGTCTGTGTGAATGGTACAGTATGAACGTAGGGTGCGCTATAAACGCGTTTATCCCTTTGTTTGGGCGAAGGAGAATCCGAACCAAAGTGTTCGGTATGTTCGGAGCATGAATGGGAAGGAGAGTAGCCTATAAACGGCCCCTTCCTTGAATGGGAAGCAGAGTAGCCTATGAACGGCCGCTTCCACGAATGTGTATGAAGGAGTACATGTGGGCAGGAGAGTAGCCTATAAACGGCCCCTGCCCTAAATGCGGAACCAGAGTAGCCTATAGACGGCCGCTTCCACGATTGGGCAGTCTCTTTTCTATTGATGACACTATGGATCCGGGAAGTCTGTCCAATAGGCCAGCCTTGGCGATATCCGGTTTGTCTTAATGGAATTGAAACTGATGTATGAAAGTGTATGTGGAATGAAAGAGGAACACTTTGCGGAGGTATCTTCCTTTTTTCTGTATGTGGGGGGTGCTATAAACGCGCTACCCCCGTGAATGTGAGACACGCATGAGAGACGGGGAGTGTGCATGGTCGTTCTGTCCGTCAGACACAGTACACAACAAATGTACACCATTCTAATACATATATGGGTTACACACAATTACAACACCTACACACTAATCACAACACAATACACACAATACACTAATCACACCCATATAAATCAATCTTTTTTTTCAAGTTAAAAATGGAAATGTGTGATGTAAATAACATTATACTCCAAGCAGGTACCTCGATAGAGGGTAATCCTGTCGTCGATTCCGATCAGGTGAAAGCCCCGGTGGTCGACGCAAGGCCCACGGATTTTGGGGGTGGCCAACAAAACACAGATCTTTTGGATCGAAGCAGCGGAGAGAAAATGAAGACGGAGGTTGCAGAAGCCTCTGCCCTCAGTAGTAAAACGGTTCCAGCATCCCTATGGGTTGAGGGATGGAAGACCATGCTTCGACTCATGGAGAGGCAGTCCGAAGTGTCGGAGGAATTGTTTAAGTCTCTTCGAATCGTAAAAGAGGGGATTTTAAGGAACAATCCAAAGCCGGTCAAGGATAGTGTAGTGGAGGCTTTCCATTATGGTGAGAGCCTCGTTGGCATCGCCAGGGACTTAATGGAAGAAAGGAGAGAATTTGCTAAAAAATTAGAAAATTATCCTCCTCCTCTCATAGCGAGACGACAAGTCAGACGCGTAGGAGGAACTCCCGGGGGAACCCCCACCTCTGATATAAAGAAGAGGGGGGCCTCAACTACGCCCAAAGAAAGAAAGTCGAAGAAAGGGAAGGCGTCCGTGTCTCCCCATCAGACAGCTGAGGAAGCCAACGCTAAGGAGGCTCGGACAGCCACTCAAGCTGATGGCGGGCCTTAGAAAAAAGTCCAGGGGAAAAAGAAAAAAGTAAAAGAAAGGACTGGGAATGACCCTAAGGGGGGAACAAAAAACCCTCCCGAAAGAGAAAGAAAAGGGAGATAGACGCAATTAGAATAAGCGTAGGGGAAGGAAAAGATTATGATAGGATATTGGACGATATGTTCTCAAAGGTCAGCCCTGATGAAAACAAAGTCTAGGTCCTGTCAGTCCGAAGATCCAGGAAGAAAGAAATCCTCCTGGTTCTTAAGAAGGGGCAGGATCTCACTGGATTCAGCAGTGCGCTGACCACTACCCTGGATGGAAAAGCAGAGGTAAAAACAGTAGTCTCGACGAGGTCACTAGAAATCGTAGACCTCGATGAGACTATAGTCGTGGCAGACGTACAGAAGGTAATACGGAGTTGTCTGGGCAAGCCTGAGTTGGAAACGCCTTGCCAACTAGTCACCCGGTATGGAGGTACGCAGATGGCGATCCTGCGTCTGCCAGATGCGAACGCAGAGTTGCTATTACAGATCGGAAAGGTCAGAATCGGCTGGGTCAATTGCAGAGTCCGAGTGGAAGTAGACAGGTGTTGCAGATGCCTGTGCTACGACCACTTGGCACGAGGCTGCAGTTGCCCAGACAGAAGAGATGCTTGTTGGAAGTGTGGTGGTCTGGACCACAAAAGCAGGTCATGTAGGGGTTCTGCTCGTTGCATGACTTGCTCCGATAAGGGGTCAAAGGAGACAAACCACCTTCCGAGACGCAGGGCTTGCCCAGTTTATTGGGGAATCCTCTCAGGTCTAAAAGACAAAATACGGGGTTCTCCAGGTTAACCTCGGAAGGGGAAGAGCCGCGCTGGACCTTCTGATGCAGACTGCTAGACAGAGGAAGGCTGATATACTGATCTTCAGTGAGCAGTGTAGAAAGCCAGAATTCTCTGTCTGGTTCCAGGACGCATCGAGAAGGTCCGGAATACAAGTGTGTAACCCGGATATCGCTATTGGTGATTTCCTGGAGACAGATAAGGGCTTTGTTTGGGTAGAGGTGGCGGGTGTTCGTATCTACAGCTGCTACTTCTTCCCAAACGACCCCCTTAAAAAGTTCGATGTCGAGATTCGCTCTCTTGAAGAAAGCATAAGAGCTTTCGGCGGGGATGTCCTCATTGCGGGGGACTTCAATAGTAAGTCCCCCGAGTGGGGAGAGATCCGTCAGGACAAGAGGGGAATCTTGGTCACCGATATGGTCTCTGCGAATGACCTGGTGGTGATGAACCGGGAAAAAGAGCTCACTTTTAGGCGGGGAGCGTCAGGGTCAATTCTTGACCTGACATTTGCATCTCCCCACCTGGCCCGTAGAATCAGAAATTGGAAGGTATTGGATCAGGTGACCATGAGCGACCACCAGTACATTGAGTTTTCAGTCTCCGAGGAGAATATGGGAGGGTACAATTGCCAACAAATGGACAAAAAGAAACCCTCCTGGAACCTTAGGAGACTCGATAGGAAGAAGTTGGCAAAGTCCTTAGTTGAGGCTCGCCTTATTAGGAGACTCAACTGGCATAGGCAGCCAACTGCTGTAAAGGGCATAGTGCGAGAGGCGAGGCAAATAATAGTGGATGCTTGCAACCACTCTATGCCTCGCCGGCACCAAACAAAAGCTAGGAAGGGTGCTCTGTACTGGTGGAGCGATGAATTAGCGCGCTTAAGGAGAGAATGCAATGCAGCGAGGAGGAAATATACCCACTCGAAGGGAGACCTCACGCTGCAAGAAGATTGGCATAAAGCCAGGCGAATCTTCAAGCGGGCTATAAGGAGTAGCCAACAAAAGTGCTGAAAGGACCTAATCGGGAAGACCGAGAATGATCCATGGGGTTTGGCGTTTAAAATTGTTACTAAGAAATTAGTTTCAAGACAAAAAACCCCGGGTCTAGGCAATCCGATTTGGGTCCAAAAAATCATAAGAGCGCTGTTTCCCCATGTGGAACCGAGCCCCAGGGAGGACTATACTTGCGTAGTACAGATAGAGGAGCTCTTCACGCTTGAAGAACTAAAAAAGGCGGCAAGGGCGTTGAAAAATAGCAAGGCGCCAGGCAGGGACGGAATACCAAGCGAGATCTTAAAAGAGGTCGTCGCGGTATACCCAGAGTTGCTTCTCAACGTCTTTAATGCGTGTTTAAAAGCCGGAGAGTTCCTCAGTGACTGGAAAGTGCAAAAGTTGGTCGTCCTTAGGAAAGGCGATAAACCTCTGGATAAAGTCTTATCGTTCAGACCAATTTGTTTATTGGACACGATGGGCAAACTTCTAGAGGGGATGGTTCTAGAAAGACTTCAGGGAATCCTGGTAGGCGAAAATAGCCTATCAGAGAACCAGTTTGGCTTCCGGAAAGGCCGGTCAACAGTTGATGCAATACTCTCTGTTGTGAAACTGGCAAAGGAAGTTCGTAAAACATTTCTCTCCGTGCATATATAAAATTCAGGAGAATCTTCTCCTAATTCATTTGCTAATATACTGCAGGCCAGACAAAATTTTGACATGACATTAAAATCAACGATCAATCCAGTCTCCAAATCAATAGCACATCCGATTCTATGTTTTGATTTGAAGCCACAAGTATTCCAGGATCCATCATAACTGACACTGATATGCAAAATCTGTTCATTTTGTTTCTCTATTGCATTTGGTAGTTCAACCTGTACATCTGGTACTGCCATTTCAAAATCATTATCCTTCTGAGAAACTTCCAATAGATCTTTGTTTTTCTCGTATGCTTCCCTAATAAGCGATCTGCTTTCTTCACTAAATTTTTCGATTACTATATCAATGCCTTTACTTACTTTAGTAACATAGCTTTGAAAAGTAAATTTAGCAAAAGGTTGTACATTCATAAACATAGCAAACTGTTCTATCGCTGCATAACAAAAAGGCAGTTATTAAACGTAAGTTTATATCAAAAGGTGGTCTGGCCATTCTTTCTTCCGATTCTGTTCTTTTAGAAGTGTAAACTCGTGACTTTAGAGAGTCTAATCCACTTCTATCGCAATCTTCACATTGCAAATTGATTTTACAAGCAAATCCATTACAAATGTGATCCAAATTGAACGTCAATGCAGTTCCGTTGCAATCATTACATTTCACATTTGTTAACAGGGGATTGAGCTGCGAAATATCGATGAAAGCATATTCTAACTCAGAATCATTTGTACGGACATCATCCGACAATAAATCAATTTTGTTTTGTATTCTTTTATTTATCTCGGGTAACTGATCGGAATGACTATCACTTGAATCATCGAAATCGTTATGTGTTTATGTATGTATTATGTGTCAATAAGGCCGTTTTTTGGGCCACGATAAAATCGGCTTATATTATGAAAATTTTCATCTCTTTAGTATGCTTGACAATGAAATTGACCATTATAAATTAATAAATTTTGCATTTATTCCTGTCTCAAGAACTATGTCTTATAATAAGTTGTTAAAAGTAAACTGCTTTCTCGTACGTGCTGTAAATTTTTATCATTCAATATATAAGGAAACAAAGATGTATAGATACTTTCAGTGAAATTCCTTGTCGTGCGTGCAGTTGTGTTTTCGTGTATTAATTAACCGCGTCTATACATATAAGTGAAATAAACATGTGTGAGTCTTTAAATATTTATCCAACAAATATATAAGTGTGTGTGTGCCTATGTATGTAAAAATCCTTCCAGTTTATCCTCCATTAGTAAAGAATTGACGGGAAACCGGCGATAAAAATCCGTATTTTTTCTTTCACTCTTTCTTTCTGCATTTACAAACGACTATAGTGTAATTTTACGCACACAATACTTCTGAGTTTACTACAGTTGTTTGGAACTATTGGACGAAAGAGTAAGAAACTTTGCTAATTTGGTGAACATTTGTCGGATTAGTGACTTAGTGTAGAAAATAGTAAAAAATACAAAAAGTCCCCTTATTTCCGGTGGTTGCAATGTGAAAATAGTAAATTCTAGTGTGATTTTATACAAAAATTAGTAATCTCGGTCTCTCCGTGTAGGTATTTACCGAAATAATTGAATTCTCGCAGAATTTTCTAATAAAAATTGATTTAAAAATTAATTTCTGTTAAAGTTTTAGATAATTGAATATTAGAAGCATAGTTCATAATAAGTTTGATTCAATAAAATTTATAATTCAATTATAAAATATGTTGAATTGAAATATATTTTTTTGGTTGGCTACATATTTTTGTATTAAAAAAATTGTTCTCAGCGCATGTATAAAGTATTTAAAAAGAATTTCGTCTTTTTTTATGACTGATTTTAATGACAGGAGTCTTGTGAATGGAATTTTATACATTTTTATATTTGTGTTATTTCTCTACGGGGAAGTAATAATATTAGTGATGTATATAAATAAACGAAGCCAGTGGAAGTAGCAAAATTAACAGAAAAATGTAGAAGGAATTCTGATTTCACGAAGGAAACTCATTGTCTTAAAAACTGCTGAGGCGAATGAAAGATCGACTGAGAGTATTGCAGCAGTAATTATTATAAGACAAAGAATGGCTTTTGTCGAAGGACAATGAAAACGGATGTAATGTCGGTACTTTGTGAGGATGATCATTGTTGGAGTATTCCTCATTTTTACAGTCCACTTACCCTTGTTTTTATTTCATTTACTTTTCCTGTTCCAGATTTTATAAAGTATAAATCTCGCATTTCAAGATCTTGTTTTTTTTCTTCTTCTTCTGCTTCTTCTCTTATATATATAAGTCAAAGATTCGAAATGCAAATATGAGAAAACACTCAATTTGCGATAAAATAGAAATATTTCTCTTTTATTTTAATCTTTTTATATAATCCATTCTTGTTTATTTTGTTTTCTACAAACTTTAATAATATTTATTATAATTAAGTGAATAATAAATAATTAATATTATTTAATTACTACATTTTTTGTCAATCATCTTTATTTTATTATTATTTTAATTATTTGTAGCCAATGATTCATTTACCCATCTTGTTTAAAAATGTTTTTTAATAGTCAGACTAGCGTTTACGTTATTTTGATTTTTTTTTTTGATTTAGTGATAAAGACTCTTTTCGTATTTCCATTATAACGACACGGATGACGCTTCTGCAAACATATTGGCAGGTTATATTAAATTCTTGCCTAATACACCGGAATAATGGTAGCCATCCCATGATAACGTAACTACTGGATTTGCGTATAGCGCGAGGGATGACCATCATCACTAGAGAATATCCGGATCAGGCTCAGATTTTTCACTATACGGAAACAGTTTCGAAAAAGAGATCGAGTTACATACAGGATTTGCTAGAAATTAAAAATTTATTAAATAAATCGCCATTTTATATATTAATAATAAAAAAGAAATTAACTATAATATTAATCTGATAATTCTGTCTTTCATTCATTCTGTCCGCAGTTTAAAGTTAGTATTTGCTTTTTTTTTAAATATTCTTTGACAAATCAAAAATATGCAGGTAGTTTTTCACGATTTATAATAAAAAATAATATTAGAAATTAAGAAATTAGAAAAATTGTCAATTTTCATAAAAAAATTTACATAGGGGAGATTGGAGCGAAAGGTTAAACTATAAAAACCGATCAAAACAGTTAAAATTCATTATCTTTCGAACGGAAATATTTGTTGTTAAAGCCAAAAATGCACCCTGGGGCGAAATGTTAAATGTATTGTTACATGCTGTTAAAAATGTTTTTTACATTTTTCGTTTTTTGGGTTTATTTGTTTAAAAATTATTTATTTGACATTAGTCAAGTACTCTGTCAAAAAACAAAACCGTTCACGTGAAATGAACCAACAATTTTCTTTTAAAATTTTAATTTATTTTTATAACTGTTTTAAAGCTTTTGATAAATACACACAGATCTTTTATCAACTGAATTACTTGTTTACGTATACTTTAACTTATCTACTACTTAACACCTATCAGAAAATAGTTTTAGTAGGCTAAAAATAGAATTTAACATTAAAAGCCCCAGCCATGTAACATTTCGCCCCAGCATGGGGCGAAAAGTTAAGAAAAACAAAATTTTCAAAAAAAGAACAAAACATGTATTTTATGCGAAAATATACGAAACATTTTTATTGAAAGTTGTCAATTAAAAATTTTAATTGAAAATGAAATTTTTTGAATTTTTAGAAAATAAAGGAAAAAATTTTACCCAAAAATATGTTCTGTTACATTTATTTACAAAATTCTTTTATTGTATAAATTATTCGAAAACATTAATAACTTCTTTTTTAATTAAATATTTAATTATTATTATTATTATTATTATTTCATTAAGATTTTCCAAAATTTCATATTCTAACCTCTTTTAAATTAAACAACTTATAAAAAATTGTTATAAAACATTAAGAAATCGATCACTCCGAGTCTTTGACTCTGATGTTTTATGATAGTTAAAGATGACCGAATGAAAATAATATAGAGTCATTCCATTATATTTCGACTAAAGTCGTTGCTGACTAATTTTAAAAAATTATAATATTTGTCAAGAATGATGTTAAAGATATTAGAAACACCGAACAAAAAGAATTTTTTAAATATTTTCGATATTTATTGTAAAATAAGCATCTAAAGTATATGAAGTCGTAAAAACTGTCACTTTTTCATCTATTAGAAAATATTAAAGAAAACACATAATTTACTATAAAAACGTAAAAGAATTATAAGAATTTATTAAGAATGAATTGTTTTATTATTATAAATTGATAAAAACAATTATTAATAAGAAATATTAAATAAAAAATTATTTTAAAGTTCACCTGCCAAATAACCTAAATTTGCAAATTTCATTCACTAAATGTGAGAAAGAGAAATCATTAAATTTAATAAAACCTTATGAAATATAAAGTACCTGTGATTAACTTTTAGTTTTCCTTATCATTTTCATCGTTTTTTCTTCATAAATGTTAAAAAATAAGGAATTAAAACTGGCACTTTGCTTATTTTTACGATTTTAAAATGTAAATAACTTCTGCCAAGAAAAATGAAAAATTACGAAAATTGGGCAATAATTAATTAATTACTAGATACACTCACTGGAAAAAGATTTTCTTTGGTCCCGAAGCTATTTCTCGAATTAATTAACTTTAAACTTTTTACTATTTTTATCAGGTTAATACATTTGTTTTTTAAAAAACGAAGTTAGCTCTTCTTGTTTAATTGTTTTGAACCAACTTCAGTTTTAAAAAAATTACATTTATCCCGTGTGGAAAAAGCCACGTTCGTCGGGGGCCCTCGTGGAAGATCCATGAGGAGAAATCCACGAGGGCACCAGCAGGGGCCCCGTTCTTTGCCTTTACGGTTGCCCTGCTCAAAAATTTATCTAAGTTTAAAAAAAAATTTTTTTGTTGAAAAACTTTAGTTCAGAATGCATTAAATTACGTTTCAAAGCACCTGAAATAAACATTAAGTGACATTTTTCCAGAAATCCTATCACAAAGTTATGGAAATTTACGAGGGCACCAGCAGGGCCCCTGCTCTTAGCCATTATGAATGCCCTGCTCAACAATTTTTCTAAGTCCAAACGAAAAATTTTTTTTACAACAAAAAATTATTGTTTACTATCATTTTAAACAATGAAAAACACGTTTTTAACAAATATTTAATGTTACTTTTTTTGAAAATATTGAACTTACCTAAGGGCAAATCCATGAGGGCCCACGCGAGGGCCCTCATGGATTGCCCACATCATTAACTAGACAAAATTTCTAAGTCCAAAAAAAAAATTTTGTTTACATAAAAAAATTAATGTTTATAATGATTTTAAACTATGAAAAACGCGTTTTTAACACAAATGTTTTGACATTTTTTTTGGAATTATAAAAATATTAATTTATGAATATTTATGGTCTATTATTATATTATTGATATTGTTATTATTATTATTAAACTATTTAATTATTTGTCATGGTGTATTAGTGTTAATAAATAATTTATTGAATCATCAAAAGCAAGTCAGCAAGTCACCTACATTAAAGCAATAATTTTCAAGTAGGTCCCGTAGCATAGTGGTAAGAGTGTTGTCTGGTAGTCAGTAGGTCGTAGGCTCAATTCCCACGTGCGTCAGTTTTTTTTTTTTTTTTGGTCACGATTTAATTAAAAAAAGTAAAAATTGTTAAATAAGAATGTTATTTATCAATAACACAGGCACACAAAAAAATAAAAAACTCAAAACCCAGAGGTCACACCCCCCTATCCCTATGTTTTTGGGGTCGCTGAAACCGAATATGACCATAAAAATTTTTTTTCATCGGCCATTTTCCCGCTACCACCCGCTTACACCTGCTCCCGGGGGTTGGAATTTCGGTTTAAAAAAAAAGTGGAGTAGGGTATCTATTCCTACGTTTTTTGGGTCGCTAAAACCAAAAAAGACTACCAAAAATAAATTCTTCCCTCCCTTGACCCCCTACAACCCCCTTAACACCCGTAGGGTGGGGGGGTCGAAATTCGAATTTTCAAAAAAAGTCGATTACGGTATCTAAACCTACGTTTTTTGGGTCGCTAAAACCAAAAAAGACTACCAAAATCAAATCCTTTACACCCTCGACCCCCTACAACCCCCTGCAATAATTTTTTTTAAATAAAATGAACCGATTTTTGGGAAATTGAAAATTAAATATTAATTATCAAAAATTATTGCAGGGAGTTGTAGGGGGTCAAGGGTGTAAAGAAATTGATTTTGGTAGTCTTTTTTGGTTTTAGCGACCCAAAAAACGTAGGTTTAGACACCGTAATCGACTTTACGTGAAAATTCGAATTTCGACCACCCACCTTTCAGGTGTTAAGGGGGTTACAAGGGGTTAAGGGAGGAAAGAATTTGTTTTTGGTAGTCTTTTTTGGTTTTAGCGACCTAAAAAACATAGGAATAGACACCCTACTCCACTTTTTTTTAAACTGAAATTCCAACCCCCGGGAGCAGGTGTAAGGGGGTGGTAGCGGGAAAATGGCCGATGAAAAAAATTTTTCATGGTCATATTCGGTTTCAGTGACCCCAAAAACATGAGGATAGGGGGGTGTGAACTCTGGGTTTTGACTTTTTTATTTTTTTGTGTGCCTGTGTAATTGGACTAATTTGTTACTTATAAATAATTAATTTATTAATTTAATTGATAATAAAGTTGAGGGCATTTTATGAAATCCACGAGGGCACCGCGTGGAAAATCCATATGGAATCCATGAGGATTTTCCTCGAGGGCACCCATGAGGGAAAGCATGTCACGCCTTCGAGGGCTCCGCGTGGATTGCCCCTGCGGGTTCCACATGGCAAGAGGGCAATCCAGAGGGCCCCGCCGGGGGCCCTCACCATTTTTCTGCACGGGATTAACCTGATAAAAATAGTAAAAAGTTTAAAGTTAATTAATTTGGAAAATAACTTCGGGACCAAAGAAAATCTTTTTCCAGTGAGTGTATCTAGTGATCAATTAATTATTGCCCAATTTTCGTAATTTTTTCATTTTTCTGGGCAGAAGTTATTTACATTTTAAAATCGTAAAAATAAGCAAAGTGATAATTTTAATTGCTTATTTTTTCACATTTGTGAAGAAAAAAGGAAGAAAGTGATAAGGAAAACTAAAAGTTAATTACAGGTACTTTATATTTCATAAGGTTTTATTCAATTTAATGATTTCTCTTTCTCACATTTAGTGAATGAAATTTGCAAATTTAGGTTATTTGGCAGGTGAATTTAAAATTATTTTTTATTTAATATTTCTTATTAATAATTGTTTTTATCAATTTATAATAATAAAACAATTCATTCTTAATAAATTATTATAATTTTTTTACGTTTTTATAGTAAATTATGTGTTTTTGCTTCCTCATAAAGGAAGCTTTGTATTAGCAAAATTTTGGATTGTCATTTTTTGACATATTTATAAATTTTTTTTTATTATGCCTAATACTTTAGTACTTTATATATGCACAGGAACTCCCCGTATAAATGTTTTAAATAAATAAAAAAAAATTTCGACGTATTTTGAACTCCGAAGTCCAAAAAACGGATTTTAAAAATTTGTCCCGATGTGTGTGTGTGTGTGTACTAACATTACATTTGCCTCAATATCTCAGAACGAGAAAGAGCTAAAGGCCTCAATTTTTTTTTAAATTGTAGGTCTCCCTGGGGGACATAAAATGAGAGTATTTTCAGCCCGATTCATGAAGTTTAACTATTTTATTTTTGTATTTTTCATTTTGTAAAAAAACGTTTTTTGGACATAACTTAAAAAAATGTTAGGACACTTATAAATGTTTTTCTTTAGTTTTGTAAAGTTTTTTCGCACGCATCTTTTGAGCCCTAATTGAACATTTTTCGTTCATATTAACCGGAAATATTAAACTTTAAAAAATCAAAAATTTTAGAAAATAAGACTTTTTTGAAAATTTTGTTGAAAAATATAAAAGTTTAGTTTTGTTTTGTATTTAGTTTTGTAGAGTTTTTTCAGACGCATCTTTTGAGCCCCAATTGAACATTTTTCGTCCATATTAACCGGAGATATTAAACTTTTAAAAATCTAAAATTTTGAAAAATAAGACTTTTATAAAACATTTTTTAAATTATGTAAAAGTAACTTTAAAAAATTATTACCAACTTGAAGAGCATTAAAAAACGCTTCGATTGACCTACTTTTTAACCTGATTCGGGCAGAAATTATTAAATTATTGGTATTTGAAAAATTAAAAATTGTGGAAAATATCATTTTTTCAACATTCTTTTTTATTAACTTATGTGTAATTATTAAACTATTATTACCATCTTATAGAATATATAAAAACACATTTTTTGGTCCAAGATTTAATGATTTTTAACCCTCTTATAAAAAGTAATTCTTATATTTCAATTATTATTATTTCTATGAGGAAGCAAAGTGTTCATGAAATGAAAACCAAAATTATAAAAATGTACAACTTGGCAGCGGTTTCTTTAATATTTTCTAATAGATGAAAAAGTGACAGTTTTTACGACTTCATATACTTTAGATGCTTATTTTACAATAAATATCAAAAATATTTAAAAAATTCTTTTTGTTCGGTGATCCTAATATCTTTAACATCATTCCTGTCAAATATTATAATTTTTTAAAATTAGTCAGCAACGACTTTAGTCGAAATATTATAATGGAATGACTCTATATTAACCCCTTGACTGCCGATGGCAAAGATCTTTTCCATTTCGGACTTTCCAGTAAGAAGTAAGGAATTGAGAAGAATTGGACATTTTTAACTTTTTACAGAAAATGTTAAATTATCAATTTTTTTGAATTCCGTTTCTGTCCAATTCCTATGTATTCCTTTTTGAGGCAAAGATTTCTTGAAAGTGAATTCCAATCAATTCCGTTTTAATATTTCTTTAATTTTTGAATTTTTGTGAATTCCAAAATACTGTGTGATACTCGGTAAGTTCAATTCCTGTCTATTCCGTTTTAATATTTTGTAATTTTTTAATTCCTTTGAAGTTTGCAACACTTTGAGATAAGTGCTTCTAAAATTCGGTAGTCATAGTACAGTTTAAATAGCTGAGCGGACAAGCTGTTTGTCTCCGACAATGAAGCTTGAGGGTTCAAATCTTCGAACCGTCAAATTTTTTTTTCGCTTAAAATATTAAAACGGTATTCAAAAGAATAAACTTAGCTTCTTTTCGGCTTCTTCAAATGAAAATGAAAAGAATTAGTCACAAACGGAATTCAAAAAAATTGAAAATTTCGAATTCTTATTAATTCCTTACTTCTTAATGGGTTTGCTCTGACTGCCGGAAAACTGACAATCTTTGCCATGATAAAAATTGAAGTAAAAAAGTCAAAAATGGCTAAAAATTAAAAATAAAATGATTTCTAAAAAGTCAACGCTATTCAGAATGCGACGCAGGCTTCTGTTTTTTAATTTAATGAATTATAAAAATGTTATAAATTTTTAAAAACAACACTTTTAGCAAATTTTTCAAAATCTTTGCCATGGACAATGCAATGCATTTTTATTTTAAAAATATCTATAATCGCCTGAAATCTATTACTCGGGGGTTTTCGGGGTCGCTGATTACGAATATGATGTCAGTTTTTCAAAATTCAAAATGGTGGATCCAATATGGCGGATTACTTTTTTAAAAATTGTTACAATTTACCTAAAATTTGTTACTCGGGGGTTGTCAGGGTCGCTGATTGCGAATATGATGATGATTTTTCAAAATCCAAAATGGCGGATCCAATATAGAGGATGACTTTTTTAAAAATTGATCCAATTTATCTGAAATTAGTTACTCGGAGGTTTTCAAGGTCGCTGATTAAGAATATAATGTCGGTTTTTCAAAATTCAAAATGGCGGATCCAATATGGCGAATGAAACCGGCATTTGTAAAATTTGTTCTGCTTTTATAATAAAAACAAATTTAAAAAAAAATGTCCGTCATATTGGATCCGACATTTTGAATTTTTAGAAACAGACATCCGATTCGTCATCAGTGACCCCGAAAACCCCCGAGTGATAATTTTCAAGAAAATCCAAAATTTAAAAAAAAATATCAGACATAATGGATCCTTCATTTTGAATTTTGAAAAACTGACATAGAAATCGTCATCAGCGACCCCGAAAAACCCCTAATGATAATTTTCAAGCGAATTCAAAATTTAAAAAAAATGTCCGCCATATTGGATCCGCCATTTTGAGTTTTGAAATACCGACATCAGATTCGTAATCAGCGACCCCGAAAACCCCTGAGTAACAAGTTTCAGACAAATTGGACGATTTTTTATTCTTGGCATTCTGGGCACATTTAGTGTTTTTCAGTCGGCAGTTAAGGGGTTAAGCAATAAGAGGATAAAGGCAGCCATTTCTTTACGAGGGCGCCCCGAGACCTCCACTCGTGTCACAAAAATCATCGAAAAGAAATTGGCTGCCTTTATTCTCGTGTTACTTATGATATTTTTTATTCCAAAGGCACAAAAGTGTCGAGTTCAGATAGCATACGACAGGAAGTAAAACTCATTCACTTATTCGACTTGTATGAAAATGGAGGTCGTTTTCTCCCATGGGCAAGAAAAACGCATATGAACAGCTGATTTTCTTGTCCATGGAAGAACACGGCCGCCATTTTTATACGGTCGAAGAAATGAATGACTTTTCTCCCTGTCATCCGCTAACAGGAAGCGCCATTTTTGTGATGGGTTAAAAAATCATTATTTTATAGTTTAAGAATATATTTTTTTTAAAGAAATTTATCAATCATAGTCAAAATCATGTTTAAAACTATTCTTATGTTGGAAAAGTACATTTGTTTTTGACTTTATGTGTTATTAAAATCATTTACTAAAACTACTAGAAATGATGAAAAATAACAAAATGAGAAAAAACTGATGATTTTAAATTAAAGAAAAAAAGTTTCACTTTAGTTATGGTTACTGGTGGATGTTTTCATGCAACTAGCATAAACTTCTCGACCGAAAGTGTCGCAAATTCGTGAATTGTTGCGGTTGAGCACAAGAGGAATTAGTACACAAAAAGTGCAAAGACAATTCAAACTCTTGCAAAAAAATGATCAGCTACTGCACCTTACAAAAATTACGACATCATACTTTACAGGCTATTGTTGGAAATATGATAGTGTTACTTTCATACAGCGCGAATTGAGTTTATCTATTTAGGAATATTGTAAATTTAAAGTTCAAGTAATTTAGAAATATTTCAGTAAAATTATTTATTGAATAATTTCTATAGGGGAGAGTAGGCTACATTGAACCGGGTTTTTTCTAAAGTCCATGAACTAATTAACCCATTAACGTCTGAAACCTTTGAAATTTTGTGTTTACTTTAAGATATAATTTTATATACTAAACATGCTCCCTGAAAATAACTGAAGCGTTTCTTTATGTTTTCGGGGTCGCTCTACAAGATTCCGTGCTCAGATTTTAAATTTATCGCATAGAAAATTAAATATGGCGAATTTTGTGCACCAAATTGCGAAAAAAATGAAAATTTTTTTTTTTAAATAATTATTTCTTACTGAAAACATTTTTTTCAAATGAATACAAGTGTCACAAATTGGCACAAACTTATTAAACTTTCAAAATATGCAATAGCGGAAATAAAAAAAACAAAATGGCGGCTTCAAAATGGCGCTAATTTGAGAAAAAATTAATTAATTTTTTTTATAGTGCACCGATTCAGGCAATAGCTATAAAATGTAATAGAACTTAGTGTTTACATGTTTTTGAGGTCTTTCATCACGAATATGTACTCGGAATTTCAAAATTCAAAATGGCGGATCCAATATGGCCGACGAAAATTTTGAAAATTTACTCGATTCGCTTGAATTTTGTTACTCAGGGGTTTTTGAGGTCGCTGATTATGAATCTGCAATCGGATTTTCAAAATTCAAAATGGCGGATCCAATATAGCCGACAAAAATTTTATAAATTCACTCTATTCGCTTGAACTTTGTTACTCAGGGGTTTTTGGGGTCGCTGATTATGAATCTGCTATTGGATTTTCAAAATACAAAATGGCGGATCCAATATAGTCGACAAAAATTATTTAAATTTACTAGATTCGCTTGAAACTTGTTACTTAGGAGTTTTTGGGGTCGCTGATTATGAATCTGCTATTGGATTTTCAAAATACAAAATGGCGGATCCAATATGGCCGACAGAAATTATTTAAATTTACCAGATTCGCTTGAAACTTGTTACTCAGGGGTTTTTGGGGTCGCTGATTATGAATCTGCTATTGGATTTTCAAAATACAAAATGACGGATCCAATATGGCCGACAGAAATTATTTAAATCAAGACAACGATTTCATTAATAAAATAAGTTTTGCGAATGTGTATAAAAACTATACAGATAAACAAAGTAAGTTTGAAAATTATAATCAATATCACTGGATCATGGATGAAAAAGTTTATTCTAATAATTAAAGCTAAAATTCGATAATATTGGTCAACTCCTTATCTGTCATCGCAAATTGTTTCACCAACAATGTCAGATTATAAGTTTTGCAATATTAAGTCTTATGCTAAGATTGTGTTGAAACAATTTATCTAAGCCAATTAGATTTAGACCAATAATTCTTTCGTTGTGTACTTCTAAGGGAATTGATTTGTATTTTGCCTTATTCTGACGGCAAATAGATGGTCATCATTTTACAAATTTTAAGCGACGAGAATTGATTTAAATAATTTCTGTCGGCCATATTGGATCCGCCATTTTGTATTTTGAAAATCCAATAGCAGATTCATAATCAGCGACCCCAAAAACCCCTGAGTAACAAGTTTCAAGCGAATCTGGTAAATTTAAATAATTTCTGTCGGCCATATTGGATCCGCCATTTTGTATTTTGAAAATCCAATAGCAGATTCATAATCAGCGACCCCAAAAACTCCTAAGTAACAAGTTTCAAGCGAATCTAGTAAATTTAAATAATTTTTGTCGGCCATATTGGATCCGCCATTTTGTATTTTAAAAATCCAATAGCAGATTCATAATCAGCGACCCCAAAAAAACCCCTGAGTAACAATGTTCAAGCGAATAGAGTGAATTTATAAAATTTTCGTCGGCCATATTGGATCCGCCATTTTGAATTTTGAAAATCCGATTGCAGATTCATAATCAGCGACCTCAAAAACCCCTGAGTAACAAAATTCAAGCGAATCGAGTAAATTTTTAAAATTTTCGTCGGCCATATTGGATCCGCCATTTTGAATTTTGAAATTCCGAGTACATATTCGTGATGAAAGACCTCAAAAACATGTAAACACTAAGTTCTATTACATTTCATAGCTATTGCCTGAATCGGTGCACTATAAAAAAAATTAATTAATTTTTTCTCAAATTAGCGCCATTTTGAAGCAGCCATTTTGTTTTTTTTATTTCCGCTATTGCATATTTTGAAAGTTTAATAAGTTTGTGCCAATTTGTGACACTTGTATTCATTTGAAAAAAATGTTTTCAGTAAGAAATAATTATTAAAAAAAAAAAATTTTCATTTTTTTCGCAATTTGGTGCACAAAATTCGCCATATTTAATTTTCTATGCGATAAATTTAAAATCTGAGCACGGAATCTTGTAGAGCGACCCCGAAAACATAAAGAAACGCTTCAGTTATTTTCAGGGAGCATGTTTAGTATATAAAATTATATCTTAAAGTAAACACAAAATTTCAAAGGTTTCAGGCGTTAATGGGTTAAATTTTACAAATTTTGATCAGGATTTTGTATCAAAATAAAACTGAAATATTCCTTTAGTTAATACACACGTGACAAACACAAATTATTATGATTAAATAATGAAATTTAATTTTTTTCTAACCAGTTACACTTTTCTTATTTTGAAGGATCTGTGTCTACATTGAACCACCTCTACACGGAAAAACTTTTTTCAGGAGTTATTACGAAACTTATTCAAAAACTCAGGATATGGAAAAAAAGAACTTTTTTTTAGAAAAGTTCAATATTCATTAAAGAATTTTCAGGTGTTTTTCTAATGGCTTGGACATAATTGTTTTTGACGCTGCGACTGAATACTTCAGTGACTGCGCGCTGAAAAAGTCCCGAACTATTTAGAAAAGAAGACGTAGAGTACCCGAGTCGAAATTTAAGCCCTACTTTCACACTGAATTTTTAGGGTCTGTTGAGTGTTAGGAGTAGTAAAGTAGGGTCTAATTCTAATACAATTAGACCCTACTTTGACTCCCAAAACAGGCGGAAATTTGCCAATCTTCCATTTGGAGAAGCAAAGGAGGGTCTACTTCTAAGAAACCTATACCGTACTTTTAAACCTCATAGACCCTACTTTCATACTCCTAGACCCTACATTCTAAAAAAAAAATTTTTAATTATTTTTTAACCCCTTCGCAGTCCAGTTGAAAATCGCTTGTGGTCCAAAAACGGTCGGAAAAAAAAGTTTACAAAAAAATATGATTTCATCATATATAAGGTTTTTGGGGTCGCTGAATTCGAATTTGAGGTTAGTTTTTGAAAATTCAAAATGGCGGATCCAATATGGCGACCAAATATGGTGGATAATTTTAAAATTAAAGCGTTTCAAGGGAAATTCGTTTCTCGGAGGTTTTCGAGGTCGCTGAATCCAAATCTGAAGTCAGATTTAAAAAATTCAAAATAGCGGACCCAAAATGGCGACTTCAAAAAAATTTTTTTTTTCAGATTCGCTTAAAACTCGTTACTTGGGGGTTTTCGGGGTCTCTGATTACAAATATGATGTCAGATTTTCAAAATTCAAAATGGCGGATCCAATATGGCGGATGATTTCAAGATTAATGCGAAAAAATATGAAGTTACCTTAAAAACCCCTGAGTAAACATTTTAGACAAATTTGTCAACATTCAAAAAATTTGATCGACATATTGAATCCATAATTTAGCATTTAGAAAAACGAACATCAAATTCGAATTCAGCGACCCTAAAAAACCCCGGGGACCGAATTTCGATCGAAACGCATAAATTTTGAAATTATCCGCCATATTGGATCCGCCATTTTTAATTTTGTAAAACGAACATCAAATTTAAATTCAGCGACCCCAAAAACCCCCGAGAAACGAATTTTAATCCAATCGCATCAATCTTAAAATTATCCGCCATATTGGATCCGCCATTTTGAATTTTGAAAATCTGACATCATATTTGTAATCAGAGACCCCGAAAACCCCCTAAGTAACGAGTTTCAAGCGAATTTGAAATTTTTTTATTTTTTGAAGTCGCCATTTTGGGTCCGCCATTTTGAATTTTTTAAATATGACTTCAGATTCGGATTCAGCGACCCCAAAAATAGTAGTATGTACTTCGCTACTAAAATCAAATCATGTTTAGTATTTTTTTTGAGATGGCCATATATGGGCACAGACGCAAAGGTGGCACGACTTTTCGTGGCCATATATGGGCCATGGACTGATAAGGCGTTAATGCATTACTTGAAACACTGGAAATGCAAAAAGTACTCCAAATTGATAAATACTGATGTGTTTTATAGCGTCTATTACTTTTACTCATCCCAAATGCTTCTTTGGAATCTGAGCAAATCTTTAAATTTTTCTTTTTCTAATTGTAGGGTCTAGGAGTATGAAAGTAGGGTCTACGAGGTTTAAAAGTACGGTATAGGTTTCTTAGAAGTAGACCCTCCTTTGCTTCTCCAAATGGAAGATTAGCAAATTATTATTTGTTAACATAGGATATTAATATATTTCGATGTCAGATTTCATAGCAGAAGTGACAGTTTAAGTTTATCTTGTTGACAATTGTGATGAAAGCATGTCTTTCAGTATATTTTTCTTACTAATTAGTAGAGCAGACAACTTTACAACTCTTAAAATTGAAAATTCTTTGTTTTTTCGGGTAGTTCAATGATGCCGCACTCACTGTATTTACATGACATTCACAACAAAAATGGTTTATAATAAATTTATGTATTAGACTTAAAATTCTTTATCACACCGGAATATTGAAGTTGACACCCTAAGCGAAATAAATCAAAAGTTTACTCATTTTCAAAACTTTCTATTTCAATAAAAAAACTTCATTATATTTCCACAAAATTTTTTGTTTTATACGTAAAAAATAATTTTTTTATTGTTTCTTTGTAAATAATAAACCTACGTGCCGGAAATTTTTGGACATTGTCTGTTGCAGTAAAACTTACTTATATATTGAATAAGAAAAAATTTTACTCAGTCATTTTTTAGAAAATAAAAGTGATTCACTGTTGACGCTGGTTCAATGTAGCCCATCTAAGTAATAATTTTATAATAGTACGTTCTTCAAGAGTGAAGTTATTTGAAAAGAAATTATTGTCAGAAATAGAAAAATTTGATGGCTTTGTATTAAAATTCGAGATACTTTCGTAGTTAATTTATAAATAAAATTTTTTATTTTTTCTTTATTAAAAACACTTACAAAACTTGAAAATCCTATTCCTAAATAATTATAATAATAATAATAATAATAGTAATAAATTATTTATTAATAAATAACATATTTACAGGATTATACAATTTACGAACTATTTAGTACGTGACACAGAAAAGAAATTACATACAATTTGTATTTATTTATATCGTTTATTTAAATGAAAATTTAAATTAAAGATAAATATATAATTATTTTATTTACTTTTTATCGTCACAAATTTTATATTTGATGCAAAAAAATTTTAGCTTCTGAGATAAAATTAATATTTTTTTCTGTGATTTTTATAAATAGAAGAATACATCATTATTATAATTTAATAGTTTGTATATAAATTGATTATCAAACAAAAACGGGAAGAATTTTGGGACATAAGAATTTTTTATACCACGAGTCAAATGGTAAATTCGAACACATTTTTATTAATGGTTCGACTCCGTTTTCTTGAATGAAATTCGATATTTTTTCCTGTGTTATTTTAAACTTTTCGGCAGTAACATCTTCAAAACATGTGAATAGTTTTTTTGATGTTTCAGAATTGGCGAAATTTTTTGTTTCCCTCCATTGCCATTTTTTTGGTTTTGTCTTATCAATCTTGCAACTGTTACAAGTCTCCCATGATGTTGAATCACTGTAAAATTACATATACATATATATAAAATTTAATTTAATTTTGCAATTTAAAATTTCACTGAGAAAAACATTTTTTAATTAAAAAACAAGTAGCTATACAAAAAATATGTTTGAATTTAAACATATTTTTAATTGAACGTAATTTATTAATTTTTATTTTTTATATTTTGCAGGTTTGTAAAGTTATATATCATTTAAATATTTTTCGTAAATTGTAAATTGCAATGCTTGATAATAATTATAAATTTAATAATAATAAATAAATATTTAATAGCTATTAATGAATTAATAATTCATGATAATTATAATGGTTTCGAGAAATACGTACCTTTCTTCTTGAATGCAGTCATAATAAGGATAATCAAGTGTAAAACATTGTGGTCTTAAAATATCGAAGTAAGTTATTCCAATACTTAAAGCAAGTGGTGAGCAGAGACTTGATAGGCAATTGTAAAACTCTTCATCACAGGAACATTCTACTCTGTCAATGAAAAATATATTTTATTATTAATTTCCTACTCTCTTTCTAATTCTGAATCAGTCAAAATTTTAATCTCGACTTTAACTTTTGTATTTAAATTAGTGACTGACTTTTTGCTTTCGAATTATATAGGTGATAGGATCTCATAAAATAAACAATGATTGTTAAGTTAAAGAATCATGATATATTTAGCACAATAAAAAGTATAAGAGACAAGTACACAAATAATGGCTTTCGCCGTGTATCTCAAAAAAGACTATTGACTGAGAGTTGACTACAGTTTTGTCTGTGCAAGTCACGGAATTTAAATTGTCCCCACTACTTTAAGTCTCAAATGAACACGTGGGTGATTCGAATATTTAATGTTTCAACAGTTCCCCTTAAATGCGTGTATTGATTCGAAATTCACAAAACACTTAATCCCATTCGATTCATATGTTCTAGATGCATAGAACCTCCAAGTCCCTTGGTTAGAATATCTGTTATTATCTCGCCTGTTGGGATGTATCCGATTTTAATTATTCCTTTCCTCAAGACCTCACGTACGAAATGATAGCAATTACTGATGTGTTTGGTCCGGTTATGGAATACCGCATTCTGTGCGAGCAATTAGGTTCCTTGGTTATCGTTCCAAATAGGGGTTAGTTCTCCCATGTTGACTCCGATTTCTTGTAAAAATCTCCGTAAATGAATTGCTTCCTTTGCTCCATCAGTTAAGGCCACATATTCAGCCTGAGTACTCGAGGGTGCAACAGTACGTTGCTTTCGCGACTCCAAACTGATCGCAGGTCCAGCAAAAGTAAACACGTAGCCACAGTCGGCATCAAAAAATCCTTGTAGTTCGATCCCTGTTTTCCTAAAAACAATTCCGTATTCCAAAGTACCCTTTATGTATCGCAAGATCCTTTTTGCGGCGATCCAATGTTCTCTGGTATAACATAAAACAATTGTATTGACTTAGAGAGTTGACCGCAAACGCAATATCGGTCCGAGTTTTTTTTGTGATTTCTTCGATCCGTTTTCGATCTTTGGATATCAATATGACATTGTCTACGTAAGTTCCTACTATCACAATCTCTGAATTACGTTTTGTCAAGTAAATGTATGAAACTGCATTTAGAGGCTTCAATCCTAGTTTGCGAAGTTCCTTGTTTAATTTTTAGTGCCATTGTCGTCCTGCTTGTCGCAAAACGGAAAATCCCTTCTTCAACAAGTAAAATTGATTTTCTTTTTAAGATTCTTTAGTAAGTTGACAGCCTTTGTGTGCAAATTTTTATCGCATTGATCCTTATCCAGTTGCATCTTCTTGATCATTCGAAGTAAAATCTCCTCATACATATCAGGCAATTTCATAAAAATATCTTCCTCAATTATCCCGTTCAAGTACGCAGTGATGATTTAAAATTAGTGGATTATCATATTGTTCTCAATCGCAAAAGCTGTTAATATCCTGAATGAACTAAGAGCCGCTACCGGAGCGAACGATTCGTGGAAATCGATTCCAGGCTGCTCCGAAAAGCCTCTCGCCACGAGCCGTGCTTTTCGTCGTTTCAAGTTTCCATCCGGTTTATATTTGTTCCTGAGCACTATTCGACAGCTAATAACATTCTTACCCTGAGGTTTATCAACGAGTTCCCAGGTGTCGTTGATTAAGGATTAAATTTCGTTGCCTACAGCAAGTAGCCAATCAGCTGACTTAGACTTGGTTTACCACTACCACGACGTCGTTGACCTTCAGGTTGTTGGACTTCTTACCCTTCAGGTAAACTCTTCTTTGATTTCCTCTCCAGCTTCTTCTTTGATTTCATCAAGTTCGTCTTCAGATGAAATTAAGAGAAATGCTTCATCTTCGTTATTGATGTTGTTAATGGGATATTTGATCTCGATTTCCTTCGTTTTCGTTCGTCTCCTGTCCGTGAAGTTTTAGTTTGATGTTTTCGGTTGCTTGATTTTTCGAGTTCATCCAAAAATTTTACATCACGAGTCGTGATTATTTTTTGTTTTTCCGAAATCCAGAATCTGTAGGCTTTCGATTTTTCTGAGTAATCCACAAATGTACATTCGATGGATCGGGGTTCAAACTTCCCCTTCGTGGGATCTTTGTTTAACACATATGACTTCCAAAGACCTTGAAGTACAAAATGTTAGGCTTTGATCCAAATTGAATTTCGTATGGGGTATTTCCGTTTACACTCCTCGATGGGCTCCTGACCCTGACGTAATTCGCTGTGGCGATAGCTTCTCCCCAAAACTTCGGCAGCAGATTTGATTCAAGCAGCATACACCTAGCCATCTCAGCTAAAGTTCGATTTCGCCTTTCGGCAATCCCACTTTGTTCGGGCGTGTGTGGAGCAGTCAATCTTGGTTTTATTCCAGACTGATCCAAGAAATTCTTAAATTCATTGTTACAGTACTCCTTTCCATTGTCTGACTGCACACATTTGATAGACACGTTAAATTGATTTTCCATCAGAGATTTGTACTGTTTGAAAGCTTCCAGTACATCGGACTTTTCTTTGATGAATCGTATTTCGCACCATCTTGTGCAATTATCGATAAAAACAATATAGTATTTTGATTTTCCTAGCGATTCCACCCTCATCGCACAGTGGGGCAAAAGTGGTTTGTCGTGGACAAATCAGTCTAGAGGTTACAAATATTATTCGTTTTTAATAATTTTTTTTAAATGAAAACTTATAAAATTGCGCATCGATCTGTGGCCATAGAATTTTAAAAATTGTTTAAAATTTTTTCTTATTTAACAATAAATATGAAGAAAAGAGAGAAAAAAAAATTGTATTCAAGTATATTTTTTATTAAAATGCATTTCTATTCATCTATGTAAAAAAAAATTAAAAAAAAAAAAAAAAAATTACGACACGTATTTTTTTAGGACAAATTAAAGTTTTTATGTTTTTAACAGAATGTTTTTTTAAGAAAATACAAGGATCTTATTATTTATAAGTACTACTCGTATAAAATAATTATTTAATAAAGATTTGTTTAAAAAATGTTAGTTAACAAATGCATAAAACAGTCAATTTGAAAGATAAAGGGTTTGTTTTAATTCCTATTATTTACTAAGGAAAAAAAGTTATTATAAATACATTTTATGGATATTTTCTGCAAGATTCCAATATTATTTTATAAACAATAGTTAATTAACAAATGAATAAAAATGTCAATTTGAAAGATAAAGGGTTCGTTTTAATTCACATTATTTACGAATGTACAAAATTTATTATAAATACATTTTATGGACATTTTCTGCAAGATTCCAATACTATTTTATAAACAATAGTTAATTCACAAATGAATAAAAATGTGAATTTCGAAGATAAGTCAAGATATGAGATTTGATTATTTTATATGGAAACAAGTCATAATTTAATAAATTGCATTCTTCAATTTGTTTATTAATTTATAAACAATAATAAGTTAACAATCATATATCTTTCGTAATTCTTACTACCCAGAGAATTTTTTTGGTTGATATCGAAATTTACTTAATTTTTTTTAAATTGCAGCTCCTGCAATTGTTTAAAATGATGATAATAATTTTGTTAAAATTTTTAATTAACAAATGCGTAAGTGTACTAATTTTAAAACTACGATATTCATTTTAATTTATATTATGAGTTAGTAAACTAAAGTTCTTAGCTTAATTTTTCAACTGATTTTTTTGAAAATCTGTTATAAAAATATTAATTTTTTTATGAAAATAGTGCGGAAATTAAAAAATAATAACTAATTAATAATAATAAAAGAATTTTAATTACAATTGAATAAACAATATTCAAATTGTGTTAAATTTATTTCTTAAATTTTATCTTAACATAATCATGCAATTTCTGAAGTGTTGTGCACACATCATTTTTAAAATTTCGCGGGCTTTACATTGTAGTTCTTATTGTGTCCGCAAGGTGGAGTTAACTGCATTAAGCTAGACTCTCTTACTATTGAAACGCGTTACGAACAATATATATATATACAGCAAACGTTTTTATGTGAAAACATTACGAATCTTTCGTGTTTTTCGCAGGTAAGTGGTATTTTATATTTTGATATTTAAAAACTATCTATTAATCAGAGCTAGTCAGAGCTATATTTCTGTTTTTTTTTGAGTTCATCATAAAGTCCGTTTTTCATCGCTGTTTTAATTTTTTATCTATCCTTTTTTAGTTTTTTTAATTTTCTTCTTTATTTTTTCCATTTCATTGTTTTTTATTTTTAGTAAGCTTTTAATAAATTTTAAAATACACTATTCTGATGAGCTTTGTTTTAATAATACATTTTAAACATGAATTCTATTGCAATAAAAAATAGAGAACTTGTCGATGTATTATTACAAACGAAATCAAAAACTGCAGAAGTATTACTGTTATACTTAAAACAGAAATATAACCTTTCTGCAGAATTAGAAAAAGCTGTTGAAAAAAAACTTGTGAAATTTTTTTGTCAACATTTAAAAGCAAATATAAATCTAGCTTAAGTATTACGACTCAATTTCTGCAGAAAAATGATTTTTGGCTAAAAGGTACGTTTTTTGTACCAGAAACATCATTTCCAAATGTCCGAAAAACTAAAAATATTGATAAATGCTCAGCGAAGATTAAAAAAAGAAGAGTTGATCAAGTAAAATCATTGATATTTAAGAATGATGTTGATGAAACTGACAAAATAGAAGACTTGAATAAAGAAACTTTAATTCATATTGTGAAAAAAAGTATTGTGGAATAAAAAGAAATGGAAATTCTATCTGTGCAAGATGTAAAAACCGAAGAGACAGTAAATGAAAATTCCTCAATATTTACTGATGATGAAGCTCCTTCTCTTTTCATGGATTTAAATTAATCACAAATGCTTAAACCCAATGTTATCCGCCAAAATCTGCAACTGAAATATCTGATAAAGGTGCAAGCCTGAAATTACAGGATTTACTGGACCACACATCTAATAGAATTTTAAAAATAAATAGTTTAAATCTACCGGAAACAACGAAAAATTTAACATTGAAAATTGAATATGGTTGTGATGGAATATCCGGATTGAATCCTTATAAATATAAAGCTGAGAATGGTGGAAATTCTTCATCTAGCCTTTTTATGATGTCACTTGTTCCAATTTCTCTTCAGACTACTGATGAATTAACAACAGTTTGGCAAAAGCTTCGAACTTCATCTCCTAAATCTTGCTTACCTATATCCTTCCATTTTATGCCTGAAACGAAACAAACAATTGTAACTGAACTTGAGAAAATTCAAAACCAAATTAACGGATTAAAAAAGGGTGTATCGAAATCTGTAATAAAATTTACAAGATCAATTACGAATTGATGTGTACAATGATTGACGGAAAGGTATGTCAAGCTATAACTGGAACTTCATCTGCTTCAAATTGTACAATTTGTGGAGCTAAACCATCTGAGATGAACAATTTGAAAAAGGTGAAAGATAAGGAATAAAATTTTGATGCATTCCAGTTTGGATTACAAACTTTACATGCCTGGATTCGTTTTATGGAATGCATTCTGCATATTGCATATAATTTACCTTTTAAACAATGGCGATCAAAAACGAAAGAGCAGAAAGAAATTTTTGAAAATAGAAAAAGGTATATTCAAGAGGAACTTTGAAAACAAATTAAAATAATTGTAGATGTTGTAAAACAAGGGACAGGTTCTACTAATGATGGAAATACCGCAAGGAGGTTTTTCGAAAAGTTTGAGATTGTAGCCAATGTAACAGGAGTGAGCAAAGATTTAATAAAAAATTTGTACATTATTTTGCAGGTTATGGCATGCGAGAAAGCAATTAATACAGACAAATTTGATGAGTTTTGTTTAAAGACTGCAGAGATTTATGTAAAATCATATGAGAGGTATTATATGCCTGCTTCAATGCACAAAGTTTTATTGCATGGTGCTAAAATCATTAAATCTTTCGTGATTCCTATCGGGCAACTTTCTGAAGAAGCCCAAGAATCAAGAAACAAAGATTTTGAACACTGCAGAGAAGCTCACACTAGAAAATCTTCATTGAAAAAGACAAATGAAGATTTACTTCACTATTTACTGGTATAGTAAAACTATTAACTATTTATAGTAACACTATTTATTTAAATAGTTTAAGAAGCGAATTTTCAGTAAAAGATGCCAGAAGCAAAATACCCTTTGCGGCATAATTCTCAAATTTTCACTTTAGATTCAATCTTTTTTAAGTAAATTCAAAAAATCTTGTTTTATAAATGAAACATTATTGATCTTGATCTTTTTCCAGAATTCAGTCAGTCTTACCAATCAGCCCTTTTAAGGGCTGATAAACCCTTTATAATAAAAACCCTTTATCTTCTAAATTGACATTTTTGTTCATTTGTTAATTAACTATTGTTTATAAAATAATATTGGAATCTTGCAGAAAATATCCATAAAATATATTTATAATAACTTTTGTTACTTAGTAAATAATGTGAATTAAAACAAACCCTTTATCTTTCAAATTGACTGTTTTATGCGTTTGTTAACTAACATTTTTTAAACAAATTTTTATTGAATCATTATTTTATACGAGTAGTACTTATAAATAATGAGATCCTTGTATTTTCTTTAAAAAACATTCGGTTGAAAACATAAAAACTTTAATTTGTCTTAAAAAAGTACGCGTCGTAAATTTATTTGTTTATAACTAATTAAATAAATTTTTTATTTAGTCTACACTTATAAATATTGTTTATCTCAAACTTCTTTTTTAATTATTGTAACATAGATGAATAAAAATGCATTTTAATCAAAAATATACTTGAATACAATTTTTTTTCTTTCTTTTTTCATATTTATTGTTAAATAAAAAAAAATTGTTAACAATTTTAAAAATTCCACGACCACAGATCGATGCGCAATTTTATAAGTTTTCATTTTAAAAAAAATTATTAAAAACGAATAATATTTGTAACCTCTAGACTGATTTGTCCACGACAAACCACTTTTGCCCCATTGTGCATCGGTCCGCATACATCGGTGTAAATGATTTTAGGCGGTTATGTAGAGCGATCGGAATTTTTCAGAAAAGGAACAAACATTGCAATTCGACAAATTATCAGTCATCTTCTTTAAATCTCGTTCATTTAGGTGACCAAAACGTTTGTGACACATTTCCAAACTAGATTTTCCGTCGTTTACCGCTGCCTGAGTGTTCTGGTGGAGGAGTATCGAGACGTTTTAAATGACAATCCAGGTTGTTTGCAGGGATATGAACATGTTTTTAAATTGACTTCTGATCATCCTTATATTCGAATGTCTTACACGATTCCGATCAAGTTTTAAGAGAATTAGATAGATTAGAGGCACTAAAGGTAATCGAGCGCTCCAATAGTCGACATTGTAATCCGATTAGGGTTGTATTGGGAAAAGATGTCAGTGTTAGACTTTATCTAGACGCACGAAAATTTAATCAATATATAGATATTGATCTCGAGGGCCCACCATCAGTGGATCAATTATTGCAAAAATATGCAAGAACTAAATTTTTCACTAGTTCAGATTTCACCTTGGGTTATTACAAGATACTATTTATTGGCCAAGGAATCGCGACCGTTCGTTGCATTTGTAGTAGAGGGTCGGTGTTATCAATTCTGTCGATTGCCGTTCGGAGTAAAGATTGCGGGGGGCATATTTGTTCGTGCGTTGAGTCAGGTTTTTGGATCTGAATTTGAACAATTTTTGACGATCTATAGATGATCTCGTTGTCGCCTCAAAATGCTTCGGTGATCATATAATGCATCTAAATAAAATATTTTCTCGTTTGCGGGGAATGTGGGTTAACTCTCAGATTGGATAAGACTTTGTTCGCTAGAAAGGAAATCCCTTTTCTGGGTTTTGTACTTGGCACGAGTGGGGTTAGACCGGATCCCCTGTAAGATCAAGGCCATTCAAGATATTCCTGAACCGAAATTTAGACAAGAATTGCAAAGTTTCATCGGGGTTTGTGGTTATTATCGTCGATTTCAGTCAAAATATGCAAATTTATTAGTTGGTTTTGACAAATTCGTAGTTCCAAATCTGATTTCAAGTAGACAAAAGGGGCTGTTCAAAAAATACGTAACGCTTTAGGGGGGAGGGGGGTCAAGCTATTTGTTACGGTCAGCAGAAAAAATGGCGCTAATGTATACAACATTGCGTTAAATGGGGGAGGGGGGGTCCAAATTTCCGAAAAATAGCGTTACGTATTTTTTGAACGGCCCCAAAGAACATAGCGAGCAGTTTAAAAAAAAGATAAATTTGCGGAATGCACAATGCTGAGACATTATTTGAATGATAGACCTTTTATTTTGCGCACTGATGTACTCAAACGCGTCCTCGTTTTTATTATCAAGCTAATCCTCAATTTCGTCCTCATTTTTAATATCGATCTAGTCCTTAAACGCATCCTAATTATTATTATCAAGCTAGTTCTCAAATACGTCCTCGTTTTGATTATCAAGCTAGTCCTCAAACGCGTCCTCATTTTTATTATCGAGCTAGTCCTCAAATATCTCCTGATTTTATTATCGACAATGTCGTAAAGTACTTCCTCTTTTTATTATCGTGCTAGTCCTCAAATACGTCCTCATTTTATTATCGCGCTTGTCCTCAATTACGTCCTTATTTTTATTATGGAGCTAGTCCTTAATGTTGTCCTCATTTTGATTATCGAGCTAGTCCTCAAAGACGTCCTCATTTATATTTTCAAACTTCTCTCTAAATACGTCCTCAATTTTATTATCGAGCCGTTCTTTAAATCTGTCCCTTTTTTATTATTTAGGTAGACCCTTTTTCGTCAACAAGAATTGCACGTTTTATATTTTTTTCTATTTTTTCCCGTATCTTTATTTCTTTCTCCTTCTTTTACTTCAAGAGCCCGTCAATTTTTAGCCACTTAATTACACAGGCCTGCAAATTTTGGCTTAGTTCTGTTACAAAAAAAGTGGTAGGTGATTATTATAGCTTTTTTGACGTAGAATACGAATCCGATTTCCAAATAGCCCATCACGTCAGGATTTCTTGTAATATTGCCTTAAATAGCCAAAAAATGGCTATTTTGGACACTTTTCAAAATTTTTTTTGGTTAACCAAAATTTTTTTTCAATTTGCAAAATTGCATCGTATAGTACTATATCTAAGCTTTAAAACACATTTTTCAAAATTGCTTTACGATTTTTTAAAAAAAAGTTATGTAGATTTGAAATTTTTTTATTTAGGAAAATGTAGGTATAAAGAAGTTCAAAATGGCATTTAATTTCAAATCTACATAACTTTTTTTTTAAAAAATCATTAAGCAATTTTGAAAAATGGGTTTTAAAGCTTAGATATATAGTAATATACGATGCAATTTTGCAAATTAAAAAAAAAATTTTAGTTAACCAAAAAAAATTCCGAAAAGTGGCCAAAATAGCCATTTTTTTGCTATTTAAGGCAATATTACAAGAAATCCTGACGTGATGGGCCATTTTGGAAATCGGATTGGTATTCTACGTCAAAAAAGCTATAAGAATCACCTACCACTTTTTGTGTAACAGAACTAAGCCAAAATTTGCAGGCCTGTGTTATCAAAGACATTTTTTATTTCTACTATTTTAGATCTCACACTGCAAAAAAAGTATCTTAATTTAAGATGTTTTGGTAGAAAATTTTTTGTTTCTTTAAATATCTTAATTTAAGATGTTAAAAGTATCTTTGTTACACATTTTGAGCATATTTTTTTGAAAAAAATTTTGAGGTTAACTTTGGACTTATATGTAAAATACTTCACGAATCTTAGTTTTTAGTGACTTACAGTTATTTTTCATTTTACAATTCACAAGTAACTTATCGCTAAACATCTTATTGCACCAGAAATATCTTAATTTAAGATATTTTAATTAACTTGCTGAAGAAACTTACATTTCTGGGATGGGAAAAATATTTTTATCTCTGTTAAAATATATAAAGCATCTTAGATATCAATAAGATACTTTAGAAAACATTTTATTTTAAGATGTAAGATACCATTTTTCCATCTTTTATTTTATTTTTAGATATTTAAAAAGACACCTATTTTTGCAGTGCACTGCAAACATTCAATTATTATCTTTAAAAATAACAAAATTCTTTACAAAATTTGAATTATGTTCCTAAAATAACAAAATTCCCTTTTTCTTTCTCTAGAGTGGTTAAAATAAATGACATAGTTAGACTGTTTAGGATGAATTTTTTACGAGGGGCTGATCACTCAGAATCCAATTCAACAATAATTTGAAAATTTATTATTATTTGCATGGATTCACATGGAATCGACTGGAATCATAGGTGACGAATTCTCTGAATCTTGGATTCACATGAAATCGCTTGGATTCGTAAAAGTCAAATCCTTATGATTTCTTAAAATTCGGGCGGATTCTCCACGGATTTCTTTGTATTCGTAAATAATCGTTCCCTTACGAATCTTGGATTCGAGAGTGAACAGCCCCTCGATTTTTTATAAGCTTTACTCAAGATTTTATGGATATATTATCAATTGTATGGATTTAAAAATTTTTTTAAAGAAACAAATTATCTAAAATGATCAAGAATAATTTTTGTAATTTTAATAATTTAAAATAAATTTAAATATCAAATTGCTGAAAAAAATTGCTACCCCTAAACAAACCAAATATTAAAGAGCAAATCAATACCCAGTGGGCACACTTGTTCAAAAGACGTCCTTAAGATGTCTTTTTGCGGACGTCTTTTGGACTTGTACAAAAAGACGTCTTTAAGACGTCTTAAAGACGTCCTATACATGTTCTATGTCTTGGCCATTAGATGTCTTTAAGATGTCTAAAAGACGTCTTTTTCATTCAACATTTGAAAATAGAAAAATTTCTATAAATAGAAAATATTATTTTCTAAGTTCAACTTAGACTTAGAAATTCATGAATGTAAAATTCATTAGAATTTTTCTAAACAAAAATGTCAATGCCTTATGGTCGGTGTGAATTTGAAAATTTGAGCCCAGCAAATATGCTCTTAACCGAACCACGGTAAAAACTATTGCTAATAGTTCTAGTTCTGTTGCGGAGCAATTTGCCTCATAACTAGTAAGACAGCATCTTCGGGCTCGTTTTTTTTATTTTATTTTCATTGGAAAGCTGACGTTTTTTTCATTAAGAAAGAGAGGTAAAGCATGAGCATGAGCATGTCTTTACTTCAAGCAGGAGTTTTACCGTCCTAGGACGGTAAAACTGCTCATAAAACTGCTGCTTGAAGTAAAGGCATACTTTGCGTCTCAAAAACCACTTCATAAAAAATTTTAACGACAATAGTGTTTTCAACCGAAAGTTTATTATAATAATAGTATAATTTTTTAAAATGACTAATTATTTAACAATTTTCAATAAAACATATATTTAGTTGTAAATAAAGATACATTTTATCTTCACATTGTTATTAAAATATAATTACATGTGATTTTGGACGACAGGGAGGTAAAGTACTTTTCTCTCCCCGCTATGACGTCACGGGGAGGTAAAGTATACTCTTCTCTCCCCGTTATGACGTCACAGGGAGGTAAAGTAACATTCTTGGCTTTGTGGACTGCAGTTTTGCATTATTTATGTACTTTTATGTGTAGATTTTAGGAATAATATACTGAAAAACTGTTGGTAGAGCTGTTCGCCCAATGCGGTGAACTGCTGCGTTAAAAAGAAACGCACAGCTCACTTTATTTTTGGGCGAGCAACTCTCCTTTTTGATAAAGCTGCTGAACTATTTGTCAAGCAGCCGCTCACCAACGCCATTGCCCGAGCAGAAAATGACCCACTTTGCCCTATTTAAAACAGGGTTCTGGTCGGGGCCTCGACAGTTTTCCCTATTAAATTTTTTTTTTTTTAATAAAGTTTTTAGAATTCCCTTTTGTTGTAGAAGCTATTAACAATGAAAGGCAATAATTATTTTAGTTATTTAATAATTTTTTTATTTTAGGGGTTTGACTAGAATTCTTAGCCAGAACCCCAGGTAGGGTGTTCATTAGATTTTAGATAGGGTACTGATCAGGGCCTCGACAGTTTTCCTTGTTTAAATAAAGTGTAAAAAAATTAAATCTCTAAAATTACTTTTAATAAAAAATAATGAACAATTGAAGAATAGAATTAAAGGGAGTAATTATACTATCGTTTTAATAATTTTTTTATTTTGTGGGTTTGACCAGAATTTCTGGCCAAAACCCCAAGTGAGGTGTTCACTAGATATAAATTAGGGCTCTGATCAGGGCCTCGACAGTTTTCCTCGTTTTAAAAGCATGTAAATAAATTTAATTTTTTAAAATTAACTTTTTTAAAACAGTTATTTAAGTTAAAAAAGCGTGTTCTTTTAAAACACTTTATAAAATAATTATGGTAATATATTTAAAAAACGAAAATACATATAATTTTTTTTTCTTTAAGTGCAATATTAGGTATGATAAAGTTTATTTATTAATAATAACTAAATTATAAATTATAAATTATTTTATATTATATTAGCTTAAAGTGAGGAAATGATTCGGAGAGATTGTTAAAATTAACACCTTTAATATTTAATAACTATTTTTTAAACATAATTAATAAATTTGAATAAAATATTTATTAAATAAATATTAATTATTACTTATACATTTGAAAACAAAAATTATAACCTTTATTAATATTATAAAATTAAGAAGGCAGAAAGGAGCGACAACCTCACTGTAAAAAAAAAGTTCTAAATTAGAGCTGATTTTAGTATTAAAATAGAACCAAATTACGATTTAGTACCAAAATTGGCATTAAGTACCATTCTTTTTACAGTGCTTCAAAAGAAAAATGAATTAATCATAAAACCAAAAATTATATTTTTAAAAAATTTTTAAGTTTTTCTATTCTTGAAATTATATTATTTTTATCGTTTTTACTTTTAAATTAGTCAAAATGACTATAATACCTCATTATGTTATGTATAAATATATGTTGTATATATAATGAATATGGTCATTATGTTTCTAATATAATAATATTTTTAATTACAGTAATTTTATTGTAATTTCTTTTCAATAAAATTAACCTCACAAAATAGGGCAATTTTAAGAAAAACTGACCATGCCCTGACCAGTTTTTCCCTAAGTAGGGCATTGGTCAGGAACAGCGTCACACACTAGTCGGGCACTGGTCAGTTTCTCTACCCAGAGCCACACCAGAGATCGGGAAAACTGTCATGTACCCTATCAGGCCCACATTTTAATTTTTCCACGGGTGGTAGTCAAGTTTAAGAGAGCAGCTCGCCCAATTTTGATAGAGCTGTGAGTTTAAAGTCAAGTAGCGCTGCACAACAGTCAATAGCGGAACTGTTCTACCAACAGTTTTTCAGTGTAGAGCAAAAATATTTGGAGTTGATCTTTATATGGTTCTCAACGAAAAAATTGATATTTTTGAAAATTTAGTCAAAAAAGTGTGTACTCTTCAGTACGGGTACGCATGTGTACTATTTACCATAAAAATATTATTTTAGCTTATTTTTAAATTTTTATCGTCATTTTGAAAACTTTGTCGAACATAAAGATTACAGATAATAATTAACAATCCCAGATAGCACGTAACCTTATGGTAAGCTTACTGTAACCTTGCCGTGTAATGTTACTAAGATTGCAGCGCAAGGTTACCGTAATGTTACCATAAGGTTAAAATGTCCTACCTGTCGTAAGATTACACTGTAAGATTGTCACAATGTTATTTGGTAAGCTTGCTGTAAAGTTATTGCAAGATTGCCGCAAGGTTACAAAAAATTTCTAAGTTTCTTTATCTCTTTTATAATTTTTATTTCTTAATACGAGCGTATATTTAAAATATTAAAATTTTGTAAATTGCAGTAACCTTTCAGTGTAACCTTACAGAAACCTCACAGTGTAACCTTACGACAGGTAGGACATTTTAACTTTATGGTAACTTTACTTTACTTGCCCTGAAATCTTATTAACATTGCACGGCAAGGTTACAGTAAGATTACCATAAGGTTACGTGCTATCTGAGAATAATTTCTAACTTTAAAACAACAAAAATAGTATATTAACCCATATTATTATTATTATTATTATTATTATTATTATTATTATTATTATTATTATTATTATTATTATTATTATTATTATTATTATTATTATTATTATTATTATTATTATTATTATTATTATTTCTTTATCATCTTGTTGCTTACGATATTTTTTATTCCAAATGCACAAAAGTCTCAAGAAAAACGCATGGGAACAGCTGATTTTCTTGCCCATGGGAGAACACGCTCGCCATTTTCATACGGTCGAAAAAATTAATGACTTTCCTTACTGTCGTCTGCTATCAGAAAGCGCCATTTTTGTGCATGTGGGATAAAAACAATGTTTTAAAAGAAGCAAGAAGAAAGAATTCTATACTAATTTTTTTTTATAAATAGAAATCCATACTCATGTGTGATACTTACCATTAAAATATTATTTTGTATTTTTTTGTTTTTTAAGTTAAAATTATTTTCATTAAAAAATTGCAGAATTTTCGTGGAATCTCCATAGAAATTCCACGAAAATTCCATGTACACGGAGAGAAAAATCAAGCGTTTGTAGTATGGACAGTTAAGCTTATTTCGTAAAAGAATGCACATGCGCAATATGCGTAAAACTTCTGCTGTATTTGTATAAATTTCTACGTTATCAGCATAAAAGTTCTACCTGTAACGCATGGGACGTCAGTATACTACGATTGCAAGAGATCCATGCTTTTTTAGTATATGTTTCATGCAACTGAGGTATAAAAACATGCCTCTTTAGCAGGACGTTCATACAAAATTAGCATAGGAAGTCTCCATACTACAAACGCTTGATTTTTCTCTCCGTGTAGAAGTTCCAGGGACTTTCCAGGGGGGTACTTCCATGGAATTTTTCGACGTGGGATTTGTCTATCGAAAATTAACTAAACTTTTTGTTTTGAGGTTTAGACCAAAGAAAGTTTAGGCTTTGGCCTAAACCTCAAAACACAAATTATATTACGATCCAAAAACTGACTTTTAACAAATTAACTAAACTGCATTTATCAGAAATCAACCGATATTGCCTTCACTGTCCACTTCCGTGTAGCTACTTTTTTCTGTCTTTAAAATACTTTTTGCTTATTTTTTTAAATTTATTATCGAGTACGAAGCCTGCACATTTTAAATTCGTTATATTTCTATCTCTTTTTTCTAAATTTTGACATTTAAATTCCAAAAAGAATGGGCTAATGTTTGGTTACAATTTTTTCCATATTTATAAATTTCCTGCTTGTTATTCTTCTTTTAGTTGCTTTTTATTTTATTTTTGTTTGCTTTATCCCCTTATTATTTTATTTTCCTTGTTTTACTTATATTTGAATTCTGATTTTTCATTCCTGCTGACTCGTATGGCATTGAAATTACTTTTGAGCGTTACACGCTACATACATTGTGTGAGTTTATATATATATATATATATATATATATATATATATATATAACTTTATGTATGTATTACTTTCAATTGTTTGCAGTATTTCGATAGAGGTTTTGATCCTGCTTGGGATCATTTTTGACACTTTACAATTTACCGTGGTCCGCTTCAGTTTATCATCAACAATGGGAAAATCGTATGAAATGTGGCGCGAGCGAAGTCTCATTCATTTTTGTTATACAGTGCGATTCTCATTTTACACTTGTCAAGATGAATTCACATTTTTTTCTCTGTTATTTCTATTTTTATCGTTGTTGGAACTATTATTATTTTATTTTATTATTATTATTCCTTTATTACTATTATTATTATTGTTATTTTTACTATTTTTACTACTATTATTATTTACTTACTTACTGAATTTACTTTTTACTGAATTCTTAAGGGCATTATATGTCCAAGTTGTGAAATGTAAACAAACCAAAAGGTAAACAAACCAAACACAAAAATCGCAATTTTGTAACAGCCATTTCTCCCACAAAAATTAATATTTTTTCGCATTCTTTACAAAAATGGAAAATTAGAGTGTTAAAGTGTTCAATAAAATCATTTTTGACTATAATGATAAATCGTCCAAACGCCCGTCCTGCCGGAAGGACGTTCCGAAAAAAAGGCTTTTAAAAAAGGGAATTCAACTTTTCTTTTCTGGCACTCCTTGGGATTAAAATAGACGAAAAGACGAAAAAATCCATATTTTTGACTTTTTAAAATAATAATTTAAACCATTTTTCAAAGCCTTCAAACTAGCTATGTTTTTAAACAGTGAAAAAAACATTTTTTCGTAAATTTAATGTAATATCCCCGAAAATCAATATTTTTTGACCGGACAAGTCTCTTTCTCTTCAGAAACGTTCAAAGAATGAAACCTAATTGTTCAATTAAAAAATAATTCATTTTTAGTATTGTTCAGTATATTTGAGTATAGAGTCAGGCGCGAGTCCCTTCGAAATTGCTCTATAAAATTAATATGGAAGCAGATAAATATAAAACTAAAAATATCGTTGGAAAGGTAATGAAACAAGCTTTCAAATGCTGTAAATATCGAGTCTTTAAATTTATAAACCTGGGCTAGGCAGTCTCTTAAATAAAGCGAAAGCGTCCTGCCGGCAGGACCGGGCTTCGTCATTCTGTGACTAAAAATTATGTGAATTTTTGGAAAATTGAACTTCTTCAAACTACCCAGCCCTTAGTCTTGAACTTACAAGCTCGATATTTATATGCGCTGAAAGCTTGTTTCGTTACCTTTCCAATGATATATATTATTTTTTATTTATCTGAATCCATGTTAGTTTTCTTTAGTGATTTCGGAGGGACTCACCTGAGTCTTTTTCGTCCTGCCGGAAGGACGTTGGACGATTTATCAATAAGCAATAAAAAGCAATTAGTAAAATAACTAATTAAAATTACCTGCAAAATAGCATTTTTGACGCGTTGCGAAAAATAAACTGTTTTAGTATATCAACCGAACGGATGATGAAGAAGTCTTGTGTCAGCGATTGGACCTTCAACATGTGGAAGGGGAAATTTTTCCCTTTCTTCCTTGAAATTACAAGAGAAAGGGTAAAAACATCTTCATCGTCCGTGCGGTTGATATAGTCAAACACTTTAATTTTTCGCGACGGGAACTCTGTTGCTCTCTGTGCGTGCGCAGACCATACTAAGAATGCATTGACAACACCTTGCAGAAGTGCAGATTTTGTTTTGAATGAAACTTAGATATTTTCTCATTTTTTTTATCTATGCTAGGTATAGTTACCAAATTCAATACTTTAGATTACCATTTCCATAAAGAAAATGTAATTTTATGTTTATTTATGCAAATGAGATGATCGAAAAAATGCTTCATTATAGACCGAATAGTGAAGCATTTTTTCGACCATCTCATTTGCATAAATAAATATAAATTCACATTTTCTTTATGGAAATGGTAAACTAAAGTATTGAATTTGGTAACTATACCTAGCATAGCTGAAAGCATGAGAAAACAACAAAGTTACAGTCGAAAACAAAATGTGCATTTTCGCATGGTGATATCATTGCGACCTTGGTACGGCCTGCGCACGCGCAGAGAGCAAAAGAGTTCACGTCGCGAAAAATTAAAGTGTTTGACTATATCAACCGCACGAACGATGAAGATGTTTTTACCCTTTCTCTTGTAATTTTAAGGAGGAAAGGGAAAAATTTCCCTTTCCACATGTTGAAGGTCCAATCGCTCTCTGGGACCATCTTCATCGTCCGTGCGGTTGATATACTCAAACAGTTTATTTTTCGCGAAGCGTCAAAAATGCCATTTTACAGGTCATTTTAATTAGTTATTTTACTAATTGCTTTTTATTGCTCATAGTCAAAAACAATTTTATTTGAAACTTTGATACTCTAATTTTCCATTTTCGTAAAGAAAGTGTAAAAATATTAATTTTTGTGGGAGAAATGGCTATTACAAAAGTGCGATTTTAGTGCTTGGTTTGTTTACCTTTTGGTTTGTTTACATTTTACACCTTGGACATGCCCTTAATGAATACAAAAATTTAAAATAATAATTTTAATAATAAAGGCTCAGAATACATTTTTATTTTATTTTTTACACTATTTGTATTATTATTAATGAACAAAACCTGACTTTTTTAAACTTATTATTATTTAACCTCTAAATTAAAAATATTAAAATTGTTTATATAAGATTAAAAAAAATTTTTGCTAAAATATCAACAAAATAATTAAATTAAAGCTTCATTAAAAAGATCTACGTAGGAAATTTACAAAATACTATATTTTAATGGAATATTCCTACTTTATTCAAAAGGAACATTCAAAAGGTACAAGGAAAAAAAAAGTTCCCAGATATTTCAGGAATTATTTCCTAACTCTTGGATACGTGGTAACAGCTCTGAACTAGCGACGAACATTCAATGGTAATAATAAATGAATGTTTGAAAGAAATTCGGGAACTGTATTAGAAAAAGCTATAAATAGTCCATTAGTCTCTTTTTCATTACTTTCTCATGTAAAGTTCATGGCACTGGCCGCAATTGTTTCTGAAATTTTCAGGAACTCGTCAAGGAATCTTGGTGCGCAGAAACTGTGCGCACCAGACTCAACAAGTCTCACCGTCAGTAAGACTTGCGTGCCTTATATATTTATTTTATGCTGAGGTATTTAACTCGCCTGTTTAGCTCAGCTGGATAAGACGCCGGACTTCTATTCTCGAGTACGCGAGTTCTGTTCCAGCCGCCGTCGATTTTTCTCTAATATGGTTTTTTCTATTTCAGAAACTTAATGAAAAATAAAAATTGTATGTGACCTTCAAGGATAAATGTGTGTGTGTGTGCGGACGTGTCAAGGAGGGGAAGTGGGAGGGGGGAAGTAGAATCCATTTTTTCTTGCTTCATACAAAAGTTGTAGATCTCATCAAAATACATTTTTTATGTTCTATACATTTTTCTCCAAAAACGCATTGTTTTCGAAAAAAATACAAAAAACTCTCAATCACAGGTAAATCCATGCAAAATTCATGGTTTTTGCTATCATTAGTTTCTTAGCACATTTTAAATATAGAAATAGGGTCGAATTGATTCTATGTACACTTTTAATATAGAAAGGGAGTCAAATTTATATGCAGTTGGTACCAGAAGGTACCGAACCCACCCCGAGCCCCCTACAACAGGAAAGGAAAAAGCATGAGATATGGCCTCAGGAAGCTGAAAAACCAGAGGCGGGCGCAGCCCGCCTCAGCTATGTTCCCTTTTCCGTGCATTTATAAAGGGAGTCAAATTTATATGCAGTTGGTACCAGAAGGTACCGAACCCACCCCGAGCCCCCTACAACAGGAAAAGAAAAAACATGAAATATGGCCTCAGGGAGCTGAAAAACCAGAGGCGGGCGCAGCCCGCCTTAGCTATGTTCCCTTTTCCTTACATATAGAAAGGGAGTCAAATTTATATGCAGTTGGTACCAGAAGGTACCGAACCCACCCCGAGCCCCCTACAACAGGATATGCAAGGAAAAGGGAACATAGCTAAGGCGGGCGCCTTTTTCCTTTCCTGTTGTAGGGGGCTCGGGGTGGGTTCGGTACCTTCTGGTACCAACTGCATATAAATTTGACGCCCTTTATAAATGCACGGAAAAGGGAACATAGCTGAGGCGGGCTGCGCCCGCCTCTGGTTTTTCAGCTTCCTGAGGCCATATCTCATGCTTTTTCCTTTCCTGTTGTAGGGGGCTCGGGGTGGGTTCGGTACCTTCTGGTACCAACTGCATATAAATTTGACTCCCTTTCTATATTAAAAGTGTACATAGAATCAATTCGACCCTATTTCTATATTTAAAATGTGCTAAGAAACTAATGATAGCAAAAACCATGAATTTTGCATGGATTTACCTGTGATTGAGAGTTTTTGTATTTTTTTCGAAAACAATGCGTTTTTGGAGAAAAATGTATAGAACATAAAAAATGTATTTTGATGAGATCTACAACTTTTGTATGAAGCATTTTTTAAAATTTTCTTACCATAATGAAAAAAAACGTAAAAAAACCATTATTTTGATGGTTTTTTATGGTTTTCACCATGAAGATGAGCTAGTCGCCAATTTTCATTATGATTTTCGTAATCAGGGCACAAAATTACGTAGGGAAACTAAGTTTCAAGTCGATTGGCGGTTCGAGCTATTCGGAAGTATATCCAAACAAAGATGAAAGACTGATAAATTCCCTCACTTTATATCTTACAGTGGAGGGATAACTGTGAATGTCTTTGCGGGAGAGGAGCAGGTACTTATAGAGCCAGTGAAATAGGTCACAAGCGAGAAGAAATCTTTAGCATGCACTCTGGCGGCGCTTGTCGGAACTGTTTTCTGGCGCGCATGCATATCCTGACGTTATCGACACAGCGCTTGGCAACCAACGTTGCGCCACTTCCGACAAGCGCCGCCAGAGTGCATGCTAGTGATTTCTTCTCGCTTGTGACCTGTTTCACTGGCTCTATAAGTACCTGCTCCTCTCTCGCAAAGACATTCACAGTTATCCGTCCACTGTGAGATACGGTGGGGGAATTTTTATCAGTCTTTCACCTTTGTTTTACCAGGGGTAAAAATTAAATTAATTTGTTCTATTAATTTAAAAAAATATATGTTTTTGAAAAATATATTTTTTTAAAATAAATTTTTGAAAAATATATTTTTTTAAAATAAATTTTTGAAAAATATATTTTTTTTAAAATAAATTTTTGAAAAATATATTTTTTTAAAATAAATTTTAATTAATAATTAAAAAAAATCAATTTTCAAAACCTTGGTTTTTTGTTGGCTGCCAATAAAAAATCAAGCTTTTGAAAATCGATTTTGTTTCCTTGGCAATTCCTTGGCAACTAATATTGGCCCGATGCTTGGCTACCGATCATTGGCAGTAGCGTGATCATCCCAAGTTTAAACCATTGGTGGTCCAATGATGGTTGCCAATTGTTTTGCCAAGAAAAAAACATTGGGCACCAAGCATGGCCCATTATTGAACCAATCGTTACCATTGGCAACTTCTCGTTGGGAACTTCTAGTTATCTGTGTACTACCGGCCGTATCCAAGAGTTAAGAACGAAGTTCCCGAATAATCCTTGAACTTTTTTTTCCGTGTAGGAAATTTTTTTTATAATAAAAAAAAAATTACAAAAAAATTTTTATAATAATAATGAAAAAAAAATAATTTTCGACATTTGGAAGCTTCTTTTGGAATAAAGTAGGAATAATCCTAGCATGTGGATGGAATATTCGAGGAATGTTTTTTAATTAGTTAAACATTTCAATTTGAGTAAATTAAATAATTTATATACATATTATTTTAATTAAAAAAAGGATAAACCTTGAGAAATGTCCACCATTCGAAAGGCCATATTTTGATTCTCCAGAATATATTATATTTGAACAAAGATCATGTTGTCGGCAGCAAGCATCGGTTTCTTTAAAATGTCCCAAATCGCCATTGTGTTCTGCAATGTCTCCATCACCACACCAACGTGTCCCTTATAGTAATAATTTATATTATCATAGGGGAGATTGGGGAATTGTGGGCCACCTCAATTATTTAATAATATTTATAAGTTTGATCATCCAATTTTAAAAAATTTTTTTTTGTTCATCCAAAGTAAATTTTTCATTAGCATTTCATTACTTTACAACGCTTTATAATTACCTATAAACCGTAAACAAAAATCACCTGAAAAATTGCATTTAAATATTTATTTTGGACCTTCATGTTTTTATTGTTTTTACAAGGATTTTCAAGAATAAATTATGCAAAATATTTTTTTAATTATTGTGTGGGATTGGTACTTTGACTCCAAAAAAAACTTTGCATCAAATTAAAATGAATAATAATACAAAGCTTTTTTGTAAAATGAAGCATTTGGGGAATTGTGGGACACTTTTTTAGAGTAGTATTTATTGCTTGTTTTCGGCGATTTAATTGCAAATATTATTAAAATCACTCATAGATATAGTAATTTAACAAAAACAATTTGTTTCATTGCGATTAATGCGATAAAGCTGTTTACTTAAAAATTTGTAATTAATTAATTGTGATTCCGATTAATTTAATTTTCTTACTTTTTCTTTTCGATTTTTAAAATAATAATTAAACATTTTTAATATTTCTAACCATGTAGGGGAGAGTCTCCAGTTGTGAGATGGGTTTTATTTTTGACCCGTAAATTGTAAACGGGTAAACGAAATTGTAAATAAAATACACCGTTCGAAAGGTAATAGAAATACGCGCAAATTTTATTAAAAGAAAGTATAGTGTTTCGATGAACTCAAAAAATTTTACGATACATTTTCCGAGCACATCCCTTTTTTCAAAAAAAAAAAAAATGTCTCCAGTTGTGAGACACTCATTAAAAATTGCTAAAATTTAATAAGTTTGACATAAAACGTTATGTTTAGTAGAAATAATTAAATATATTAATAATATATATTATTATATATACTAAATAATAATATTTATTCGCCAAAATATGACTATCAAATAAACACAATTAAATGGCTTCAACAAGAGCATTAAAATTGATTTCTTCTGAATCAATTGACTTTTTTCCACTTGACATGCCCAAAAATACTAGAAAAAAAATCAAAACAACATTTAAATAGTATGCCTGCAAAGTCGTATTTTTTATGCTGCTCAGATGGGTGTTAGCACCGTCTCACAACTGGTTACATGCTATGTCTCACACCCAGAAATTGGCGCTATTTTGAAAAAGGAAAATTAAATTATTTTCAACCGTAGATTGGAACAATGCAATATTGCATCACAAAATATAAGGAAAACACTAAATGAAAATGCATTACATTTACCTTTTCCAATTAATTAACTTGGAAAAAAAGTACTTTGCATTTATTGAAAAAACGCTTTTTAGTCGATTATCACACACAGTGTTGGTATTTAACAAAAACAGTTTATATATCCACTTTGGCGTACACGAAAAAGTTGGCTCATATAAAAAGAAATGTTTTTATATAAACCAATCGGCTTTTTAATATTGCATGTTAAAAAAAATTGACTGTCTCACAACTGGAGGTGTCTCACAACTGGAGACTCTCCCCTATAAAATATATTTCATCGTTATTTTTGATTTTGAACTCAATTTAGGCAGTGGCCCACAATTCCCCAACATTTTTAAAAATCATAAAATTGCACTATTTGGAAAAACTGAAATTTCTTTAAGGTAAGTGATAATTTTGGGAAACTGACCATTATATATGTTAGTTTATACCTCCTACTAACACGAAAAATTTGAAAAAAAAAATTTTGTGTGTAAGATATTGAGCTAAAAAAAAGTGTGGCTCACAATTCCCCAATCTCCCCTACTCTCTAAATTTTAATTAGTAAAAATGTTTACTAATTTGAATTATTAGTAACTGCCTTTCTGTTTTTGAATTTGTAAATTTTATTAATAAATAGTAATTTCTACTAATTAATTAGTCAAATTTACTAATTTAAAAGCAAAAAATCTTGAAATCAGTTAATTTTTTTACTACATAATACAAATTTATTTGAATTTCTTGAAGTGAGAAAATTTGATCGATTTTTAAAATTTATTTTCCTATTGTTGAAAACATATTGAAAGCTTAAACAAACAAAATATTTTTTCCGCACTGTAAATATTCTCAAAAATTACTCACTGAAATAAAAACAAAAAATACAAATGAAATATTTTAATTTATTTAAAAATATAAAAGATTTCATTTAAAATTGTAATTTTATATAAAAATACAAAATTAGATACAAGAATTTAACAATTTTATATGCAATAGCATAAAATAGTTTTCGTTATCATAATTATTATGAATTTTTATATTCTAAATTAATGAACACGTCTCTTACCTGGAAAAATGATCCGAAATGGTTTATTTTTCTTTGTTCCATTATCCGATCGAAAATCAAAAAACACTTTTTCCGTTTCTGTCACTTTAACTGATGTCTGTTGAATTGCGGCCAATTCAAGTAGCAATAATATTATAAAAAAAATTGAGATACTACATCGAAACATATTTTCTTGAAAAACACAAAATTCTCTATATACTTTCTTATGTACTTAGTTTTAGTATCATATGATAATATTTTACTCTCCAAACGATAAAATTCATGATACACAATGCGCGAAGTAAAATAAAAATTTAGGAAGTTTATTATTGAATTATCTCGTGAGAAGATGAATTTAATCGCGACAAGTCAGTCACACTATAGATCCATGAGATACTTTAACTTTGTATATAGATTAAAAGTATCAGGTGATGTTTTATTTAAAGAATAAGAGAGTATATTGACAGTGTATGTGTCCAAAGACAATTTTCTGATGCAATCAACGTTTGCTTGTTCCAAAGTCTAGACAATATTTTTTCACTTGTTCGTTAACCCGACGAAAAAGTGACGCAGTTTTATACTTCATCTGATTTGAATGTGTTTGTGTTAGTGTTTATTTAATTTTTTCCAAATCATGTTTGGCGGTTCGAGCCATATACGAATTATTGGTTGGTTTAATAATTAATTATTATTGTTGGTAATAAATATTACATAAAATGTACAATTTTAAATGTATTGAAATTGAAAACCTTTGACAGAATTAATTTTGGGGTTATTTCGCCTGCATTTATTATTATTAATTATAAAATGATTTACTTCAGTTCGTTCATTTGTTCTCCAAAGTGCACGTAAACAATTTCAAATTTTGTAAAAATAAATATTTCGAAAAAAAGTTCTCCTCGCTGACAGGATGGTTTAGCCCACTTGAAAATTATATAGGATTTATTCTTCATATTGATAAGAATTTATAGTAAAAATTAGAAAAAAAAGGAAAAAAAGTGGGGTTTTTGAGAAAATCGACATTATTTTTTTTAGAAAACTATCTCTTATTTCGTTAATTTTGAATTTTTTTTCAAATTTCAAATTGGATTTTGAAGAGGACAAGCCCATCTACAAGTTTCAAGAAAAAAATTTGATTATACTCAAGAGAAAAAAAATTACAAGCGAAACCAATAGTTTTTATGAAAAATAAAAAAATACGGGTCTCTTTATTTTTCATATAGAATAACATATTTTATCAGCAGTTAAATCCATGACTTGAAGTTGGTCAGTCTGCCTGATTTGAAATGGATTCAGCCTTAACATGAATTTAATTTGACATAAATCTCACTTGACATAAATTTTATTTGACAGAAATATCACTGAAAATAAATCTCACAAAACAAAAAAACAATTAACATAAATCTAATTTGACATAAATCTTACAAGACAAAAAAACAATTAACATAAATCTAATTTGACATAAATCTCACAATACAAAAATCTCATTTGACAGAAATCTCACCAAACATAAATCTTATTGAACATAAATTTTATTTCATTTGACATCCCGAGTCGAACTTTTAGACCTGCTTACCTCCTTAAAACTGAGGGTTTGTAAGGATGTAATAGGATGAAAGCAGAGTTTATTTGCATTGCAAGTTAACTCTGATTACCTCCTGCAAACCCCTGGTTAGCGACAAATTTAGATGGTAAAAGGGGGAAAGCAGGTGTTCCTAGAACCTTATTAAATACTGCTTGACCCTTACTTGCAGAATTCTTTCCTCTCCCAAAACCCTGGAAAAACTGCTCATAGCATATTTGAGATCACTTTTAACTAATTTTTATAACTTTAATTATTAATAAATGGTATTATTATTTAATGATTTTTACTTTTTTTTTAAATTTAATCGTGACCAATAGCGAATTCATAAATAATGTTAGTATATATGTGGAGATTAATACATATCCATTTATATATAAAAAAAATTTTTAATTTAATATTTGTTAATTAAATTATTTAACGGTGTATATAATCATTAAATTGCATACTTATACCTATACAATACAGAAAAATCGGAATAAACGCAAACCTACGAAATAAATAAAATCTAACGCACGAACCTACGACCTACGGACTACGGACTACGAAACTAACGCCCTAACCACTATGCTACGGAACCTAACTGAACACAGACGCTCTATTTTCAGTGACTTGTTGAGTGATTCAATAAAGCATTAATTGACACTAATACACTACAGCAAATAAATAAATTGTTTAATAATAATAACCTTTAAACATTCATAAATTAATATTTTTATTATTTAAAAAAAATGTCAAAACATTTCAGTTAAAAATAATATTTATAAATTAATAATAAAAAAGTACATGTTACGGTAACCTATTCGTAGTTTGAAGTTAATTGATGTTTACATTTTGGTTTCTTAATCTTTTTTTAATTTTTCTTTTCAAATATTTTCAATTTTAAAATTAATGTATTGAAAATCTTCGAATTGTTGCAAAGAATTTTATCAAAAAATTTGATAATAATAAAATTCCTTCAAAGAATTTCTTTATTTAGAAAAATAACTAAATTCTCAAAGAATTTTATTAATATTTTTAAAAATCCTAATTAAATTTTTTTGAAAAATTTCTTTGAATTTTTTTTTAAACTAATGGAGTTTCTTTAATAATTTTAATTGAAAATTTCAAAAGCAATTGAATTTTATGAAGAAGAATTTTATTAAAATTGTATTGAAAATAAGTGATTTCTTGCCAAGAATTTATTAAAATTTTAAGAAATAATTAAATTGTTTATGAAGAATTTTATAGAAATATTTAAAAATCATGAAATTTTTCGAAAAATTCAATTAAAGTTGTTTCGAAAATAATTGAATTTCTTTAAAGAATTTTATTAAAATTAAGTATATTCAAAATAATTGAATTCATCATAAGAATTTTAATTACTTTTCGAAAATAATAGAATTATTTCAATTCTTTTGACGAATATATTCAAAAATTGTATTGAGCTAGTAATTTAATTCTTATATAGAATTTTTTAAAAATATTTTGAGAATAATTAATTTGTTTTTCAAGAATTTTAAATTCTTGTTGAAACTAAATTTTATGGGAATTTTTGAAAATAATTAAATTCTTTTGTTTAATTTTATTTTAATTGGGTTAATAATTATTTAATTCTTGCAAAGAGTTTTAGTATTTATAAAAATAGTTGAATTATTTCAAAGAATTTATTAAAGTTTAAGAAAATAATTGCAATTTATGAAAATATTTAAAAATATTTGAATTCATCTAAGGAATTCAATTAAAATTGTTTTGAAAATAATTGCAAATAATTTTACTATTTATAAAATTAATTGAATTCTTGCGAAGAATTTTACTATTTATAAAAATAATTGAATTTTTTCGAAGGATTTATTAAAATTTTAGAAAATAATTGAATTCCTTTGTGAAATTTTCAAAATAAAAAATTTTGTAATTTGCAAAACAATAATAAGTTGAATATCTTGTTCCGCGCGTAACATTTTCTATTGCGTAAGAATGTAGTAGAAGCAATACAGGGTTTGAGGTTCAATTAGGACTTAAAAAGAAGTTGTCAGAGTTAAATAGAACTTACGCAGGAGGAAAAAAACACTAAGGGTTTGTTAGGTGCAGGTTAGGGTTAAATTATACTTACCAGGAGGTAAGCAGGTCTAAAAGTTCGACTCGGGATAAATCTCACTTAACATAAATCTCACGATACAAAAAATTACTTAACATAAATCTAATTTGACATAAATCTTACTGGACATAAATTTCATTTGACAGAATTCTGACCTTACATAAATCTCACAAGACAAAAAAATAACTTGACATAAATCTCATTTGACAGAAATCAAACTTAACATAAATCTCCTTTCGCCTGATCAGAACTCTTCTTACGTAAAATTTTTGAACCTTTCATTAATTATAGGGTTTTTATTGATCAGAACTATTTACATAAACTGTAGAAAACTCTAGAACTCTTTTAAATCTACTAAGATGTTTTTGATGTTTTTCAAATTGAACCAAATGTCAAATGACAAAACGAGAAACAAAAAGAAATTGTAAACAAATAACCATTAGAGAACTGTTTTAAAATCTCCGCAGACATTGTAGCAAATGAAATAAAAGAAATTTAATCAACAAGTGATTAGTCTGTTGTTTTCGAGTGTGTCACGATAATTAAATTTTACCTTCTCTCGCTACTTTTTTTGAACCCTCTCGAACTCTTTTTCTTAACGCGCGATGTCCTTGTTGCAATTTAATTAATCGCAATAATTAAAAGGAAAGTAGGAGGAGAATAAATTCGTCTTGAGGGATTGGTTAAGTGAAGTTGGAAGGGGATCGAAAGGGGTAAATTGAGAGAGAGAGAGAGAGAGAGAGAGAAAGTAGAAAAGTCAGCTTCCAGGCAAAGCAATGCTTTTGAATATGCAAAACCTTCTCTCACGCGTCGCTTAACTTGAGAAGAGAGGCGCTATATGAGGTCTGGCGGTTTTCGAAGGAAACATTGTAGGGATCATGGTTATATATCCTAAGAGAGAAGATATGTTATTCCTCGTAACGAACATGAAATAACAAGACGTATCTCCCACTGGAGAACATGGCTTTTACAAATTTATACTAAGTCAAGTTCTTCTTTTCCCAACCACTTAAGTTTGCACCTCCTTTTCTTCGTATCAAAATCCTTTCTTTTGTTACCAAATATGAATACGCAACAAACCCTTTCATTTCCCTATGAGAGAGAGAAAGAGAAAACTTTTGGAAGGAACTTATGTAATATGCATCTGCCAACAATTCTTCTCCATCCAAAAACAAACCCACGATAAATCTCTCCATTTTCTAACCTTCCATTTTATTCTCAATTTATGAATTATAAAAACAACTATCCCCAATAGTACGGAATATTCCATTCACATTTCTGGAATATTTAATTGGGTGATTTTCACGTAACTGTGCAATTTCAAGATCAGTTTTAAAAGAAAAAAAATTTTGTTTTTTTAATGTTAAATATCACTTTTCCTCATTATTAGGGCATAATATAGTTGTAATTTGAACGGTTTTACTACAGCTATAATTATAAAAAATTATAACAAATTTTCGAAAATTGCTGGCTGCCACGGAGCTGACCACCCTATGCATTGAATAATACTGCCGTCAACTAGGGCTACTTTATGTACGAGGTATATTTAATAAATAAAATTATTAAAAAGAACTTCTTTGTCAAAAAACCAAAAATGATTTAATTAAAATCCTTAAAACGATTAAAACTTTAAATGGTGAGGAACATAACGGCAAAATATTAACTTTAATTAATATTTATAAGTTTTTTAAATTAGTATTAAAACTATTTCTCCCGTTTCTCCTATAACTTGAAAAGTGTATTAGATATTAAATTGTTATTCGTTTAACCTTAAAATATTAATTTCAAGTTTTTGAAAAATATCATATTCAAACGTTTAAAAAAGCTCCTATTGAAATGATGAGATTCAAAGTTATTTACATGTGTTTAAATGATAGTATTATAATTACCATAATGTATTATTGTAAAATGTATATTTAAAAAGAAAAAGTGTTATTTATTTTCTGAGTAATATGAAATTTGAAGAAAGGTTGTTAATTTTTAATAAATCATGATTTTAGCAAAATCTTAATGTTTTATTTTACATTTTGTTGTATAATATTTACAAAATTTTTTGTTTAATATCTTATTCTTTTTTAATTTACTCTGAAATATCTACACAAAAGATTTAATGAATAAGAAGGAATCAAAAAAATGTTTACGTAACATTATAAAAACAGAAAGATCAATGCACAAAGTAGCCCCATCCCGGGGTCTATTTTGTGCACAACTTTTAATGACTACAACTCCGACAAAAAAATTTATTTCATTGACTAACTCATAGGAAACCTTCAGAAGGAAGTATAACATAAGCAAAAGTTGATTTTCTTTTAATTCTGAATTTGAATAAATCACTGAGTTAAAAAAAGCATTTTGATGCACAAAATAGCCCCAGCAAAAATATTTACTATTTACTATCAGCTTGACATAACCAGAGAGAATTTTATTTTCATAACATTATGAAATTAGCGCATAAAACTAATTTCAGAAAAGTATTTACAAATAAAAGCGTTACGATATCAGTAATACTGTGCTTCTGCATGGTTGACATAAAGACATTTTAAATTAAGCACCAAAAGTAAAGGCGTGTTTTTTCGAAAATTAAGTCAACGGTTGCCGAAGCACTGAAATATAAAAGGACACAACTACTATATGTCTATCCTCTTCTATAATATGTGTTATTGTAGCAACTGTTGATCCATGAATTTGCACCTTCACACTGTACGCCACAGGCGCCACGGAGCTGATATTTTATGTGACACCACGGAGCTGAAATTTGACATTTAAACTAACCTTAACTCCGACAATTCTGCAAAATAATTCTTTTCTTTGGGCAGATAATTTGTTTCTATTGTAATCTTCAAAAAATCGTAATAATTGCAACAGAGAGTGTTTAGATTAAAAGAATAGTAATATCACGGTACTGATCACTTTTTTGTGATCTTCACATTTTTACAAAAAAAATTGTTTTTGAGTGTAGAACTTCCAATTTTTGAACTTTTTTTACTGATATTTGTTGCTAATGGATCTTATTTTAGATTGTAATTCTCAGATAACATTAAAATGTGCCATAACCAGTTAAATTATAGGAAAAAAAATCTTATTACAAAATTGAAAAAATTTGTGGACAAAACTATTTTACATTTTATAATTTCATAAGAAGTATTAGAAGATGCATTATATGTACAAATTGTTTACCTATATACATAATTTATATTACAGTTTCAGCGTTTTCAATAAAATTTCTGAATTTTAACTTAAAATTTTAAAAAACGGACACGCCACGGAGCTGAAATTTTGGAGGGAATTCCGCAATTTATCAAAAATTATAATATCTATTTGTACATATTTGTGGTTGCGAATAGGTTTTATATATACCTGTGAAATGTATCCATACCTAAGCAAAAATTTTTTATTTTGAATGTGTTTTCTGTGACGCCGCCAAATATTACAGTTACGTGCAAATCACCCAATTGTAACATTAGGAATATTACCAAGAAACATTCTATAAACTTTCAAGGAATATATTGAAATGACTAACATGCCTAACTTTTGGAATGTTCTTTTGGCATAATGTAGGAATATTCCATCAATTAAAGAAATTCAATTATTTTCAAAAGTAATAAAATTCTTCACAGAAATTCAAATATGTTTAACATTTTTTTAATTTCTCGTCAAAATTCCAATTATTTTTATAAATAATAAAATACTTTTCCGAAAAAAAATTTTAATAAAATTCATTGCAAAATTTCAAATTTTAAAAAGTTTTTCTCAATTCCATGATTTTCAATATCTAGGTATTATTATTTAAAAATTTCTTGATAAAATTCTTTATAAGAATTATATTTTAAAAAACATTCAATTATTCAATAAATTATTATTTATTTTTGCATCTAAATAATTGAATTCTCATAGAATTTTCTAATAAATATGTATATAGGTGTATATATATATATATATATATATATATATATATATATATTGTGACGCGGCATTTTGCCTCGCACAATATTAAGTTGTAAAATTTCGCTAATATTAAATGCTTTGATAGGAATTCTATCAAAACGAGAATCTTCTTATTTCCTTCCTAAAAACAAAGAAAATTAGTATTAAAATTTTGAATTTTAAAAAGTTAAACTAAACAAAAAGATTATACCTTGAAAAATCAATTATTTAAATAATTGATTTTTGTGTAAAATAAACTTGCTAACTCGTCAGATCAAAAATAATAATTAAACTTGAAGTTGGAACATTTTCTGCTGTTCGAATTTTTATGTTTTCATATTTACGGAGTTTGTTGTTCGCCGTCAACTATTCGATTGTCCGAATTCTACAGGGGAAGTGCTTCATGGTGCATATATTCGGATGTGATTCCCGAATATCCAAGAGCACCAGGAAGACGAAGATCAATTGTTTTGGACCTGTCAAAACACTGACTGCGGCCATCTTGATTTAAAGGGCCAACGCGTGAACAACAGCGACCAATAAGTGGGCGCTCTGCAATACCGGCGGCGGATATCTTATCTCGGGCAGATAATAATAAATTGTAAAGTAAAATAATAGTACGCCGGGGACTCACCAAAAACTATAAAGAAGCGTATGTGTAGCGACGCTCTCGTAGCCAGACACACGGCCATTGTTCGTCATTCTCGTTTTGGTAGTTTGATCAGGCGCATCACGCCAATTAAATTAAAAATTAAAAATTAAATAAAAAAATTATAAATTTAAGTGCAATGTCTGGACGAGGAGCCATGAGGGGTCGGCGTCGCATCGACGGTGAGTCCCAGTAAATTTAACTTGTCATTTTCTCGCCAGATTGGCAATATTAAAAATAAAAATTTTCGAAATTGTGAAAAGTGATGCTTGTCACCGCCTTGTCAAGCGGTAGATTAAATTGAAAATTCGGCCTTCCGCCGAATATAGTTGTTAAAATTAAAACTTAAACTTAAAGTAAAATTAATTGAATAAAAATGATTTTGTTTAACAACAATTAAATTCTGTGACTGCGTAATTATTGTGTTGTCTCCTTACTCCCCCCCTCTCCGCGGTTTTATTAGGAAATTAAGTTATAATCTCCTAATAATTTTTCTGAACTAGCTGGCAAAATTAATAAATCTTTTGGATATTTTAGTGCAAAATATCCTGGCGCTTAAATAAATCTTTTCTTTCTTAAAATTTGATTAAATCATTGAATTCAAAGTGTAGATAACGTTCAAGTCTAACCTCTTGTCAAAATAATTGTCTTTGTTGTAATGAAGTTTAAAGCGAAGCTAAATTTGCCTAATTAAAATTTTTAATAGTTAAAAAAATAATAAAAAATAGTAACAAAAATAGTTAAATAATTATCAAAAAATAAGATGGACGTTAGAAATGGCACCCGACCGTTAAGCACGAGAAAACACAATAATTAAATTAAAACAAGCATCAAATTTCGAAAATAAAATGAATTTTAATTTGAGTGGAAAATAAAGTGAGAATTCGTGTTCGAAAATGCTAAGAAATTGTCGCGTAATAATATGCAGTCAAAATAAAGCTATCTCCTTGCGTCAAGGTCATGGAGGAATAGAAGCACGACTTCTCACAAAATTTTCTTTGTCCTTCAATTATCGAGAATCATATTTACGAATATAAATTCGGGTAAGAATAAAATTGATTTTTATTAAATAAAAGTCAGTTTTATTGATAAATTAATTATAAAAAGAAGGATTTGGCTGAGTCATCGCCGCCTTCTATTTGATTAAAATAATTGTGCGAAAATAATTGAATTGTGTAGTCGGTTCTTGATTACAAAGAAAAAAAAAAATTAATCAAAATTATTTCTAATTTTTTTTTATTTGAGTAATGAATAAATAAAATAACAATTTTTTTTCTCGTGTTATCATATCAGGAGAGGATATTCTCCCTGATCGCGTAAAATTCAGTTGATTGACGACTCTTTAATAAATTGAAAAATCAAAAAATAATAATAATAAATTAAGAATTAATTGAAATAATTTCATTTTTTTTATTAACTTTATTATTCCTGTGATTATTCCTCTTTGGACAGTAAACCGTGATTATTTTTTTTTTGACAAAAATGTTAACTGACTATAGTTGACAATTTTTTTGGTTATTTTTTTTAACAACTGATTTTTTTTTTGTAATTGAGGACTGATGGTACAATTGTTTTGTCTTTTTGGTTGACCATATTCTGACAGCTCGCCAGTCGTCCACCTTAATCAGGTTCCTATCACAAATTCCTAATAAACATTTTTTTTGTATTAGAATGGCGGAATCTAATAATAAAATGTCCTCAATCTTTGACAGTTGGTCTAAAGACCAACTAAAAATTTATTTGAATTCGGTTCACGCGAATTCACATGGAAACTTAGAAACGTTGAAAAATCGTGCTTCGCGGTTTATGCAGTTCTCCGCGGGTGATAGAACAGTTCCATGGTCGCCTTCCTATGAATTACAAATTCAACCAAATGATTCCGAATTAGAATCAAATATCGACTCTCGCGAGGACACGTTAGATAGAATGAGGGAAATATCAAACACCCCTGTCTCTAAAGCGGTTGATATACCTTTCACGACGACGGTGTATTCCACTCAAAATTCAAATATCCCCACTATCACCACGAGTAGTTCAACTTATTCGTATTTAACGATAGGAACTACAGTAGCAAATTCGGTATCACACGCTAGGACGGGTTATCATAATCAGTCAGCTGATTATTCGGGTCGAATTACCCCCTCCAGCGACAAATTTGAAATCCATAAACCAGGTAAAATGGCGGCGATTATTCGTAAATCGAATCTCGAATTTTCCTTGCCTTCTTATTACGAGAATTTATCTATCAAATCAGCTAAGCCCTTAATAGATATTGAGGAGAAAAATTTCGATAATAATTTTCGACAATTGGAGCCAACAGAAACAAACGAGTGCCTGTTGACACCAAGACGACCGGATATTATTAAACCAATAGCTAGGGACAACAGCAAAATAAAATCAGTTTGTAAAATGGCAAATGAGGCGAGAGAAGTCCTTGAGGCCAATTATGAGCCAGTACCGGCTGGACATTGGCCGAGCAATGGCAAGGCTAATTGTGGAACCTCATGTGACTCCAAGGTAGGCACAGCCCCGGCTGAAGAACCTTTCGTTGAAAATGATAGATATTTTAAACCCATTCAAACTAGGGAAACTTATGTTAACTCCCAATCGGGAAGAATTCCTAACGAATGTTTAAATGATAGGTCATTAGTAAATACTCCATTGATTCAGGCACCGGTCGTAAATAATAGGAAACCTCTCGATTCCATAGTCAGGAAATGGGGAATAAAATTTTCAGGCGATGGGAAAATGAGCGTAGAAGATTTTCTTGAGCGCGTAGTCGATGTGATGGAAATTTTATCCGTGACTAGCGATGAGGTTCTTCGTGCGGCAGTACTTTTGTTAGATGGTATAGCACTACAATGGTACCGCCTAAATAAATCTCGTTGGAATTCGTGGAATGAATTCAAATCTGCGTGTCGATTGCGATTCGGTGATATTAATTATCAGTGGCGTCTTGAAGAGCAAGTTGCCAATCGAATTCAGGGCTCTGGTAAAACCACAGCCACATATGTGGAGAAAAGGATGTCACGAAATATGTTTGTGAATCGTCTTATTGTAAGGGAAACTAGAATTGGAGATCAACCTTAGGGTCGATGATCCTCCAAATTTAGTTTCACAGACCCTTAATAATAAAGTAAAAATTAAATCGGATGAAACAAGCTTAACCGCGAATAATAAGGCTCGTAAAAATAAAATAGTAAAATCTCCTTTGAATATTGAAACCTTAGCTGTTAAAGATTTTGATAATAAATCGTTAAGGCCGACTAGTGAAATAAATAGAATAAATAATAAATTGAAACAAGTCTCTGATCAACCTATTGATTGTAAACTCGAATCGGTTGATACTGAACCGCATAAAATAAATAATCCCGACATAGCTTGTCAATTCGGACATGAGGGAAATAAAATTAATAAATTAGGCGGTGATAGTACCCATTCAAGACCTTACATTATTATTAGAATAGGTGACTCGGAAATTAAAGCACTAGTTGATACGGGCTCAGCTAGAACGTATCTTGGTTCGGTAGGTGAATCAATAATAAACTCGAATAATTATAAAATAAATAATAAACAAAGCAGCGTTTTGTTAGCTAACGGTGCTATAGAGCCTATTATTGGTGAAAGTATATTACCAACAGTGTTTGGAAGTAACGCGTTACTTTTAACGTCGTTACCGTTTTCGTTACTTATTTTAGGTAACGGTAACGAGAACGCGTTATTATTTAAAAAAAAGTAACGGTAACGAGTTACTTTTTTTTGTTATTTGTAACGAAAAGTCGTTACTTTTATCGTTATTTTTTAATTCAGATTTAATATTGTTTTTAAATGCTTAGGGTGCATTCCATAAGGCACCGTTTTGTGCTGGGTTTTGTAACTAGGCAATGAGTGCAAATATAGCGTAAATGAATCTTCATCTCTCTCACACTCATGGGCTAGTTACAAAATACAACGCAAGTCCCATGGAACTGCACCTGTAGCATACACCTCAGGGTGGGAAACGTAAAATATATATGTACCTCTTCTCTAGACCCAGTTTCCCCACCTTGCCATACAACTACAGTTTTCATTATCTAAGCGAACGTTGTCTCGATGTATGTACGCACGTGAAATCCACATGGTTGATTTATTTTAATACGTGGTTTTAATCGTGAAATATCGTTTTTTCTTCGCATCGTGAAAAAAATGGAAAGTAAATCTGATAGGGACAGGACCAGTGATTCCGTGACTGTTGAGGACGATATAATTGAGAATGACGGCAATAATGCAACTGCACTTAACCACAGCAAAATCAGTGATCCTTGGCCAGCATATGCCGAATATTTTACTATTGTTTCAAAAAGTAAGAAAACATACACTTTTAGTTGTAAACAGTGTATTATTCCGAAAACTCTGCAAGCTTCTCATTCTACAGCATCAAATTTAAAAAAACACCTCAAGGTAATTTCCAGTTTCTTTTTTACAGTACTGCTTTTTTATAATATTGATACTTTTTTGAGGTTATGTAGTCAACTCTTATAATGTTTTAAACTTGCGAATAATAATAAACAAAATAAACTCTTAGTGTACTTGATTATAAAATATTTTTAATTAAAAAAAAATTAATAATTTTTAGTCAAAACACGAGTCTTCATTAAAGAAATTAGAAATTAATTTGAGCAAACAAAATTTAAAAAGAAGTGCAAACAATGAATTGTCAGGTGAACCTCCAAATAAAAAACAGTTAACTGTTGAACGATTTGGCTCAGGCTCAACATCAGTTACACAAAATTTAATGGATTCGATGATAATCAATTTTGTAGTTGAAGAAATGCAACCACTGTCCATTGTTGATAAACCTTCATTTATAAATTTAACACGTTTAGGATGTCCAAAAAATATTACTGTAATGTCGAGTAAAACACTAAAAAACAAAATTAAAAGTATGTACACTAAAATGGAAAGTTCATTATGTGATAATCTTGAAAAAGTAAACAATGTAGCAGTTGCAGCTGATTTGTGGTCGAAGTCAAAAAGGTAAACGGTTATTTTTTAATAAAATAATATAAATCGATTAAATTTTTTTCTAATAATATTAAAGTAAACAAAAATATTTTAAAGTATAGAAAACATTATTATTTAAATATTTATAGAAGCTATTTAGGCATGAAAGTACACTGGATAGATGAAAGTACTTTGGAGAGGAAATCAGCAGTTTTAGCTTCTAGTAGAATGACTGGCAGGCACACTTACGATGTGCTTGCGCGAGAAATCTATTCAGTATTTTTGAAATATAATATTCAAAATAAAGTGAGCTGCATGATTACGGACAATGGATCAAATTTTGTCAAAGCTTTTAAGTAAGTAGTATAATAATTTTGTTGATGTTTACGAAACATTTTTAAAATTATAAATAATAAAATAAATATATATAAATTAACTATTTTTCAGAGTTTACCAAGAAAGTGAAAATAAGGAAAATGAATGTGATGATGAAAATGAAGACGATGTTATTGAAGTGCATTGTTTAGATGAAATTTTGAGTAATTCAACAGATGACGAATTCGAAAGTCATATAATTTTACCACCTCACCACAGATGCAGTAGTCATACAATTAATCTAATCGCAAACAATGACACTAATGCCGCCTTTCAAAATAAAGAGTATAAAAAGATTTGCAGAAGCACCTTTGCAAAGTGCACTTCACTTTGGAATAAACAAAATAAGTCTACTGTCGTTGCTGATAAAGTGCATGACTTAATCAAGGTTTATCTAAAAACGCCTAACGATACCAGGTTTGCATTAAATATTTTCTTGAACTAAACAGATTTTGTAAGTTTTGATTTCTTCTAAATTTCATAATCTTATTTTAATGCATTAAAATGTCTTAGGTGGAATTCAACTTTTGACGCGATGGCACAGTTGGAACAAATATTGGACACAAAAAAGGATAATTTAGATAGCTGCTTTGATGTCTGCAAACTCTTAAGGTTAACAGACGATGAAATTTTGTTTATAAGAGAGTACTGCAAGGTATTTGAAAAGTTTAACCCTTTAACGACGAGATGTGCTACTTTTCAACATGAAATTCAATCTCTTACAATTAGTAGAAAAAAGCCATAAAAGTTTTTAAAAGTCCATACCCTACTATTTTTGGGGTCGCTCTTTCGAATGGTCTGGTCAAAATTTTCAAAAAATGATATTTAACCCTTCTTTTTTCAAAAATACTAAAAACAGTCAAGTTTTTTTAATGTAATTTTCTTCAAAAGAATTTTTTCTGTGTCATAACGCTTTTCAAATAGAACAAAAAGTATCAAAAACGTGTTCCCGATAGTTGTACTTGAAAAATATTCATTTCTAAATTTTATTTTTTCGATTTTGAATTTAAAATGGCGCTTGAAGGACAAATTTTTTTTTTTATTTTACGTAAGATGACAAACTTTTTCAAAATTGCTCAAATCTGATTGAAATTTGTTACTCAGGGGTTTTCGTGGTCGCTGATTACGAATCTGATGTCCATTTGTCAAAATTAAAAATGGCGGATTTAATATGGCGGATGACTTTTTAATAAATTGATCGGATTCGCTTGAAACTCGTTACTCGGGGGTTTTCAGGGTCGCTGGTTACGAATCCGATGTTAGTTTTTCAAAATTCAAAATGGCGGATCTAATATGGCGGACGAAATACAAAAATTGTTCAGATTTGCTTGAATCTTGTTACTCGGGGGTTTTTGGGGTAGCTGATTACAAATTTGATATCAGATTTTCAAAATTCAAAATGGCGGATCCAATATGACAGATGACTTTTTTAAAAATTGATTGGATTCGCTTGAAATTTGTTACTCTGCGGTTTTTCGCGTCGCTTATGACGAATCTGACGTTAGATTCAAAAAATTCAAAATGGCCAAAGTATAATGAAAGACTAATTTTTTAAATTTACTCAGGTTTGCTTGAAATTTGTTAGTGTGGTATTTTTAAGGTGGCTGATTACGAATATAAAGTCACATTCCAAAAATTCAAACTGGCGGAATTATTAAACTCTTCTTGCTCTGACTCTACCAGTATCAACTTATCTATATTTCACAATATGTGACAGGAAAATTTAAAAGTGATCTATGGTACGAGAAAATCGATGATAGTTTTTCAAAATTCAAAATGGCGGAACGAATATGGCAGACGAAATTAAAAAATTAGTCGGATTCACTTGAATTTTGTTACTCGAGGGTTTTCGGGTCCGCTGGTTGCGAATCCGATGTTCGTTTTTAAAAATTCAAAATGCTTGGTATAAAATAGCTATAAGAATTGGTAAGGATATTTTTTTAAACCTTGTCCGCCATATCGATTCCACTATTTTGAATTTTGAAAAACTAACATCGGATTCGCAACCAGCGACCCCAAAAACCCACGAGTAACGTGTTTCAATCAGGTTTGAGAAATTTTGAAAAATTCGTCCGCCATTCTGGATCCGGCATATTGGATTTTTTGAATCTAACGTCAGATTCGTTATTATCGAACCCCAAAACCCCAGAGTAAAAAATTTCAAGCGAATCCCATTAATTCTTAAAAAAGTCATCTGTCATATTGGATCCGCCATTTTGAATTTTGAAGATCTGATATCAAATTCGTAATCAGCTACCCCAAAAACCACCGAGTAACAAGATTTAAGCTAATCAGAACAATTTTTGTATTTCGTCCGCCATATTAGATCCGCCATTTTGAATTTTGAAAAACTAACATCGGATTCGTAACCCGCGACCCCGAAAAACTCCGAGTAACGAGTTTCAAGCGAATCCGATCAATTTATTAAAAAGTCATCCGCCATATTGGATCCGCCATTTTGAATTTTGACAAATGGACATCAGATTCGTAATCAGCGACCACTAAAACCCCTGAGTAACAAATTTCAATCAGATTTGAGCAATTTTGAAAAAGTTTGTCATCTTACGTAAAATAAAAAAAAAAATTTTTCCTTCAAGCGCCATTTTAAATTCAAAATCGAAAAAATAAAATTTAGAAATGAATATTTTTCAAGTACAACTATCGGGAACACGTTTTTGATACTTTTTGTTCTATTTGAAAAGCGTTATGACACAGAAAAAAATTCTTTTGAAAAAAATTACATTAAAAAAACTTGACTTTTTTTAGTATTTTTGAAAAAAGAAGGGTTAAATATCATTTTTTGAAAATTTTGACCACACCATTTGAAAGAGCGACCCCAAAAATAGTAGGGTATGGACTTTTAAAAACTTTTATGGTTTTTTTTTTACTAATTGTAAGAGATTGAATTTCATGTTGAAAAGTAGCACATCTCGTCGTTAAAGGGTTAATATTCACGTAAAAGTTACATATAATTATAATTATTTAAAAAAATTTTAATTGCGTAAATCAAATATATTGTTTTATTCAATTATTTTAGGTTATGAAGCCCCTTGCTCAAGCATTAGATATTCTTCAAGGAGAAAAAAACATGTATATGGGCTATCTTTTACCGGTTTTATATCAATTGAAAAATTCTTTGCAAAATATTGCAAAAGAAGGTTTAAAACTAACAAATCCTTTGGTAGATAGCATTGAAGCTGGCATTAATAAGAGGTATTTTAATGGGCCATAATTATGTAGGACTAGAAAATATAATACGATTTACGTTTTATTTGTAGATTTGGCTTAATTATTCAAAACTCTGATTTTGAAATGGCAAGTTGTTTGCATCCAAAATTTCGATTTGATTGGCTGCCCTGTGAGAAGAAGATTGGTGTTGAAAGAAAGCTAAAGGAATTATTTATAAAAAATTTCTGCTCAGTAGACGATTTGAATGCTCAATATAATCAGTTCGAAAACGATAATAGCGCTGAAGATGACTTTTTTACATTTAAAATTAAAGAAACTAATAGTAACCATCTTGATGAATTTTACAGTTATCAGAATAATGTCAAAAGTAAATCCAAATTATCGGTATTGGATCAATTTCCGAAAATAAGGAAATTAGTTGTTCAGTTTAATACTGGGTTGCCCAGTAGTGCTTCTGTAGAAAGACTGTTCAGCAGTGCCGCGTTAATTCTTCGCGAGAAACGTAACCGACTAGGTGATGAAATGTTCGAAATTTTAATTAAACTTAAACTTAATAAAGGTTATTATTAAATGTATAAAGTCGGTTTATGGTTTTTTACAAAAAACCATAATTATTTTTCTGTAATACATATTTGAATAAATATAGTTATTTCTAATATAATTCGTTTTTCTTTCAATGCCAAACCTTTATCAAAACTTAATTTATTGTTAACTTTTTCTACCTCTAATATATTTTATCACTAACTATTATTATTATTAAAGGTGAAAGAAGTTAACAATTAATTATTATTATTATTAATTTAATTATTATTAATTGTTATTTTTATTATTATTAATTATTTTAACTGTTATAAAAACTTTTAAAAAGAACGACGTTACTTTTTTTCAGTAACGACGTCGCTACTGAAAAAAAGTAACGGTAACGGTAACGAGTTACTTTTTAAACAAAGTAACGGTAACGGTAACGCGTTAATTTATTTTAGTAACGGGGCAAACACTGATTACCAATAAGTTTCGCGGGAATAACTAATAAAATAAATGTCCAAATAGTTCCAAAATTAGCCGAAAATTGTATACTAGGTATGGATTTTTTGCGAACATTCGGAATAATAATAGATATTAATGATCAGAAATTGTGGGCATCAGACAAGCCAGTTGTTAGGGTAGATTTTGGTCAAGCTGAACCAAATAGTGATGATTCGTGTGCAGGATTAGTTGAGTTATCTAACAAAGAAAGAAGGTATCTTAAAGCACTTCAGAAGAGAATCCTTCCGCGGGCTAAAAATAAACTACCCCCCGATAAATTAGTAAAATATGGGATAAATACGGGTGATAACGCTCTAATTCACAGAGAGCCACTTCCCTTGAGGACTATGCGTCGTCTTGTGGAGGGGGAAAACGAGTTGCCAGTCGCTGATATTGCTGAATAGACAACTCGTATAACTCGATTAGACCATTTAGGAGAGAAAATTTGTTAAAATCAGGATCAAGCATTCGTCAAACAGGCAAAATATTATAATCGTGGGCGAAGAGACTTACACTTCGAAATCGGTGATTTAGTTAAGAAACCTCTACATGTGTTGTCTCGTAAGCAGGACAGGTTCGCTAGTAAATTGGCTCCATCATTTCATGGCCCGTTCATGATTATAAAAGTAGTCTCGCCGAATGTTTATGAATTGTCTTCGATTGAAGGTCGGTTGGCGGGAAGATATCATCCCATCTTCAACCGTATCACGCCCTCGAAGAGGACTGGGAATCAACAGATTCGGAAAATGAACGACGATTAGATCGCGAATTGTCAGAAATAGTTTGGTCTGATCCTGAACCGGAAATTGAAAATGATGCGGAAGTTTGTTTAGAAATTGAAAGAAATCCGGAGATATCTGTTGAACCTGATCGGCGCAGACAATTGCGCAATCGTTCCTATTCGTATTAATTTAGATTGGGATTGTCGAGATGTCAGAAGTTTCAAAATGATTTCCAGAGATGATTTTGTAAAGTTTAAGATCTAAAATAATTATAGTAATTTTCGTTAAAAATAAATAAAATATAAAATGAGAATAAAAGTTTCATCTAGTTTTGACATTGAAAAATAAAATTTATGGTCCAAATAAAAATTTGTTAAAATAATTTAAAAATTTTTTAAAAATTACAAATAATCTTTATAATTTTGTAAAAGTAGAGCAAAATTTAAGATGGATTTGACCTTGAAAACTGGTCCAGATTAAAATATCATAAAAATTCTGTAAATAATTTTGTAAATAAATCTCTAAAAATCTGTAACGAGAAAGAAACCGTTATTTATCTTAAAAGGACCAGTTTTGACCGTTATTTATCTTAATACAATAGAATTTGAGATAAGTAGTTCATGTTTTTGCTCTAGATTAAATTGAGATTTTGATCCTGTTGGATGCTGCGTAGATGCTGTATGAAACAGTTAAATTAATCAGGTCCATGACCTCTACGCAAATGTAAATAAAAAAAATAAGAAAACTAGATCAAATTTTATTTTAAATAAATTAAAGATTAGGATTAATGCAGAATCTATAAATTAATTGACTGGACCAGTTAATAAGAACTAGTTCATGACCTTAAAAATTAAATAAATAATAATTAAAAAAAAAATTAAAAATAAATAGAATCGAAGAGTTCAGAAATTCGCAAATCATTAACTTGAGTCATTCAGTTCTTTTCTCACAATTAAATTAAATAATTAAATAAATAATTATGAAAAATTTTGAAAAAAAAGATTATAAATTTTAATTGGTTCTCTTTGATTGACGTGCGTTGAGTAAAGTCAATCGTATTAATTACAAATAGTAAATGAAAGCTGATCTGGCGAGAGGTGAACTCGATTCTGGGCTCACCTTCTCGACCCCTTGGGCCGAGTCTTGGCAAGGGAGAGTTGTGACGCGGCATTTTGCCTCGCACAATATTAAGTTGTAAAATTTCGCTAATATTAAATGCTTTGATAGGAATTCTATCAAAACGAGAATCTTCTTATTTCCTTCCTAAAAACAAAGAAAATTAGTATTAAAATTTTGAATTTTAAAAAGTTAAACTAAACAAAAAGATTATACCTTGAAAAATCAATTATTTAAATAATTGATTTTTGTGTAAAATAAACTTGCTAACTCGTCAGATCAAAAATAATAATTAAACTTGAAGTTGGAACATTTTCTGCTGTTCGAATTTTTATGTTTTCATATTTACGGAGTTTTTTGTTCGCCGTCAACTATTCGATTGTCCGAATTCTACAGGGGAAGTGCTTCATGGTGCATATATTCGGATGTGATTCCCGAATATCCAAGAGCACCAGGAAGACGAAGATCAATTGTTTTGGACCTGTCAAAACACTGACTGCGGCCATCTTGATTTAAAGGGCCAACGCGTGAACAACAGCGACCAATAAGTGGGCGCTCTGCAATACCGGCGGCGGATATCTTATCTCGTGCAGATAATAATAAATTGTAAAGTAAAATAATAGTACGCCGGGGACTCACCAAAAACTATAAAGAAGCGTATGTGTAGCGACGCTCTCGTAGCCAGACACACGGCCATTGTTCGTCATTCTCGTTTTGGTAGTTTGATCAGGCGCATCACGCCAATTAAATTAAAAATTAAAAATTAAATAAAAAAATTATAAATTTAAGTGCAATGTCTGGACGAGGAGCCATGAGGGGTCGGCGTCGCATCGACGGTGAGTCCCAGTAAATTCAACTTGTCATTTTCTCGCCAGATTGGCAATATTAAAAATAAAAATTTTCGAAATTGTGAAAAGTGATGCTTGTCACCGCCTTGTCAAGCGGTAGATTAAATTGAAAATTCGGCCTTCCGCCGAATATAGTTGTTAAAATTAAAACTTAAACTTAAAGTAAAATTAATTGAATAAAAATGATTTTGTTTAACAACAATTAAATTCTGTGACTGCGTAATTATTGTGTTGTCTCCTTACTCCCCCCCTCTCCGCGGTTTTATTAGGAAATTAAGTTATAATCTCCTAATAATTTTTCTGAACTAGCTGGCAAAATTAATAAATCTTTTGGATATTTTAGTGCAAAATATCCTGGCGCTTAAATAAATCTTTTCTTTCTTAAAATTTGATTAAATCATTGAATTCAAAGTGTAGATAACGTTCAAGTCTAACCTCTTGTCAAAATAATTGTCTTTGTTGTAATGAAGTTTAAAGCGAAGCTAAATTTGCCTAATTAAAATTTTTAATAGTTAAAAAAATAATAAAAAATAGTAACAAAAATAGTTAAATAATTATCAAAAAATAAGATGGACGTTATTATATATATATATATATATATATATATATATATATATATATATATTATTTCAAAAATTTTAAAGCAAATCTTCGAAAGAATTCAATTATGCCTATAAATATAATAATTTTTTCAGAAATTTAATTATTTTTAGGAATTTTAATAACATTCTTTGCCAAATTCAATTATTTTCATAAATAACAATATTTATCACAAGAATTCAATTATTTTCAAATATTTTAATAAAATTTAATAATTTTCAAAAATGTTTCTTAACTCAATGACTATTAAAATCTGCTATTTAATAACATTTCCCAAAAGAATTCAACAAATTAAAAAAAATTTTGGTAGTATTCTACGCAAACAGTTAAATATTTTCATAGGTAAATAAAAAAAAATTAAACAGGAAATTCAATTATTTGATATATAATTGTCATACATTTTTTCGAAAATAATTTTTTTTACAATTTTTTTATATAAAATTATTTTTAAAATAATACAATTTTTCACTGGAATTCAATTATTTTTATAAATTTATATTATAAAATAATTATGAAATTTTTTTTAATAATTTAATTATTTCCCTAAAAATTGTAAAACTCATCGTAGAATTTCAATTATTTTTAATACAATTTTTTAATCAAATTCTTTAAGAAATTTAATAATTTTTAAAAATTGTATTAAAATTCATTAAAAGAAATTAATTATTTAAAAATTTGTTTATAAAATTCTTTATGAGAATTCAATTTTAAGAAACATTCAATTATTCAATAAATTACACAGCTCAACAAAAAAACGAAAAATTTTTGCGCCTGGGTTTATATAATGATTTTTCTATTTTATTATTCACTAAAATAAAAGAAAAATATACATATTCTTTTTAAAGTTTGCTTTTGTAGTAGTTGCAGACATGTTAAGGGGGGACATCTAAGTAACTCACAAAAATTAGGCATATACACTACCGTCGGGAATTATCGGTACGGCTGCACGCACGCACGGCCCAAAAACATACCAATCTTCAAATCACGATTTCTTTGTAAATACAAATGTCAGAAAATTAACAAATATACCATTCGAAAGATTATTAAAATCTACGATTAATGATATGCAACTGAAAATTTTAATAATTTATACAAAGCTTGCAGCAATCTACAAATTTCACAAAAAAATTTTCAAAATAAAATTTTTTTGGAAATTATTTCAACCCCTGCACATTTTTTAAAAATTGTAGGAAAAATTTGAAACTTATATAGGTGTAATCATTGAAATCTCATCTTTAATTTAAGACCAAAAGAGTTAAAAAATCTTATTCGGTTCGAGAGATATCATTATAAACGGCCGAGCATTTTCAGCCAAAAAACGTTCAAAATCGACTAATTCAATGCATTTGTCAAAAAACATGCTCGGACGTATATAATGATATCTCACGAACCGAATAAGATTTTTTAACTCTTTTGGTCTTAAATTAAAGATGAGACTTGAATGATCACACCTATATAAGTTTTAAATTTTTTCTACAATTTTTAAAAAATGTGCAGGGGTTGAAAAAATTTCCAAAAAAAAAAATTATTTTTAAAATTTTTTTGTCAAATTTGTTGATTGCTGCAATATTTGTATAAATTATTAAAATTTTCAGTTATGTACCATTAATCGTAGAATTTAATAATCTTTCGAATGGTATATTTGTTAATTTTTTGACATTTGTATTTACAAAAAAATCCTGATTTAATAATTGGTATGTTTTTGGGCCGTGCGCGTGCAGCCGTACCGATAATTCCCGACGGTAGTGTATATATACAGTGAGTTCTCGCGAGTCGTTCAATTCTCGAAAATTTTCAAGATCATAAAACTCACGAGTCGTTTAACGCATAAGCCACGCCTCCAAGGCGATTTCAGGGATGTGTGAAACATATTTATCGCCCCGAAAGACACAATATTCAATGACTTTGGTCCGTTTAAATTACACAGCACTGAGCACCGGCGCGCGCATGCTAGAAATTAAACGACTCGTGAATCGGACACTGATCAGCTGTTGAACGACTGGCGAGTTTGAACGACTCGTGAGTTAAACGACTCGCGAGAACTCACTGTATATAAACGACAAATTGCGCGCGCCAACAGTGTTTCAAGTTTGACGATGAAAAATTAATTTTCAAAACATAATTAAAAAATCAAATAATTAAACATAATTTATAAAAAATAGACATATTTATATAAAATAAATGATCATATTTTGTTTATTATAAAAAACATTTATTACATGAAGTAATACGAACAAAATCATCAAAAATTAGGCCTAATTTTATTAAAATTTACTCTCTAAATCAGAATCAGTCAAATTCCTATACTTAAGATTAGTGAAATTTGACTAAAAATCAGTGACTTTATTCTCGCGATTTGAATCAGTGGAATTAAACTGAAAATCAGTTAAAAATGACGGAAATTGAAAATCAGGAACTAAAACGAAACTAAAATTTCGAAACGGTTCTTGGTATTTATTCAAAAATAAATTTTATTTACTTATAAAATACATATACATTTATTTTATAATTAATTCAGGGTGTCCTGCAAGTACTAAGAAAAAAATTTCCTGACTTTCCCTTGACTCTTCCCTTCCCTTTTTTATAACAAATCTTTAACAAAAAAAATTATGTGAGCTGGTAAATATTAACGTAATTTTATGATAGTGAACTTAAACACTTTATTTATCATCATTATAAACCTTCTTTTGTTGTAAACAAAATATTACACACACAAAATCTAAAAAAAACAAAGATAAAATAATCTTATTATTTGTTTATTGAAAAACCACGATCTAAAGCTGCGTTCCCATGAGATAAAATTAAAATCATTTTCACAAAGTTTTCCAAATTAGAAAAGCCTTTTGATGATGATTTCAAAAATTAAAGAGAACCAATAAACTAAAGTGATTCACTCATTCAAGTATCTGGTCGGCTGAAAATTTAAAAAATAAAAAAAATCGATTTCTTATGAAATTTTAAAAAAATTTCCTGATTTTGATTAAAATTCCCTGACTTCTCTGACCGCTGGACACCCTTATTAATATATTAATTATTTATATATTATTTATTATTAAACTTTTTTATAATATAAATATAATTTTATTTATAACAAAAAACTGTAGGATAATAAAAAAATTAATAATAAATAAATTTTAAAATACAATATACCGTCAGAAATTGTCAGTACGGACGACGGGCGAGCTAAGAAAAATTGCTGCTGAAATTAAATTAACATAGTTTATTATTGGAAAATGATAGCTACTTCACTAAGAAAACATTATACTTAATTCAAATACAAAAATAATTTTAGATGATTATGTAATTGAAATTAGTTTATAAGTTTAATCCCAATATATAGAAAATATCTACTGCTTTCATTCAAAAGTATTATTTATTTGAATAATTATATTTAATTATAATGTATTTTCTGTTTTGGTTTAGACAAAAAATATGTTTAAAAATATTATGTTTGAAAGCCTATTAAATTCTGCGTCGACTGATATGTAAATAAATATTATTTTATATTTTTGAGAGATTTATCTCCTAAGACATTTTGAAAAAAATGGATTAATTTTTCTATTTTCGTGCACCCTAAAAAGAGTAATCTCATAGTTAAAGAAAAAATCCTCTTCTAATATCCTTTAAAGTTTTCTTCTCCAAAGGAAAATATTCCAATTTAATGTATATTATTTTTATTCTTTGGTGGTTAATAATAGAACAAAACAATTTTTTGATGTTCAAATGTCAGAAAAATTGAATTCAAATGAAATAAATAAAGGAATAAATAAATTAATAATTGTAAGTAATTAACTATTAGTTATTAATTATATTTATTTAATTAAAAACATTTAATTCAGTGCATCAAATTAACTTTCCTTCATAAGTTCATAATCGTAATTAGTAAATAATATGCGAGAGAAAAATCCTCTAAAGTGAAGAGTATTAATTTTTATACCATATATAAGAGGAAAATATGCATTTAGTTTAGAGGATTCGGAATCAAATCAAATTTTAGAAAAACATACTTGGACATTTTTTACACGGAAAGAAAATTATATTAAATTTTGTAAAAGTGCTTCTCAATTTAGGGAAAAAGTGTACCAAACCGAAATTTTTGTATCAAAAATACTAAACAGTGAAAGGAATAATATGAAATTTAGTATAATAATATCAAATATCAAGAATTTTAATCTAACTTTATTAAATTTCAAATTATTTCTTTCACTGTTTAGTATTTTTAATACCAAAATTTCGGTTTGGTGCACTTTTTCCCTAAACTGTAAAAACTTTTACAAAATATATATGATATGTGTTAATATATGTAATAAATTTTCTCTCCGTGTAGATATTTCAAAAACTGTTGAATAAATTTTAAATTTCAAAGACTTAAATAAAAGCTGAGACTATAATGATTATGTTATATTATAAGAATAATATTTATTTATATATCAGTCGAAGGAATTTAATAGGCTTTCAAACAATCTAAGAACCAAGTTTCTATCATTTTGTAACAATAAACTATGTTAATTTAATTTCAGCAGCAATTTTTCTTAGCTCGCCCGTCGTTCGTACCGACAATTTCTGACTGTAGTATATATTTTATTTTAAATCAATAATATAATTGAGGAGCTGGATCGAAGAACCGGCTCTTCGCTCGAACTCACGCAGAAGATAGTCCCTTCGTCAGTTATGTCATGAAAATTTAAAACTCAAAAAAAAATATTTAAAAATTATGACGTTGTAGAGGAGAAAAAAAAACATCTTTTTTCTATTTACAATTTTTTTCTAGAATGCAAGTTATTAATACTAAAAAATAAAAACTAAAAAATTTTTTTCTGAAAAATTAATTACCTTTTGATAAATATATCGTCATTTCTCAGTCAAATATTAATGAAATGAACCGATTTTTTTAGGCTTGCACAATATACCTTACCGAAGCCCACAGGCCAAAGTAAAGTCCAAAAAAACAAATTGTTTATTAATTATTAATTTTGAAAGTTGTTATTTACAACAACAGGAATTTCAATTTTCAACGAGAAAAAGTATGCGACGAAATTTCACATTATGAAAACTTCTCGCGAGAAAGTTTTTCCTTTATTATTCAGGAAGTTTTTCCAAAAAGAATTAAACCGATTCGATGAGAAATAAAGAAAATAACAGAAAAATAGCGAAACAGTATTTTCGTTCGCAGCGAAAACCCTGTTCGGCAGCCATGTTTGTCATATGACTAGTAGCTTACGCACGCTCACACACTCACGCTGCTGTGTAAAATAGAAATGTGTGCGTGCGTACGTTACAAGTCATATGACAAACATGGCTGCCGAACAGGGTTTTCGCTGCGAACGAAAATACTGTTTCGCTATTTTTCTTTTATTTTCTTTATTTCTCATCGAATCGGTTTAATTCTTTTTGGAAAAACTTCCTGAATAATAAAGGAAAAACTTTCTCGCGAGAAGTTTTCATAATGTGAAATTTCGTCGCATACTTTTTCTCGTTGAAAATTGAAATTCCTGTTGTTGTAAATAACAACTTTCAAAATTAATAATTAATAAACAATTTGTTTTTTTGGACTTTACTTTGGCCTGTGGGCTTCGGTAAGGTATATTGTGCAAGCCTAAAAAAAATCGGTTCATTTCATTAATATTTGACTGAGAAATGACGATATATTTATCAAAAGGTAATTAATTTTTCAGAAAAAAATTTTTTAGTTTTTATTTTATAGTATTAATAACTTGCATTCTAGAAAAAAATTGTAAATAGAAAAAAGATGTATTTTTTTCTCCTCTACAACGTCATAATTTTTAAATATTTTTTTTTTTGAGTTTTAAATTTTCATGACATAACTGACGAAGGGACTATCTTCTGCGTGAGTTCGAGCGAAGAGCCGGTTCTTCGATCCAGCTCCTCAATTATTATTAATTTCAAAACGTTATATAATAATAAAATTCTTTTAATAACCAAACACTTTTATTTATTATTAATGTTGTCAGTTTCTTCTGACCTTCTTTTCTCTGTTGGTTTATGTATATTTCTTTAATAATTTCTTTTAGAATTAATCTTTTTAAATTTACAGATAATATACACTTCTCAGATGAAGCAGATAAATATACGTTTTATTATCTGCAATAAAAGACATTAGTAAAATTAATTATTTTATTAGTTATTAAAATATGTATAAAATTTTTATATTGAATTTAATCTTTCATAACATTTTCTAACATTTAATTTTAACAATTTTAAATATTTTTTATATTAGAATAAATTAAATATTAATATTATTTATATCAATTAAATATGTAAAACTTAATCATTTAAAAATTAATTCAATTAAATTTATTTAACAATTATATTTATCTAAATAATTTCTTATCAATAATAATTTATTAATTTATAATTTATTTAATTGGATTAAATTACTTTATTACGTCAATAATATATCTGAAGGAATCGCGTTAATTAAGATAACGATTTTCACGAACGTATTTCCAAAATACATAGATTAAGACTATTTTTTTAAGTACTTGAAAGACGAAGATGATGAAAAAGATTTGGATAAAGGGAATATAGCCCTCTTACGCACACTACTTTTATTTTAATGTGTAAGTATATGTTCGTATAATGAATGAACCTCTCTATTTCAAGTGTTTAAAAGACAAAGATAGAAGATATGAATTCAGCCAATTGAGTATAGCTCACGAGTGAAAGCAACCAATGGGATAGGCGTTACTATACTTTGAGAAATTTCGAGAGATTTTCGTTTAGAGATTTCTTATATAGGAAGGATATATATGGGTCATTCCAGGCCAAATCGGAAATTATTTTGCTTTTGCATCTCAAAAATATTTTTATTAAAAACTACGTGTGAAAACAAAACTTTTCATTATAAAAACGTCCAATTTGATCAATTTTTGACCGAGTTATAAGCATTTAAAAAAAAATTTACGTAAAAAACGTCATTTTTCATAAATCTGTATCTCCTGAACCGCTTTATGAAAAAATTTGAAAAAATTCAAGATAGCTCATTTCAAAGAGTACTAAAAGAAAGAAAATGTTTTAAAAAAATTTAAGATGCAAAAGCAAAATAATTTCCGATTTGGCCTGGAATGCCCCATATGTAGTTATTTTTTTATTAAGTATGTTACATTTCAATTTATAATTTTAGCACTGCACATAACGGTCCCACAATTTAAAAGGAAGTTGAAGTAAAATCACATCCAAGCTTGCGTGGCTATGCAGTATTCGTCTTGTGTCCCCTAGGTCTAGGTTTCGATCCCCCGTGCGTGCGAAATTTTTCATTTTTAGTTTTAAGTGTTCTGTGTATAATTCTGAATATTGTTACATAAAGTATAAGTTTAAATAATTATTAACAATGATAATAATAATTTAGTCATTAATTTAAATAAATAAGATAGTCTGTTTAAATTATTAAAGAAAATAAGAAAAATATTTTTTTAAAACTTATTGCAAAAAAAGATATTCTATTAATTATTCATATTTTTATTCATACTCATAAACATTTATTTGCTCTATGCAACTATTAAATTTCTGCTTGGGTATTATTTATGATAAATCGTTTTTGTTATAGAATTGTTATATATTTGTTCTAAAACAATGTTCTAGTTTTGTTCTAGAATTGTTACAGACTTTGGTTCCTATTTTGTGCCTCCAGGGGGACGACATTATGACCTGCCTGTTCCTTACCAGTTACAGAACTTGTTCTTTTTGTTCTGGCATAGTTATAGAATTATTCTGTAACTTTGCACACTGGGTGCGATTACAAAATGTCATCATTTGAACGAACACAAAAATATCGTTTTTTGGAGAAGTGTAGACGAATAACAAATGATGAAATTCAGCAAGTGCTTCATGATTTTAATTTCAATGAGTCTGACGAGGTTTTAAATGATGAGATCTCATTGGAATACAACCCAATGCGAAATTGCCAATGGTCACCATTGGCTAAATAATGGACCAATATTGGCTGCCACCAGTTTTTTCTTGGTCAAACATTGGCAACCAATATTGGGCTATTATTATTGGTAGAGTCTTGGGATGATCACGACTTTGTCAAGCATTGGCAGCCAATATTGGATCACTATTAGCTGCCAAGGCAAATGCCGGACTTTCCAAGCTTTGGTTATTCATTGGCAACAAAGATTGGACAAATACACAGGCACACAAAAAAAAAAAAGTGTCGTGGCCGAGACACTACAGTAGTATATTCCCATGTATTTTTGGCCGCTGAATCCGAATCTAAAGTCCGAATGCTCAAATTGGTTCTTTTTTTTGAGTTATACTCAAAAAACGACTCAAAACACGAATTTGAACCAAAAAAAATTAAAAATTTTTTTGTGACATGACAATAGCATATTTCCATGTATTTTTTCCCGCTGAATCCGGATTCAAAGTCAGAATGGACAGATGTGCTCAAAATTTTGAGCTAAACTCAAAAAACGACTCAAAAAACCGAATTAAAATGACGAAAATGAAAAATTTTTTCTGTGACACTGCAAAAGTATATTCCTATGTATTTTTTCATGCTGAATCCGAATTCGAAGTCAAAATTGACAGATTTGCTCAAAATTTTGAGATAAACTCAAAAAACCACTCAAAAAAAGACTCAAAAATCCAAATTAAGATGAAAAAAATTTTTATGACACTACACTACTATATTCCCATGTACTTTTTCCCGCTGAATCCGAATTCGCAGTCAGAATTGACAGATTTGCTCAAAATTTTGAGATAAGCTCAAAGAACTGATAAAAAAAGCGATTTAAAATAAAGAAATGGAAATTTTTTGCTATGACACTACATTACAGTATTTCCATATATTTTTACACTCGGATCTCGCATTTGAAGTCAGAATTATTCTAATGGCTCAAAATTTTGAGACACACAAGAAAATCTGTTAAGTTACAAAAATGAAAGTCAAGAAACTCTACTTTTCTTGCTAGTACACTACATTAGTATATTCTCATGTTTTTACATCTGCTTCTAAATTCAAAGTTAAAATTATTAAATTGGCTCAAAATTTTAAGTTAAATCCAAAAATGCTCAAAATTTAATTTAATGCAAAAGAGTTCATTTTTTTGGTATTCGGTAGTGTATTCCCATGAATTTTATATACGCTGAATACAAATTCGAAGTTAGAATTATCAGAATGACATAAAATTTTTTAGAACTCAAACCCTGGTTACAGGTACAAGCATGCATGTTTTTGAGCACTTTTAATGAAATCCAAAATTTTGAGCCACTTTGAAAATTCTGACTTTGGAATCACAGTGAAAAAATACATGGGAATACACTAGTGTAGTGTCATAGCAAAAAATTTCCTTTATTCATATTAAATTACATTTTTATCAGTTTTTTGAGTATATCTCAAAACTTTAAGCAAATCAGTCACAAATCTGTCAATTCTGACTTTAAATGCGAGATCCGATATGGAAATACTGTAATGTAGTGTCATAGCAAAAAATTTCCATTTCTTTATTTTAAATCGCTTTTTTTATCAGTTCTTTGAGCTTATCTCAAAATTTTGAGCAAATCTGTCAATTCTGACTGCGAATTCGGATTCAGCGGGAAAAAGTACATGGGAATATAGTAGTGTAGTGTCATAAAAAAATTTTTTCATCTTAATTCGGTTTTTTGAGTCTTTTTTTGAGTGGTTTTTTGAGTTTATCTCAAAATTTTGAGCAAATCTGTCTATTTTGACTTCGAATTCGGATTCAGCGTGAAAAAATACATAGGAATATACTTTTGCAGTGTCACAGAAAAAAATTTTTCATTTTCGTCATTTTTATTCGATTTTTTGAGTCGTTTTTTGAGTTTAGCTCATAATTTTGAGCACATCTGTCAATTCTGACTTCGAATCCGGATTTAGCGGGAAAAAATACATGGAAATATGCTATTGTCATGTCACAAAAAATTTTTTTAATTTTTTTGGTTCAAATTCGTGTTTTGAGTCGTTTTTTGAGTATAACTCAAAAAAAAGAACCAATTTGAGCATTCGGACTTCAGATTCGGATTCAGCGGCCAAAAATACATGGGAATATACTACTGTAGTGTCTCGGCCACGACACTTTTTTTTTTTTGTGTGCCTGTGATATTAATGACCAATTATTTAACAATGCTTTAAATTTAAATTAATGCTTGGTTATTTCTTGGTTACCAATATTGAACCAACGTTTGAAATCAATATTTTACAAGTACAAACACATAGAACTGATAACACAACTTGTTAGTGAGTGAAAGAAGCTTTTGCGCACCCTGGTGCTCGATTTTGAAATGTCCCGCGCTGCTTCAAAGTATATGCTCGAAATTACTTTGGATAAGTGCCACCAGGGTGCGCCAAAGTTTCTTCCTCTCGTTAAGAAGTTGTGTTACCAGTTCTTTATAAGAAGAGACGCTCGCATTCTCAAACTTAGACAAATATTATATTTGTCTGATTTTTATTACATTCTATTTTTAACAGTGTTCTAATTAAATTAATTATTTTTCCTTCTCTAGATTAGTAATTCAATTTTTTTTTTGAAAAATGTTTGCTGTGTTAGTATTTGTAAAATATTGATTTCAAAAGTTGGTTCAGTATTGGTAACCAAGAAATAACCAAGCATTAATTTAATTTTAAAGCATTGGTTAATAATTGGTCATTAATATTAATCCAATGTTTGTTGCCAATGAATAATCAAGGCTTTGAAAGTCCGGCATTTACCTTGGCAGCCAATAGTCATCCAATGCTTGTCAAAGTCGTGATCATCATTGGTACTGCTGGCTCCCAATATAGGCTCATTATTGCGCCAATGGTTAATTTCCCATTAGGAAGTATGTATATGTTACCGTTATGTGAAAACTATTACTTTTGATGTCATATATAAAAGGAAAACATCCATAAGATCAAAATTACTTTCCTTAGGGTGCAACATAGCTTTGAAATATTTCTTAATATTATTAAAAAGCAATATTACGAATCTAGATTTACTTATTGGGAACGGCTAAACTGCGATACGCCATCTGGTGGTGAAAATTGGAACTAGAGAGATCGGTCTGGTAAGGGAAAATACACGTGACAGATGTAAATAACATATTAAATCGTTTTATATTTTAGGTTTAAAATAGAAAGAACGTCATAAAAAGTAAATAATAAATTGAAGAAATTAAATCGAATTTCGTCGGAGTAAGATTTACTCCCAAAACATCGAAAACCAATAATTTTTGCTCAGTTTTTGGGTGCAGCAGTAGAAAGTGCTGTATTCGTAAAATTGTAAAGTAATATCATCAAAACATAAAAATAAATTTTTTTCTAAATATTTTGTGGCAATATTGTTGCTTTATCTATAATTAAATTATTAAGCAAATATTTTTTTTCGTTAGTCAATGTTTTAAAGTTCAACTTGGTCAAAGATTTCCAAGAGCTGGAGAATTAATGGTCAATTTCGAAAATAAATTGGGCATAAAAGAGTCGCATTTCACAAAAGATGATTATTCTTTTTTACTGAAGCAGGGAAGTTATTAAAAATTGTATTAAATCTGCTTAAATATAATTAAGGCTTTAAATTGTTACAGAATTACTATTTGTGATGCGCTCTTAAGAATTTTATAGGTTATGTTGACGACAGTTTTATCTTGATTAAAAGCATTGAAAGTTTCTATTGGTTCCTGTAAAATCGAAATCAGTTTTTATTGAATATTTTGGGAATAATGAAGATTCAAACATTATTGGATTATCACGCATATTCGATGTTTGCAAACAGAATGCAATGAACTTTTGGTTGATTTTGATTTTTCCATTTGCAGTTTTCTACAAAAGGTAACATGTCCGGCATTTTTTATAACCTTTCACCCTCTATAAAATTCGACTTAAATGTGTCGAATTGGTGAAAACCAATATTTCTGTTCAAAAAAGCTGCATTTTTTGATTTTCAATCAAAATTACACGTGTTTACTTTACATCTGTCATTATAACAGACCGATCTCGCCGGCCATATTGGTTTGTGACGTCACGACCACCGTTCCCAATAAATAAAGAACGCCATAAAACCTCGTATAAAATCAATACAAATTTGTTTAAAAAAAACTATTAGAAACCTGTTAAATTATCTTAGAAGACAATTTTCCTAATTTCATAATATTATTTTTATTTCACATTAGAAACATTGTTCAACTTCGTAGAATATTTTTTGATTATTTTACACTCATAGGAACCTAGTAGAAAACATTAGGAACCTTCTGAATTATTATTTTCTCAACCTATTAAAAACACATTAGAACCTTGTACATTCCTCATTGGGACAAAAACCTATTAGAAAAATAGTAGAACCTAGTTCATCTTACATTGTGTTCCTAGAAGGTTTTTAAGCGTTTTCTAATATTTCCTATGAGGCTTTTTTACTAGGGTTGGGAAGAATGGTTAATTTATAATGTAAATTTTTTTACATTTCTTAGCTAATAGTCAAAAAGGTATTTAAATAATATTAAAGAGTATTTAAAATACTTATTATTTAAATAATTCTGATTTGCTAAAATTAAATTACTTTGTCAAAAAAAATTGTTAAATATGATCGATTTTTGACATTTCGTACAGAAACTTAAATAACATATTTTACAGTTTATTATAAATTATTTGATACTTTTATCAAGTACAAAACACAAATTCAGCCTTTAAAAATCATCATGCATTTCGTCATCCCAAAACAGATAAGAATATTTTCCCAAAGTATTGAAATTTTTTATAAAGGTCAAAAATACATTATGAGAAATAAAGTGGTTGATCCTGTATTGTTATTTATTGACCCTGTATGTTTTTGTACCACTCTTCACCTTACAATTTAAAATCCAAAAATAATTTTATCAATGATTTTAGTTAATTCTAGTTTCAACTAATAAAAAGCCGTAAAAAATGGAAATTCAGTCAATTTTAGTTTTCCCTAAAGTGCTTTTAGTGAATTCTAGTATTAACTAGTTAATATTAGTACTGACGAAAGGCCAATGTAAGAACTAGTTTTGACTAGGTAATACTAGTATTAACTAATTTCGGGGTTTAACGGTAACATATATATGAGGCATTATTCCTGAACTGCCCCAAAAATAAAAAAAAGTTCTTGGATTTCCTTTATAATTTGGAAATATGTTACCCTAGTAGGTACAAGTTACTACACTAATTTACAGGTCCAACCCCCCACCCCAATCAAAAGGGTGGGGGGTTGAAATTTCAGCTTAAACTCGAACATGCATTCTTTAAACATTTGTAGTTTCTACTTAAATTATTCAATTAAAAAAAGTAAGTAGTGTTTTAGAAAGGTTTTTTTGTGTACTTTTAAAATATTTTATTTATATAATAAAAAAAAAACAAATGTAATTGTTTAAGCAAATAAATTTTTTAAGTTTTTGAAAGAATGTACATATGATATAAATATTTAAAGTTTAAAAAATGACGAAAATGTTTACAAATACAAAAGGAAGTTGATTATTGTTTATATAATTGTTAATATTAATGATAATTTCTAACTGTAAAATAGTTGTTAACTAAATTAGACATAAATTTAAACTTGTATGCAAAAAAAACAATTTTTTTATGAAGAAGGTCCGAAGTAATCTATTTGTTAATTAACATTGTTTGCAACAATTTAAATAAATTGTATTATGCTTTATTAATTGTCCGGTGGTCATACTAGACTAATTTAAATTGATTTCGATCATGTGTAATGGAAAAATAAAAAAATTAACATGATTTTTTCTAAAAATATATTGTAATTTGTCAAATTTTTGAGTAACAAGAAAAAAATAAACAATTAAAAATTCAAAAATCGACTTTGATGGATCTCTTAGTAATTTTAAATCAAGAACATCAACATCCGATAAAATTTGTAGTTTCTAGACAATTTTCAATAGTAAGTTGAAAAAAAATCCCACTGTTCATCGCGCTGGAGTGCGCGAGCGGACGGCCAAATTTTACTTATTACACTATATCTTTGGCAAATTGTTTCGGCATATTTTCAGACTTATATCTTCTTTTAGGGAAATTCCCAAGCTTTCATTTGAGATTATTAAAAAGAAAATAAAAACTACCGAACTTGCACAAAATTGCAAAAAACTATTTATTTTAAAAAATTTTTGCAAAAAAAATTTTTTTTTTATTATATAAATAAAATATTTTAAAAGTACACAAAAAAACCTTTCTAAAACACTACTTACTTTTTTTAATTGAATAATTTAAGTAGAAACTACAAATGTTTAAAGAATGCATGTTCGAGTTTAAGCTGAAATTTCAACCCCTACCCTTTTGATTGGGGTGGGGGGTTGGTCCTGTAAATTAGTGTAGTAACTTGTACCTACTAGGGTAACATATTTCCAAATTATAAAGGAAATCCAAGAACTTTTTTTTATTTTTGGGGCAGTTCAGGAATAATGCCTCATATATCAGAGATCATCCATAAATTTCGTAGCACCAAATTGTAGTTAAAAAATAGTCGTATTTTGTATTCTGACTTTCTAGAATTCACACCCAGAGAAAAACCGCTTTGCTCATTTTGAGAATAAATATTTTTTTAAAAGAAACGCTTTGCAAATTCATCAAAGTTTTTGGTGGTAAATATTCCTGAGGTGTGTACCTTCAAAACCCAAGACCTAATATTTGGAAATATAACACGATTTCCTCAGAATTTCCTTAAGAAAAAATTCGTAAAAGTGTAGAAAAAAACTAAAAAAAAACTTTTGCTCCCAGCGTTGCACAAACAAAAGTAAAAAATGTCAAATTGAAAAAATAAGGTATACTACACATGGTTTTTTCAAATTTCTAAATAGCACTTTTGACAATTTCGCCATTTCGGAGATATTGACACCTGGCTGGTTTGCCCCACTCTCCCCTATTTAATGGAATAAAACAATAATAATAATTTATTTAAATCCTTATTATTATCAAATTTTTATGTTAAAATTTAAAAGTATGCATATTTTGAATGAAAGTGCAAGTTTGAAATTATTAAATTAATTAATAGAAAATTAATCTTTCTGAAATATTAAATAATAATTCTGTGGTTTACTTACTTACTTACTATTATTCAGATTTAATTAAAATGAATAAGTTGTGTTAAAAAAATAAGTATATGTTATTACTATTTTATATTTTCTTTTTGTATGACTTAAAAACATTTATTACATATCTGACAATTAATAAGTGTTTAAAATAATTAATTAATTGAATTCTACTTTAATTAATAATAAAGTAATTAATAATTAAGTACAAATAAGTCACGGTAAATCGTTAGGTATTAAAATAACACCAAAAAGGATTAAAATAATCCATTTTGGTGTTATTTCAACACCTAACGATTTACCGTGGTTGAAAAAATCAACTATCAATGTGAAAGTTTTTTATTTTACTACAGGACACTTAAAAAAGTATTTCAATCCTGAAAACTAACACTTTAGGCAAGTCAAGGAAGTTTTACCGACTTATTCCTGAAAACTAACACTTATTTAGGCAAGTCAAGAAAGTTTTACCAAACTATTCCTGATACGTAAGTGCTCATCAAGGAGATATTTAAAATAAACGTTAAAATTTTATTTTATTAATATTAAACGTTCAGTTTAAATTTTTTTGAACTTTTACTGTACTAGCTTGTGAGGAATTAAGATACGACATTAAGTTTTAAATATTATTACTGAAAAAATAATTCAAAAATTATTAAAAATTACTACTATGCCACTATATCCCAACTTTATAGAAAAATTCGGTGAAATATAAGGAACAAATTTTCTCCTTGTAGAATTTGTTTTTGAAAAAATTTAATTCCAATTCTTTTGAAATTATTTCAAATGTTTATTTCTAACATACATTTAATTAACGAATTTCCGCATAATCGAAATTTCGTAAAATTGAATTGTAAACAAATGAATTTGAATATTCTCATCAAAGACCTTTTTCAGAAATTAATAAAAATAATTGATTTAAAGAAGAATTTAGTTAAAAATTCTAGAAAATAATAATTCAATTGAAATGATGAAAATAATTTTAAAAAAGTTACAGTATTTGAAATGTTTTAAAATCTTAATTCCCAAGGAAAAATAATAATGATTAAATATTTATTTGAAATAAAATTATTGATGTTTTCGAATAATTTTACAATTAAAGGAATTCGTAAATAAATGTACAAATAGAACATTTTTTTGAGTATATGTAATCGTTTTTACATACCAATATTCCAGTAGTAAGAATGGAATATTCAGAATCAGTTTCTTAAAAATGGTTAAAATATTTCTCCTGTAAGGATAAAAATGAGGACTTTTCTTTTGAGTTGGGCGGGGGAGATAAATTTTCAACAATTTAGTATATAATACAGACTGTACACAAGGAATATTTGGTAAACCAAAAAGATAATATGCGCATTACGATCCCTATGGAAACACTTTACACGTATGCGCACTCCATGTTATCTAGTTTCGAGTTCGGTTAAGTTTCACCATGTTTTAGCAGAAGAGGCATTAGATAACTGCAGTTGGGACGTTCCTGTCTGAAGAAGGAGGAGGATTACATAAAGGAAACAGTTTACATAAGCTTCAATGATACTTTACATATATTAAATTTTCCCAAATCTTCTCAACAATCTCGACTTATTTTTGTTTATAGTAGACACTTTTCTAACGTGTACATTAATAAAAGCGGAATTTTAAATTCATTTTTTAACAAACAGTCTTCGCAACAAATTTTTCTTATCTTTATCTATTTAATTATTGAAGTATTGTTAATAATCTTTTTATTTAATTTTTTTCTTGTAAGATGGTAATCAAGTGTCATCTAAGTGTCGTCTTTTTATTTAAATTTAGTTATTTTTAAGTGAGAATTAACCCTTTCTTGCCTCTGGGAAACCCAGCCAGTGGATTTTATAAAAACTTGTTACTCAGGGGTGGTTTTTGGAATCGCTGATTACGAATCTAAGTCAGATTTTTAAAATTCTCAAAATTCAAAATGACGTCCAATTTTTTCAAAATTGCTCAAATTTGCATAAAATTTGTTACTCGGAAGATTTCAGGGTCGCTGATTACGAATCTGAAGTTAGATTTTCGAAAATTAAAATGGATTCAATATGGATGAAATATTTCTTCGGAACATTCCAGGAATGTGATTGGAATATGCAATGGCTATTGGGAGTGGAATATATCAGGGTTGACACAGGCCAGGGAAATCAGGGAAAAGTCAGGGATTTTTATTAAAAGTACTGGAAACAATTAATCAATTGGTCTGATTGCATTGCAGCTTAATTTTTAATACCAATTGGAATAGGCAGAAAATAAAGGAGATATTTTAAAAAACATCTTTGCCCCGCATAGCGCCTTTGCCCCACTCTCCCCTAAAGGTTATATCTGATGTTCTTGCTAATAATAACCTGTTAATTGTTTAAATAATTTAGTTTTTTAATAATTTTTTACCTTCGGCAGTTGAAGTTGGCCAAACTTTGAAAATTGTGGTTGGCCCAACTCACGCATCTAAAGTTGTGCCAACTTTGGCGTCAGTCTTTGGACCAACCATTGAAATGTATGGTTGGCACAACATATGCATTTTAAGTTGGACCAACTTCCTTATGAGTTGTCGGGCCAACCATCGTCGCCATTGGACAGTGAACCGTTATCATCTGTATGGTTGGCCCAACTCTGAGCCGACCAAAAAATCGAACCTGGGGGCCCTATGATTGTAAGATTTTTCGATGCGTTTAGTTGTTAATTGTAAGTATGAAAATGCGGGAAGAATAAAACTTGTGAATTAATGAATATGAATATATAAAGAGTGCATTTAACATATTTTTCTTTTTTTTTAATGATTGGTTAATGTTTCTTTTTATATAAAACTAGCTCCTCCGACAGCCGCAAGCGGCCGTCTACGGTGCTAGTTTTTATATGTCTATTGTCCAAGTCCATTATTTCATTAACCCATTAACGCCTGAAACCTTTGAAATTTTGTGTTTACTTTAAGATATAATTTTATATACTAAACATGCTCCCTGAAAATAACTGAAGCCTTTCTTTATGTTTTCGGGGTCGCTCTACAAGATTCCGTGCTCAGATTTTAAATTTATCGCATAGAAAATTAAATATGGCGAATTTTGTGCACCAAATTGCGAAAAAAATGAAAATTTTTTTTTTAAATAATTATTTCTTACTGAAAACATTCTTTTCAAATGAATACAAGTGTCACAAATTGGCACAAACTTATTAAACTTTCAAAATATGCAATAGCGGAAATAAAAAAAACAAAATGGCGGCTTCAAAATGGCGCTAATTTGAGAAAAAATTAATTAATTTTTTTTATAGTGCACCGATTCAGGCAATAGCTATGAAATGTAATAGAACTTAGTGTTTACATGTTTTTGAGGTCTCTCATCACGAATATGTACTCGGAATTTCAAAATTCAAAATGGCGGATCCAATATGGCCGACGAAAATTTTAAAAATTTACTCGATTCGCTTGAATTTTGTTACTCAGGGGTTTTTGAGGTCGCTGATTATGAATCTGCAATCGGATTTTCAAAATTCAAAATGGCGGATCCAATATGGCCGACGAAAATTTTATAAATTCACTCTATTCGCTTGAACTTTGTTACTCAGGGGTTTTTGGGGTCGCTGATTATGAATCTGCTATTGGATTTTCAAAATACAAAATGGCGGATCCAATATGGCCGACAAAAATTATTTAAATTTACTAGATTCGCTTGAAACTTGTTACTTAGGAGTTTTTGGGGTCGCTGATTATGAATCTGCTATTGGATTTTCAAAATACAAAATGGCGGATCCAATATGGCCGACAGAAATTATTTAAATTTACCAGATTCGCTTGAAACTTGTTACTCAGGGGTTTTTGGGGTCGCTGATTATGAATCTGCTATTGGATTTTCAAAATACAAAATGACGGATCCAATATGGCCGACAGAAATTATTTAAATCAAGACAACGATTTCATTAATAAAATAAGTTTTGCGAATGTGTATAAAAACTATACAGATAAACAAAGTAAGTTTGAAAATTATAATCAATATCACTGGATCATGGATGAAAAAGTTTATTCTAATGATATTAAAGCTAAAATTCGATACTATTGGTCAACTCCTTATCTGTCATCGCAAATTGTTTTACCAAGAATGTCAGGTTATAAGTTTTGCAATATTAAGTCTTATGCTAAGATTGTGTTGAAACAATTTATCTAAGCCAATTAGATTTAGACTAATAATTCTTTCGTTGTGTACTTCTAAGGGAATTGATTTGTATTTTGCCTTATTCTGACGGCAAATAGATGGTCATCATTTTACAAATTTTAAGCGACGAGAATTGATTTAAATAATTTCTGTCAGCCATATTGGATCCGCCATTTTGTATTTTGAAAATCCAATAGCAGATTCATAATCAGCGACCCCAAAAACCCCTGAGTAACAAGTTTCAAGCGAATCTGGTAAATTTAAATAATTTCTGTCGGCCATATTGGATCCGCCATTTTGTATTTTGAAAATCCAATAGCAGATTCATAATCAGCGACCCCAAAAACTCCTAAGTAACAAGTTTCAAGCGAATCTAGTAAATTTAAATAATTTTTGTCGGCCATATTGGATCCGCCATTTTGTATTTTGAAAATCCAATAGCAGATTCATAATCAGCGACCCCAAAAACCCCTGAGTAACAAAGTTCAAGCGAATAGAGAGAATTTATAAAATTTTCGTCGGCCCTATTGGATCCGCCATTTTGAATTTTGAAAATCCGATTGCAGATTCATAATCAGCGACCTCAAAAACCCCTGAGTAACAAAATTCAAGCGAATCGAGTAAATTTTTAAAATTTTCGTCGGCCATATTGGATCCGCCATTTTGAATTTTGAAATTCCGAGTACATATTCGTGATGAGAGACCTCAAAAACATGTAAACACTATGTTCTATTACATTTCATAGCTATTGCCTGAATCGGTGCACTATAAAAAAAATTAATTAATTTTTTCTCAAATTAGCGCCATTTTGAAGCCGCCATTTTGTTTTTTTTATTTCCGCTATTGCATATTTTGAAAGTTTAATAAGTTTGTGCCAATTTGTGACACTTGTATTCATTTGAAAAAAATGTTTTCAGTAAGAAATAATTATTTAAAAAAAAAAATTTTCATTTTTTTCGCAATTTGGTGCACAAAATTCGCCATATTTAATTTTCTATGCGATAAATTTAAAATCTGAGCACGGAATCTTGTAGAGCGACCCCGAAAACATAAAGAAACGCTTCAGTTATTTTCAGGGAGCATGTTTAGTATATAAAATTATATCTTAAAGTAAACACAAAATTTCAAAGGTTTCAGACGTTAATGGGTTAATAATAATATTCAAATTTTTTCAGTTAATAATTTGCTTATTTATATTTGAAATGTTGACGTTTTTTTGACAATGCAAAATAAGATTTATTATGAGTACTTTCTCTTAACAAAAATAAAATTTATATATTCGCGTTCTTTTTAAATAACATACGACTGCAGCGCCACCTTCACATGTACAAACAATTTTAAAAACACCCTTCTATTAAGATTTTACATTCTCATTGCCCATTCTTTACTTTGATACTTTTCGATACATTCGACCTTTCCACTCCATGTCTTTTTTAAGAAAGGAGGATTGACGAAGTGAATAAAAGGAAACACTCGCGTCGCGTCGGTCATTTATTTTGACAGGTTACGCGCCTGCGTAACTACTTCCTTCATTGTGAAAGTTTCGAAGTAGAGGAGCCTAAGATGCTTGATGGAAATGAATTAATTTACTTTTACTGGACTGAGTCCTATTTTTTCAAACTCCATTTTTCTCAGTGATATAGCATGGTACTATCAATTCTATAGCATCTGTTTTTGAACATATTCGAATACAATTTTTATAATAACAAAAGCACGTGCTATTGATTCAAAAGCATATTGCATCGTCTAAAATATACATACAATATACAAACAAATATACAAATTTACAATATAGGGTAAGTCCGGGGGAGATGGCCATAGTTTTTTTAAAGTAGTGTAAAATTTATAAAAAAGCTTCTTTGTCTAAACTTTTATTGATAATTAAACATTGAACACTTAACTTGAAAATAAAGAAACATAAAATAAAATATTTTCATTGCAACAATCTTAAAATTTTCATTTTCGAAAAAGTGCATTTGACCATTTCTCTGGAATGTCCGGGTGAGATGGCCACATGTGTTCGGGAGAGATGGCCACTACCTATAATTTTTGGCTTTTATCTTAAATTTAATTTTTAATCGTTCACATCACTTTCCTCTTTTTCTGGTCGCATTTTGAAAATTTTTCATGGGGTTCAGAGCAATTTTCATGTAGCCACAAGTGTCAAATTCTGCACTGAATTCAATCTTCAATTAATGTCGTTCGGTTGTAACTTTTAGCACAACCTACAAATAAATCTCCATCTCTGGTGTCAATTAGATCAATTATTTTGTTCTCAGACATTTTTAATTTGCTTTTCTTAAATATTTCTCAAGTATCTAACATTAACATAAAAAAATTTAAATAAAAGTCATTAATGGCCATCTTACCCAAAAATTCATGATAAAAGTAAACATCAAAATATTTAATAAATAAAATAATTTTTCCTTTCATTTTTCGTTTATATCGAAGCGTGGGTTATACACTACTCAATAAAACTTAAATTTAAAAATTATGTTAACAAATAACAATATAGCAACAAGAAATCTGAAATTTTCAAATTATTTTGGACCCATGCAAAAAAAATAAACAAGGATTACACTTACAGCTTCATTATTTTTCATCAAATTATTGTTTAGATTTATTATTAATCACAAAAGGTTAAAGAATAACCCATAAAAAGTGATATTTCTTTACAAATTCTGTAAAATATTCGTACTAGCCATCTCCCCCGGACTTACCCTACCCGTGTAGAAAAATTTCGGGGCAGTCTGGAGTCCAGAGATTGCCCCAACTAGACGCATCTGGACGGTCTAACTGTGTGCTATATGGGATTTTTCTGGTTAGTATAATTTAGACTTTCTAACTGTATGCTACATGGGATTTTTCTGGACGGTCTAATTTAGACTTTCTAACTGTATGCTATATGGGATTTTTCTGGACGGTCTAATTTAGACTGTCTAACTGTATGCTATATGGGACTTCATTGGCATCACTAGAATTCAAAATTTTTTAAGTACAAATCAAAGTACAATCAAGACTTTAGTGCCCGATTTGTCGGTCTTCTTTGAATTTATACATGGATTGTCACTTCAAAATTCAATGAAATAATTTAGTATCTAAAGAATCGTTCAAAAATAAATATTGTAAGTTTATATGAATTATTATAAATAAAATTTTCAATGAGTTTAATTAAAAATTCTAAAGATCTTAGACTTTTGAAAAATGCCTAATAATTCAAATTCTCCTGAAATTAGATAAATTTTTTAACATATTGTATTTGATTAATTTTTAAATATAATTTATCTGTAGAAGAATTTTAGTTAAAAACACTATAAACAATTGAGTGTTGGAGAAGTTACAGATTATTGTAGAAATTTAATTATTTTCAAAAGTAACAAAATTCTACACAGAAATTCAATTATGTTCAAAAATTTGTTTAAATTCTTATCAAAATTTCAATTATCTTTATAAATAATAAAATCGTTCTCTGAAATTCAATTATTTTCCAAATTTTTAACAAGATTCTTGGCAAAATAAAATGTAAGCAAAAATTTAATTACTTTCATAAATAAAAAACCTTTCACAAAAATTCAATAAGGATTTACAAATTTTTTATAAGTTTCTTCTCAATAATTCAATTATTTTTATAAATAATAAAATTCTCAAAATTTTTTTAAATGGTTGTGAGAAGTCTGGTCTTTTTAATAGCGGTTCCTCACAGAGTTTATTCTTTAGCGTATCGAAAGCTATTTGTTGTTTATCAGTCCAGAGAAAGGGAACATCTTTTCTTAAAAGTTGATTCAAAGGATTTGCTATTTTTGAAAAACCGTCTATAAATATACGATAATATCCTGCTAGTCCTAAAAATTGTTTTATATTTTTTACGTTTTTGGGTAGTGGAAATTTTTTAACAGCTTCTACTTTTTTCGGGTCAGGTCGTACCCCATTTTTATCAATTATGTGTCCTAAGTATCCTACTTCTAACCTCAAAAATTCACATTTATCTGGCTGGAGTTTTAAATTAGCAAAACGTAGTCGTTCCATAAGTTTCGAGAATTTTTCTTCATGTTCTTCTAAGGTGTCTGCATAAATCACAATGTCGTTTAAATTAACAAATAGTTCTGATCCTTGTAAACCCAACAATACTTGGTCAATAAGTTTTTGGAATGTGCTTGGTGAATTTTTCAATCCAAAAGGCATTCTATCAAATTCATAGTGTCCAAATGGCGTTGAAAAAGCTGTCTTATAAGAATCTCTAGGATCCATTTTTATTTGATGGAAACCTGACGCCAAGTCAAAGACTGAAAAATATTGAGCATTTCCTAGTTGGTCAAGTAGGTCCGTAATATTAGGCAGTGGGTAAAATTGACCTACCGTTCGTTCGTTGAGTTTCCTAAAATCCAAAACTAATCTCCATTTTTTATTTCCCTGTGAATCATCTTTTTTGGGTACTATCCATATCGGTGTATTGTATGGTGAGTCGGAGTGTTTAATAATTTTTTGTTTCAATAATTCGTTCACTTGACGTGTCATTTCTTCTTTATGGACAGGCGGAAATCTATATTGTTTAGTTACGATCGGAGTATCGTCGGTAGTTATAATTCTGTGCTTTATTAGGTCAGTCCCTTCTAAATATTCTCCAGGTATATGGAATCTATCTGAATAATTTTTTACTAAATTCATCATGTGTTGTAATTCTTCTTTATTTAAATGGTCTAGACGAAGTAATTTTTTTATTTCTTCAACTCTATCGTTGCCTGTAATGTTGAAAACATTTTCTGATTTAACATTTTTTGAAAATACATCAATGATTTGTTGAATTGATGAGTCTTCACTTTTAATATCAGATTTGTTTATTTGAGTTTCTTGTTTTATTTCATCAAAATCTTCTAAATTTACTTCAAAAATTGGGATGTCTATTGATTCATTCAGGGTGTTAATTGCTTTTAAATAAGCTAAGCCTTCTATGTTTGAAACTACTGCATCACCTAAGTAGACACCATCGTTTACTTTTAGTCTTGGTATATAACCTTCTTTTTTATTTTTATTAAAAAATTTTACATGAATATTATAGATTGATCTTGCTGGTATTGAAAAATAATTTTTTGAATCAAAATTAAATTTTTGTTTATTGATTTCTAGATGTCCTTCTTCGTAATTAATTTTTACTTTATTTTTGACAAAAAATTCTGTTCCTAATATACCGTCATGTTCAATTGGAACTTCATTAGATAAAAGGTTAAAAGTTGTTGGAATTCCGAAAATATTAATCTCTACTTGTCCTAAAGTATAAACTGCGCGATCGTTAATTCCTGTTAATTTAAGACATTTATTTTCATCAATCTTTATATCAGAATTTAATGCGCGAATTTTCAACAGATTTGGTCCTGCTCCTGTGTCAATCATCATTGTTGTTGGAACTTTTAATTCTTTAGTGTCAATTCGAATATATGGAATTGTATTAGTTATTGCTAAATTGATATTTCTGGATGCATAGTAATTTCTTCTTAATTCTTCCTCAGAGCACCCTACTGAAGAGGAATTTTGGAGTTTCCCTGATTTTGTGTTTGTGAATTTGTTTGTTGTTGTTTATTGTTATCATCCCACATCTTTTTCCTACAATTAGTGGAAATGTGTTCTAACTTTTTGCAATAATTACACATTATACTTTGATTTCTACTTGCGAAGTTTGTTGTATTAGTAGTTCTTGGTTCTTGAAAAAAATTTCGTTGTTGATTTTGGAAAAAATTTTGTTGTTGATTTTGTCTTTGATTTTGGTATGGAGTTCGAAATTGATTTTGTGGTATGTTTCTAAACTGATTTTGTGATGTATTTCTAAATTAATTTTGAAACTGATTTTGTTGAGGATTTTTGTAAAAGTTTTGACTTTGAAATCTATTTAACATTGGATTTTGATTGTTAAATCGATTCTGATTTTGGTTTGAAAAATTTTGTCGTGGTCCTGGGTAAGAAGAGTTTTCTTGTCTTGGTCCTATCAATTTATTAAGTTGAAAACAGTTTACTGCAAAATGACCTTTCTTTCCACAAACTAAACAAGTTATTATATTATCTTTAGCGATATTAATTTTTGTTGTTTTAGCAAAGTCTTTATTATTTTTAAGATGAGAATTATATTCAGTATTATGCTCACTTTTTCTTAGTTCGCGGTGTGATAACAATCTTCTTTCTATTTCTACTGCTTTATTAACTATCTCTTGAAATGTATTTGCTGTTCCAATTCGTATTTCAATTTCTGGTCTAAGTCCTCGCGAAAAACAATCAACACTTGTTTTATCTAAACTTGCTTTAAATGGTTCATCTATTCTATTTTCATTGCTAATTCTGTGCGCGTCTAATATTCTTTCTGCTCCTTCTACGATTCTTGACCCATAAGAAATTACATTTTCGTGTTCCCACATATATATTGCTCCTAGCTCTTCTTGTAACTGATATACAGATTTTGCTGGCGCGTAAATTTGTTTTAACCTTTCTGTTAACTGTTCTACTGTATTAAAATTATTTCCTATTATAATTCTTCTTGCTTCATCCGAAATTCGACTCCTAATTAATTTTACTAAATTTGTTTGTACTTGTGCATTATCAGGAAGCATAGATTTAGCTTCTAAATAACTTTCAATAAATACAGATAGTGGTATGTTTTTCCGTCAAACATTGGTATTGTTTCTAAAGCGTCGCGTAATGACACTTGATGATTATTTGGAAGAGCCATGTTTTCTTCAAAGTTACTACTATCTCTAGTGTTATCGAGAGAATTATTTTCAGAGTTATCGTTTGTCTCAATATCGTCAGTTAAAGTTTTGTTTGAATTTTGTTCAACTAAGGTTTTTTCTGTAATGGTGTTTTCACTATCGTTACTGTCACTGTCGAAAGAATTATCGTCAGTATCAAAAAGTTGAGAATTAATATAGCCTGAGTCAAACTGTTCCTTTATTTCTAAGGGATTAGGGTTTTCTTTAGAATATCTGGGTGTACTTGTCAATGGTTTTGTTTTATAACTAGGAATTCCCGAATTTAATTCTAAATCTGAATTATTTTTTATTTGAGAACGAGTTAAATGTGAGAAATCGGTAGTATTTTTATTCGAAGAAGACATTAAAAAATGTCATATTATCAAAATTTATAATATACGTAATAATTGTAAAATTGTCAATCCTTTCTCTTCAATATAAAATACACTTCTCTTTTGTGGTTAATATTTTTATATTGCTTCAGTATAATAAAACATATTCAAACATTTAATAATAATAACAAATCACAATTAAATGAACAAAATAAATTTCGTTTTAGCACAATTAAATATCAAAAATGATTAAAACACAGGTTTACAAATTAAAAACTTCTTTTTGCCAATCGAACAAAACAATTTTTTTTCAAATAGTAGGTGTTTTTTGAGTAAGAAAATCATAGTTTTAATTTTTTTCCCTCGTGCAGTTTTTCTGTAGCTTCAAATTTTGCATTTTCGAGGTGCGACGCCACTTAAACTTACCTGTAGGAAAATCAGTTTGTCAAAATATAATAAATGAGGTATCATTGGAAAGGTTATTAAATTACCTTTCGATCCATAGGTCACAGAATAAAATTCAACAAAAATTGAGAGAGTTACAGTCGATTAAAGATGAAATTTCATGACAATTTTGATGATTTTTAGACATTTGAGTAACTTCTACTATTTTTTTCTACATCAAATAGAAAAGAATGTTTAGGTTTTAATTTTTTTATTGATAGACTATATCATTAGACAAATTTTGAGCCCTTGTGGACCTCCATTGGATTAAAAATGACAATTCTACACTAAATTTAGTGAACGAAACTACATTCTTCATTTTTAGTATTCCTTAAACATTTGCAGCAAAAATTGAAGTAATAAAATTTAGTTAAGCTCTAAAGTTACTAAGATCACTTATAAAGGATTTCTGAAATCGTAGATTTCGAATCCAATGTTAGTTTTCTAAATTTCAAAATGGCGGATCCAATATGGCGGACAAGTTTTTAAAAATCGATTAAATTCGTCTTAAATTCGTTACTCGGGGGTTTTCGGGGTCGCTGATTACGAATCTGATGTCGGATTTCGAAAATTGAAAAGGATGGATTCATAATGGTGAACGAGTTTTTTAAAATCCATCGAATTCGCACCTATTGGATCCGCTATTTTTAATTATTGAAATCTGACATCAGATTTGTAATCAGCGACCCCGAAAACCCCCGAGTAACGAATTTAAGACGAATTTAATCGATTTTTAAAAACTTGTCTGCCATATTGGATCCGCCATTTTGAAATTTAGAAAACTAACATTGGATTCGAAATCTACGATTTCAGAAATCCTTTATAAGTGATCTTAGTAACTTTAGAGCTTAACTAAATTTTATTACTTCAATTTTTGCTGCAAATGTTTAAGGAATACTAAAAATGAAGAATGTAGTTTCGTTCACTAAATTTAGTGTAGAATTGTCATTTTTAATCCAATCGAGGTCCACAAGGGCTCAAAATTTGTGTAATGATATAGTCTATCAATAAAAAAATTAAAAACTAAACATTCTTTCCTGTTTGATGTAGAAAAAAATAGTAGAAGTTACTCAAATGTCTGAAAATCATCAAAATTGTCATGAAATTTCATCTTTAATCGACTGTAATTCTCTCAATTTTTGTTGAATTTTATTCTGTGACCTATGGATCGAAAGGTAATTTAATAACCTTTCCAACGATACCTCATTTATTATATTTTGACAAGCTAATTTTCCTACAGGTAAGTTTAAGTGGCGTCGCACCTCGAAAATGCAAAATTTGAAGCTACAGAAAAACTGTACGAGGGAAAAAAATTAAAACTATGATTTTCTTACTCAAAAAACACCTACTATTCGAAAAAAAATTGTTTTGTTCGATTGACAATTTCACTGTAAACCAGTGAAATACAAGACAAAAAATTCCATAAGTCTAGAGGACTCGAACCTCTATTCAGCAATATAACACAGGATTTAATTTGATGAATGCACCTTGCAACTTTAATAATTATAAGTTAAGAGGACTCGAATCTCTATTTATTAATATTAATATAGAATTAAACCAATAAATGCACCGTGCGACTTGAAAAAGTTAAGTGGACTCGAACCTCTATTCATCAATACCAATATATGATGTATATTTATGAATGCACCTTGAGACTTAAATCTTGTATTATATTATCAATTAGCATAAAATGTACTAAATTAAATAAAAAAAATCTATTATTTTTATTAAATGTTACTGATTATTTTTTTTAATGTATGTTGATATTATTTGTTATTATTATTTATTACTAAAAATATTTTCCCTTTTTTTAACAATTGGTATACTCATTGATTTATTTTATTTAATTATTTTATTAATTTAAAAATTATATTCATTATAATTTTCGAATTTTATTAAAAATTTGACAAAATAATGGCTGATCGACTTTATAATTTTCCCGGGCCGATGCACCAAAATTTAAAAGGGCTTCTGTTACGTCAAATAAACAAGAAACCTTTTTAAATATTCCTAACGTTCCTCGTTTTAAATTAGTTTCATAAATAAATCTAATTTGGGATAAGGATAAGTCAATGAGCCTACTAAATGTACTGAGAGAATAATTTATTTTAAAACCAACAAGAAAGAAAAGAATTGACAAAATACAATGAGTATAATTGAGTTTAGAAAATCTTACTTTTAAAGAATAACGATTACTGGTGTTGTTTGAACTGGTGGTTGTATCTGGTTGTCCGATCTCAAATGGTGTTGAGGGATAGACGCAATGGGGCTGTGACAGTTGTTCTTAATGGTTGAATGTTGATCCTCTTGTTTACACTAATGAGATAGTGTATTGTATTTTGAAAATATCTGCTTTCTTCCAGACAGTTGTCGCCTCTTGAACAAATTTCGATGCTTCGAAATTTGTAATACTTCGATAAAAGATTTGTTGAAACTTGGAACTGCGTTTCAATATTATACTTTCGTTGATACTTGGGTTTATTTCTAATTTAATATATTTTTGGAAATTATTAAGTTGTACTTTAAATCACTGATTCGAACTTCGTTTCAAAAATAAAACTTGAAGATGTAATTTACTCGTTGATGATATACTCTTTATACTAGAGCGATGGTTTACGATGTGAACAGGTTGATTCCCAAAAAATTACTCTCTGTACTGAAGATGTTATGAGGTTGGCTTTCAAATTATTACTCTCTGTCTGCATGAAACTGCTTGCCCTTTTTATATTGAATTTTCATAACTGTTATGATCCCGAAAAATTGCACACGTGCTAAAATTTGTTTCTCCTTGTGCTAGTTAATAGCGAAAGAACCTCTCTATGCATTGTCGATATTTCCTCCGGGAGATTGTACGTATCGCCCTTTCGTTAAGTTTCTCGGCGTTTGTTGTTCACCTAAACTTCTCGGGGTTTGCTGCTTTTACTTTCTTTCGTCCGGCCTACGTTTTTTAGAAGGTTGTCGAATTGTCGCATCATCGTTATTCTTTTTACATGAGTAATAATATTACTTTTATTTCTTGGATTGTTACAGTTTCAAAATATATAGTAAAATACATACAGTAATCAATATGCAAATAATGTATGACAATAGAATACAATGTAAAATAGAAAAATGTATTAAATATAATACTAAAATAGAAATGTGTATAAATGATAATTACAATATTTTAATAGAGAAATATACTGAATATAATGCAATAATTAAAATAGAGATCATAAGAGTTAGAAAATATATATAAGGTAAATATAATATATTATAAGAACACACATACATTAGTAATATAATTTATAGAGTAATAGGTTACGGACGTAACAGTAGTAAGAATTATTTATTTAAATATTCATATATAATAATTAAAATAATTCGGGATTATAATGTGTAATAATTTTAGTCATAGTATTCACTTCGTCCTTATAAGCAACAGAATATATGACACTGGCATTGATATAGTAAATTAGGAGAGTTCACACCCAGACTTCAGTGGCCGTGCGGTTTGAATGCTTCGAGTCGGGTCGTCAAGGGTGGGGGGCGTGAGTTCGATCCCACATGCGAGCGGATATTTTTCATTGTAAGTGTTATATAAAATAATAAAATTACTATATTTAATCTGTATAAGTGTTATAAATTAAAATTGTAAACATGTTTGTAAATAATGTTAAAGGCCTGTTAAAGAATTAATTTAAAAAATGTACCAATTAAAACAGATTGTTTTTTTTTTATTAAAATTATCTTTCAATATTACTCTTTTAAATAATATTTACTGCTAGTGCAGTATATTATTTATTTGAAAATAATATAATTATTATAATTTAATAAGTTATTGTCATTAACCCCTTCACAGTCGAGTGAAAATAAAGTTTTTGTGCCGTAAGTGTTCAAAAAAATTTTTTTTTTTAAAATCATGATATTGTCATATTTTATGTTTTTGAGGTCACTGATTCAAAATCCGTGGTCGAAAAGTCAAAATTCAAAATGGCGGCTTCAAAATATCGAGCAAAAAAATTGAAAAGTTAACGAATTCGTTAATTTCAAAATTTTTTTTTGTCGCCTTTTTAAAGTTGCAATTTTAAATTTTGAATTTTTGACCACGGATTTGAAATCAGTGACCTCGAAAACCCCCGAGTAGGCATTTTAAGGCATTTTAAAAAAAATTCGTAAACTTAAAAATTTTTTTGGGCGCCATTTTGAAGCCGCCATTTTGAATTTTGAATTTTCGACAACGGATTTGGATTCAGCGACCCCGAAAACCCCCGAGTAAGGATTTTTAGCCAGATTTGTTAACATTTAAATGTCTTTTTTTCCGATGGCCCTATAGAGCCCATGGACATACAGGGCACGACATTTTTATGGCTCTATAGAGCCCACTGACAGTGAAGGGGTTAAATACATATACACACATATATATGAATAACAATAATATTTATTTATTATTAATAATTCATATTTTCACATTACATTGAATAAACGTGAGAACCGAGTAAATTTGGGTAAATTATTTAAAATTAAAAAACTGAAATATTGAAATCGAACCTAAAATTTTAAATATTAGCACTGCTCATTAGCCCTGATTAGCACGTCCAGTCTGGACCAACGCGTGGTTCGATCGTCACTGGTCTGATTAGCCCATGGTCAGACAGTCTTTTCAGCGCCCAGTTAGAAAATAGACTGTCTTTCTGGCACCACACTAGAACCCAACAATTTTTCTACACGGGTATATATTTTCTTAATTCAACACAGAAATTATTCTCTCAAAAAAAATAAATTCAATAGCATTGGTGCTATTGCGCCAACAGTTTTTTCTCAGTGTATGAAAAATTCAAATTTTCAAAGATTTTAATTTGAAACTTTTACAAAATTCAATTATTTCTAAAAATTGCAATTATTAATAACTTCTCAAAAATTCAATTATTATCTAAAACTTTAACTGAAATTAATTTTTAAATAAATTTTTATTAGAAAATTCTATGAGAATTCAATTATTTAAATACTAATATGAATAATCCGTGGAATAATTAAATGTTTCTTAAAATTGAATTCTGGTAAAGAATTTCATCAACAAACTTTTAAATAATTGAATTCTTTCGACAAATTTTAATAACATTTTCCGAGGAATTCGATTAAAATTTACACGGAGAGAAGGACGTAGTAGATTCGACTAACATGGCAGTTAAATCTACTAAATAAAATCCTTAGTTTTGGACTGACGGTGCAAATAAATGTTTTTGAAAATACTTAAACTTCTGTAAAGAATTTTAATATTTATTAAGATGGTTGAATTGAAATAAAAATTTTTTAAAAGAATGCTTCATTAAATGATTTATAAGTAATTAATTTATGGTAGTTCTTCAATATACCCGTGTAGAAATGTTGGCCGGGTATAGACCGGGCTTCCCTAAGTCGGGGTGAAACAATAAAACCGGCCGTGGCCATGGCGAAAGCCCGATTTGCCCCCGATTTGCCGAGTTTCCAGACCGGGGCCCGGTCGGGTTCCCTGTTTCATGCGGGGTCAGGGCCCGGGTGGGCAATTTCTGCACGGATAGAATTAAGTTATTTAAAATAAATTGTTAGAAATAGAAGAAGTTGAAGGTTTTTGTTTAGAATTCGTGATAATTTCATAGTTTATGAAGCAAACAAAAAGACACAAAAAATTTAGAATTTTCTTACAAATTCTATAACTTGAAAAAAGAAAAACCTAAAAATATCAAATATTTTAAGAAATATAACAAAAAAATTGTTTTGCAAAAATAAAATGATAATTTTACTGAACAAACTTTTATTTTTTAAAACATAAGTTTAAGTATTTAATTTTTAAAAACGTAACATGTAAATAAATTAAATATTTCTCCACACAACTGGCGTGGTGTTTTAGTTTAATTTTGTATCTAAATATTTTAAATTTAAAGTGAAAAAAAAGTTTGTTATGTGGGGCAAAGGCAATATTGAACATAATTTGGTTAAAAACAATTGAATATTCGAATTTTCTATGTATTAATTCACAATATAAGGTTAAAATCACTAACAGTTTTTATTTTTTATTTAAATAGTTTAATTCTTTCAGTAATATGTTGTTAACCTTATGTTTCGTAAATATTATACTAATAAATATCAATTGTTTTTTTTAAGGCTTATAAATGCTTTCTTTTAGAAATATAAGCGAAAACGTCGCTGCCCCAGCGTGTGGGGCAAAGGCACTTTTTGCATTGTTTTTAAATTTCATTAAATAATGTATTTATAATTATAATATACTAAATAACAACTATTAAAATTTCTTGTTGATTAGTTTAAGAATAATGAAAAACAAAGACCGCATAAATTAATTGCTTAATTTAAAAAATATACATCGATAAATGTAAACCTAGCGCCTTTGCCCCACTCTCCTCCACCTATTATTATTAAACACAATCTCATGCATACATTTTCGAAAATATCTAACGCTCGCGTTAATCGAACCCCTAACCTAACGCACCGAAGACTTATACACTGACCACTATGCTACGCTTACATGGTAATATATGTGACTGTCCACGAGTAAAAACACGGCTTAGGTCCAAAAAATCAATTTGAGTTTTTTATGGTAATCGACAGATTTTATGTTGCTTTTTCAAATGCAAAAGTCAAAAGTTAAAAATATCAATTACTTTCGACAATATATCGTTTTAAAGATGGGTATGTCAAGCGTAGTTAACTTCAATCGTATACGATTGAAGAGAAATTTGAAAATTTGAAGTACTATAGTACTTTAATCGCTCGCCCTGTGAAATTCACGTTTGGGAGCTAAGCCGTGTTTTCTCGTGGACAGTCACATATAACGTTCAATTTATATAAAAGCTGCAATAGTCGGGCTAACCGTGGCCCAGAGTTCGGCCGACCAAGAAAGTTCAAGTCTTTTAAACTGCATTTGACAAAGTTATGCCAACTGTTGGGCCAACCGTGGCCCAGAGTTCGGTCGACCAAAATAATGTAAGTCAATTATACTGCGTTTCATAGAGTTTTGCCAACCGTTGGGCCAACCGAGGCCAAGAGTTTGGCCAACCAAAACTGAAAGTCTTTTAAACTACGTTTCGATGAGTTGTGCCAACCTTTGTCGCCAAAGTTGGCTCGACGGTTGATTAAACTCTGCATGTAATGTTTGGCTTGCAAAGTCGGGCCAACTGTGGGCAGTAGTCTTGCCAAAATTTGGCAAACTCAGTCAACCAAAACTTTGCTTGCCTAAGTTAGGCCCACCTTCAAACTCTGGCGGCCAACCCAAATTCGCACCTGGGGGATTGAACACTTACCTGACCATACATCTAAATATACGCATAATTGTAAATCGCACGCTTTCACATTAAGCCTCTCGGCTACGCAATCGATGGGGGAGATTTCTTATTTAAGTAACATCCCTTTCCAATGAAATAAATTAGATCATGCGTGTATTTTACTATGTAATTAATGTAAGTATGGATGTCAACAATATTCATAATATTGAATAAATATATTGTCAACTAGTTTAAATTTTATACGGTTATTGGAATTTAATCCTTTCTTAAAAAAGACAGTTCGAGAAACACTCGAAATATTCAAATCGAATCGAATAACTCGAAGGATGGAATCACATGGACATACACACACGCATATACACCAGTATATCGCCTGTACATAACTCAATGTTAAACTCACGACGAAACATACACTTTTTAAATAATATAATTATTATATAACATAATAAAGGAATAATAAATGAGAAATAAACAATTGTAAGATTTGTTAATAAGATAATATACTAGTTTTTAAAGTTGTGTTTATATATATATATATATATACACAGGGAACATTTTATCTGTAGCCATTACAGAACTGTCACGGTACTGCTCGGACGAAATGCCACGAACAATAATGGTTAAATAAAATTGCCTATTAATAAAGACGGAATAAAATTGGAAAAAATTATGATCGTACCCTTATTCACTACAGATCTGTTTTGTAAAATAAGAAACCGGTGACACCTGCGCAGCAAAGGCGCAGGCGTGCCTCGTTCACAAACAGTTCTGTAATCATAACGGATCACAACTGTAATTCTGATTTCATAAAGTAAAAAATAAAAATTATTTTCTTCACATTCACTCACACATTTGTACCATTTTCTCATACAACCACGTTCAAATTTTGTTCACATTCTCACTAAGACTATTTAAACCGTTTTGTTTAAGCTGATGAATAGAATAACTTATGTTGAGTCCCAAAGTGTTCGGCTATGAAACTTCTAATACTATAGTGTGAACTTGTCACATATTATTCTATAAAGGAGTACTTCACTGATTGCATAAATCATTTTCCCTTTTTTCTCCGTGTAGAATTAACAGTAGTCATACTTATTTAAATAAAAGATGTTAGGTATTGTTTTGTTGAAATGATTTTTCAATATGAAAACATATTTCTACTATTTAATAGCATTTGCATTTCATATAAAAATATCATGTCTTAAACTTAAAAAAAATAATTTATTTACCAATGATACAAATAAAGATTAAGAGGTAAGGCCACTGTAGAATTTTCAACACATAAATTTTTTTTTATTAGCTAAAAAAATTCTTTGAACCTTGTAGAATATAGAGCAAAAGGTTTTATACGTGTCTGAAATCGATTTAATTGGAATTTCGAGCCCTTTTACCGAGCGCGCCGGGCCGTTCCCCAACCACTACCTGCGCCTGATGGCTACCTGTTGGGCAGAAACTGCTCAGATAATGATGATACAAATACAAAAGGATGTCTATATGATGTTTTAATTACAAATTAATGCTAAAAAATTTTTAAAAGTAAAATTTTTCATTTTTTCGTATAGGTATGTTGTATATGTCTCAAAACTTTAAACGCGTATTTCTCAAAACACGTTTTTTGAAATCAGCACGCAGCATAACTCAAACAATTTCCAATATTTTTAATCGGATTTTTTCTTACATCTTTATAATAACATTTCAAAGAGAATGACGTACGGGATTTTCAATAACTTAATTTCATTCTAATTAAAAGAAGTATTAGGTATGTTCAAAATTGTACTAAATGAATATTATTTAATACAAATATTCTTAAAAACAAAAATTATACTTATGGCAAGTTAACAATTTCAAATATTTTACTAGTTTAAAATATTATTAAATCAAAATTTTTGACATTGGTTAGTATATTAAACAGAATTTTTGAAAATTTTTTAAACGGATAACTGATTTTCGGACAAGTGGTAATTTGGATAACTGGTAATTATAAGATTTTACGGCACCTCAGAAATTCGTATAAATAACTGTAATAGAACATTTTTTCGAGTATCTATTAATTATTAAAATTAATCAGAATATTCTTTACAGGGTCAGGGAAAAAGTCAAAATTTTGTCTGGAAATCAGGGAAAAACAAAATTAAATTTTCGTGGCAACCCTGAATATTGACTACGTTTCATGTGAATATTTCGTTTTTTTCTCGTTTTCGAGGTAAAAAAAATAAATAATGGGAGTAGACGTTTTTTTAAATGAAAAAATGAAATGTAATTAAGTTATATATACTTAGAAATGATGGAACATTGCCGAAAGAATTTTATTTCATTTCAAGTCTTTTTGATCCCTTTTTTCCACCCACCTAAGTGGTAATTTCAGCATCTTCATTTAAGAGAGACTTAAAGCTCTGAGTTTCCATTCTGAACGTTCGCGATCAGTTAAATTTGAAGTTAAGCTTCCACTTTAATTTTAAGTGAAGTATTTTCAACTGGTTCTTATATATATAGAGAGAGAGAAAAAGAGAGAGAGAGAGAGAGAAGGGAGAAGAGTAAATATAAAAGAAATATGCCCTTTCGTATTATAATAAGAAACGAAGGGTTCGAAATAAAAATTATTACATTTTTATTTTCATTTTCTGTTCTTTTTTTATCTACATCTCGTTTTTGGAAGTAAATTCAAAAGTCATATTATATGTATTATATATATATATATATATATATTTATGTACATAGTGTATAACATCAGCACTTGAATCGTTGACAGTTTTTTCCTTTTCACTGGACGATAAAAAGTTCTTCGCTTCTTGTCGATTGAAACTTCCACTTTGAATTTACTTTTTCCAATTCATAAAAGTTTTATCTTGTACTGTTAAAAAAAGGAGGTGAAAATCTACGTAAATAATTTTTGTTGACTGAAATGTTTCTTCTTCAAATACTGTGTAAGTATTAAATAGGAATATGAAAAATTCAGTTACTTGAAGTGAAGTAAAGATTTTAATGCTTTGCGCTTTTTTAACTTCTTCGCAGTCACTAGTGAAGCAACTCGTTTTCGGGGTAAATATAGTCCTGAAATTCTTGTTAAAAAAATTAATTTTTTTGAAAATTTCCTACGTAAATCTTTTTAATAAAGCTTGAAATTAATAATTTTGTTGGTATTTGAGCTTACATTGTTTTTAATCTTACATAAAAAATTTCATAGTTCTGAATTTAGAGGTTAACCCCTTAACTGCCGGCTAAAAAACACTAAATGTGCCTAGAATGCCAAAAATAAAAAATCGTCCAATTTGTTTAAAACTTGTTACTCAGGGGTTTTCGGGGTCGCTGATTACGAATCTGATGTCGGTATTTGAAAATTCAAAATGGCGGATCCAATATGGCGGACGGCTTTTTAAAAATTAATCCAAATTACCTGAAATTTGTTACTCGGGGGTTTTTGGGGTCGCTGATTACGAATCTGATGTCGGTTTTTCAAATTTCAAAATGGCGGATCCAATATGGCGGACATCATTTTTAAAAACTGATTCAATTTGCCTGAAAATTGTTACTCTGGGGTTTTTGAGGTTGCTGATTACGAATTTGATGCCAGATTTTAAATATTCAAAATGGCGGATCCAATATGGCGGACATTTTTTTTAATTTTGTATTCGCTTGAAAATTATCATTAGGAGGTTTTCGAGGTCGCTGATGATGAATCCGATGTCAGTTTTTAAAAATTAAAAATTGCGGATCCAATATGGTATACGTTTTTTTTTAATTATGGATTCGCTTAAAACTTGTCACTCGCAGATTTTTGGGGTCGCTGATGACTATTTCTATGTCAGTTTTTCAAAATTCAAAATGGAGGATCCATTATATCGGATATTTTTTTTTAAATTTTGTATTTTCTTGAAAATTATCACTCGGGGGTTTTCGGGGTCGCTGATGACGAATCGGATGTCTGTTTTTAAAAATTCAAAATGTCGAATCCAATATGGCAGACATTTTTTTAAAAAAATTTTGTTTTTATCATAAAAGCAGAACAAATTTAACAAATGCCGGTTTCATAGAACAGCTATAAAGAAAGTGCAAAAATTGAAATTCCATTGAAATGTCCTAACGCATTTCACCTTTCCAATAAGTTCATGGGTGAAATGGATCTCCACGGTATGCCATATTGGATCCGCAATTTTGAATTTTGAAAAACTGACATCGGATTCGCCATCAGCGACCCCGAAAACCCCCGAATGATAATTTTCAAGCGAATCCAAAATTTAAAAAAAAAATGTCTGCTATATTGGATCCGCCATTTTGGATTTTGAAAAATCATCATCATATTCGTAATCAGCGACACCGACAACCCCCGAGTAACAAATTTCAGGTAAATTGGATCAATTTTTAAAAAAGCGATCAGCCATATTGGAGCCGCCATTTTGAATTTTGAAAAACCGACATCATATTCGTAATCAGCGACCTCGAAAACCCGTGAGTAACAAATTTCAGGTAATTTGGATCAATTTTTTAAAAAGTCGTCCGCCATATTGGATCCGCCATTTTAAATTTTGAAAAACTGACATCAGATTCGTAATCAGCGACCCCGAAAACCTCCGAGTAATAGATTTCAGGCGATTTTAGACATTTTTAAAATAAAAATGCATTGTCCCAAGTACGAAATTAAAAACGGCCCAAAACTGACCCAGTGACGGCATTGTCAGTGCCTACTCGTGGCAGACAATAGTGGCCCGACTGTCGGGAGGTTAACCGCGGTAGGCCGTCGGCAGCCAATCATCGGCCGATTCTCGGTAAACATTAATGGCCCATTATTGGTTGCCATTACTCCCCAGTGTTGAAAAAATAAAAAAAAAATATTTTTTATATAATTAACTAATTAATTCATAATATTTATACAGTTTATTTCCCTAAATTAATCGCAAACTTACAAATATTTGAAAAATTCTTACGGCTCGCGGGGATCGATACCTGAACCTGACGCACCACAGCCTAACACTCTGACCACTCTGCTACTCTGACTTGAAGTCGAGGAAGCATAAGGGTTCTTATAAGGTACACTACACTGGCCGATACTGTGCCATTATTGGGCCGAGCTACGTCCCAATATTGGCAATTATAATTTGCCATCATAGATAAAAACGATAGACATTAATGTGCCATTCCTGAGCCAAGCTACGTCCCAATTCTTGCAATTATAATTTGCCATCAAGAAAACAAAATGGGCCGATCTTCGTCACATCATTGGCAATTGTCTTTTTCCATTAAATATTGAGCAACTTTGCCGTGAATGTGCCATTATTGAGCCAAGCTACGCCCTAATACTGGCAATTATAATTTGTCATCAAAGATACAAAATGTTTGCCATTAAAGTGCCACTAATGTGCCATTAATGGGCCGATCTTCGTCACATCACTGGCAATTGTCTTTTGTCATTAAAGATTGATTAACTTTGCCAATAATGTGCCCTTATTGGGCCAAGCTACGCCCCAATTCTGGCAATTATAATTTGCCATTAAAGACACAAAATTTTTGCCATTAAAGTGCCACTAATGTGCCATTAATGGGCCGATCGTCGTCATATCACTGGCAATTGAATTTTGCCATTAAAGATTGATCAACTTTGCCGTGAATGTGCCATTATTGGGCCAAGAGCTGGCCCAGTCCTAAAAAATTTGAAAATCTGACCATCGGCGTTATCATTGGCCCATCAATGGGACGTTTTTAACACCAGTAATGGCCAAGTAACTACTGCCAATTCTCGGCAGACATTACTAGACCAATGATGGGCCGTTTTTGCAGTCTTGGCATTTCGCACTTCGGGTATTGTCCATGGCAAAGATTTTGAAAAATTTGCTAAAAGTGTTGTTTTAAAAAATTTATAACATTTTTATAATTCATTGAATTTAAAAACAGAAACGTGCGTCGCATTTTGCATAGCGTTGACTTTTTAGAAATCATTCTATTTTTAATTTTCAGCCATTTTTGACTTTTTTACATCAATTTTTATCATGGCAAAGATTGTCAGTTTTCCGGCAGTCAGAGCAAAGACCGAAATGGCAAAGATCGTTGGGGGCCATCCATAAACCACGTAGCCTCTTGAGGGGGAGGGGGGGGGGTCAAGCAATTGACTACGACAAGAGGAAAAAATGGCGCTAATACATGTAATAGCGTACTACATGGGGGAGGGGGGGGTCAAAATTGTCAAAAAATGGGGCTACGTGGTTTATGGACGGCCCCTTGCCATCGGCAGTCAAGGGGTTAAATAATAAGTTTAATTCTAAATTTTTTTTAAATTCAATTTTACTTTCCAAATTTTTACTTATTTTTTACTTACTTTACAAATTTTCAATTGTTTTAATTTTTTAAAATTATTTTCGGAAATACAATTATTTAAAAAAAATTTTAATTAACATTTTTTCAAAAAAAAACAACTTTTTTCGGAATTTCTAAATTAAATTATTCAAAAGTTCAATACTTTTTGTTAAAGAAAAATGTAGAAACTTATTCTTATTTACTTTTCCAAACAGGAATTAAAGTTTCAAATAATTTCAATGAAAAACTTTTTACAATTTAATTATTTCTTATTTATTTAAAACTTTAAGAGTTTTTAAAGAAAACTAATGTAATTAATAATTTTTTTAAATAAAACCCGTGCAGAAAAATGGTGAGGGCCCCCGGCGGGGCCCTCGTGGATTGCCCTCTTGCCATGTGGAACCCGCAGGGGCAATCCACGCGGAGCCCTCGAAGGCGTGACATGCTTTCCCTCATGGGTGCCCTCGAGGAAAATCCTCATGGATTCCATATGGATTTTCCACGCGGTGCCCTCGTGGATTTCATAAAATGCCCTCAACTTTATTTTCAATTAAATTAATAAATTAATTATTTATTAATAACAAATTAGTCCAATTATTGACAAATAACATTCTTATTTAACAATTTTTACTTTTTTAATTAAATCGTGACCAAAAAAAAAAAAAAAAATCTGACGCACGCGAGAATTGAGCCTACGACCTACTGACTACCAGACAACACTCTTACCACTATGCTACGGGACCTACTTGAAATTTATTGCTTTAATGTAGGTGAATTGCTGACTTGCTTTTGATGATTTAATAAATTATTTATTAACACTAATACACCATGGCAAATAATTAAATAGTTTAATAATAATAATAACAATATCAATAATATAATAATAGACCATAAATATTCATAAATTAATATTTTTATAATTTCAAAAAAAAAAAAATGTCAAAACATTTGTGTTAAAAACGCGTTTTTTATAGTTTAAAATCATTATAAACATTAATTTTTTTATGTAAAAAAATTTTTTTTTTTGGACTTAGAAATTTTTTCTAGTTAATGATGTGGGCAAACCATGAGGACCCTCGCGTGGGCCCTCATGGATTTGCCCTTAGGTAAGTTCAATATTTTCAAAAAAAGTAACATTAAATATTTGTTAAAAACGTGTTTTTCATTGTTTAAAATCATTATAAACATTAATTTGTTGATGAAAAAAAATTTTTTTTTTGGACTTAGAAATTTTTTCTAGTTAATGATGTGGGCAATCCATTAGGCCCTCGCGTGGGCCCTCATGGATTTGCCCTTAGGTAAGTTCAATATTTTCAAAAAAGTAACATTAAATATTTGTTAAAAACGTGTTTTTCATCGTTTAAAATGATAGTAAACAATAATTTTTTGTTGTAAAAAAAATTTTTCGTTTGGACTTAGAAAAATTGTTGAGCAGGGCATTCATAATGGCTAAGAGCAGGGGCCCTGCTGGTGCCCTCGTAAATTTCCATAACTTTGTGATAGAATTTCTGGAAAAATGTCACTTAATGTTTATTTCAGGTGCTTTGAAACGTAATTTAATGCATTCTGAACTAAAGTTTTTCAACAAAAAAATTTTTTTTTTAAAACTTAGATAAATTTTTGAGCAGGGCAACCGTAAGGGCAAAGAACGGGGCCCCTGCTGGTGCCCTCGTGGATTTCTCCTCATGGATCTTCCACGAGGGCCCCCGACGGGGGCCCCGGAGCTGTGGGGCTCGAACGTGGCTTTTTCCACACGGGAAATTTTAATATTTTTATACTTTTCGAACATTTTTAGCTATTTTTAAAAAATAGTATATTATGCATCTAGGGTAAAATTGCGTATTTATAGTAGGGACGTTTCACGTTAAGCGGGCCACCCCGATGGTCAAAATTGAGAGCTTTATAAAAATTAATTGCTTATACCCAAAAATTATTGGTATATATAAGTACTTTTGAAAAATACATGGCCTTTTATAAAATCCAAAATGGCGGCTCCAATATAACCTATAAATGTGGGTAAATTAAAAAAAAGAGTCCTAAAATTGTTAATAAAAAGGGATTAAATGAGGAAATCAGCTATGTATTGACGGTAAAATTAGCACTGGGATACATACTTTGTAATCCATCAGCAATAACGGTAATTTGATGTCGATGTTCAGAAATTAAATATGACAAAAATTTTTAAAATGCGTGGGATTTGGTTGAAAGTTGTTACACGGGGGTTTTTCGGGTCGCTGATACCGAATCTGATGTTTTAGTTTCCAAAAATTTAAAATGGCGGACAAAAAAATTTTATATTCATCGGATTTGGTTAAAAGTTGCTACTCGGGGGTTTTTGGGACGCTGATACCGAATCTGATATTATTTTTCAGAAATTCGAAATGGCGGATCCAATATGGCGGACAACAAATTTTATATTTTATCGGTTTTTTTTAAAGTTGCTACTCGGGGGTTTTTGGAGTCGCTGATAACGAATCCGATGTCGATTATTAGAAATTAAAAACAGTGCATCCAATATGATGTCGGTTTTCAGAAATTTTTATACGGTGCGTTAAAAATAAAGTTTTTTCCTAAGTTTGCAATGTATTAAGCTTTACATATAATTAAAATGTAAAGAAAATTTACAATCATTAATTACTTCATCCTTAATTGTTTTAACAATTATCTAATAAAGTTATTATTGATATTTATTGATTTTCTTACGGTGCCTCTCGAAAAATGCACTTACTTAAAAAATAAAGAATTTTTACAAAATATTTACACGGAGAGAAATCTGCTGCTAATATTACTCGAAAGAGCACATTACTTAAATTGCTTAACGTTTCTCTTATATTTTTAGCATGGATTCATATACTTATTGTAAAAATACTTTCAATGCAATAAGCATAAAAGACAGTAGCTAATTTTGCACGAAATCTTTATTATAAATACAAAGATAACGTGCTATAAAAGTATTAGATTCTTCTTATAAGAATCGCTCGAACTCCGACTGATTTTCAGGCGGACTTTATACAACACAATCTTACCTGTGTATACGCACATATAACTCACACACACACACATATATTTCTCTCTCTCTATATTTGATATTTCTCTGTCCTGTAAAACATTATATATTATATGTAGTATTTAATACTTGTTGCTGTTATAAAAAGATAATATTTATTTAATAGTAAGTATATTAGTTAAAAATTATTGCTTTTTTATTCGTGTTTGAATGTATAAGCAACATGTGAAAATTGTTAGGTTATGTTATTGCAAACGTCACCGAGTTGTACGCGTTCCGTTCCTTGAAACCATCCAGAGAAATATATGTGTGTGTGTGAGTTATATGTGCGTACACGCAAGTAAGATTGTGTTGTATAAAGTCCGCCTGAAAATCAGTCGGAGTTCGAGCGATTCTTATAAGAAGAATCTAATACTTTTATAGCACGTTCTCTTTATATTTATAATAAAGATTTCGTGCAAAATTAGCAGCTGCTTTTTGTTTTTATTGCATCGAACTCTCCGTTACATTAAATAGATGATTTCGTATATAAACTATTATAACCTCAAGCTAAAATTCTATTCAGCACCCTGGTTAAAAAACCGGACAGATTTCGGACTAATCCGAAATTTGTCCGAAACAGTGCGGTTTATGGTCAGGTTTTTGTCACCCGAAATTAATCCGAATAAATCCGAACTCTATACGGTTTGTGAACGACTAGTAAATCCGGAGTTGGTCCGATGAAGTCCGACATTAATTAGTTAATTTTAACTAGTGAATCTGGAATTAGTCCGAAACAGTCAAAATTTAGTCCGGACAATTTAGTGAATGTTAATAAAAAAATAATTATACAAGTTACACAAATTAATTATTATTACTTTATGGTACATTCAACATATTTTTCGATTTACCTATCGCAATTTTATTTACATTAACTTAAAATTTCTAACGCTTGATAATATTTTATTTACTATAAGTAAATACCCTGAATAAAAAGTCGGACCGATTTCGGACTAATCCGGAATTTGTCCGCAACAGTATGATTTATTGTGGAGTTTTTCACCCTGAATTAAGTTTAAAATCAATACCGTTTTTTATAACTATTGAATCCGTAATTAGTCCTATTTAGTCCGAAGTTAGTCAGATTATTTGCAACTAGTAAATGCAGAAGTAATCTGATTGGTTTAACCAGTAAATCCGCAGCTAATCCGAAACAGTCTGCTTATGGATAGGTTTTTGTCGCTCGGAATTTGTCCGGATAGATTCAAACCAAATGCGGTTTGTGTATAACCAGTGAATCCGGAATTATTCGGATCTAATCCGAAGTTAGTCTGATAATATGCAACTTGCAAATAGTCCGATTAAGTCCGGAATTAATCTGATTATGGTCAGGTATTTGTCATACGAAATTATAATTATAGTTTGAATTTATCTGACCAAAATCATTCCGGATAAAGTCTTTGAATTGTATTAAATATGTATTATATATATATATATATATATATATATATATATATATATATATATATATATATATATATATATATATATATATATTTACAAATTCCATATTATTATAAGACTTCTTTTCGGACTGGGGTGTTTTGATCGGATATTATTCGGATTGCCGCTGACTATTACCGGATTCTTTGCATACATATTTCGGATTGTTTAGTGTTTGTTTCGGATTATGCCTTTTAATTGAATTAAGTTCGGATTATTTCAGACAATTTTCGGATACTTAGTATATAGATTTCGGATTGTTTCGGATTATGTCTTTTAATTGGATTAAATCTCAATCGTTGCAGACAATTTCCGAATTCGTTGCATACAGTTTTCGTACTTGTTTCGGCACAGGATTTTGCAACACTTAATTTCAAATTGTTGCGGACTAATATCGGATTTCTTGCTTACAGAGTTCGGATTGCTTCGGACATTTTACGGATTAAGTTTTTTTAACTATATTAAATTCGGATTATTGCGGACTGATTCCGTATTCTTTACATATTGATATCTGATAATTCCGTACATATTTCAGAAGAATTCTTCACCGGTCATAAATTCGGATTGTTGCGGACTAATTACGGACTGAATTCGTAGACATTCAGGATTACATCGGAGTGTTTTCGGATTCAGGTTTTCGTTCCGATTAATATCACACTAACGCGGATCATTTTTGGACCTTTTTCGTACAATTTGCGGACTAATCCGTAATATTCTGTCCATATTTTTTTTTTTTTTTTTTTTGCTTAGGGACTTTTGGGAAATCTGCCTACAGATACCTTGGATTCCGCACTCCAAGGCTATGTGGGGTTGGTGTGATAAAACAAAATGAAGATAAAAAAAGAAAAATAAATATATAAAATAGTAAATTTAATAAACTGGCGACCTACTGCCAGCCCGACCCACTAAAACCCGTAACCCTTCTTCTGGAGCCCTTTACCCTCCCTCGGAACTGTCGTAAGACTTTAGCCTTCGAAGGTGGCGCTCCAACTCTGTCGCTACTGCGACTTTCTGCTTTTATCTGCGGTCATCCTGCGTTAATAGTTAAAAATTTAAAACTATTTCAATATAAAGCGGAATTAACAGCACAACAATAATTAAAAATAACAAATGTGTAATTAAGTGTAAAAAGTCAGAAGATAAAATTATAAACGGATATATAAAAAAAAAGAAAAAATAAACGCGTATAAAAAATTGAAAACATAAAACTGTACAAAGATGAATAAAAAAACACAAACAATTAAAAAATGTATAAGGACAAATAAATCACAAAATAAATTAATAAAAAACAAACGAACAAAATTAAAAGCTGTTTAAATTAGGCTTTCTGGCGGCCGTCGAGATCCTTCCTCGACATAACCGAGATTATGAAGTTCTCGACTTGCCGCCAATTCTCCTCTGACTGGGTCATCAGCGATACCATGTTCTCCGGTGTAACTTGACTGTTTACACCTTCGAACATGGCCTGCCTCTCCAAGTCCCATTTCTTGCATGAGAAGAGGGTGTGCTCCGCGTTGTCCTCAGGGAACTGGCAATATGCACACACCTCGTTCCCGCGTAATTTAAAGCGACACAGGTACGAGTTAAAACACCCGTGACCTGTGAACGCCTGAGTCAAGTAATAGGAAACCTGACCGTGTTTCCTATTTATCCAGGTGGCGAGTGCCGGGATAAGGCGATAAGTCCATCGACCTTTCTCCTCACCATCCCATCTTTCTTGCCATCTTTCTATGAGCCTGTGCCTTGCTTCTTTGCGGATCAGGCCCCTGCTTGGTCTTAATTCCTTATCCAAGGAACTTCTTTCTTTAGAAAAGAGAAACATTTCTTCCCTTTCCCTCGCCAAAAGATCTGCTGGCGGGACACTTGCAAGGACCTGCACAGCACTCGTAGATACCGTCTTATATGCAGAGATGATACGCGTTGTTATCGATCTCTGCGCCGACAGTATCTTTTCACAGATGGTAACACATCTTTTGCTACTCAGGGATAGGGCCCATGCTGGTGCTGCGTAGAGCATTTTAGCATGGGCGACACTCGCCACCAGTCTTCTTTTTTGTTCACGGGGTCCGCTAACATTTGGCATTAACCGTGAAAGATTAGCCGCACACGCGATCGCCTTATTTGACGCCGTAGCCATGTGGTGGTGGAAGTTTAACCTTCCATCCAACTCCACACCAAGGTATTTAATTTGTTTACTCCACTTGACCCCGAACCCGTCTATCAGGATTCGTGGGAGCTCATAACCACGTCTGTCTGTGACCAGCAGTGCCTCGGTCTTTTCCAGGGCCATTTCAAGACCTCTGGTATCCAGCCAGCTTTTTGCTAGTCGCAGACATTCGTTCACCAATGTCCCAAGAGCCTCCTCACTTTCGGCAGTGCACACGAACAACGCGTCGTCCGCAAAGCCGATGATCACCGCACCTTCGGGTAGATCCATTCGCAGAAAATCATCGTAAGATACATTCCATACAAATGGACCCACCCTCGAGCCTTGAGGAGCCCCACGCTGCATCTCTTCCCTGAGAGTGGCGAAGAGAGCCGCCATAAAGCTGTGCAACCCAGAATTGCGGGTTGACAAGTTTCTGGAGACGAGCAGTGGGTTCGTGTGGATAGAGGTAGGTAATATACGTATGTATAGCTGCTACTTCTCACCCAACGACCCACTGACAAACTTCGAAGCCAATATCGAAGACCTAGAAGCGAGCCTCACAGAATCCAGGCTGGATGTCATCATCACTGGCGATTTTAACGCAAAGTCGCCAAAGTGGGGTGAGACGAGACTCGACAAGAGAGGAATTCGTATTGAAGAAATGATCTCCAGAAACGACTTATTAGCTGTGAACCGAGGCAATACATGGACTTTTAGACGAGGTGCGATCGGATCAATTATAGATCTAACGATCGCATCGTCTAATATATTTAGCCGCATAAGCGACTGGCGGGTCTCTGAGGAATATACCGCAAGTGACCACCAGTATATTGAGTTCTCAGTCTCAATGGGAGACACACGAGGAGGAAAAAGACAGGAAGCTCCTAGTCGCAAAACCTCCTCGTGGAACATTAAGAAACTCGACAAGGAGAAGTTCAGCCGGTCCCTAGAAGAATCTATCTTAATTGAGGATTCTGGTTGGGTGAGGAGGCCGAAAAGTCTAAATGGAGAGGTGCGAGCGGTGCGAGATATAATTGTCACCGCTTGCAATGCGTCGATGCCACGTCGCAAAGGCGCCTTTCCAAGGAAAAATTCCTTGCACTGGTGGTCAGAAAAGCTGGCCTCCTTGAGAAAGGAATGCCTCAAAGCAAGAAGGACATATACCCGATCTAAGGGAGATCCCTTGCTGAAAGAGGCTTTCAAGGAGGCGAAAAAGAACCTCAAGAAAGAGATCCGTAAGTCGCGACGCCGTAGCTGGAAGGACCTAATCGAGGAAGTCGATAAGGACCCATGGGGTCTGGCTTTTAAAATCGTGACTAAGAAATTAGTGACGAGGCAAAAGACCCCCGGCCTGGACAATCCCGATTGGGTCAGAAAGATAATAAGTTCTTTGTTTCCTCCTGCGGAGCCATACCTTAGAAGGGACTGGAGTTTTTGCAAAGTCGAAGAGGAAGAACTCTTCACACTTAGTGAACTGCAAAAAGCAGGCAAAAGATTGAAAACAGGCAAGGCGCCTGGAATCGATGGGATAAGTAACGAGATCCTAAAGTTGGTAATCGACACTTCACCCCAGATTCTGCTTCGATGCTTCAATCTTTGCCTTGAGAGAGGAGAGTTCTTCCGCAACTGGAAGCGACAAAAGTTAGTCCTCCTAAGGAAAGGTGAAAAACCTCTAGATAAAGTCTCATCATACAGGCCTATATGCCTGCTAGATACGATGGGTAAACTTCTAGAGGATATGGTTCTGCAGAGAATGCAAAGCCACTTGACCGAAGAGAATCGTCTATCCGATCACCAATTTGGTTTCCGTAAAGGCAAGTCCACAGTTGATGCCATTCAGGCAGTTGTGGACATAGCCAAAGCAGGAAAAAACAAATTGGGACCTGGGAAAAAGAAGAGCTTCTGCGCGTTGGTAGCAATTGACATACGCAACGCGTTTAATTCCGCAAGATGGAAAGATCTCATCGAGTCGATGGAAAAGAGAAACATGCCGCCCTACTTGTTGCGGATAATGGATAATTATCTTAGCGACAGGTGGGTTATATATGAGGGAGACACCTGCACTCTGAGGGAAGAGATGCAGCGAGAGGCTCCTCAAGGCTCGAGGGTGGGTCCATTTGTATGGAATGTATCTTACGATGATTTTCTGCGAATGGATCTGCCCGAAGGTGCGGTGATCATCGGCTTTGCGGACGACGCGTTATTCGTGTGCACTGCCGAAAGTGAGGAGGCTCTTGGGACATTGGTGGACGAATGTCTGCGACTAGCAAAAAGCTGGCTGGATACCAGAGGTCTTGAAATGGCCCTGGAAAAGACCGAGGCACTGCTGGTCACAGACAGACGTGGTTATGAGCTCCCACGAATCGTGATAGACGGATTCGAGGTCAAGTGGAGTAAGCAAATTAAATATCTTGGTGTGGAGTTAGATGGAAAATTAAACTTCCACCACCACATGGCTACGGCGTCAAATAAGGCGATCGAGTGTGCGGCTAATCTTTCACGGCTAATGCCAAATGTTGGCGGACCCCGTGAACAAAAAAGAAGACTGGTGGCGAGTGTCGCCCACGCTAAAATGCTCTATGCAGCACCAGCGTGGGCCCCATACCTGAGGAGTAAAAGATGTGTGACCATCTGTGAAAAGATGCTGTCTGCGCAGAGATCGATAACAACGCGTATCATCTCTGCATATAAGACGGTATCTACGAGTGCTGTGCAGGTCCTTGCAAGTGTCCCGCCAGCAGATCTTTTGGCGAGGGAAACGGAAGAAATGTTTCTCTTTTCTAAAAAAGCAGTTCCTTGAATGAGGAATTAAGACCAAGCAAGGGCCTGATCCGCAAAGAAGCGAGGCACAGGCTCATAGAAAGATGGCAAGAAAGATGGGATGGTGAGGAAAAAGGTCGATGGACTTATCGCCTTATCCCGGCACTCGCCACCTGGATAAATAGGAAACACGGTCAGGTTTCCTATTACTTGACTCAGGCGTTCACAGGTCACGGGTGTTTTAACTCGTACCTTTGTCGCTTTAAATTACGCGAGAACGAGGTGTGTGCATATTGCCAGTTCCCTGAGGACAACGCGGAGCACACCCTCTTCTCATGCAAGAAATGGGACTTGGAGAGGCGGGCCATGTTCGAAGGTGTAAACAGTCAAGTTACACCGGAGAACATGGTATCGCTGATAACCCAGTCAGAGGAGAATTGGCGGCAAGTCGAGAACTTCATAATCTCGGTTATGTCGAGGAAGGATCTCGACGGCCGCCAAAAAGCGTAATTTAAACAGCTTTTAATTTATTCGTTTGTTTTTTATTAATTTATTTTGTGATTTATTTGTCCTTATACAATTTTAATTTATTCCGTTTTATGTTTTTAATATTATATACGCGTTTATTATTTTTTTTCTTTTTTTTTTATATATCCGTTTGCAATTTTATCTTTTGACTGTTTACACTTGATTAAACATTTTTTTTTATTATTGTTGTGCTGTTAATTCCGCTTTTATATTGAAATAGTTTTAAATTTTTAACTATTAACGCAGGACAACCGCAGAGAAAAGCAGAAGGTCGCATTAGCGACAGAGTCGGAGCGCCACCCTCGAAGGCTAAAGTCTTACGACAGTTCCGAGGGAGGGTAAAGGGCTCCAAAAGAAGGGTTACGGGTTTTAGTGGGTCGGGCTGGTAGTAGGTCGCCAGTTTGTTAAATTTACTATTTTATATATTTATTTTTCTTTTTTTATCTCCTTTTGTTTTATCACACAAACCCCACATAACCTTGGAGTGCGGAATCCAAGGTATCTGTAGGCAGATTTCCTAAAAGTCCCTAAGCAAAAAAAAAAAAAAATAATAATAATAATAATAATAATAATAATAATCCCCGCCGATGGTTGTCTACTACCGAACATCAACGATGTCTTCGACGTGCTGGGAGAAGCGGATCCACTGCCAAATGTCATTGATTTCTTTGATGTGCTGGGAGAAGTGGATCCACTGCCCAACATCATTGATTTCTTTGATGGGCTGGGAGAGGTGGGTCCACTGCCAGACATGATTGATTTCTTTGATGAGTTGGGAGAGGTGGGTCCGCTGCCAGACACAACTGGCATCTTGGATATGTTCGGTAGACCTTGCCGTGGTGGCGGGGCTTTTCACTAAAGGACAACCAACAGGGTGGTTCCCTGATATAAAAAAACCAAAAATTAATGAATGTGAGTCAAGGTGTTAATGAATTACCCCAAGGAGGAACCCCGCAAGGGGACAATACTCCCGTCGGTCTTTCTAAGACCGTCGCAGGCCCCACGGATTTTGGGGGGGCCAAAACCTAAATTGCTTGGATAGGGAGCTCAGCAGCTTCGAAAGAAATGTTGTTGAGCAAGTCGACATGATTCCAAAATACTAGAAAGCATGTGGCGTGCCTGCAAGAAGCAAAAAAACATAAGTAAAGATGTTCAGGATGGTATGGTGGCTATAGGGAGGGCGCACGAGGTGATGCGCAGCAACTTGCGTTTTATTCCTGAGCCGCTTAAAAATCCTGAGCCTCATACTCTAAGTATGGATACGTCAAACTCGAATCCTGGTACGCCAAAGAAAGGAACTCAAGAGTTTGTTAAGGGAAGCGATATAACTGATAGAAAACGCCCCAGAGAGAACGAAAGTCCGGAGGCAAGTCTTCAGAAGGAAACTCCAGTGGAAAAGAGGGTTAAGTGCAAGGAAGCTCCAGCGCAAAACCCTATACGTCCAAAGGGAAGTGAAAAGATGGCCTCAGGGGAGACTTATAGTTCAGTCACCTCAAGGAATGCATCGGCAGAATCTGACGAATTTAAAGTAGTCAGCAGAGGAAACAAAGGACCTCAAAAGAAGAAGCTTGCAGGAAAGAAAAATGAGCTCCCCAAACATCATTTGAAGCTTAGGACAACGGAAGCAATTAAGATTTCAGCGAAAGACCCAAAGGCTTACAACGAAATCCTAAAAAAGGCGTTTGCAGCCGTAAAACCAGAAGAATCTGGAAATGAGGTCCTTCAGATCAGGAGAACTTTTAATCAGGAGGCCCTGATCGTGGTAAAAAAAGGAGGAGAGATCTTGAAATTTGCAGGAGCTCTTGCTTCAGTTTTAAAAACTGAAGCCGAGGTTATGCCTCTTGTGAATAAAAGAACTCTCGAGATAAAAGGACTTGACGAAACAGCGACAAGTGAAGACGTTGTTTCTGCCGTGAGGACAAAGCTGGAAAAGCCTGACCTGGACATAGAGTGCAGACTTTTGCCACGTTTTAGTGGCACAAAAGTGGCGTTGGTCCGCCTGTCTGAAGCAGAGAGCGATTCTCTGCTAAAAGTGGGCAAAATAAAAGTAGGATGGATAAATGCTGCAGTCAGAAAGCATTTAGAGGTAACAAGATGCCAAAAGTGTCTTGTTTACGGACACGTGACTCGAAATTGCAAGGACCCCGACAGAACTAAAAGCTGTCGGAGATGCGGCGGTGAGGGTCATATCGCAAAGAATTGCTCTGTCAAACAGCCTAAGTGTTTGACGTGCTCTGACTTGGCTAAGACAGACGTACTTCATGTCGCCGGAAAAGGTTCTTGTCCGGTTTACAGAGAGGAGTTGCAGAGACTTAAAAAGGCAAATCCTTAAAACTTCTGCAGGTCAACCTGCACACGTGCAGAGAGGCACAGGCCCTTCTGACGCAGACGGCCAGGGAAAAGGGTATCGACATTCTGTTCTGCAGCGAGCAATACAGAAAAATCGACCTAGGTTCCTGGTATCAAGATAAGTCGGGTAGGGCAGCTGTCCAGGTGTGCAATCCCGAACTGAGGGTTGACAGATACCTGGAGACGAGCAGTGGATTTGTCTGGGTGGAAGTTGGAGACATACGAATGTATAGCTGCTACTTTTCGCCTAATGATCCACTGACGGACTTCGAAGCCGACATGGAAGAACTCGAATCGAGCCTTAGAGAATCCAGGTTGGATGTACTTGTCACTGGCGATTTTAATGCTAAGTCGCTGGAGTGGGGCGAGTCAAGGTTCGATAAGAGAGGCAAAGTGATCGGAGAAATGGTCTCCAGAAACAGTTTAATTACTGTGAACCGGGGAGGAGCTTGGACATTCAGGAGGGGTGCAATCGGATCCATCATTGATCTTACGATAGCATCAACTCCCTTATTCAAACGCATAAGCGACTGGCGAGTCTCTGAGGAGTATACCGCAAGTGATCATCAGTATATCGAGTTTTCGGTCTCAGTGGGAGACACAGGAAGAGGCAAAAGACAGGAAGTTCCGTGTCGAAAGTGCCCCTCATGGAATGTGAAGAAAATCGATAAGGAGAAATTTGTCCGTTCCCTAGAAGAAGCCCGCCTTATTAAGGAATCGGGATGGGTGAAGAGGCCGAATACCCTGGATGCAGAGGTGCGAGCGGTAAGGAAAGTCATCACCACAGCTTGCGATGCATCTATGCCGCGTCGTAAGCAAACCCCTTCACGGAAAAACTCGGTGCACTGGTGGTCTGATGCGCTGGCCTCCTTGCGGAAAGCGTGCTTCAAAGCTAGAAGGAATTATACCCGTTCTAAGGGAGATCCTTTGCTAAAGAAAGTATTTTAAGGAGGCCAAGAAAAGCCTGAAAAAAGAGATTCCAGCGTCACAACGCCGTTGCTGGAAAGACCTAATTGATGAAGTCGAGAAGGACCCATGGGGTCTGGCTTTTAAAATCGTTACTAAGAAATTAGGAACGAGGCAAAAGACCCCCGGCCTGGACAATCCCGATTGGGTCAGAAGGATTATAAGAGCTCTATTTCCTCCTGCAGAACAGTGGGTTAGGAAGGACTGGAGTACCTGCGAAGTCGGTGAGGAGGAACTCTTCACTCTTACAGAATTGAAAAATTCAGGTAGAAGATTGAAAACAGGCAAGGCGCCTGGAATCGATGGGATAAGTAACGAGATCCTAAAATTGGTTATCGACACTTCATCCCAGATTCTGCTCCGATGTTTCAATTTTTGCCTTGAAAAAGGAGAGTTCTTCCGCGACTGGAAGCGGCAGAGGCTAGTCCTCCTAAGAAAAGGTGAAAAACCTCTGGATAAAGTCTCGTCGTACAGGCCTATTTGCCTGTTAGATACGATGGGTAAACTTCTAGAGGATATGGTTCTGCAGAGAATGCAAACCCATTTGACAGGAGAGAATAGTCTATCCGATTACCAATTTGGTTTCCGCAAAGGCAGGTCTACGGTTGATGCTATTCAGGCAGTTGTGGACATAGCCAAAGCGGGAAAAAACAAATTGGGACCAAAGAAGAAGAAGGGCTTCTGTGCATTGGTGGCTATTAAAATACGTAACGCGTTTAACTCCGCACGATGGAAAGATCTCATCCAGTCGATGATGGAGAAGAGAATACCGCCCTACTTGTTGCGGATAATAAATGATTATCTTAGCGACAGGTGGGTAATATATGAGGGGGACAACTGGACTCTGAAGGAAGAGATGCAAAGTGTGGCCCCCCAAGGCTCGAGGGTGGGACCATTCGTGTGGAATGTATCCTATGATAACTTCCTGCTAATGGGTCTACCTGAAGGCGCGGTCATCATCGGCTTTGCGGACGATGCGTTGGTCGTGTGCTCAGCCGAAAGCGAGGAAGCCCTTGGGACATTGGTGAACGAATGTCTGCGGCGAGTTAAAAGCTGGTTGGATGCCAGAGGTCTTCAAATGGCCTTGGAAAAAACCGAAGCTCTGCTCGTCACAGACAGACGTGGTTATAGTTTCCCACGAATCGTGATAGACGAATTCGAGGTCAAGTGGAGTAAACATATTAAGTATTTAGGAGTGGAGCTCGATGGAAGGTTAAACTTCCATTACCATATAGCGACGGCCTTGAATAAGGCGATAAAGTGTGCGTCAGACTTGGCACGACTTATGCCAAACGTTCGCGGACCACGTGAAAAGAAAAGGAGACTGGTGGTTAGTGTTGCCCACGCTAAGCTGTTTTACGCAGCAGCAGCGTGGGCTCCCTCACTTAAAACAAGAAGCAAAACCATTTGCGATAATATGCTGTCTGCGCAGAGATGTGTTACTACCCGTATCGTCTCTGCGTATAAGACGGTCTCGACGAGTGCTGTGCAAGTCCTTGCAAGTGTCCCCCCGGCAGATCTTATGGCAAGGGAAAGGGAGGAAGTATTTCTTCTTTTTAAAAGAAGAAATAATCCCGAGTACCCAGAGGAAGAAAGACCTAGCAAGGACCGCATCCGCAAATACGCGAGAAACAGACTTATCGAGACATGGCAGGACAGATGGGATAGGGAGGAAAAGGGCAGATGGACCTATCGTCTGATTCCAACACTCACCACCTGGATAAACCGAAAGCATGGAGAAGTCTCCTATTATCTGACTCAGGCGCTCACAGGTCACGGGTGTTTTAACTCGTACCTGTGCCGCTTTAAATTACGCGAGGACGAGGTGTGTGCATATTGCCAGTTCCCGGAGGACAACGCGGAGCACACCCTCTTCTCATGCAAAAAATGGGACTTGGAGAGGCAGGCCATGTTCGAAGGTGTAAACAGTCAAGTTACACCGGAGAACATGGTATCGCTGATGACCCAGTCAGAGGAGAATTGGCGGCAAGTCGAGAACTTCATAATCTCGGTTATGTCGAGGAAGGATCTCGACGGCCGCTAGAAAGCCTAATTTAAACAGCTTTTAATTTTGTTCGTTTGTTTTTTATTAATTTATTTTGTGATTTATTTGTCCTTATACATTTTTTAATTGTTTGTGTTTTTTATTCATCTTTGTACAGTTTTATGTTTTCAATTTTTTATACGCGTTTATTTTTTTTTTTTTTTTATATATCCGTTTATAATTTTATCTTCTGACTTTTTACACTTAATTACACATTTGTTATTTTTAATTATTGTTGTGCTGTTAATTCCGCTTTATATTGAAATAGTTTTAAATTTTTAACTATTAACGCAGGATGACCGCAGAAAAAAGCAGAAAGTCGCAGTAGCGACAGAGTTGGAGCGCCACCCTCGAAGGCTAAAGTCTTACGACAGTTCCGAGGGAGGGTAAAGGGCTCCAGAAGAAGGGTTACGGGTTTTAGTGGGTCGGGCTGGCAGTAGGTCGCCAGTTTATTAAATTTACTATTTTATATATTTATTTTTCTTTTTTTATCTCCTTTTGTTTTATCACACCAACCCCACATAACCTTGGAGTGCGGAATCCAAGGTATCTGTAGGCAGATTTCCCAAAAGTCCCTTAGCAAAAAAAAAAAAATAATAATAATAATAATAATAATAATAATAATCCTAATAATAATTATTCAATCAAATAATGTTTCAAGCATATTATTTATTTATTATTATTACCTCAGTAAATTGCAAATTAGAAGAAAAGCATTTCTCTATGTCCAATTAGAAAAAATTTAACATTTAATAGTTTAATTATATAATTATTAAACAATTGTTGAAATATCGATTTGACATTTAATATTTGTCGGTCATTATAATTTGCTTTATAAATTGCGTGAAAGGATCGTTGAGCGTGACGTCACATGGAAATCCCGTTCTGCTCGGGATTAATAATGTTTAAATAAGTCAGTTGTCCAAGCCATGCCATTTTTTTCTCAACGGAATATTGCTCAGTGGTAATCAAAGAATAAGTACTATTTTTTTCATTTTAAAATTCGACTGCGAACATGGTTTTTTGTTAATTTGTTATAAATAAATAGTTTGTTTATTTATTAAATTTCAATATTTTTTTACGAAAAAAATTTTATTCAAAATTTTGACTCAAATAAAAAAGAATGCTTCTTGGATCATTAAAATCGGTTAACAAGTTTTTTTTAATTAACTTTTTTTAAAAAAAAGTGTCTAAGAACTTTAATTGTTTATATAATAATAACAAACCAAAATTTTTTGTAAAATCCTTTGATAGTGTTTTTTTTAAATAAAACACTATAGAAAAAACAACATTTTGGCGAAAAACAAATTTTTTGAATTTTAGGTGGCACGTTTCAAAAATTCTTACCTCCGAGTAGCAACTTTCAACTAAATACGATGAATATAAAATTTTTTTGTCCGACATATTGGATCCGCCATTTTTAGTTTCTGAAAACTAACATCAGATTCGGTATCAGCGACCCCGAAAACCCCCGAGTAACAACTTTCAACCAAATCCGACGCATTTTAAAAATTCTTGTCCGCCATATTTAATTTCTGAAAACCGACATCAAATTACCGTTATTGCTTATGGATTACAAAGTATATATCCTAGTGCTAATTTTACCGTCAATACTTTGGTGATTTCCTCATTTAATCCCTTTTTTATTAACACTTTTAGGACACTTTTTTTAATTTAGCCACATTTATAGGTTACATTGGAGCCGCCATTTTGGATTTTATAAAAAGCCATGTATTTTTCAAAATTACTTATATATACCAATAATTTTTGGGTATAAGCAATTAATTGTTATAAAGCTCTCAATTATGGCCATCGTGGTGGCCCGCTGAACGTGAAACGTCCCAGTAATATTTCAAATATAAGAGTTGGTCCCTCTATATTGTGTACGAATATTTCTGGAAACATCGTACACTTCACACGAGCGACAAGAGCCAATGAAATTGAAGCTTGAGAGTTTTTTTCCCTGCTCAAAGAGTTTTTTTCTCGCTGCGAGCTACTAGTCTAGAAAAGTCTGTTTCTTGACATGTTTAGAATTTTAAAAATTTAATTTTTTTTATTGTATTTTTTAACTCTTTATGACTTCAGAAAACACCTCCTAAAGTATTCATAACCAATTGTAAAAATTAAAGTAAATTTTTCAAAAATTATTCAATAAATATAAAGAGCCATTGACAAATTAAGTAAGTCTTTAAGGGGATGGTGGGTAGGGTGTCCGTTATTTACCAAGTTGTTAATATTTCTTGCGACGCCCCCTTAATTATTAGTTTAACATCTAAAACAAAATGTCAGACCAAAATAAACCCTTAATATTTATAATAAACCTTGCCCCAAAGACGATACATTTCCCATTTAAAATACATGGGATTTTGCTACTTTTTACAAATTAATTTTTTTTTCGTTAAATATTTCATTTTACATTAATGAAAAATATATATTCTTATAGGAAATTTAACGCTCTAAAAAAAGTTTTCATATGATTTTTTGATAAATTATCTCCTTTAAGAGTTATTTAAAGTTAAAGTTTAACACTGTGTAAATTTTTAGATTTTAGTACTTTTACGGCAAAATTATTATGAAAGGATCCATATCAAATCATGCAGGCATTCCGACGATATAAATTGCGAATTATTTTCGCAATGACATATGTTATCCTACTCAAAAAATAATAAAATGCGTATTTTTTTTAATTTTGAATAGGATTCTGTTTGCACTTTTTACGAATATTTTAAGATTTTATCAAAAAAATTACTTTTTTGTATTTTCTTCTATAAAATTGCGCAATTTTCATATTTTTTTATACTCTCGGGGCTCATTTTTACCTTTTATATACTCTTTTATGTAAAATTACGCAAAATAAAAAAATAATAAAAAACAAATGATACAATTTCAATTAAAAAAAAAACTTTCTAAAAAAGGACATCTTTTTTATCTCTTTATTTTCAGGATTTATTAATACTCATGTATAGTATTTAACATAAAAATACCATTCTACTTATTTTTTTTATATTGGAATATATAAATACAATTTTTATGTTACTTTTTTAAGTTCTTTAAAAAAATATCCTTTTTTAATAACATTACAATTTTTTTGTTTCTTAGGAATTATTTTATTATATATTTACATTTATTTCAGAGGCAATATCTATAAAAGAGAAAAAAATTTCTATTTATAGTTGAAATTTTTCTTTTAATCAATCGACTCAATCAGGTAATAATATTCTCGCATAATAAGTTATGTTGAATTTTATTGACAAAAAATTTTAACCTTCGTTTAAAAAATTTGAACGTCTTAAATAAACTAACCGGGATAAATAACATTTTCGAACATCATTATTATCATATAGATAATTAACATAATTTTCGGACATAATGTTAATTATCAATATTCTTTACTATTGACAAGATTTTTCAAACTGATGTTAAAATTTAAAAAAATAAGCGACGTTACGAAAATAGAAACCTGAAAAGTTGCGAAATTTTTGAATTTTTAGTAAAAAATTGAAAATAATTTTTTCTCTTAATAGATAAACAAAAAAATACAAAATGGTATTTTTATGTTAAATACTACACATGAGTACCTAAAAAAATAAATCCTAAAAATAAAGAGAGAAAAAAGATGTCCTTTTTTAGAAATTTTTTTTTTTTTAAATTGAATTTGTATCACTTGTTTTTTATTATTTTTTATTTTGCGTAATTTTACATAAAATAGTATATAAAAGGAAAAAATGAGCCCCAAGAGCAACAAAAAATATAAAAATTACGCAATTTTATAGAAGAAAATACAAAAAAGTAATTTTTTGCTAAAATCTTAAAATATTAGTAAAAAGTGCAAACAGAATCCTATTCAAAATTAAAAAAAATACGCATTTTATTATTTTTTGAGTAGGATAACATATGTCATTGCGAAAATAATTCGCAATTTAAATCGTCGAAATGCCTGCATGATTTAATATGGATCCTTTCATAATAATTTTGCCGTAAAAGTACAAAAATCTTAAAATTTACGGTGTTGAACTTTAACTTTAAATAACTCTTAAAGGAGATAATTTATCAAAAAATCATAGAAAAACTTTTTTTAAAGCGTTAAATTTCCTATAAGAATATATATTTTTCATTGATGTAAAATGAAATATTTAACGAAAAAAAAATTAATTTGTAAAAAGTAGCAAAATCCCATGTATTTTAAATGGGAAATGTATCGTCTTTGGGGCAAGGTTTATTATGAATATTAAGGGTTTATTTTGGTTTGACATTTTGTTTTAGATGGTAAACTAATAATTTAGGGGGCGTCGCAAGAAATATTAACAACTTGGTAAATAACGGACACCCTAATGGTGGGGTCCAGCTTTTTGTTACGACCAGTAGAAACATTAGTGCTAATGTATGAATCTACTGAACCGATTTTAATAAATAATAAGTCGTTTTGTTTGTTAGCATGTCCTGTGTGTGTATTCACCAGAAAATAGTCAAAAAATTAAAAAGAAACATTTTTGCAGACTAGAAAAATACTGAAAACCTTAGTGTATTTTTAAACAAAGTATTGATACATCTGCTATTTTTTTATTTTAGTCGATTTTTCTTTATTGGTGGTGGATTTCTATGCAAGAGACCTTCCTTTTTAAGAAGCAGTTTGGATTTTTGTTTCCGATTTGCCAATTTTAAGATAAACTGTCCGCAATTGGACAATTAACTTTTTGGAGTTTCGATCTGGATGCTGTCTGCAGATTATGATATTAAATAAAAATTAAAAACAAACCATTATTTATATTCTCCAAATATGTACTAATATAGGCAAAAAAGTTTTTTCATATTTATAATAAAAGACCTAAGAAAAAAAATTTTTTAATTTGGTCTTTTAAGAGCCTTCTAAAGTGTAGTAGTACCTACACAGAAAAAACTTAGTCTCAAAATGAGTAGAGTACGATACTCAAAATGAGTTGCAACAAAAATGAGACTCCTTGTCTCATTTTGAGCTTAGATAAAAATTACTCATAATGAGACCAATCATATTCATTATGAGTATAAAAGATACGTGGAAATTTTCATCAAATAATAAATAACCCAATAAAAATATAAAATATATTAATTAACTGTGCGTAAATGACGTAAAAAATATTATGTAATATTCATTTCACATATATTTTGCCTACAATTTTTCAATAAAGGCAAGCAAATTTTTAGGTTATAAATGTTTGTTGACATAGCAGCAGGCCTGCATACCAGTAGTGCCAATCTGATTTCACACAACTTACTTCAATTAAATGGCGCTAAGTTTGAAAATTTATTCATCCTGTTATGTGTAATTTACTTTAATTAAGTTAATTTTTAATTAATAAATTGATTTTTAAATAAAAAGACATTAAAATATTTTCAAATTAATGAAAATTAATATTTTTTACAGTAAATATATATGAAATATCACAAAATGACAAAACTGCAAATGTTACCAACCCAACATTTTGAAAATGTTTATCGACAGGTAATACTCATTTTGAGCAACTTGAAGTTAGTAATTTGTTCAAATTGAGTAGTACTCAAAATGAGATGCAACAAAAATGAGACCAAGTTTTTTCTGTGTACCTTAACAGGGAAAAAACACGAGTTTTTCGTGCATGTGATGTAGAAAGAAATTTATTTATCATAATTCGGAAACAAAATATGAAGTGAACAATATTGTTCTATTATATATTTTATAAACGATTCAAATAAATAAAATAATACTGAACTTTCAGTCAATGATGCCGTGCTCCTAATTTGTACCACTGAATTTTATATGAAAAGTATCTTCAAAGGACTATATTTCAATTTTTTTATATACTATAATATCTGCTTTTCAACTTCGACTTTTAGAATGTTTCAAATATTATTACATTCACGATCAAATGTAATTTGCTTTTTGGCTTATTGGAAAAAAGTGAATTTCACCTTTTTACTCGCTAATGCAAATATTCATCGTAGACAAATAAACTTTTGATTTTTCCACTGTTGGCAATATATATATATATATATATATATATATATATATATATATATATATATATATATATATATATATATATATATATATATATATATATATATATATATATATTTAAAATTTTTTTCTGTTATATTCATGTACATGTATCGCATATATATTTATATATGAAAATTTGAATATATCGATATAGCTTTAGAGGAAGCGTCAGTTTGCGATCAATGCAACTTGAATTTGTATTCGTTCGGTTTCGAGAGGAACTTTTATGTCTCTCTGTTGAAATGCGAACGCGCGGATTCTTTTTTATTCGTGAAATCGCCAATGCGATTACAAGGCAAATACTACGATCCGTGACATATACAAGCGGTTATTGTTGTCTCTCTCTCTCTCTCTCTCTTAAAAAAAAATTCAAATTTTAGCTTTGGGAAACGAAAAAAAACAAGTTTTCTATTGATATTTATAAACTACACGAAAGAGTAGAGATGAGAATTTATTTATTTACTCGCATATAAACTAAATCAATCAATTATGTTCGTGTTCAATATTTTCCTTTATATTCGGTTTTTTTATCTTATTTAGTCCCTATTGTTGTTTCTATTTCATTCTTTTTAATTTATTCTCTATTGTTGCTTCTATTTATTTCGGTTTCATTTATTTTCTACTATTTTTTATTAGTAATTTTACTATAATATTCTGATAATTCTGTCTTTCATTCATTCTATCCGCAGTTTGAAGTTAGTTTTTGTATATGCTTTTGTTTTTTTAAATATTGTTTGACAAATTAAAAATAGGTATGCAGGTATTTTTCATAATTTATAATAAAATAATATTTAAAAATAAAGGAAAAAAATGTTAATAAATTCTATTTGTTAATTACAAATTTTAATTGGAAATGAAATTGAAAATTTTTGAATTTTTAAAAAATAAAAAAAATTTACTTAAAAATATGTTCTATTAGGTACATTTATTTACGAGAATAATTTTAAAATTAGTTGAAATCACCAATAACTTCTTTTTATTAATTATTATTAAAAATAATAATTATTATTATTTTTTCATAGGAATTAATGTTTTAAAAAATTTCAAATTCAAACCTTTTTGAAATTAAACAACTTGTATAGAATATGATGATATCGATCGATTTCTTTGCGTTTTATAATAATTAAAGATGACTGATTGATGAAATCATTATTAAAATTAAAATCCCTGATTTTTCACTGGATTCCCTGTCTTAGAATATATGATAACACAGCTCAACAAAAAAACGAAAAAATTTTGCGCCTGGGGTTATATAATGATTTTTCTATTTATTATTCACTAAAATAAAAGAAAAATATACATATTCTTTTTAAAGTTTGCTTTTGTAGTATAGTTGCAGATATGTTAAGGGGGGACTCTATGGTCATGGAATCCTGAAACGAGACGCTTTCTAATGAAATGCTGCACAGCTACCATTTTTTAATAAAATTTAAAAAATATATTTATTTTGCACATGAATACTCATGAAATTGTCAATCAAAAATCTATAAATAAAAAATCTTTTATTACGTACTTTACAGATTTTTGATTGACCATTTCATTCAGAAAATCATAAATTTTCAAAAATATGGTAAAAACGTTCTCCTATCTACAAAAACAAACTTTTTGATAAAATATAATTTCTTTCCTCATATCTGTCGACAAATCTATCATAAAAAATATCTTAAATGTTAGGCGCAAATTTCATGTTGGCTTGTGTTATTATAGTTTCAATAGTACCTATTTAAATTATATTCCAATTCATATTTTAATTGTATTCATATAGTTAATCATTTCCGGGCTTAAATGCTCTTTTTTATTTAGAGTATTATTTTCTGTAAAAATTCTCCAATAACACGAATTTTAAGTTCAATTCCTTTAGCATAAATGTTTCATTTCTATGCAGAAAATACATTAACCAGAAAGTCGCAGCAACTAATATACTTATCCGAGTAATAAAAGTAAAAAAATGTAGTTTTATTAAACTGAATGTTTGTTATTTTTAGAAAGTTGAAGTAATGAATAAAAAATAAATAAGAAAAAGGAAATAATTGAAAATTGAATAGAATTAATTTTAGTCATGTAGTGAGAATTTTCGAGAGTGTTGGGAAATATGTGAACAATTCTAAAAATTGCGCTCACTTTTACCGAAGGTTGAGGATTATATTATATGCTTGTCTACTTCCCTCTTCGAGTTTCAAGTCGTTTTCGTCGGAAGGGTAGAAATTGGAAAAGAGAATTGAGAAAGAGGATAAAGAAGATTGTCCAGCGGTTGAAAGTAATGCATATGTTAAGGCAGTGAAGCAGTTTCTTACTCGATTTTGGATAAATTCTTTTTACGAAAGTATCTCTCTCTCTCTCTCTCTCTCTCTCTCTCTCTCTCTCTCTCTCTCTCTCTCTCTCTCTCTCTCTCTCTCTCTCTCTCTCTCTCTCTCTCTCTCTCTCTCTCTCTCTCTCTCTCTCTCTCTCTCTCTCTCTCTCTCTCTCTCTCTCTTTTTTCTGTAGTAAAATTACTCATTCTATCAGCGCAAATTCGAATAAAAAAAAGAATGGCTAAAAGGTTGCGAATGTTTTATTATTTCCTTTTTTTCAAATGAAATATGCCTCCTCGTCTTGATTGTCTGCGGATTCACGGTTTTCCTCGGAAGAACCGCACTTTCACTTTTTCCCCCAAACGCCCCCTTTTCATTCCACCCTCGTTTTCCCCCTCCAACGTTTAAGACACTCGCAATTAGCAACGCTCAGCTTCAGGAAGAAGCACTCTCCTTTAGAATTCAGTCCAAGTTCACTGCGTTCACTGACAGTCAGGAAAAACATCCTCATACTTCCTTCGTACCGGAAATTATTTACCCAGCAATGAATATTGATTTTGTGCATATAATTGGCTGTAAAAGAATAATTGGTCGCAATTAGCCTTGAAATTACTTTCAAAAAAATTTATTTATCCTTTTAAATTGTAAATTTCGTGCGGAAATTTAGTTTACAATAATTTAAATTTAAAATATTGCAATTATAGTGGGAAATAATATATTTAGTAATTTTTACCCTATACATAGTAATTTTTACTATATAATAATTTTTACTAAGTAGTATTTTTTACTATGTAGTAATTTTTAATATATAGTGATTTTGACTATATTGTAATTTTTACAGTATAGTAATTTTTATTATATTGTATTTTTTACGATATAGTAATTTTTACTGTATATAATAATTTTTAGTTTAAATTACATTAATTTGTACTATAAAATTATAAAGTAATTTCAGGCTCTGGACTCACGCGACTAATTTTGATACTTTCTGACACTTGTTTTGCCACATCCAACTATTTTTATCTACTATTTTTATAAGTAAGTTACCTACTAATGACACTTATTTCGTTAAAAAACGCAACTAATGGAACTGTTTCTTAAACCGAGATTTTAAATATCAATTTATTTAATAAAGATATTAATTCTAAGACTCGAAAAAAATTCGAGACTATTAAAATAGCACAGATTAAAGTAAATTAAAATTTAAAATTCGTTTATATTAATTATCAAACTTTCTAGATTTGATTGTAAATAATTATAGAATTACGAATATTTACGAACATTCTTGAGATTCAATAATGGAGATGCTACTCTCCACCTGCGAACGTCAAAGGTCGCCGTTACATGGCAGTTTAATTAATAAAATCAGATTGTTTGTAAATAAATAATGTGCGACTATTTGGAACTATTACGAATATTTTATGACACTTTTCATTTTAATTTTTTTGCTTAATTTTAATTATTGTAAATTTAGTCCAAGGTCTGTCATTTTTACTATACTCTCAGTGCATTGGTTAATTTTTACTATTTCCGAATAAGTATAAATTTTACTATTTCCGAAGCAAATTTTAGTAAAAATTATAGTGAAATAAATTTTACTATTTTCAAAGAGCAGTTTGTTTAAAATTAGTAAAATATATTGCGGTCACAGAAAAACTTAACAATTTTTCCAGTAAATATTATTAAAAGTTAGTAGTGAAATTTACATTTACTGTAGTAAACATTTACTTCTTTCGATGAGAGTTTTAATGAAAATTAGTAGAATTTGTTGCAGCCGGTGTAAATTTTAATAAAAAAATACTTTGACCTGAGAAAAATTTTTGTAAAAATATTAGTAAAATTTCCTATTACTTTAGAAATTTTTTTAAATTTCTGAAGAAAATTTTAACGAAAAATATTATATTATGTAGTTTTAACTCAAAAGTCTAAAATAAACCTACGCAATGAAGAGGTGAATCTTAAGAAGTTACTATCAAAAAAGTCAACAATATTTGACATCGAATTAGCCTCTCTACTGAATCTTGTTACAAAAGAGTGATATCCGTAGTTTGTTCGATGAAAGACTCCAAAAACAGTGTATAATTTCTAGTTGCCCTTATAGGGACAGACATATTAAAAGTATAAAATTTATTTCGATCTTAGAAAATTTTAGTAAAATATTATTTTTCGTCGAACTTAAAAAAATATTTACTGAAAAAGTTTACTGTTTTTAACTAAAATTTAATAATTTGTGTTTGTAACGTGTATATTAACTAAAGGAGTACTTCAGTTTTATTTTTAAACAAAAACCTTGATATCGGTCACTGGGTGTCAAGGGACTGATACTCAAAGGCGGGGGAAAGGTTCGTTATGAGAACAAAATAATTTCTACGCAAACGTCATGGTGGCCCTGAGAAGGGCCGATTGAGTCTTTTCGAGAGCTAGTAGGGCTCGAAGCGAAGGCGCCGACGCGAGGTGGACGCACTCGTTGTGGCGTTGGAGCGTTTTTCCGGTGAGAAGGCCTCGGGAGAGACGCCGACGGGGATGAAGAGTGTGTCGGGTGAGTACTGAGATGGAGCCGGAGCAGATGCGAGGCGTGAAGGAGTCGCCAACAGGTCTTCACCTTTTTTGGGGCTGAGACCGAAAAGTTTTTCGAATTGCTGCTCTTGTCGACGGCTAGTTGGCAATACCGGTGCCACTTCCCGGGGTAAGACGAGAGGCGGCCTGGGGAGAGGCTCGGAGGAGTGCGGACGCGGTCCACTAGTAGGACGAACGATGGCAGCGGCGACGGACGGGGTAGAGGCTGACGTGTATCTCGGCGTCGGTAGCGTCAGTGTGCCACGAAATTCTCCTCGTGCTAGCCTACAACGAGGATCCCTTGTCTCAGGGTGCCCACGAATCAACTCCACGAAGTGACAAGATGACGGTACTAGCGGCTCGGGGCGATGCGGGTCGTACGCCAGGTACGCCTGGAGGGCGGCGTTGCGTTCCTTGGTGGCGCGTCGTTGGGCCCGCGTTCGGGCGGCCTTTCCGGGACGGCGTCTTTTGACGCACGTTGACGTGGCCGGCATAAGCGGCAGCAGTAGACAGAGCCGATCGGTGACAACAAACCTCGAACCCAAGCAGGGTTCTGAGGATTGAATACCCGTTCAACCCCAGGTGTCAAGTGCTCGAACCTAAGCAAGGTTCAGAGCGCTGTCCCCTGGAGCCGGTTGTCACTGTTTGAACCAAAAATATTCTCACGAGAGTTAACAAGTCCTGAAAAGGACAAGTTAACTCGTTGTATTTGCTCTTACGTAACTTTGCCCTGAGAAGGGCAGGTTGTGTATGAATTTTGTCCTGAGAAGGACAGGTGGTGAAATACCCTCGCACAAGGCGAGAGAGTGATGAGACTATATTTACCAAGAAAATATTTATTTGTCCAATAGAGGACCTAGTGCTTCAGTTGTTCCAGTGGCAGGCGTCGATGTCGAGGTAAGTAGAGAGAGAGAAAGCTTGTCGGCGGCTTGGTCCGTCCTGAGTCCAACGAGAGCCCCGGATATTGGCTTCCTTCGAGAGTCGGTGGCGAGTGGGCTTGCTCCAGCAAACCCGTACAGCGGCGGATGGCGAAGCGACTGTGTTCCCTCAGAGTATTTGCGTGACAGTTCAGACGACCTGTCTCCTTCAAGTTGCAGCGAGTTCTGTCTGAGTCAGGGAAAATGCGGCATATTTATGTGCCTCTGCCGAGTCGCATCCGCGGTTTCCCTTTCCCCCAGTGCAAGAGCCAATCAGCGTACGAGACGCTCCCACCCTGGCGCGCGCCTGCGCAGTACGGTGGAGCGAGAGTTAGTCCAGCGGGAGCAGCGGAATGTAGAAGACGTGCCGAGTTTCCCTCTCTCTATATTTTGCCATACCATGGGAACAACTTCTGCACCATGTCCGATACATATCTAATTTGATAAAAAGTAATCATAATGCTAATATTATTAATAATAATAATAATAATAATAATAATAATAATAATAATAATAATAATAATAATAATAATAATAATAATAATAGAAACAGTAATAGTAAAAACAAACAGTATTATAATATAAATAGTAACATTAAAAGATAATACTAGTATTAATTGATAATAATATTATTATTACCAATAGGAGCAATAACAATACTAAGATCAAATATCAATAGTAATATTACTTGTAATATTATAAATAGTAGAAATCACTTCATTAATTAATAACATCAAAAATCAATACTATTAAGGATATAAAAACAACCATGTTAAGAATAATATAGTTAACAAACTAGTCGATTAAACAAAGAAAATAGAAAATAAAAATGAAATCAAGGATAAAAGTAAAAATTAAGAATAAAAATAATAATAATTGAAAGTTTCGCGTTGGTCGCGTAGCCCACACGGTATCTGGCCGACGCTCGTGACTGACGTCACGGGTTTTTCCTCAACGGGCCCAGACGCATTTGGGTTTTCCCTACAGCGTTGTCGCCGCTCGGGACAATAGAGTTCGTGCCCCTCTAAATGTTTCATTCTTCAGTTTGGGATGTTTATGTTTGTTTTCTTTACCTTTGCAGGTACTGTTTTGCAAACACAAACATCTTCAAACTAGAAGAAGTGAATATAACAACCTGATCAAAATTTGTAAAACTCAATTAGTTCTTGTACTTTATAAAAAACCTGGTTCAATGTAGCCTACTCTTCCCTATGTCAAAACATTTTGACTATTTTCGAAAAAAATGTTAGTAAAAATATTAGTTAACATTTTTTTTGGCTTTACATCGGCTTTTTCCGACGTAAAATTTCAGTAAAAGTTAGTAAAATTTTTGTAAATCGTAATAAATTTGTAATAAATTTCGTAGTAAATTTTACTTTTTGCAAAGACAGTTTTAGTAAAAATTAGTAAATTGTGGTGCGGTCGTAGTAATTGTTAATATTTTCAGATTTAATTCCAGTAAAAATTTGTTTAGTTTATTCTGCCGTAGTAAATTTTACTATATTCAAAGTAAATTTAACTATTTCCTAAGTAAATTTTAGTAAAAGTCGGTAAAAAGTTAGGCTTCGTTTTTAATAAATTTTATCGAAAATTACTGAAATTTTATATGACTGCGTGGTGTTTAGTCCTAAAAATGGCAAAAATTTGTTGCAAAAATTAACTCATATTTTTCATATTCTTTTTCTTCCTCACTTTCCAAATACAGTGAAAATCACTTTCCATTTTTTTGTGCACACGATGTTTTGATGAAATATAAAAACTCAATGTAAATGGCGCACAGAAAAATAACAAAAATATAATTGCATAAAATGGATAATAATTTCCATAAATTTCAATTGACTCTTGAGAATAATCAGTTTTGTTGACAATATAATGAAGCTCTCTAAAATCTTCTGAATGATTCTTGAAGCAATCCTCGTCTCATTTTTCTTCATTCCTTCTTTTTTTGCGTACTTATTACGAAAATGGTACAAGTTTCGTCTTAAGGACTAAAGACGTATCACTTAAGAATAACGACCAACGAAAATCTTATTCCATAGTTCGCAATAGACTGATGTTCTTATTAAGCTCTCTGCACGCTTCGCTTCCTCTGTCTCGTGATTTAAATTCCTGAGCACGAGGCTTGAGCGATTAGAGACTAAAGAAATGGGAATTAAAAAAAAGGAAAGATGAAAAAAAGAAACTTAAAATTATATGACAATGCTTGGAAAAATGGTAAAAGATATTCTTTATTAAATTTTTCTTTTTTTTTAATAATTACATTCTGATTTTTTGCACTTGAAAAAATAAAATTTATGATACAAATTTTAATTGACATTTTCATCTGACATAAAATTTGTTTTAAATAAAATTTATTTGACTTAAATGTAATTTGACATCATATTCATTTAAGATCATTTTTTTATTTCCGAAGCAAGATTTATTTTTCCTTTTATTTTCACTTTCATTTTTAAACATTTTTATTTTCACATTCATTTTCACGTTTGTAAATTTTTAATTCTACTTTCACTTTTATTTTGACAAATTTTATTTTCATTTTCACTTCGACAATTTTTAGGGTTCCGTACACCATAGGTGTACTGACGGAACCCTTATGAAATCACTCGTGTGTCCGTCCCAGCCACGCAAAATGGGCTGTCCCCCCCCTTAACTTCTACAAATCTCAACCTGGTGAGTGGAAATTCGGTAGGGATTTTCAGTTTTAAGTGCAGATTACAGAAAAAATATAGCGAACCCGATTGACAAACATATTTGCGAACTAGGAGGGAAAGAAATTCAATTTTTTCGAAAAAAATGCTAAAAATGACCCTGCCCCCCTTAACTTTTACAAATCTAAACCTTATGAGCTGAAATTCGGTAGGGATCTTCAGTTTCAAATGCAGATTACAGGAAAAATATAGCGAACCCGATTGACGGACATATTTGCGAACTAGGAGGGAAAGAAATTGAATTTTTTCGAAAAAATTGAAAAAAATGACCCTGTCCCCCCTTAACTTTTACAAATCTCAACCTGGTGAGCTGAAATATATATACCGAATTTCAGCTCAATAAGTTTATATATATTATTTTTAATCAATTTTATTATATTTCTTATATATATATTTTTTTATAAAAAATGAGTTTTATTTTGGTGTACGGAACCCTCGATCTTAATGCGAATGCAACTCGCACTTGTCCGATTTTTTTTATTTTTTCTTTTATTATCTTGTTGTCAGATTTTGTATCTCACATTTATCTTCATTTTTGTTTTTTATTTCTACTTTCATTTTTACTTTCACTTTGATAGATTTTCATTTTTCTTTTTTTATTTTCACTTTGTTAGATTTTTATTTTCACTTTTTATCAAAGTAAAAGTGAAAATAAAAATTCATCCGGCTTAAAAGAGAAAATAAAAGTAAGTAGAAGTAGAAATCTATCTGAATGAAAATAAAAGTAAAAAAATCTGTTAAATTAAAAACGAAATTGAAAATAAAAAACTGTGAAAGTAAATAATAAAAATCTATTAAAATAAAAATGAAGGTGAAATAAATTATCAAAGTGAAAATTAAAAGTTGTAAAAATGAATGTGTAAATGAAAGTCAGAGAAAAAATGAAATTACCAATATTCAAAATTTTCCAGTCATCATATATTAAATTCTTCACTTTAAATGTTTTAAATTTGTCATTAGATTCGGATTCAGTTGATACATGAATTCCAACCGTTCAACTCGTTTTTAAACAGTTTTATTATTAATTATAAGTATGTATGAACTTTTTAAAAAAAAACTATAGATATAATTATAGCAGGCTTCGGATCGATTTTAACGAGACAAAAAAGTTGCTTTAGTCGATTAAAAAGAGAAAAAAATTGAAAAAGTCGTTTATTTAATTCATTGTTACAAAAAAATTTATTTTGTATTTTTATGGTTGTCCCACTTGTTATTTTTTTATTGTAGAAATGCCATAATTAGTTATTACTTTTTATGATCTTTTGGAGCAAAAAGAAGCAATAAAAATGTTATTGTTAAACAAATTCTGAAATTGACTTGTAGAAAAATTGAAAAATTAAAAATGTGACTTTTTGATGTGCTTATACAAATAAAATATTTTTATAGATAATTTAAGTTAGAATTTTTTTCTAAGTTGCGTTTTTAATCAATTTTAATAATCCAAAAGAAATTTTTAAAATATCATGAATTAACATTTTTTTCATCGATTTAAAAATAGAGTTCAAAATTGCAGGTTGACTCAATTTACGGTTCGCAGGTCCGACATGCGAATCTGCAATGATAATTTGGAGTAAATTTACACGATATCAGAAATTTCATTTTTTTCACATATCTTGCTTTTCGTTTGATTTTCAATTTAAAAAAAATTTTATTTTTCAAAAATATTTTTTATTTAAAAAAAATGTATTTATTAATAAATTGTTTAAAAAAGTTAAATTGAAATTATTAGGTTGGCCTAACTTTGGCAAGCGAAGTTTTGGTTGCCAGAGTTTGCCCAACTTTGGCAAGTACTAGTGCCCACAGTTGGCCCGACTTTGCAAGTTAACCATTAAATGCAGAGTTTAACCAACCGTCGGGCCAACTTTGGCGACAAAGGTTGGCACAACTCATCCAAACGTAGTTTAAAAGACTTTCAGTTTCGGTTGGCCGAACTCTGGGCCACGGTTGGCCCGACGGTTGGCAAAACTTTGTGAAACGCAGTTTAATTGACTTATATTATTTTGGTCGGCCGAACTCTGGGCCACGGTTGGCCCGACGATTGGCAAAACTCAATAAAAGCAGTATAATTGACTTATAGTTTTTGGGTCGGCCGAACTCTGGGCCACGGTTGGCCCAACGGTTGGCAAAATTCTAGAAACGCATTTTCATTAACTTAAACTTTCTTGGTCGGCCAAACTCTGGGCCACGGTTGTCCCGACGGTTGGCAAAACTCAATAAAAGCAGTATAATTAACTTATAGTTTTTGGGTCGGCCGAACTCTGGGCCACGGTTGGCCCAACGGTTGGCAAAATTCTAGAAACGCATTTTCATGGACTTAAACTTTCTTGGTCAGCCGAACTCTGGGCCACGGTTGGCCCGACGGTTGGCAAAACTCAATAAAAACAGTATAATTGACTTATAGTTTTTGGGTCGGCCGAACTCTGGGCCACGGTTGGCAAAACTTTGTCAAATGCAGTTTAAATGACTTAAACTTTCTTGGTCGGCCGAACTTTGGGCCACGGTTGGCCCGACGGTGGGCAAAACTTTGTGAAACGCAATTTAATTGACTTGATTTTTCTTGGTTGGCCGAACTCTGGGCCACGGTTGGCCCAACGGTTGTCAAAACTTTGTCAAATGCAGTTTAAATGACTTAAACTTTCTTGGTCGGCCGAACTGTGGGCCACGGTTGGCCCGACTGTTGCAGCTTTAATATACATTTTGCGATATGCACTCCCATGTGAGCGTAGCGTATTGGTCAGTGTATAAGTCTTCGGTGCGTTAGGTTAGGGGTTCGATCCCAGCGAGCGTTAGATATTTTCGAAAATGTATGTATGAGATTGTGTTTAATAATAATAGGTAAAGGGTTATGTCTGATGTTCCCGCTACTAATAACGTGTTAATTGTTTAAATAATTTAGTTTTTTAATAATTTTTTACCTTTGGCTGTTGAAGTTGGCCAAACTTTGAAAATTGTGGTTGGCCCAACTTACGCATCTAAATTTGTGCCAACTTTGGCGTCAGTCTTTGGACCAACCATTGAAATTGTATAGTTGGCACAACATATGCATTGTAAGTTGGGCCAACTTCCTTATGAGTTGTCGGGCCAACCATCGTCGCCATTAGACGGCGAACCGTTATCATCTGTATGGTTGGCCCAACCTCTGGCACGCGAAGTTGGACCGACCTTGTAAAAGTTGGCCCAACTATGGGCTGACCAAAAAATCGCACCTGGGTATAAACTAGAGATTTCTTTGGTCCTGTGTTATATAAAACTGAAAGAAAACTGGAAAAATTTGCAAAAAGCAAACATGGTTAAATAATACATATTTATACGGTACCCCAAGCACTTTTTTCACGTTGACTTCAATATTTCAATAAAAACAAAATTAAACGTCAGAACAATACTAAATTTGTGTTCAGAATTAAATTTTACATGGAAAAAGCACTTACCTGATACTTTTTTAACGAGCCTTACATTTTCTTCAAGTCACTAAAAAAACGGAAATATGGTTTGAAAATCTAGTGTTTTTGAAGTGACGCCACAACTACTTTTAGAAGAAGCACAATAAAGCCTAAATGATATACATTACTATAATTTGATACCTTAACCCTACCATACCAACGGCAAGTAATTCAATTCATTCGTTTAGTCAGTAAAGCCAGTGCACTACATTACCCCCCTCTACTCTACTTTGTTTGAAAGTAACTGAATCTTAAAAAATTATGATAAAACAATTTGAAGAATTAGTTTTTTATAAATATTGCTATATAATTTTTCGAAAACAATTGAATTTCTAAAAAGAATTTTTGTAGAATTAAAAAAAACTAATTAATAAGAATTAATTAATTAATTACAACTGATACAGGTCACTAAATGGTAGGGAAAAACAAAACATTATTTTTCGTTCCCGTATTGTCTTGGCCGAGTCAATGTTATTATCTTAAAGGAAAATTGTAATACCATTTTTTTAGTTTTCTTTTTAGACATTCTTTCGCAGTAAGTTGTTTAAACCAAGCGTTTTTCGAAGCAATACTAGTAATTAACAATTTTAAAGATATCTTAGCGTATAATGATAAAGGGTTATTAGGTTATATTTTAATATGTATATTTTACGCTATGTATTATATATATAGGGGAGAGGGCCCCAAGATGGACACCTCTTCGATTGATGGCTCTAAAATCCAAACCGAATAAGATATGTTAAAATGTTTTATACTAAATGAAAGTACAATTTATTAGGTAACTTATGGCCACTGAGATAAAATTTTATTTTGAACTTAAACATTTTTTATAGCATTTTTTCTAATTGTTAAAATTTTTGACCAAAAAAAAAGTGGCCCCAAGATGGACACCTTCTTAAAAATCACTTTAAAGTGTGGTAAATTAAAGATAAACATCCTGTATTAATTTTTAAACTAATTTTTAATCATTTTATTCTATTTACTAGGAATAACATTATTAAAAATCTTAATTTTATAACTTGAGAATAAAAAAAAACATATTTAATTTTAATTTGACAAGTTAAGATATATCGATATATCGAATTCTCTATCGATAGCTCTACATTCCATGGCGGTAAAAATAAAAAATCTCAATTACGATGAGGCTTACAAAATTATTAAAAAAATGTGTAATCGAAAGCATGAAAATAAATACATTGAAATGTGGTGTCCATCTTAGGGTCTCGAAAGTGTCCATCTTAGGGTAAATGAAGCTATTTTTTGAAACCCAGAAAAAAATTGTATACAAACAAAATATTAATAAATTCATTTTAGAATATTATTATATGATAAATAAATAATATTATAACCATAAATACCTATCTAAAATCAAAAATTTAAATAACTTTATCGACTTGAGAAAAATCGGAAATAAAACTTTTTTTGACAAAAAATTCAGGTGATATGCGCAGTAGAAAAAAAACTGGTTTTATTTTTCAAATATGCATAAAAATCTTCGTCTATACAAACAACAAAAATAAAAAAATTGAGAAGATGCTGTCACTTTAAACAAAAATTTTATAGTAAATGTCCATCTTGGGGCCCTGTCCATCTTGGGTCCCTCTCCCCTATAGTTTAATATAAAACATTTTATAATCTAATAATACCGTACATTATGACTTAGTTATAATTTTAGTTTTAATTAGAAGTTAAGTAAATTTAGTAAATTAGTAATTAGGAAAGGCTGAGTAATTTTATTTTAATTTTATTTCAAGAGAATTCCTTGAGATATAGGGAAACTTGCGAGAAGACGCGCGACTTTGTCTCTGGCCCAAGCGAAACGAGTGAACCGTACGCGCATCGTTTTGAGTCAGAGATAGGAAGCGCAGACGCGAGCTGCCCTCTCTCTTAGAGAAGTTCTCCCACCGTACGTTTTGGGAAGTTGCGATCGAGGGAGCTCGATGCACTGGACCAAAACGTCAGTTCTTTCCTGAGCTCACCTAGAGGTTGGTCTTCCTCCTCCGCTCAGCCTAACCACTACATCATACTTATACTAAAATTCCGAAATTTGTACTTAGAAAATTTTCGCACAAAATTGGACTTAGAAAATTTTCGAAGTAATTTGGACTTAGAAAATTTTTGAAGAAATTTGGACTTAGAAAATTTTCACCCAAAGTTGAACTTAGAAAATTTTCGTCCAATTTTGAACTTAGAATATTTACGTCCAACTTTGGACGTCTTTAAACATAGCTTAGTATTGAGTTGGATATCCTCTCAATACTAATGCACTTTATCACATTGAGCTGGTTATCCTCTCAATATTGAAGTAACACCGAGCTGGTTATCCTCTCGACACTCTAATTGTCAGAAAGTATCGAGCTGGTTATCCTCTCGACATCCACACATAACAACCGAGTTGGCTATCATCTCGGACACGCTACATCGTACGTTGAGTTGGTTATCTTTTCAATACACCAACCCTTTACATCAAGCTGGTTATCCTCTCGACATCCACACATAATAACCGAGTAGGCTATCCTCTCGGACACGCTACATCGTACGTTGAGTTGGTTATCCTCTCAATACACCAACACTTTACATTGAGTTGGTTATCCTCTCGACATCCACACATAATAACCGAGTTGGCTATCCTCTCAATACACCAACAATTTACATCGAGCTGGTTATCCTCTCGACATCCACACACACCAACCGAGTTGGTTATCATTTCGGACATATACCACTATACATTAAGTTGGTTATCCTCTTAATATCCACACATACTAACACCGAAAAAAATGCCTAGGACCCGTATACCAGGAATTGACTAGGTTTCCTAGTTACGAGAGGAGCCAACTATAGAATCCTGGTCAAAGTAATAAGATTCAAGCATAGTTAAAGTGACCAGGAAAATTAGTAGATGCAATCAGGAAAAAATAGTCAAATTGACTAGGATAATAATATTACATTTACACTGTGTATCATAATTATTTGAAATTCTTAATCAAATTCTTATTATCCAATAAAAGAGAAAAAAGTATATATAATTAAAAAAATAATTAATTATTTTATTAAACATATTTATATTTTACTTTGCATTTATATACCTTGGAATTAATTTAAACTTATGAAATAAATATTTGACGCAGGGGGGACGCGAACATCTGAACCTAACGAATACGCACTTTGAAACCCGGAACGATAACCACTACACTAAACACGACTTGGTATTTTAATTTTTTAATAGACACTAGATTTTCGAGTCAAAATACAATACTTAATCAGATGATGTTTTATACATTTCGAATACACAATTTTATACACTTGTCAAAAACTATTTATTTTTAATTATTTATGACATTCAAATAAAAATAAATTTAAATACACAAATTATTGCAAAGGTAAATTTTCAAACACACTGCGCGATTAAAATAGTAAAAATGTTGTCACCACGTGCGTACAAATTTCGACGATTTATATTGAAACCTAACCAAAAAAGTCTGAAAGAATTGACTAATATAATTAAATAGTTTACTTTCTAAAACGTGGACTATCTATATTTCCAGAGGTTCCGAGAAACCAGCAATTTTGATGTATGTAAGAACTCCATTTTTTGTACAAAAAATAGACGCGAGTAATGATAAAAATCGTTTTACGAAATCACGATAAATGACGCGAAAGATATAGAGGTAAACACTGTCAGAACAGAAGCAGACGCGTGCGCATTATGGAAATAGGCAAAATTACTAAAATCCTAGTCAATTTGACTAAGATTTGCAGGGTTGTTTTTGCCAGGCTTGAATTTGTTGAATCAACCTAGCGATCCTAACCATAATGATTAGGAATTCTTATTACTTTTACTAGATTAAGATTAACTATAGAGTCATAGTTAATAATACCATCGAGATTTTTTTCGGTGAACCGAGTGGGTAAACCTCTCGGATATATTATACTGTAAGTTGAGTTGGTTATCCTCTTAACATAACGACAATTGGAATCAAGCTGGGTTTCCTCTCGATATCTACATACATCAGCCAAGTTGGTTATCCTCTTTGGCTTACTACACTACACAGAAAAAACTTAGTCTCAAAATGAGTAGAGTACGATACTCAAAATGAGTTGCAACAAAAATGAGACTCCTTGTCTCATTTTGAGCTTAGATAAAAATTACTCATAATGAGACCAATCATATTCATTATGAGTATAAAAGATACGTGGAAATTTTCATCAAATAATGAATAACCCAATAAAAATATAAAATATATTAATTAACTGTGCGTAAATGACGTAAAAAATATTATGTAATATTCATTTCACATATATTTTGCCTACAATTTTTCAATAAAGGCAAGCAAATTTTTAGGTTATAAATGTTTGTTGACATAGCAGCAGGCCTGCATACCAGTAGTGCCAATCTGATTTCACACAACTTACTTCAATTAAATGGCGCTAAGTTTGAAAATTTATTCATCCTGTTATGTGTAATTTACTTTAATTAAGTTAATTTTTAATTAATAAATTGATTTTTAAATAAAAAGACATTAAAATATTTTCAAATTAATGAAAATTAATATTTTTTACAGTAAATATATATGAAATATCACAAAATGACAAAACTGCAAATGTTACCAACCCAACATTTTGAAAATGTTTATCGACAGGTAATACTCATTTTGAGCAACTTGAAGTTAGTAATTTGTTCAAATTGAGTAGTACTCAAAATGAGATGCAACAAAAATGAGACCAAGTTTTTTCTGTGTACGCTTCGAGTTGGATATCCTCTCAACACAACAACAATTAACGTCGAGTTGGTTATCCTCTCGACATCACTCCGTTATCAAGTAGATCAATTAAGCGCTTATTCTTAACTCTCTTTTCAACTCATCGAACCTTTGTTTACCGACAATATCAATTGTCCATTTCTGAGCCAGTTAATCTCCCCCTACAATTTGACTGGTATTAAAACTAATTAATAATTTTTAAGAATACAAATTAAAAATTTAAACATAATTTTTTTCTCCAAAAAGAGTTTTGTTCGGTTTTGGGGCGCCGAAATGTCGAATGTCGAATTTTCGACATTTGAACTAGCCGAAAAAATTCGAACAGTTCGGTTCGAATTATTTTGAACAGCTCTAATATTTGAATTTTTTGAAAAATTCAATTGAAATTCAATTATTGAATTTTAAAAAATTAGAATGAAAAAATTCTGAAAATTAGTTTATTAAAAAGTATTTAAATATTATTTTTATAATCTGATTTTCATTCATTTTCATTAAATTTACACTTGAAGATTTTTCATTAAAATTTTTGAGAATTCAATTATTTCCAAAATTTCCAATTAAAATTCTTTAAAAGTTAATTTTTAAAAATTGTAATAAAATACTTGAAAATAATGATTTATTTTTAATTAAATTTTACAAAATTTCAATTATTCAAAATATTTTTAATCCATATTTCAAAACTTTAATTAGAAAAATTATTGAAAAATAACTTTTTCTTTATACCTCGGTCGAAAGTACGTACTTCCCGCTTAGACTTCGCAGCAGAAAGTCAAACATTTACGCTTTGGTTGATATACACACACGCCCTCTATTACAGCGGGAGTAAAATAATTCTTTATCGGTAAAAATTCCAATGTCGGTAAATAAGAAAATTGTGAGTTCCAGAAAATTTAACGAATTTTTTTTTTATTTTAATATATAAAATGAGAATAAAAATTAACACGAAGATTTTATAATTTATTTTTTTATACGTGCCACAATATTATAATAAAATTTTAATAATTTAAAGAAATAACGACATTTTGTTTATTAGAACGTTTAGAATTTCCGAAATATGAAATTAATTTTGTACGAACAAAAAAATTCTTTTGAGAATATTCAATATTAATTTATTTTGTTGCCCGTGTATTATTATAAATAAATCAATAAATTTATCTTTCACATTTTTTTCGTGCCTGCCCCCGACCAGAAGCACTCGCTTCGCTCGTGCTTCAAATGTCAGGGCAGGCGTTGAATGTAAGAGAGAGACAGAGAAAAAAACCAAAGCTTCACGAGCGTCCGCTAGAGGCGTTGAAGCGGGGAGCGAAAGTAAATAAAGATGGCCGGCTGTCAAATTAATCACGATTGAAATTTTCTTAAAAAATAAATTAACGGGCGTACTTTCGACCGTATATAAAGAAAAATAGTATACATTACACGGGCAGAAATTTCGAAGCCCTTCACAGTGCGATAATCATTTCGCACAGTGCCGGAATTCGATTTTTCTGCCCTTATAATGTAATGTACTATTTAAAGATTTGTCTATAATTATACTTTATTCACACTATAAAATGCGAAATAAGTTGCATTTTATACTAAAAGTGTGGTATCTTGTTGCAAAATTGTGAAAAAAAGTCGAAAAAGGCTCAATTTTTTAATATAAGGTGATAAAAGTAGCATTATTTGAAAATAGTCGAAATAAGTAAAAAAAAGTCATAGGGCACTGAAAAAACCTAGGTTCAAATTGAGTAGCGTAAGCTACTCGCAACAAAAATTAACTTCGTAGATGGCGCCACGTTATATAGCGTTTAACATGGGCTCATTTTGAGTTGCAACAAAAATAAGTCCAGGTTTTTTGTGTGGGGAGACCGAGGTGAATGAAATGATTTTTACATTATCCAGTATATATCTGCCAAAAATTGTCCTATTTTTATGAGCTTTGTATTTTTGGATAGGTATAATTCTGTGTAGTATGTGAATCAAAAATGAAAAATGTAAAAAGTTGTAAGGGTTTACAAAAAAATTGCAAAATCCAAAATATTTCCCGGTGTTACAACTCACCTACACGGAGAAAATTTATTCCTGTTTACTGAATTTAGTTCGATAAAATTGGGATGATCTGTCGAAATTTTTGAAGAATTTTTTGAAATATTTCAAGAACTAGTCTGTAAAAGAAATTGCATTAAAAAATAATGTTAAAAGTTGTTATTAAAAAGTTGTTAAATGTTATTAAAAATAAAATAATGTTAATACCTTAGGATACATGTATTAGCGCTTCACTTACAGTTCGGTAAAACGTAAGCTATAAGTGCTGGATACATTTATATTTATTAAATAGTTCGGTAAAACGTAAGATAAAGTCTTTGGTAAAATGGAACCAGTTGCAATTTATTAAATAGTTCTGTAAAACTTGAAGAACAAAACTAAAAAATAATGTTACTTCAGTAGATCTATATTAATACTGCCGTGTTCTTTACGAATACAAATACTAATTGATACACTTGCTTACCAGCTTACAGTACATTCTAAACACATACACTGTAAAAAATTTAGGGAGTTAACGGACTCGGGAGTTGGGAGTGAAATTTTTCGAGTTAAAAATCAACTCCAAAAGAGAGTTAATTTCTAACTCCCTTCATTCAACACCCGCGCGAGTTATTTTTTCCATGGGGAGTTAGCATTTGGGTGTTAAATTTTAACTCTCTTTATTTAACTCCCCTGGCATTAACTCCCCAATGGGTGCGACTTTTATAGACCCCCTGGGGAGTTAAAATTTAACTCCCTTTTTTTACAGTGTACTCTAATACATTACATCGCACGCTTTACATTAATGCTTCAGAAAGTTTCAACTGTCCTTATATATTAATCTGAATTTTATTTCACCGCTTGTGAGAAAGATTCAAATTAATAAACTATCGTTGTACAAAATTAAAATTGTATATATTAATTAATCATTTCTAACTGTATTTAAGGTCAATTTATTAAATATTTTTAAATTATTTTTCTATCAAGACAATCTGAGCGGGAGGTTTGACGTCGAGGTATAATGATGTGCACCGTCGATTATTGTCCGGTACACACCATTAGAACTCGACTGTCGATAAACCGGTTGTACTCAGGAGAGGTTTTCTACAGTTTCCCTCTTCTCTGGCGAGAAAACCCATTGACGGGTGGTCCAGGCGGAATGCGAGTACTCCTGATAAAGTCGGCTGTAGACGAAAATTAGGTTAATATATAGAAAATTTCTAAGTAGAATAATTATGCTTAATCCAAAAAGTATTTCTCGGGGACTCTTGTCGAAGTGCGTAAGGCCAATAGGGCAGGAGTATAAACAATAAAAAAATATATTAAATAATAATTGTGAGGTATTCAAAAGCAAATAGGAAATAAGTAAGTAAGCAAATAAGGACGTAAGTAAGCAAGAAGAAAATAAGAAAGTAAGCAAAGTAAGCAAGAAGGAAATAAAAAAATAAGCAAATAAGTAAGTAAGTTAGCAGAAGGAAATAAGCAAGTAAGCAAATAAGTAGGTAAAAAGTAAGCAAGAAGGAAATCAGAAAGTAAGTATGCAAATAAGGAAGTAAGCTAGTAAGCAAGCAAGTTATTTCCTCCTTGCTTACTTCCTTACCTACTTATTTGCTTACTTCTTTGCTTACTTACTTATGTATAATTGTTTACTTAATTTCTTCTTGCTTAAAAATAAGTATGTTATTGCAGTTTTATATTTTTTTTGTATGATTTAAAAGCATTTATTACATATTTTACAATTAATAAGTGCGTTTAAAATAATTAATTAATTGAATTTTAATTTAATTAATAATAAAATGATTATTAATTAAGTATAAATAATTCGAAAAAATCAACTATTAGAGTGAAAGTCTTTTGTTTGACTGCGGGACACTTAAAATAATGTATTTCAATCCAGAAAACTACCACTTTAGGCAAGTCAAGGAAGTTTTACCGAACTATTCCCGATACGTTTGTGTCCATCAAGGAGGTATTTATTTAATTTATATTAAACGTTCAGTTTAAATTTTTTTTTAACTTTTACAGTACTATCTTGTAAGGAATAAAGATATCACATTAAATTTTAAATATTGCTACTGAAAAAATAATTTAAAAATTATTAAAAAATACGATTATGCCACTATATCCCAATTTTATTGAAAAATTCGGTAAAATATAAGGAACAAATTTTCTCCATGTAGTACCAAGGTGAGTTGTAACACATGTCGACGTTAGTTGTAACAGTTGCAAATTTTGTGATTTTAATAAAAAAAATTAATTTTAATGCTTAGATTATGGAAATGTTTTATTTCATTCAAGAAAATTCTTATCTTAAAAAAAATTCTCGAAAAACGGCTAAAAAACAGCGTTCTAATGTGGTTTGCCCCCTTAAAATAATAACTTCATACTGTAAAAATGAATAGAAAGTATGTATATTTTACAGAAAAGTTAGTATAGAATCTACTAGCCTGAATGTGTTTACTAACTAAATGTGTTTACATGAATAACCTAGTAAAATTAACAAGTCAGTTAAAACAATTATCTTGAAAATTGAAAATCATAGTACAAAAGTATGTATAGGAGTTTGTGTGAAATCATCCGTATAATTATCGTGAAAGGTAAATTTATATCCATATTGAAAATTATCTCTTAAAACTTTTAAAAGAGAACTTTATATATGCATATAACTTTGGTTTTGGAAAGCTTATATATGTTTATACCTAATTATTAGTTTACTCGTTGAGTAGAAAATATTATATCTACGTTCCAACCTCCCATTAATGAAAAGGAAGCAAGCCAATGGAAATTAAGCAAAACTAAACTAAACACCAAAATTTAACTTATTTAACGAGAACGAGAGAGTGAGAGAGTTGGGAGAGTCGCATACGCACTCCTCTGAATTATACGTGTTACTCGAATATCACCACTGATCAAAAGCAACTCTAATGGGAATACTCACTTTGTACCTCAATTTACATTTCAACGATTCATTATAATTTTCATTGCAAAAGATATATTTGCAATTGTAGAGAAAGAAATTTATTTTTTTTAACTCAAATTTGAAAGCCTATTAAATTCTGCGTCGATTGATATGTAAATGAACATTAATCAATGTATTTGAGATATTTTATTACCTAAGAGATTATGAAAATTGATTAATTTTTCTATTTTCGTGCAATATGTTTGTGTGGCTGCACAGTCTAGAAAAATTGAGAGAAAAATTTTAAACTCCTGCAACATAATCATTAAAGAGTCTCAGCTTTTATTTTAGCCTTTAAAACTTAAAATCCGTTCAACAGTCCCAGGTAGAGTTCAACTCTATAATGACCAGTCACTGGGAAGTTTTTCTAGATTCTGGCCAGTAATTGAACAGAAAATCTGGAAAGTGATTGATTAGAAATGTAACGCGCTGCTTTAGCAGTCACTGGTTAGATTATCTGGCCAGTGACTGGCAAGTAACTGATCAGTAACTGGACAGTTTTCTGCTCAAAATCTAGAATAAAATATAATTTTTCCTGACTCTTTTTATTTTGTTTATAATTACATATTTATTTATATTTTTGTCTTTATTCAAATATTTAAGACTAATGAATAATTACTCTACCAATAACACTTAAATCTAAGAATGAAAAATTCGCACGCATGGGGATCGAACCCTAGACCCTGGAGACACAACGAATGTGCGTTACCATGCAGCCACGGTGACTAGATAGTAACTTAATATAACTACAAGTTTAAGAACTGAAGTTCTATTCCGATTGTGACCAGAATTTCTAGCCAGTGACTTGTCAGAAGTAATGATCAGAAATCATGACCAGATAAACTATTTAGTCACTTGTCAGAGACTTGCTAATTATATAATGCTGAAACAAGATAACTAATAATACTAGTAAATTTTTAAAAACAAATTGACTGCAGAATTAAATTTTTTATTTACCATAAGTAAGTACCCTGAATAAAATGTGAGACCGATTTCGGACTAATCCGGAATTTGTCCGCAGTACGGTTTATTGTGGAGTTTTTTTTACCCTAAATTAAGTTTAAAATCAATAAATTTTTTTAATAACTATTGAATCCGTGATTAGTCTAGTTTAGTCCGAAGATATAGTCAGATCATATGCAACTAGTAAACGCAGAATAATCCGGTTGGTTTAACCAGTGAAACCGCAGCTAATCCGAAACAGTCTGCTTATGGTCAAGTTTTTGTCACTCAGAATTAGCCCGGATAAATCCAACCTCAATACGGTTTGTTTATAACCAGTGAATCCGAAATTAGTCCGATCTAGTCCGAAGTTAGTCTTTGAATTGGATTGAATATGGATTGTTTTGGACTGTCTGTGGATTGTATATATTTACAAATTACATATTATTATAAGACTTATTTTTAGACTGGGGTGTTTTGATCGGATATTATTCGGATTATGCCGCTGACTATTACAGGATTCTTTGCATACAGATTTTGGATTGTTCCATACTTGTTTTGTATTATGCTTTTTAATTGGATTAAATTTTTTTAACTAGATTAAATTCGGATTGTTGCAGACTGATTTCGTATTCTTTACATACTGATTTTGGATAATTACGGACTGAATTCGTAGACATTCAGGATTACTCCGGAGTGTTTTCGGATTGGTATAAGACTAACGCGGATCATTTTCGGACATTTTGTGTAAAAATTTCTGTTATGGAAGGTAAGTAATCTGTTCCATATTAACAGTATGTAAGGTATAATAAAATTTTTATAATTGCTGCTGCTTTTAGTATTTACTTATTTTAAAATAGTATCAAAGTTTTTATTTGTCTTTCTTTGAAATTAGGTACAACTTTTTATTCTGACAGATCTTATGAATTATTAATCAATATTGCTTCCTCATAGAGAAAGGATTGTATTAGCAAAATTTTCAATTGTGATTTTTTGACATATTTATAAACTTATTTTTATTATACCTAATCTTTTAGTACTTTATGTAGGAATGGGCATTGCCCGTATAAATGTAATAAATAAAAATTTCGATGTAATTTGACCACAGAAGTCCAAAAAACGGATTTAAAAAAATGTCTGTATGTGTGTGTGTGTGTGTGTGTGTGTGTGTACTAACCTTACATTTGCCTTAATTTCTCAGAACGAGAAAGAGCTAAAGTCTTCAATTTTTTTGAAATTGTAGGTCTCCCCGGGGGACATGAAATAAGAGTATTTTTAGCCCGATTCATAAAGTTTTAACTATATATTTTTTTGCATTTTTCATTATGTTAAATAACGTTTTTTGGCCATAACTTAAAAAAACGTTAGGACACCTATAAAGGTTTTCTTTTATTTTGTAGAGTTTTTTCAGAGGCATCTTTTGAGCCTGCATTGAACATTTTTGGTACATTTTAGCCAGAGATATTAAAGTTTTTAAAATCTAAAGTTGTGACGAAGTGAATTTTCGTCTTGTCATTTAATTGCCGAAAATTCTGAATCGTTACGCCATCCGTCGGAAAAGTCCCCGAACTAGCATCAATTATCGATGGTAATTAGGGAAAGTAAATGCCGCCGGCTGACCTACTAGTAGTAGCGAAAGTGGGTCGCGCGGCTAGCTACTGGAGAAAGTGATAGATGGCGGGGCCAGTATTATTTTTTGAGAACAAGAAGAAGAAAACGAGCCATGTGCGGAGAAAGCCGAGACAACAGGTGTCCTATACTTTCGCCGCCATAATGATTTTTGATTCCGCCGTGCAATACTGTCGAAAGTTTTCACCGAGTGAATAAAATCGTTTTTCTGTAGTGAAATAAAAATTGAGTGTGTCGAGAATTGTGTAGACTGGAGTAGCAGACTCTGAGTGACGAGAGAAATAAAATTAAGGACTGTGAAACTTGTAAATTGAGAGTGTAATAATATTTCTTGTGTAAACCTTTCTTTTCCCTTGGATAACGCCGACATCATCCGAGAAAATAACGCCGGAAAGCCGAGAAAAGGAAGGGAAAACCAGGAAGCCAAAGAGGTAATCATCGTGGGTAAGTCGTTTTGCCGATATTGTGCCAGTCGTGTCTCGCCGTTGGCATTTTCTGCTTGCCAATCGTTCGAGCAGAATTTCCTCTAAGTGAGAGAGTAAATTCAGAGGAGTTGATTTTGTTGTTAGTCGAGCCGAGTAAAAGTTTATTAATTTAGCTTCAAAAATTAATTGGCGCCTGACGGCGAAATTTATTAATTTAAAATTTCATAAAATTATTGTTGAAAGCGTCGGATTTTGCCTGACGTAAGCAGAACTTTTAGCTTGAAATAAAATCAGTTAAAATCATACGTCACAAAATTTGGCGCCCAACGTGGGGCAAGGCTCGAACCGAGACACGACTATAAACATAAATTTGATATTGTGTTGTACAAATTTTTGCCAGAATTCTGAATTTAAATTTGCCAAAGCCGACAAGTTCTTGTCAATAGCCGAAAGTTTAGGATTCAATAGCCAAAAGAAGAAAATTTTTGAATTTTCAATTTGCCCGAGCCGAATAAATTAATTTTTTTTGCCAAGAAAATTTAAAAATTCAATTGCCGAATTGTTTGCCGATTTATTTTGCCAGTGCCGAAATTTATTTATTCATAAATTATGAGTAAATTATTGCCGAAAACTGCGTAAAATAAAATTGTAGAGTGCCTTTGCCATTAAATTTGAAAATTTCTTTTTTTTTTGAGACTGTAAAAATTTCCTGTCGTGATAAAAATTAAATTCAACAAATAAAATTTTTGTTTGTTTGTCGAAAGCCAGTTTGTGAGAAAAATCCGAGTAAAATTTCCAGTAAACTTGTGCAAAATCAAAAATTACCCCAAAAGTTTATGCCGAGCACATGTTTGACCGGAAATAAAAATTCGAATTAGTCACGTGACTGTAAATAGTGCGCCGGACGGTCGAGAGAAACGACGCGCCGGGATATTTAAAAATTTCGACAGCCGAGAGAAAGTTGCGCGCGCCAGGAAAGAGTGGCCTAGTAGTAGTAGTAATAGCGGCTACACAGAGAGAGAACGAGAAGAAGAGACAGAGGGAGAGTCGAGTCACCAGTCCACCAGAAAATTTAAAAATTTTAAAAGGGGGCCCTCCTTGAGTAGTCACGTCCTTGCTTTAAGACAGCACAGTGCCGTATATACTAATTGTGCACCCCCCTGAAAATTTAAAATTATTCAGATTTAGAAATTTTTCTTAAAATTTTTTTTAATGGCAAAGGCAATTAGCGAGATGGAGGACTACAAGAGACGAATGAGAGTACTAATAGAAAACCCACAAGTGAGCCAAGCGTGAGAAACCATTAGCGAAATGCCGGTCGGTCAGATAGTGACGAACCTATTACGATACCAATTATGTATTAGTGGATCGTTGCAAGTCCTTAGAGAGAGACTATTGCGTGGCGAGATGAGATTAGCCATAACAGACGGTAGTGACGTGCCATTCAGTGACAGGTACGATCTCGGGAATTCTGATAAAATCTTTTTATTGGAAGCGTTCTCTGAGCCGGATAATAGCCCGTTTCCAAATGTCACACGTCGGAGAGCCGGCCGAATATCATCTGCGGATGATGAAGAATCAGATAGTGGGGCAAGTCAAGCCATTGAGCATATTAGAGTCAGGAAAACGCTAAGGATTGGGGGAAGTAGAACGAGAAATGGATCATCGCAAAGTAGACTTAGTCCGACCACCGTTGTGTCCACCCCAAATTTTACACCCCCAACCCCAGTCATGACAACAGCAAGCATGACGACATTTTCCCCCACCACAACGAGCGCTCAGATGAGCATGACAACGAGCACGACTATGACATCACCCCATACTATCCAGTCGGCCACAATGGCCCCAGTAGTCCAGAGCCTCCGTGATTCAATCGCGCGTTTGGGTTTGTCACCTGAAATAAAAAAAATTATGGAGTATGCCAAACAAATGGACCGCCAGTATTCGGGAGGGCGGTGGGAATTACAACAAAGCCAGTGTAGGGCCGAGGTTGCCGAGGGGCACCATCTGATTCACCACCAGCAATCGAGATTCGTATCCCCTCAAAGAAATTCCCTTGTAGCCGAGACCTCACACAATCACCAAAATGATGACAGAGTGAGGCCCACACCCGCCCCGAGGAGCCATTCAAGCCGAAATAGTGTGAGTGACGTTAGTGTCACTCATCGTAGGGTGCCGAAGAATGGAGAGCCGATTTTCGAGTTTGAAAATAACAATAGTGCGAAAAGTGAGAGTAGTAGAGGGGGAAGAGAAAAACTTCATACCGGTCAGATAGAGAGAAAACACGAAAGGAGTCGTAAAAAAGGGGGGAGAAGAGAGAAAGTCGAAAGGAGGATAGAATATGACGATAGCGAGGAGAGTCAAATCAGTAGCAGAGGCAGTTGTGGGGGTAAAAACGGAGACCGAATAAGTGAAAAAAGCCGAAGAAGGAGCACTAAAGCGCGTGGGTCACAGAAAGCCGTAAAAGAGAGCCGAAGGTCAATCTTGGATGACTCTACTAGTGAGTCCGAATCCGAGAGTGATCTGAGTCAAAACATAAGTAGTGGGGGGAAAACCGGAAAATTAAATCCAGCCGAAGGTCCAAAGTGATCAAAACACTAATGGACTGGGATTTAAAATTCTTTGGAGATGACGACAATGCTGAAGAATTCTTGGAACGATTGGAAGATTGCAAAGACAATTCAGATTTCTCAGAGATAGAAATACTACAAGCATTACCAATCATCCTACAGAAAACCGCTAGCAGCTGGTTCAGGTCGTTGCGCCGTGAAATAACTTTGTGGAAATCATTCCAGAGGGCATTCAAAAACGAATACTTAGTGACGGTCGACGATGATGACGTCGTAGACGAGTTAAGAGCCAGGACGCAAGGAAAAGGAGAGAAAATTTCAGCGTATTTGACCAGTTTTAGACTAATTTTGGGCCATATGAAGCGACCTTTGGGCCAAAAACAACAAGTCAAGATTGCCTATAAGGCCTAACACCAACTTATAGACGTCAGCTGGAACATTGTCATTTCGAGTCACTTAGTCAATTAGAAAAGATTCTTCGGAATTACGAGAAGACGAAGGACTTGGCCCACCACCGCCCAAAGAGAAGATGCGTTTCCCATCAGCAGCCGTGAAGGAGAAGAAGAGCAGCCAGAAACATGCCAAGAGTGAAAAGGTGGCAGCACTAGAGAAAGAATCGGAGTCGAGTGAGAGCGATCACTCTACAAAGACCGAAAAGCCGAAGAAAAAGAAGAAGAAGAGCAAGAAGAGTAAGAAAGAAACAAGTAAGCCAGAAGAAAAGAGTGTTGAGGCCATCAGCCCAGCAACACCGAGTCAGAAGCCAGCAGTGGTCCAGGGTCAAGTTGCCAGTACTGCGCCATCCCAAGCACAAGTACAAATGCCAATGCAATTTGCCTACCCAATGGTTTATCCAGGGATGTTTCCACCTGGAATGAAACCAAATTACCCCAGGCCAAATGGTCCTAAAGGACCCAAGTCGGGGCAAAATGGTACACAAGCCCAAAGTACCCCCAAGGAATTCGTTGGGGCATGTTTTCACTGCCAAACTACAGGACATCGAGCCAGAGATTGCCCTCAGAGAACTTGTTTTTCTTGCCAGCAACAAGGGCATTATTCAAATCAATGCCCTCTGAAGCCAGCCCAAACAGAAGCGTGTTTGGTATGTAAGAGGCCAGGATGCAATTTTCTAAATTGTCCAAATTGTGTGTCTGTCAGAGCCGCTTTGGGAAACGGTGTGTGGGGGGCACAGAGCAGCCCTGTACCCCCCTCAAACCCAACAGGACAGTAAATAATACTGTTGAGGGGTGTAGAGCCGAATTTTGGGAGCCGAGTGTCGTAGAGACGAGAGCCGAATTTAGTGAGCCGTGCGTGGTAGAAAGGAGAGCCGAGATTTTTGAGCCATGTAGAATAGAGATAAATAGCGAGTATAGAGATAGATTCACGCCCAGTTGTAGTTGGGTAAAAACTGAGAGAGAAGTAGAATTAGAAGTAGAAATGAAAGTTAAGAAAAGCTTAGAGCCAGTCATAGGTAGGGACGCGTTCAAATTCGTGCCAGAAATTAGACAAGAGCAGTCGAGTGAGGAGAGCCCACTCTACCGAAACGAAGTAGAGAAAATGACCGAAGAGGGTGGGACAAAAGGTACGGATGTGGTCCCGGTACCTATAGTCCAGGGGAGGGGAGAGGCTGTGAGAGTCACAGCTGACCCGAACCTAAGTAATGAGGAGGACATCGACGGATCTAGGACGGAGAACAGATACTTCTTCGACATGTCTATCGGCGACCATCATTACGAGGCACTTTTCGATCCTGGTGCTATGATTTCAGTAATTACCAGCAGAGTCGCAGAGCCTTTCAAAAGCCGAATTCAGCCGTGTGGTACAGTTGTGAGAAGTGCAACAGGAGGTATCACCGAAACAGCTGGACTTCTGGACCTTAACATTGTAGTCGAAGGATTTACTCAGAAATTCGCAGTAAAAGTCATGAAGACTTTGACACAGGACATCATCTTGGGCATCGACTTCTGCAAGGCCTGGGACATGGAAGTGAAGCTGAAAGAAGGATTATGGAGAGTATTCAATGGAGAATGGCACAAGTTTGGGCCAACAGAAACAGACGAGAACGAGAATTTAATATTCGCCGAATGTGCCGGTATTTCTGCGCTTGACGATGAGCAGAAGAGCATAATCCAAGCCATAGTAGACAAATGGGTATTGCCAGAGTCGGAAGAACACGGAATGACAGACTTGACGGAACATCATATACGTGTTACGGACGAAACGCCAGTGCAACATGGCATCAGACGGATGTCGCCAGCCATGTTAACTTGGGCCCAAGGTAATGCTGCCAAACTATACAAACTAGGGATCATCGAGCCATCTGCCAGCCGTTGGAGGAGTGCGCCAGTAATTACGAGAAGAGGAGAGAACGATTTTTGACAGTGAAATGACTACAGAGATGTCAACAAAGTTACGATCAAAGATGGGTATCCACTGCCATCCATTGATTATATTTTGGATAAGCTCCGAAAAGCCAGATATTTGTCGAAGGTAGATCTCAAGCTGGCATATCATCAAATACCAATGGCCGAAGAGAGCAAAAAAATACACCGCTTTTGCCATACCTGGGTCAGGACTATGGCAGTTTCGCCGAATGCCATTTGGACTCATGAACGCGCCGATGACGTTCCAACGCCTAATCGACGCATTGCTTGGGCCGAAAGTAGAGCCGCATGTCTTCGGGTATCTGGACGACATCATAGTAGTCACAGACACTTTTGAAGAACACGCTAAGTGTTTAGAGTTCGTCCTCAAGGAGTTGAACAAGGCGAAGTTAATAGTGAACCCAGATAAGTGTGAGTTCGGGTGTTCCGAAGTAACTTATCTGGGTTACTTATTGGACAGAGAGGGTCTGAGGCCAGATCCGAATAAAACAGAGCCTGTGAGAAACTATCCAGAACCGAAGAACGTAAGGCAACTCAGACGTTTCTTAGGCATGGTCGGGTGGTATTCCCGTTTTATTCCAAACGACAGCGAAATTAAAATACCAATGCTGAAGTTGCTACACAAAGGCCGAACGTGGGAGTGGGAGGAAGAGCAACAAGAAGCTTTTGAACAGCTCAAACAGAAGCTGACATCTGCGCCAGTCTTAGTCCGACCTGACTTCACGAAGAAGTTCACAATTCAGTGTGACGTCAGCAACTATGCCATTGGAGCCGTACTAACGCAAGAGTTTAAAGACGGAGAACATCCAATAGTCTACATCAGCCGAGTCTTGACGGAGCCAGAGAGAAACTATAGTGTGACAGAAAAGGAGTGTCTGTCATTACTGTGGTCGATCAAAAAGTTCAGGCCGTACATCGAGGGGTACAAATTCCATGTGATCACGGATCACAGTGCCCTGAAATGGCTCAGGAACTTGAAAGATCCTACAGGCCAATAAGCCAGATGGGCCCTAGAAATGCAACAGTGGGACTTTGACATAGTTCACAGAAGAGGTGCACAACATCATGTCCCAGATGCATTGTCCAGGTTGCAGGAGGAAGAAGAAGAGTCAATAGCCGCGTTTGAATCCATTGAGGACCAATGGTACCTCAAACGCCGTGAGTTGGTGAACCAGCATCCTTAGAGGTTCCCAGGGTGGATCGTTGAGAACGAGAACTTATATCGCCATCGAAGTGACCCACTTCTATTGCCGATAAACGGAGATGAGGATGGTTGGAAGCTAGTTGTGCCAGAAGAGTACCGAACGAGAGTGATGGAAGACAGACATGCCCAAAAATCGGCTGGACACCTGGGTATTGAGAAGACCTACGACAGAATAGCACGAGAGTACTATTGGCCAGGTATATGCAATGATGTACACAACTACGTGACACATTGTCTCCAGTGCCAATTGCATAAGGTGTCTCAAGTCGGACCGGTCGGACTAATGGTCCAAAGAATTGTCAAGAGGCCGTGGGCCGTAGTAGCCGCAGACACGATGGAGTTCCCGCCGAGTAAGAGAAATTGTAAGCACCTGGTAGTGTTCCAGGACTTGTTCTCGAGGTGGATCGAGGTGAAGCCATTGAAGTCAGCAGACGGAAAATTGGTAGCCAAAGCATTTGAGGAGTTGGTCCTATTTAGATAGGAAACGCCGGAGTACTTACTAACCGACAATGGCAAGGAGTTTGACAACAAATTTCTCAAGTCAACACTTGAGGAATACGGTGTCAAACACATCACGACGCCACCTTACCACCCACAAGCCAATCCAGTCGAGAGGAGCAACAGGACTTTGAAAACTATGATCTCCACTTTCATTGGTGCCGACCATAGAAACTGGGATCTTCATGTTCACGAGTTCCGCCATGCTGTGAACACAGCAACACAAGCGGCAACGAAGACGTCTCCTGCGTTCCTGAACTACGGAAGACACCCAAATCCAGTGAAGAGCCTGCGAAGAGAAGTCGAAAGAAAGAGAAAAGTAGTTAGAATCGAGCCGAAAGAGTGGGTAGATAGAATTAAGAGATTAGACGCGTTGAGAGACATGGTAGCCAGACATATTAACAAAGAACGAGCGAGGCAAATAAAGTACTATGACAAAGGTAGGAGAGATGTGACTTTTAAAGTAAGTGATTTAGTGTTGCGAAAAAGCCATAAGTTGTCTAGCGGAGCAGAAAAATTCGCGGCAAAATTAGCGCCGAAATACGAGGGTCCATACGAGATTGTCGAAGTCCGGTCGCCAACCGTATTCATCCTACGAGATGAACAAAGTCGGCGAGTCCCAAAAGTTCATATCACTGACTTGAAACCTTACTTACCTGTCTCAAATGTGTAAAGTATTATGTCCCTTTGTGCATAATTAACTTCATTTTTAGATCGAAAGGAGAGCCGAAAGTGGAGAGGTTGTGCCGAAAGAGAGGAGAGCCATGCCATACACGCCACAAGGAAGCCGTCGATCCAGAGAAAGAGGTGGCCGAAAATTGGAGGAACTGGGAAAAGAAAGCGCCAGGATGGAGAGACGAGGACGCCCTCAATCCAGACATCGCCCTTTCCCCGAATTTGCCATCGAAGGACATCAAATGGAAAGACCCTCATACTTGTCGTTCCCAATCACTGATGAGGTGAACCAAGAACCACTAATGGCACAACCAATTGTGGAAGAGGGCGAGCCGAGAAAGGGAATTAGACCAAGGAGAGCCGAAGTAGAAAGTGAAGAAGAAGCAGTAGGAGGCCAAGTTGAACCAGTAACCATGCCGAGTGACTGGGCCGACTTGAGCGTCCTAGAAGAAGCCAATAAGAAACCGGTAAAAGGGTGTAGACCAGATGGCGCAGAAATAGTGGTGCCCTACCGCTGGCCAGCCGATAGACGACAAGGTGAAAGCATCAAGGAGTATGAAAGCCGTCTAGCAGAATTCGAGTTGGACTGTTTTCTACGTCTCCAAGAACCACTGACGTCTGTGTCGTTGGAAAGGATGCGAGCTGGTCAACGAAGAGCCATTGAAGAACGAAAGCGCCCGATGCTCCGAAAGGAAGACATGGAGAGTGGGGAGCCTGTGCAGAGGGCACAACGTTCACACTCGCCCTATCCCGGACCACCGGTCAGGCGCGTCGAGGAGACCGGCACAAGGCACAAGGAGCCCAGAGGAGAAAGACGTAGGGAAGATAGCCAGGAAGGCACCAGTAGTTGGAGACCTAGGAAAAATGGGGTCATCTTTAGTGGTTTGAAGGAGATCCCAACAATCGAAGGTTTAGATCCGCCCCCCTATTGTTGCTTTAACTGCTGGAGGCGAGGACATAGAGCGGCGGATTGCAAATACCCTATTCTTCACATTTACTGCCGAAACTGTGGACGTCGAAACACCAAAATGAAAGACTGCTCAAGATGCGCGGAAGCATATTGCCGTTTTGCGGGTATTCCCTATTATGTGGAAGAGGATGTGGAGGACATTGGGACCGATGTGCCAGAAGAAAAAGACATCAAGTCAACAAACGAGACAAATATGCCGAACGAGAGTGACCAAATTACGGAAGGAGACACTTAGGAGCCAGCAGTGGGAGAAGGAGAACCGTTAAAGCCAAAAAGCAATGAGCCAGAAACCCAAAAGTCTCAGTCAACGAGTGTGGAAGAAAAAGAGGATGAGGACCTGGTGGAAAGAATTATGGCCATCACAAAAGCCCTGGCCGGTCTTCCAGCGTCAACGGTCGACTTGGCAATTAGACAATTGTTGGAGGAGAGGAAGGCAAAGAAGAAGAAAGAGTAGGAAAGCAAGGAGAGCCGAATAGAGGAATGGAGAGCCGAATAAAGAATGAGAATAGAGCCGAATGAGAAAGGAGTAGAGCCGAACGAGAAAAGAGGAGAGCCGAACGAGAAAGGAGGAGAGCCGATCAAGAAATGAGAAGAGCCGAATAAGAAAAGAGGAGAGCCGAACGAGAAAAGAGAAGAGCCGAACAGATAAGCAGAGCCGAACAAATTAGGAAAGCCAGTCTTCAGGATCATCATATGATGACGGTCCTATATGAAATAGTACCGGTCATGGGGAGGGGATTGTGACGAAGTGAATTTTCGTCTTGTCATTTAATTGCCGAAAATTCTGAATCGTCACGCCATCCGTCGGAAAAGTCCCCGAACTAGCATCAATTATCGATGGTAATTAGGGAAAGTAAATGCCGCCGGCTGACCTACTAGTAGTAGCGAAAGTGGGTCGCGCGGCTAGCTACTGGAGAAAGTAATAGATGGCGGGGCCAGTACTATTTTTTGAGAACAAGAAGAAGAAAACGTGCCATGTGCGGAGAAAGCCGAGACAACAGGTGTCCTATACTTTCGCCGCCATAATGATTTTTGATTCCGCCGTGCAATACTGTCGAAAGTTTTCACCGAGTGAATAAAATCGTTTTTCTGTAGTGAAATAAAAATTGAGTGTGTCGAGAATTGTGTAGACTGGAGTAGCAGACTCTGAGTGACGAGAGAAATAAAATTAAGGACTGTGAAACTTGTAAATTGAGAGTGTAATAATATTTCTTGTGTAAACCTTTCTTTTCCCTTGGATAACGCCGACATCATCCGAGAAAATAACGCCGGAAAGCCGAGAGAAGGAAGGGAAAACCAGGAAGCCAAAGAGGTAATCATCGTGGGTAAGTCGTTTTGCCGATATTGTGCCAGTCGTGTCTCGCCGTAGAGCATTAAAAAACGCTTCGATTGACCTATTTTTTAACCTGATTCGGTTAGAAATTGTCAAATTATTGGTATTTGAAAAATCAAAAATTGTGGAAAATATTATTTTTTCAACATTTTTGTTTATTAACTTATGTGTAATTATTAAACTATTATAACCATCCTATAGAATATATAAAAACACATTTTATGGACCAAGATTTAATGATTTTTAACACTTCAATAAAAAGTTATTCTTATATTTCAATTATTATTATTTCTATAAGGAAGCAAAGTGTTCATGAAATGAACACCAAAATTATAAAAATGTACAACTTGGCAGCAGTTTTTTTTAATTGTAATATTTTTATAAAAACTAGCGTCATACTCCTCGCTCGCTAACGCCCGCTCGGAAGACATTTTACTTATTTATTTCCACTTACATAAATAGTTATTGAGGTAAAAATTTTGTTTACAAAATTTTTAACGTCAAAAACTCTCCTGATTAAGCTAATTTTGTTTAAAAAAATCTTTAACTTCAAAAACGATCCTTATACCTCATCATACAGTATGAATGCAGGCTAATTTTTTTAACATATAACGGCAAAAATTATTATTAGATCCCATGCCAGGATTCCAATAGTTACTTTTATTATATCTGCATTCATTTGCCTGTAAGCATCAATGGGTTAATGTAAAAAATCTTTTCCTTAAAGCATTTTTTCAGTTAGTAGAAAATAAATTTGACACAATAACGTTTGACTTTTGTTCCACTGAAGACCATAAAAATAAAAAATTAGAAATATAAGCCTGGATAAAGTGTGGAGGAAAAGATTTTTTACAATAAAAAGGGAAAATAATGTTTACACTGTAAAAAAGGGAGTTAAATTTTAACTCCCCCGGGGGGTCTATAAAAGTCGCACCCATTATGGAGTTAATGCCAGGGGAGTTAAATAAAGAAAGTTAAAATTTCACACCGAAATGCTAACTCCCCAAGGAATAAATAACTCGCGCGGGTGTTGAATGAAGGCAGTTAGAAATTAACTCTCTTTTGGAGTTGATTTTTAACTCGAAAAATTTTACTCTCAACTCCCGAGTCCGTTAACTCCCTAAATTTTTTATAGTGTATAAAAAAGTTAATAATATATATAGATAAACTGTTTATAATAATATATACGTATATAATTGATAAATGTATCAGAGGCGAGCAGTAAAGGTCATATCATCTTTTAAAATACACTGATATAGGCGCTACTTAGTTAGCGCAACGCACAAAAACTCGTAGCGCAAACTTCAAAAAATTTTTTCTCAAAAACATCAAAAAGCACTTCATTAAAAATTTAACCACTTATTAAAGAAGGTTTAAATTTTGAGAAAATAATTTTTTTAGGAAACTCCATGACGTCCTTAGCATATTTTTTTAACAATAAAAAATTATTGTTTAAACAAATTATTGAAAATTTAATTTTTCTTAACTTTTTTTTAATATTATAAGAAATTGACATTTATTTATTTATTTTCAGTATCCAATTTTTTAAATCTAAATATCTTGCAAAAATTTTTTTTTTGCAAAACTGTTTGTCACAGTTATTTAGTACCCCAAATACTACAAAATTACAAACTTTAAGAAAAATCGGTAATCCATCATTTACTTTTCGTATGGAACTGCTCTTGATATAAAAATTTTAATTTGTAGTATCAAATAAATAGTTATTTGTAGCAAATTCGAATTATTTAAGTCAATGGTTTTTAGGGTCGCTGAATACGAATCTACACTACCGGTCAAAATTAAGAGACCATCCATTTTCAGGTGATTGAAAAACATTGAAAAACATAAAATGTATGGAAACTAAAATATTTTGCTTTTTATTTTTTGAAAGATAATAAAATTTTGAAGAAAACAAGATCTTTTTGAAGTCATTTGGCCAATATTTTATTTAAATATTTTTAAAAAATCGTCATTTTCAATGTCTTCTCTCTAAATTTGAATCAGCGAAAAGTCGTTGATTCACCAGCCCAGAGTATGCAGCTGATGAAACAGCGTATATACGCTGGAAAATCAGAGCATATACGCTGTTTTATCAGTGTATATACGCTATTTCATCAGCTGCATACTCTGGGCTAGTGAATCAGCGACTTTTCGCTGATTCAAATTTAGAGAGTTACAAAAATTTGAATAACTTTTAAAATAATGAACGCTTTTTAATGATCTTAAGCTTATTTTAAAGGTCATTTGCTACACTATAAGAATTACTTATAGGCATTAACGTGTAATTTTTTTCTTAGAAAATGCAGGTCGTCAAACTTGGACCAAAAAAATTAAAAAAATTTGGAACAATTTTTCTGTAGTAAAAACTATTTTAGAAAATATATAAAACATTATATGGTGTAGATTTTTCAAGAAAATTTTATAAAAAAAAATACGTTTTAAATTTAAAAATTATTTTTCCGTAAATACGAATGTTTCAAATTTTTTATATTTTTTTGGTTCAAGTTTGACCGCCTGCATTTTTTAAGAAAGAAATTACACGTTAATGCCTATAAGTAATTCTTATAGTGTAGCAAATGACCTTTAAAATAAGCCTAAGGTTATTAAAAAGCGTTCATTATTTTAGAAGTTATTTAAATTTTTGTAAAACATTGAAAATGGCGATTTTTTAAAAATATCTGAATGAATTATTGGCCAAACGACTTCTGAAATATCTTGTTCTGTTCAAAATTTTATTATCTTTAAAAAAATGAGTAGAAAAAAATTTTAGTTTCAATAAATTTTATTTTTTAAAACGATTTTCATTCGCCTGAAAATGGGTGGTCTCTCAATTTCGACCGGTAGTGTAAAGTCACTTTTTAAAAATTAAAAATAGCGGATCCAATATGGCGAAAAAAAATTTCAAATTTGATATCAAATTACCAATTTATTATTCTCACCAATAGGCGGAACCCTATTGGTGAGACTCTTGTGTCTGTAGCCGAATCGTGTCCCCCCCTAGCGGCTAAACTATTTGACCTAAAGAGCTCAAATTTGGTCCAGATATGTATTTTCACTCGTAGATTACAGGAAAAATATAGCGAATGTTATTGGACGTGATGGGCATAGCGTTGTCAAGGAAATAACAAGATTTTTGGTCAAAAATGCATAAAAAGTGACCATTCCCCCCCCCCTTAACTTCTAAACTATTCGACATGGAGAGCTGAAATTTTGCATGCTGGTGTATTTTTACTCGAATATTACAGGAAAAATATAGAGAACTTGATATGTAATGATGGCCATAGCGTTGTCAAGGAAAAACTAAAAAATTTAAAAAAAAAATTGTTTTTTCCTAACTTTTAGATTATTTGACCTAATGAGCTGAAAATTGGTATCCTAGTGTATTATTACAGTCTGACGACAAAAAATTTATTTAAGAAACTTTTTGAAAAAAAATAAAAAACAAATTTTTTTTAAATTTTTTTTTCAAAAAAAAAATAATTTTTAAAATTTTTTTTTAGTTTAAACACGTGGCATTAAATATTTTTAAGAAGAGTGAAATTTTAAGAGAAACTTTTTGAAAAAAAATAAAAAAAAAAATTTTTTAAATTTTTTTTTTCAAAAAAAATAATTTTAAAAAATTTTTTTCAGTTTAAACACGTGGCATTAAATATTTTAAGGAAGAGTGAAATTTTAAGAGAATAAATGAAAGATTGTTTTCTGACTTTAATTTCTTAGCTAAAAATAAAAAAAAATTGGACAAGTGCGAGTTGTACTCGCACTGCAATGGCGGGTTCCGTACACAAATATTAAAACAATACTTGCAACATCTATCGGTAATTGGTAGAATTAAAATAAACAATTAAAAAAATATATTAAAATCATTTGATAAAAAAAATAACTTAAAAAAATTAAAGTATTGCATATCTAATATTGTAAACAATAATAAGCAGAGGAACTATAATTTTGAAAATTTTGTTCCTCTGCTTATTATTGTTTACAATATTAGATATACAATACTTTAATTTTTTTTAGTTATTTTTTTTATCAAATGATTTTAATATATTTTTTTAATTGTTTATTTTAATGCTACCAATTCCCGATAAATGTTGCAAGTATTGTTTTAATATTTGTGTACGGAACCCGCCATTGCAGTGCGAGTATAACTCGCACTTGTCCAATTTTTGCTTTTAATTCATAAAAGTATTTTGAGATATTTGGACCTTTTGACTTTTGACAGCTCTATTGTCATCGGAAATAAAAATTTGCAAAAAACGCCCATCGGCATCTTAAAGTACATGAATGTAGAAATCTTTTAAGCCCTAGAACGTTTAAATAATCCATCAAAGCAATTTTTGTTTAGAGCTCTGTCCATGTTGACGTGGAATTTTCCTTATATTTATATCAAATATGCAATTATTTTTCATAATTAATTATTTTGATTTAGACCAATATCTTTTTAATTGCGTCAAATAATTATTTATGTAGTCCTTATACTAAATTTGTAATAAATAAATTAATGTTCTTTCATTTGCATACGTAAAAGTATTAGCACACTAAAAAAATTATCTCATTCAAATAATTTTTTTATCTATATATTTATTTGATTCAAATAACTTGAATTATGCGAATATACGAAACTTTTTTCTTAGAAAATGCAGGTTGGCAAACTTAGACTAAAAGAATTTAAAAAATTTGAAACAATCTTATAAGCCCCTTCGCTGTTTGGAATAATAATCATATGATTGGCCCAAAATGTTTAGCAAAATCTGGTAGATGAATTTTTATGAAACTTAGTATACAAGGTTTTTTGTCAAAAAAAATTCAAAATGGTGGATCCAATATATGCAACAAAATTTTTAAATTTTAAACAGATATTATAAACAAAAAAAACAAAGAACAGAAAGTGTAATGTAAAACCTTTGCAGCCTCCACTCGGCACATTCTGGGGTTATGATTCGTTTTATCAGCTAATGCGAAGGATATAGAATAGAGTACAAAATTTGATAAAAATCGGGATGGATTAAAAAAATTACGTCCCTCATTTTGAATTCATAATTTTTAATTTTGAAAGACAAATTTAAATTTATTCCAAAACACTACTGCGCTTGCGTAACATTGTCTAAACACTGCTGCGCATGCCTGACATTGGCAGAACACTACTGCACATGCCTGATATTCATAGAACACTACTGCGCATGCCTGATACTAATAGAACACTACTGCGCATGTGTTATAGTGATAGAACACTACTGCGCATGCGTAACATTGTCCGAACACTACTGCGCATGCCTGACATTGACAGAACACTACTGCGCATGCCTGATATTCATAGAACACTACTGCACATGCGTATATGTATGTACAATGAGTATATGTATATACAATACTATGAATAAATGATAAAAGTCGAACGACCGAACTATGAAGTACGGAAGTAGACGAACGACGGACGACAAAACGACGACGAATATGTTAATATTATAGGAGAAGATAGGAGATTATATGAATTTCGAATTTGTTTATTAATTATAGATGGTCGTATATAAAAGATAAACCGAAAATGGGGGTTGGATAACTGTTGACGTTCCACAGCCTCGCCAAGTTATCGCTCTAGTAGAAATTTGTCGTAGTATCTTTAAGGGCACTGAATAAATTAAATAAATTAAACTTTTATACGAAACTATATTTTTACTGTTGGTATATCTATTGTTTCGTATAATAAATGATTTATAATAAATTATCTGTAAAATTATTTTTGAATCAAAAAAAAAAAATTTTAAACATTACTGATTCTTGTATACACACGTGTAATTTTCTACATGAAGCAAAATTGACTTTTTCCTTAAATTAAGCACAACACTGAAATAAATATTATTTTTTTATCACACTACAAACTTATAAGTAAACCCTAATGAAGAACTAATTCAGTTCAAACGAAAAATATCTAGCGGTAACTGGGAACGAACTCGGGTCCCCGCTAGGACGAAATACCTATACGCACGCTTACGCATCACGGTCGTTCTAGTCGGTGGACGATTCCAGAAAAGTAAAAACCATTCTCTACCGGCAGGTAAAGCAGTTCCCTTTTTTATCTTTTCTAGCTCAACTGGCGAATGATTAGACAGCTACTGCATAACACTCTAAAGTTGAACTTATTGATTATTACTGTATAGAAGTTTTGTCTGTCCAGTAATTTTCATGGCACTGTTTAGGCGTTCCGAGAAATTATGTTTCAAAGTTTGTCGTGGCGTTAGTGCTACCGTCAGTCTAGCAACTGAACAGTGTTGTGTAGTTGTTACGGTAAAGTGCGAAGTCCGGTGAATGTGCACATTTACCGGGCTTTTTGGTAAATGTGAATAATCTATCATTCACAGAAGAAATTATGTACATTTCCCAAGTAAATTGGTGATTGTACACATTGACCAACGTTAGTTGGTAAATGTAGAAATTGAAAGCAAGTAATTTGTTCAGTAATTATAATTATTATAAAATATGATAATGTAAGGAATTATTATAAATAAATTAATTCTTAATATAAGTAATTAAATAATATTAATTTTAAAAAACAAATAAAGGTATAAATAGAACGAATAATATATAGAAATACAAATGTAACAAATGGAAATTGAAATGTCAATTGTTTAAGAATCAAACTTTTACAAATACAATAAATTTGTAACAGTTGACTGTTTATATTCTCAACCTCAGTTATTATTCTAGTTTGCATTCTGCAGTGAAATATGTCAGATATTTTGGATTTATACAGTAAAAAAGATAATTTTGTAATTGCTTCCTACTGAAAAATTGAATTAGAGCTTATTAGAAGTTAGTAATTTAATATTTGAATCCTATAATTTTTAATATTTACGATTAATTATCAACAAAACTTTGTGCTACACATTGCGCTACTCGAAAATGGTTGCATCTACATTTAGACAACATGATTTTTAAAATAATGAATAAAATATTTGTTTAATTATTTTGTAAAATAACACTATTTTCTTATTACTTTAAAGTAATTATTGCAATGCATTATTATTTATTTGACAAAAAACATGAAAGTGTCCGACCACCGGTACTGTCCGACTATACCTGCACTACCCTGCTATTTGTTCGGGGTATACTTATTTTTCACTTTGACCAAAACGATTTGGTGAATGTGTACATTCACAGGTTAAAGTGCGTAGAAACAAAAAATTCGTATTCTATTCTCAGATTCACCATCCAACTAACGCCCATAGACATTTTCCATAAATACAGTGTATACACTAAAAGAAATAATTTGCCGGTATAGATAAAATTATGTTTATTTTTTCCATAAGGAATTAGTAGGGGAGAGTCTCCAGTTGTGAGACACCTTAAGTTGGGAGACAGTCAATTTTTTTTAACATGCAATATTAAAAAGCCAATTGGTTTATATAAAAACATTTCTTTTTATATGAGCCAACTTTTTCGTGTAAGTCGAAGCGAATATATAAACTGTTTTTTTTAAATACCAACAAAAGTCAATTGATTCAGAGGAAATCAATTTTAATGCTCTTGTTCAAGCTATTAAATTGTGTTTATTTGATAGTCATATTTTGGCGAATAAATATTATTATTTAGTATATATAATAATATATATTATTAATATATTTAATTATTTCTACTAAACATAACGTTTTATGTCAAACTTATTAAATTTTAGCAATTTTTAATGAGTGTCTCACAACTGGAGACATTTTTTTTTTGTTGACAAAAGCGATGTGCTCGGAAAATGTATCGTAAAATTTTTTAAGTTCATCGAAACACTACACTTTCTGTTAATAAAAGTTGCGTATTTCTGTTACCTTTCGAACGGTGTATTTTATTTACAATTTCGTTTACTCGTTTACAATTTACGGGTCAAAAATAAAACCCGTCTCACAACTGGAGACTCTCCCCTACATAATAAGCTGATACTGGCTACTGCCATAAATTATAGATAGTTCTGTTATACAGATAGGAGATTCGCTCCCACGGAATAGTATAAGAAATTGAATCTTTTATTATTAAATCAAAATTTGAATATTAAATAATTTTTTAAATTTGTTATTTATTTGTAAACAGTAAAATAAAAAAACAAAATTAAAAAAATAAAAACTGTAAAACTAAAATATTTTGAAAATGTCAATACACAAATGTTCAGTTACTGGACTGATGCCTGACGGTAGCGCTAACGCCATGACAAACTTTGAAACATAATTTCTCTAAACGCTAAGACAGTACCATGAAAATAACTGTACAGGACTTCTATACAGTAGGGGAAAGGTGTACGAGATGATCCCCCTAAGGAAGAATGACCATTATTCAAAGAAAAATTATTATTTTTGTGTTTGTTTTGTACGAACTAGTAGATAATTAATCCGTCTAACTTTTCTAATTTAAAATTTGTGCAGCTAATTAATATTTTACAAGTAAATTTAATTTTTCTAAAACCTTACAAAAGGATCATCTTGGACACCGGGGTGTCCAAGATGATCCCCCTGGTATGGGCAAGATGATCCGTAGGTTTATCTTACCCCAATTATTGGAAAAGAAGACTAAATTAAAGAAATAACGTATATCAATATTAAATATGCTTTATTTAGGTTATAAATGCCTTTAAACATTCACCAAGATTCATTTTTCTATTTTATAATTACGAGGCATTGTCTACAACAAGAAAATTAATAAAATAGATGTAAAATTCAACTTTTTGTTTAAAATAAATTAGTTTTGATAATAAAAACATGTAAGAAGCAAGAAAAATTGAATTTTTTATTAATACTAGAAAATTCACTTTGAGGTAAGACGAAATACATGGGAATCAGGGGGGATCATCTTGTACACCCATTGAGGGATCATCTTGCCCCAAATGCCACTATTTTGTAATTTGTTCGTAACTCAACCTACGAGCTCTGTTATTCCATAATACTAATCAGAACACTTAGTTGAAGAGATACTGAAGCCGTGAGTACAAGAAACGTGTAATTTCAGCTATTACAACAAAAGTTATCTAAGCCCAAAGTTAAGCTGTCCTTAGATCAAAAGTATGAAATTTTTATTTTATACAATAGAATTTTTTTAATGACGCGTGTTGTCATGACAGTTTGACTGATTCATAGGTATGTCATTGGCAACGTATTACCGTATTTTCCTAAAAGGTTACGCTAATAGGCTCTCCAAAACTCAAAAGGATCATCTTGCCCCAGGGGATCATCTCGTACACCTTTCCCCTAATAATCAAGTTCAACTTTATATTTTCTTCAACAGTGTTATGCAGTACCCTAGTAGAAATTTGTCCTAGTTATTATAAAGGAACTGTCCAGTCGCGCTTGAAATTTTCTAGTTAATTTACAAGCCAACCAGCTAATAAATGGAATGGAGTGTCACGCTTTTTTCATCAAGTTATTATCTAGCCCAACTTTATAAATTCTGGTCAACGGTTCTGTAGAAAAACTAGACAAATTAATTCTTTTAAAATACTGAAAATTTGTTTAATATTAAGATTTACTGTAGTTAACACATTTATTTCATGCAATTAATATAAAATTTCTATTTAGCACCAAAGAAATTCAATTAACTATAATAAACTTCGTATTCATTCATTCAGTCTGTCCAGATCGTGTACATTCTGTCCACAGTGAGAGAGAAAGTTTGATAGAGAGAAAGAGAGGGAAGTATCGCCTCTCCTTTTAGTTTAGAGTAGGAGCGAAAGAGAGGCGAATATTATTATTATATCTATATATATATTAAGTTAGTCTTTCCTTATATATTCTGTTTACAGTGAGAGAGAAAGAGAGGGAGGGAGGTATTGTCTCTCCTTTTAGTTTAGAGTGGGAGCGAAGGAGAGACGAATAGTTAAGAAAGTAATGCCCACTTTTTGGGTTTAGAAGGGGGTATCATATTTTCTCCATTTTTCGGGTCAGGTAGAAAGAGAGGAACAGAATTTGATGGAGGAAGGAAAAGTGGGGAATTTTACTTTCAAGCCAAAATACGAAATGGGCGTCTTATTTCCTTATTGGCTAATTATTTTTCTTTTCTCACTCACAGATAGATTAATGAGTGAAAAAGAGGGCGATTAAGAACGAGGTATATGTTTTTTAAAATAAATCTACTTTTAAAAAAAATTTTGAATTAAATAATTTTGTTATTGAGTAAATACATTAATTTATTTTTGTTAATTTTGTTTTGGATAAGTTTTGATTAAAATGTTTTGAAATTATAATAGGTAAGGTATTGCAATTTTTAATATATTTATTTGTACTTATGTGCCTATGATTTATATGAGATTATGTGCTAATGATTTATATCAGCTTTATGAATTGTATGTGTTTATGATTCATTTGAGATTCATGAGTTATATGTGCTTATGTGACTTCACTGTAAATAAATGGTTCTTAATTAGAGCTGATTTTTGGTATTAAAATAGAACCAAATGAAGATTCAGTACCAAAATTTGTACTAAATTAGTACCATTCTTTTTACAGTAATTATGAAAATTATTTGATTTATATGGGACAAAAATGAGATTTATGTGACTTATGTTATTTATGCGAATTTATGATTTATGAGATAAATATGAGAATTATAAGAAGTTAGATGACTATTTATTATTAAAATTAAAATATATAATAAATGAAATAAATTTAAATGTAAACAAATGTTTATATAAAAAATAAAATATAAAATAAATTATAAAAATTTATTTATATTCATTCATTATTTTCATTTATTTAGTTATGATTTAGAAGTTTTAAGTTTAAACCTGTTTTCTAAAAATAAGTTTTTGAAAAATATTCTATTATTTGTTCATTTTATTAAAAAATCATGTCTAACAAAGAAGAAAAGGTTTATTTAAGTGATTAAGATCATAGAGTTCTACATACTGAAGGAAAAATGTTAAATGACAATCATATTACTGAATTTGGAAAGTTGTTGAGAAGAGAATCAAATTTAGCATTTAACATGCAAAGTACTTTATATTTAATTACGCCTAAATTCATTATTCCGATTGATAAAAATCAGAAGCACATTCAAATACTTTTTAGTGGTGCTTGCAAATCTTGTCATTGGATTTGTACTTATTATGATGGATTAAGGCTATATATTTATAACAGTCTTAATAAGGGATACTTAAATGAAGATCAAAAAAAATATTAACTTAGATTATATCCTTTCAAAACACCGGTAGTTTTTTCAACTGTTAATCTACAGCCGAATGGAATTGACTGTGGCATATATGCAATTGCGTTTGCAACATCTTTGTATTACAATGAATTGCCAAATACTGTTAATTATATTCATAGTGAAATGAGACGACATCTAATTTTTATGTTTGAAAATAATCGTTTAATTTCATTTCCTTCCGTGGAATTGACAAATGTTATTAGACCTTTTTTGTTGAGTATGATTGGAAACGTCTTTTAACGGATGGAGCTACAAAACTCATAGAAATACCAAACTCGTCTTCTATTTGTGAAACTAGTATCAGTATTAGTAATAATAATGTGAATAGAAGTATATCTACAGAATATTCAGAGGAGAAGCTTAAACAAAATGAAAACTATGAGAAAAAGAGATATCGAGCAATAAAAGATAAGGAGAGGAAAAGGGAGGAAAGGCTCAAAGAAACAGATGAACAGAAAATAATCAGACTAGAAAATGATAGACTGAGAAAACGTAATTACCAAAAAACTATAAATATAGATAAAGAGAAAGTAATAAAGCAAAACAATTTAAAAGGTAAAAAAATTAAAGTAGCTCTAGAAATAGAAATTGAAACAAAAGATCCACAAAATTTAAGTGATGAAGATTATAAAATTTTAAATACTGAAGGAAAAAAGTTAAATGACAATCATATTACTAAATTTGAAAAATTGATGAGAAAAGAATCAGACAAGGACAAAGACAGGGAGAGGAAAAGGAAGGCAAGGTTTGAAAAAACAGATGAACAGAAAAAAAAGACTAGAGAATGATATATTAAGAAAACATAATTACAGAAAAGCGAAAAATGTAGATGAAAAAGAAATAATGAAACAAAACAATTTAAATCATAAAAGAAAAGCGGCTAATATAATATAGGGAAGAGAAATTAAAAAAAAAATTTCTATGCACGCTCGCTGGTTATGAGTCGGTGCAAGTTCTAAAACAGAAGTCAATTGTCAGTGAGCGCTCCTAGGACATTTACACCTACCTGACTGGTATTAGAACTCCCGAGTAACAAAATTAAGGTCAATTGCATAAATTAAAAAGAAAATTCCGCCATTTTAAATTTATGAAAACTTACATCAAATTCGTAATCAGCGACCTTAGAAACCACCAAGTGACAAAATTAAGGTCAATTACATAAAGTAAAAATTGTTGTTCCATATTAGATGGGGGGTGGTCAAAGATTGGTTAAAAATTGTCCTCGTGGTTTATGGACGGACCCTAAGTTTATACTGCGGCTTATATCATGACTATCAATAAATCACGGTGTCAATCTTTTGACAAAAAAGGAAGAATACTTCAATAAAATAATTCTTCTAATGTGTAATGAATTTATAAAAAGTTTTTCTATCGCTTGACTAAACTAATCGAAACAGAAACCATTATTTTGTGATTTGACTTGCTTGGTTGCAAATGTTTGGTATCACTTGTTTACATTTAGTTTTGAGTAGAAAATTATGTGCAATGTTGCCAGACGTTTAAAGAGCTGTTCAATATATTAACATACAATATAGCATAGTTTATACGAGTTTAAAAAAGTATGTTTTGTAACCGACTTTCAAATTTTCTTCGCTTATAACGAATTCTTGAAATAATACAGTTTACAAGCAAACTGAAAATTTAAGGAAATAATTATAAAAATAAAAAAATATTATTATATTTATATCTTGAAACTGCTCAGTATGTTAAATTTAATTTTTGGTTTTCGTGTTATATGTTTTTTAATATTCTTAAAAAAAATTTGTAATCTTTTCTAATATTTTCGCAGAAGAAAAAAACATCTTAAAGTCTTAGTCACACTTTTATATACAAACAATGAAATAAGGTCCTAAGTATCATAAGACAAAAGCAACCGACAGATTAGCTCGGTCGGATAAATGCCTGGCTCGGTGGGCGGACCAAGGGTACTTGGTTAGCGCCCATTAGCCTGGGATTTTTCCGGCAAGTGAGATAATCTGAGCGGGAGGTTTGACGTCGAAGTATAATGATGTGCACCGTCGATTATTGTCCGGTACACACCATTAGAATTCGACTGTCGATAAACCGGTTGTACTCGGAGAGGTTTTCTACAGTTTCCCTCTCCACTGGCGAGAAAACCCATTGACGGGTGGTCCAGGCAAATGCGAGTACTCCTAACCTTAAAGTCGTTCTGTAGAAACGCAAAAACAAGTTGGTATATAAGAGTGTGTGTTCTGACAGTTGGCTAAGCCTGAAGTCATTTAAAAAAAAATAAAATAATACAAAAGCAGAATTATCGCGCGCGTTTTAGCGCGCGTAGCTCTGCTAGTAAAAAATATTTTTGGAAATTTTCTGTATCCATTATAATATATACATAATAAATGGAATAGAATAAAAAATTATATAATATTTTATAATTTTTAATTAATTAGTTGAACTGTTATATAAAAATAATGTAAATAGTAAATTATTACATGTAATTTTCTACATTACTTTTTGATTTTTAATTAAATTAAAAAAATTCTAAATTCGAATATCCTAAATATTTACTGTTTTCAAACAACTTTCATTTTTTTAATGCACTATTATTAACAATAACACTAAAACAAATATTTTTGATTAGTATAAACAATTATATTCTATATAAACCTTAAAACGATATCGCAATTTCACCGAAAAAATCTTGGGGGGTAACGGGGAGCGAACCTGGGTCCCGCTGGACTAAAGTCGCACCGCTTAATGCACTTGGCCGTTCAACGCAATGGATACTGAGAATTAATAACCACTGCACATATGTTTCAGTTCAGTGCCGTAACTAGAGATTTTAAGCATTGCGGTATATACTTTTAATATTTTCTACTCTCTAAATCTGAATAAGTGCATATGCACTTATTCATGTTTCAAAACTCTTCCACGTAAAAAATAAGTGCATATACACTTAAAATAAGTGAAATTTCACTTATGAGTAAGTTGAATTTCACTTATATTAAGTGTACATGCACTTATTTTTTTACGTGGAAGAGTTTTGACTTATTCAGATTTAGAGAGTATGTAATAAAACATCATTTTAGATGATTTTTTAATTATTATAACTTTTTAGCAATTTAATTTGCAACGTTAACAATTAATAAATAAATTGATTCCTGTAATTAAATTTTTAATTATTTTTATTAATTTATTATAAATTATTATAAATATTTATTAATTAATTTTATTATTTAATATGATTAATTGATTATTAATTAATAACAATAAATTCATTAAATTTTTTAATAAAAGAAAATTATAATTAAACTAAAATGGAATTTAAAAAAATTAATTTTTAACTAATTTTATTATTTTTATATTTATTATAAATAATTGTAAATATTTATTAATTAATTTTATTAATTAATATTATTAATTTATTTTATTTATTATTAATATTATTAATTAATTTTATTAATTAATATTATTAATTTATAATAATAAATTAATTAAATGTTTAATTAATAACAAATTAAAATGAAAAGTTTTAAAATATTGGAAAGAATAAGAACAAATTTATCTCTAGTAAATAATCAGTCGAGTTGTCTAGTTATTAGACATTATTGCAGTGTCATCGACACGACAAACTTATAACTATAATTTCTAGGAGTACTTTAAAGTAAAATTAAAAAAACTAGAAAGAAGTTATGTCTAGCCAATATCAAATTTAACTTGAATCTTTGACGAAGAGCGTTGGTCAGTAACTTTACAGTTATTTACCAGTCCGCCTAGAATCAGTGTCCGTGACAAAAACTGTCCAGTAACTTGAACAATCGAGTGGCTCCATGACAAATTTCTACTAGGGTAGCTATCTAGTAATTCGACAGTTGAACTAGAATAAAGGTCCATGAGAAAAACTGTACAGTAACTTGAGTAAATCTAGTCATGCCACGACAAATTTCTACTAGGGCGGAATAAAAAATTCTTGATAAATTATTTATTAAACTATAGGATAAATTTAGAGGGCCTTATCGTTTTGCTTTTTTAAAAAAAACGTTTTTTTAGCAAAATAAAGGCTATTTGAAGAAAAAACTCATTTTTTAACCCTGGTTATTTTTTACTTTATAGGTAAAAAAAGTATAATTTTTTTTTTTTTTTAAAGCCAAACGATAAGGCTTCCTAAACAAAAGTTTACTCATTTTATATTGTTTTCATTTTCTTTTTGTTAAAATCTGTTGTTTTCGAGAAAAATGTAAAAAATCATAAAATATCATAAAAACTGGTTAAAATATACTTTCACCTAAAACGACATCAAATTTTAACAAAATACCTTTTTCTTTATGTATTCTGATGCGCTGACCATGAAAATGATTGTGCAAATTGGCGTAATTTTTAATTTCATGTTAAAAACCATTAAAAAAAACACAATTTGGTTTCCTTTTGACAAAATTTGAGAATCGTTGTGTGAAAAATATGTTATTGTGCACGAATAGTAGTTTATTCGAAATAATATTTTCTTTATGGTTAATGGAAACAATCCCTCAAGATATCTTGATGATTTTCTTGAGCAAACCAAAAGTCTGTTTGAAGTCTCTTTGTCAACGTCAACCACCCTCAGGGTGGTTATGACTTGACGCTTTAACGCTCCAGTGAATTCTCAAGAGAGAAAGAGAGCCCATGAACGCAATCCTTAGAATTTATCCGCAAACACAAGCCAATGTTCGCCTGCTTTAGGACCAAGACTCTTTATTAACTTTAGCGTATGCTAATTGGCAAATCACTCGTTTTTTGGTTTCAGAAACATTTAGACAGGGAAAAAAAGACTTTTTTCTTTTTAGGCCTTGTTTCTTTTTTCACATTTTTTCTTGCTTTTTTCTATTTTTCCTTCTTTTTGCTTTCTCAAGGAAGCATTGCTTTACCAAAAAATTTCAATCTCGATTATTTATCATATCTTTAGGTTTTTTGATCTCAGAATTCAAAAATCACATTTTTAAAAAATTCTGTATGTACGTTTTTGTTTATTCTTTTCTCAAAGACATTCTTTGTACTTTAAATAGTGGAAATATTTGTAATTAATATTAACATAAATTATACACTTTTGAAGACCAAGAAAACATATGAACATTAGGCTGCGTCTACAACAGAAAAAATAATGTGTAGAAAATTGTGTAATATATAGTGTAATTGCCCCTGACAGTTGTCAATGCCAAAAACAATACACATTACACTACGAATTACACATTACTTTTTTCTATTGTAGACGCAGCCTTAAGGGACACTCCTGACATTTTTCAAAGATTTCACTCACAATTTTTTTTTAATGATGCGAATAAAATCAGCAAAAAAGTGTCGATTTCTAAAAGCGCTATTTTTGTGCATGTGAGATAAAATAGTATATTGTGCACCTAGGGAGGAAAATAGTGATTTTTCCGAGGGTGAAGTTTGTAGTTCGAGACATACACCGAAAAAAATGCCTAGGACCCGTATACCAGGAATTGACTAGGTTTCCTAGTTACGAGAGGAGCCAACTATAGAATCCTGGTCAAAGTAATAAGATTCAAGCATAGTTAAAGTGACCAGGAAAATTAGTAGATGCAATCAGGAAAAAATAGTCAAATTGACTAGGATAATAATATTACATTTACACTGTGTATCATAATTATTTGAAATTCTTAATCAAATTCTTATTATCCAATAAAAGAGAAAAAGTATATATAATTAAAAAAATAATTAATTATTTTATTAAACATATTTATATTTTACTTTGCATTTATATACCTTGGAATTAATTTAAACTTATGAAATAAATATTTGACGCAGGGGGGGCGCGAACATCTGAACCTAACGAATACGCACTTTGAAACCCGGAACGATAACCACTACACTAAACACGACTTGGTATTTTAATTTTTTAATAGACACTGGATTTTCGAGTCAAAATACAATACTTAATCAGATGATGTTTTATACATTTCGAATACACAATTTTATACACTTGTCAAAAACTATTTATTTTTAATTATTTATGACATTCAAATGAAAATAAATTTAAATACACAAATTATTGCAAAGGTAAATTTTCAAACACACTGCGCGATTAAAATAGTAAAAATGTTGTCACCACGTGCGTAAAAATTTCGACGATTTATATTGAAACCTAACCAAAAAAGTCTGAAAGAATTGACTAATATCATTAAATAGTTTACTTTCTAAAACGTGGACTATCTATATTTCCAGAGGTTCCGAGAAACCAGCAATTTTGATGTATGTAAGAACTCCATTTTATGTACAAAAAATAGACGCGAGTAATGATAAAAATCGTTTTACGAAATCACGATAAATGACGCGAAAGATATAGAGGTAAACACTGTCAGAACAAGGTAGTTCAAGTTGGGTGGGGGAAATCCAATATGGCTGACATCAGCTGATTTACCGGAGGACAAACAATACATTGAATTCAATGGGACAAATCAGTTTTTTAACCATAACTTTTTAAATATTTATTTTTGAACCATAGTGTAATGGAAAATTATTCTTTATTTATCGAAATCTATTTTTTAAAACAATAAAATTTAATTTTTTGGTTTTATTGTTTTAAAAAATAGATTTCGATAAATAAAGAATAATTTTCCATTACACTATGGTTCAAAAATGAATATTTAAAAAGTTATGGTTAAAAAACTGATTTGTCCCATTGAATTCAATGCATTGTTTGTCCTCCTGTAAATCAGCTGATGTCAGCCATATTGGATTTCCCCCACCCAACTTGAACTACTTTACAGAAGCAGACGCGTGCGCATTATGGAAATAGGCAAAATTACTAAAATCCTAGTCAATTTGACTAAGATTTGCAGGGTTGTTTTTGCCAGGCTTGAATTTGTTGAATCAACCTAGCGATCCTAACCATAATGATTAGGAATTCTTATTACTTTTACTAGATTAAGATTAACTATAGAGTCATAGTTAATAATACCATCGAGATTTTTTTCGGTGTAGCGAGCGTACGAGCCGAAGGCGAGTGCGAGCGAAGTCGAGAACTGCAAACACACGAGGCGAAAATCATTTTCCTTTCGCGGTGCACATACTATTTTTTCTAACACACGTAAACGAAAGTACAAATATGCAATAATTTAACGGAATTTTTTGAAATAAATACTATTAATTTTATAATGTTAATTTATTATTAGATTATTAGAAACAAATATTCACAAAACTGATCGTATTGAGATAAGACTGTTTGACAATTAAAAATAAATTCATTTAACCACAATTATAATAATTATAATTTTTGTAATATTTATTTAAAATCCATTATTAATTAAAAAATAACAATATGATACATATTTAATCTTAAAAAATATATAGCTCTTTTTATATTTTGCATTTATTAAAAAAATTACAAATTTTTATAGCAGCAGGAAGAAAATATTACTTTCTCTCCCCGTGACATCACAGCGGGGAGGGAAAATATTACTTTCCCTCCCCGTTATGACGTCACGGGGAGGGAACGTAACATTCTCTCCCTGCCTCCGGGAAAGACGTACTTTCCACCCTCTTTATAGGTGAGAAATGATTTACTTTCGGTGCGTGTGTTAGAAAAAGATTTTTTTATCCCACATGCACAAAAATGGCGCTTTTAGATAGCTGACGACAGGGAGTAAAGTCATTCATTTGTTCGACCGTATGAAAATGGCGACTTTTTTTTCCCCAAGGGCAAAAAAACAGCTGGTCCCACGCTTTTTTTTGCCCAAGGTAAAAAAAAGGCTGCCATTTTCATACAAGTCGAACAAGTGAATGACTTTTACTCCCTGTCGTCTGCTATCTGAAATCGCCACTTTTGTGCATTAGGAATAAAAAATATCGTAAGTAACACGGGAATAAAGGCAGCCAATTTGTTTACGATGATTTTTGTGACACTCGTTCCGGTCTCGGGGCGCCTACGGCGCCCTCGACCTCCACTCGTGTTACAAAAATCACCGTAAACAAATGGCTGCCTTTATGCCCTTGTTGCTTAATATACTATTTTTAGTTCTATGAAAAATTAGCTACTCAAAAAAAAAAAATTTTATATGAACATTAACATTAATAAAATCTTCAATCGATTCTTTGAAAGTGGCTGATTTTAAAACACGTAGTAATACCCACAATCACCCTATAGAATTTATAAACATTTTTTTATTTTGAAAAAACTTTGAATTTTATTAAAACAATTGTAATTAAGAAATAGAAATGATGCAAATTATTTCCGTATGAAAATTGAAAATTTTCTACAAAAATATTAAGGAACGGGAATATGTTTCCACCCCCCCCCCCCAAAAAAAAGAATCAGTTAGTGAACAATATAAATTTCGTATTTCTTAATCATAATGTTCTAACAATTAACATTTTTCTAAGATAATTAATTGACTTAAAAAACTTTTACACATGAACTAGTAATACCAGATTTTCAGACAGAACATAAAAATACGACATTTTAATTTCAATAACCCATAATACAGTTAATAAAATAATTATAATTTAATAAATATTTAACACAAAAATATCCAAACGTGGAAAAAAAGTTTCTTGTAATTAAAAAAACATGAAAATGTAGTAATTGAAACTAATTAATTAGTTCAAATGTGTATAATTTCATGTTTTGTTCATTCGATTCTTCCTTAAAATTACATAATTAATATAATGTGAAACGTAATATTTATATTTGCAATCAGCGGTAATTGATTGATACTGCAATTCAATATATTGAAAACAAATATTCAACTATACGCATTAATTTGAGTATATTCTATTTGCACTGATACTAAATGATTTGTAATGTAAATGTTATGATGATTTTTAATCTTTTAAAAGAATTTACTAGATGGGAAGAATTATAAAGGAAACTTTATACTTTTACAAAAAGAAAAAAGAAAATACTTTTACAAAAGTAAAATTAAAAATGTCTGGAAGTTCTGTCAATTTTTATGGTTTTCGAAATTAAATTTTTTAAGGCGAAAATAAATATTTGTTGTATTTATTTGCACTTGAGTTTATTCCGTAAATAGTAAAATTTAATCCTAAAATAGTAAGAATTATTATAGAAACCGTCAGAAATTTTTAGACAATATACATTTTACTCTACAGATAGTAAAAATTACTCTATTCCTAGCGTTCATATACAATTTGCAGTTTTACCACATTATTAATCGTTTTCATCTATTTTATAAAATTGCAATTAAGAAAAAAAAAAAGAAAATCATTTTCTTGAGTTCCTTTTCTCCCTCCTCTTCTATATTGAATCCGATTAAAAGTATAACCGATCTTGATTTAATACTTTGTCAATGATAAAGCAGGGTCTTTACACACAACATTTTAATTAAATTGCCGAGATTTAGTTTCCTTTGAGGTTTCTATTTTTCTACTTTTCTTAACTAGAGTGTTCACCCTTAATGATTTATACGAAGTCGTTTATCACTCTTAAAGAGAGTCAATATCAAAGTAAAAGGAAACTTTGCTTTTTTCCACTGTATATAAAAAAATGGTTACTATACTGATTGTTAAAAAGAGAAAGAGAGAGAGAATTGAGACTAGGATGGTGAAAAGAAAACTTTAAAGAGAGAAAAGAGAGGTGAAAAAGCAAAAAGAAAAATTAAGCGTGAGATAATATTACGGTAGCTCAAGTGGCTTGCACAATATAATGTCAGGTTAATTGAACAAGAGAGAGAAGTCCACATCCTAATTATTAGTGATGAAGGCATTGAAATACTTTTATTATGATTATTATTATCAATTTTTTTTTTTTTTTTTTTTTTTTTAATGACTTCAGGCTTAGCCAACTGTCAGAACACACACTCTTATATACCAACTTGTTTTTGCGATTCTACAGAACGACTTTGAGGTTAGGAGTACTCGCATTTGCCTGGACCACCCGTCTAATGGGTTTTCTCGCCAGTGGAGAGGGAAACTGTAGAAAACCTCTCCGAGTACAACCGGTTTATCGACAGTCGAATTCTAATGGTGTGTACCGGACAATAATCGACGGTGCATATCATTATACTTCGACGTCAAACCTCCAGCTCAGATTATCTCACGTGCTGGAAAAATCCCAGGCTAATGGGCGCGAACCAAGTACCCTTGGTCCGCCCACCGAGCCAGGCATCTATCCGACCGAGCTAATCTGTCGGTATTATTATCAATTACCCGCCTTGTTTCGCACAAGATAATAATTTTGCGGTGAATTACATTCTGTAATTATATCGTCTCAGTGAAACCCGAATTAGTACACACGCTAAAAAAAGTTCTACTAAAGTAGAGATAGCATTCACTATAATAGCTATAAGTTTCACTGATTTGGCTCCATCGATAATCCATTTTCGCTGATCTAGCGAAAATGATATTCCTTGCGTTACCTTTTGAAAACAACGCAACCTCAAAATAACACTTAAATGAAAACATTTTTAAATTAATGTTCAAAGCGTATATTCAAATTCTATTAATTATATTTTTTATGTTATAACTAATAAAATATAAAATTAGTAAATTAATACGTATTTAGAGATAAGAAATGTGAATTTGACATTTGTGATTTTAGAGAAATTTCTATGAGAATGGTAAACTGTCAAATATTTCCAATATGGCTGACCAGTGAAATTCATTTTCTCTATATCAGAGAAACAGTTTGACTACTGCATTGGAAATCATTCACTGAATTAGTTGCATAGATTCTTTATATTATTTATTTTCAAAATTAGCTGTATCCAACAGTAAAAATTTTTTTCCGTGCATGATATAAGAGTGCTATTGTTTGGCTATTTACAAAATAAATCAGGGAACTGTCGGGGAATTTGATCAAAAATACTGTGAAAATATGAAATTTCTAGAATTAGTACAACAATTCTTGCTTTTGATGTTCACAAAAATTTTTGTAGACCTTAAAAACCTTAAATTCTTCTTGAACTTTTTTTCACCTTAAAAACTTTTAAAGCAGAATGAAAATATTTATAAAATATGTTATAAATAATATAGGGGAATTTAAGGTATCGTGGCGTGTAAGGTATGGTGGCGGACTTGTCAAATCTGGCATGTAACGTCACATATGAAACTCCTTATCACTGTGGTCGATGTCTTTTATCGTGCTGACATTTTATATGCAGTAGTTTTAATAAGCGGACGCATGCTTTGTACTCTAAGTGATTTTGAATAAAAAAGTAGTGAAAAAGAAATTAAAAAGTGTTATTGCATATATGTGTGTTAACAGTGTCAGAGTGGAGATTTTTTTAAAATTGAGTCAGGTTAATGTATGGAACGTACTATTTATATCTTTAACTACAGTTTTTGGTATTTTATATTTTTCTCAATTCGCGCTGTATGAAAGTGACACCATCATATTTCCAATAATAGCTTGTAAGGTATGATGGCGTAATTTTTGTAAGGTACAGTAGCGGATTATTTTTTTGCACAAGTTTCAATTGTCTTTGCACTTTTTGTGTACTAATGCATCTTGTGCTCAACCGCAAAAATTCACAAATATGTGACACTTGCGGTCTAGAAGTTCATGCTATAGTTGCGTTAAAACATCCACCAGCTACTTCACATGTCCAAATTGTAACCATAACTGAAGTGAAACTTTTTTTCTATAATTTAAAATCATCAGTTTTTTCTCTTTTTGTTATTTTTCATAATTTTTAGTAGTTTTAATAAATGATTTTAACATCTACATAATGTTTTAGTTGAATACACCAATCAGCCACCATACCTTACAACTTTCGAAAATAAAAAAAAAATCAATGTTCTGAGCCAAAAGCCGTAAAATTGCACTGCATTTAAATTTTAACACCCGCTTCTGACCACAGAAAAAACTGAACTCAAAATGAGTAGCATGTGATACTCATTTTGAAGTGCAACAAAAATGACCCAGTAAGAAGCGAGGAATTGAAAAGGATTGAAATAATTCAAACTCTGTATGGTGTAGTAGAAATTATCCAATACTTTTGAATGCCATTTCTGTCCAATACTTTTCTATACCATGATAGGACCACGTTTCGTCTAAAAATGAATGCTATTCAATTCTGTTTGTAATTGTTAACAAAGACAAAATTTTTTTCTGAATGCTTTCCAATCCCATCCGAAATTATTACAGCCTGTCATTACATCACTTTTCAATTTTTCATTGAAACCGCGTTTCTGCATGCATTCAAGCAATCTTCTGGATTTTTGTAATTTATAAGATACATACAGTAGCAGATTTTGTAAAAAATGTTTGTGTTCAAAGAAAAACTTGCTGAAAAATTGATTGTTTACCAATTTTACGTCATTTAAACGAGTCAGGGCCGTTATTCTGTTAGACAATAAATCATAACCTAAAAATTTCAGAGATCTTTAAACACTTTTAACCCTCTTATCTGATAGTTTAATAATTATTCCTTTTTAAAATATCAAATAAAGTCATGAGTGCAGTTATTTAAAAGTAATTGAACATTCTATATGTCAACAATATTAGTATTATATTATTATACTACTGTCGCGGAATTCAGAAGTATAGGACAGAAATGGTATTCAAAAGGATAGAATTTTTTTAATGCTTTTTAATCTTTGCTTTCTTACTGGGTATTTAAGAGGATTCCCTGGTTAACAAACCGGACAGATTTCGGACTAATCGAAATTTGTCCGAAACAATGCGGTTTATGGTCAGGTTTTTGTCATCCGAAATTAATCTGGAAAAATCCGAATTCTATACGGTTTGTGAACAACTAGTGAATCCGGAGTTGGTCCGATGAAGTCCGAAATTAGTCAGTTAATTTTAACAAGTGAATCCGGAATTAATCCGAAACAGTCAAAAATTAGTCCAGACAATTTAGTGAATGTTAATAAAAAAAATTATACAAGTTACACATATTAATTATTATTACTTTATGGTACATTTAACATACTTTTCGATTTACCTATCGCAATTTTATTTACATTAACTTAAAATTTCTAACGCTTGGGGATTCGAACCTACACCTAGCTAACATTATATCGCACCGAAATCGAATACACTAACCACTATACCACGCTCGCATGGGAGTTCAAATTCATAATAGAATTTATCAAGTGCCACGAAAAGAAATGACAAGAAACTAACACATCAGTGTTAATTTTAATATTGAAACAAGATAACTATTAATACTAGTAAATTTGTAAAAACAAATTGACTGCAGAATTAAATATTTTATTTACCTTATGGTAAATAAAATTCAGGGTATTTACTTATGTAAATACCCTGAATAAAAAGTGGGACCAATTTCGGACTAATCCGGGATTTGTCCGCAACAGTATGGTTTATTGTGGAGTTTTTTTACCATGAATTAAGTTTAAAATCAATACCGTTTTTTATAACTATTGAATCCGTAATTAGTCCGGTTTAGCCTGCAGTTAGTCAGATCATATGCGACTAGTAAATGCAGAAGTTATCCGGTTGGTTTAACCAGTTAATCCGCAGCTAATCCGAAACAGTCTGCTTATGGACAGGTTTTTGTCGCTCATAATTTGTCCGGATAAATTCAAACTCAATGCGGTTTGTGTAAAACCACTGAATCCGGAATTAGACCGATCTAGTCCGAAGTTTGTCTGATAATACGCAACTTGCATATTAATCTGGTTTTGGTCAGGTTTTTGTCATACGAAATTATAATTATAGTTTGAATTTATCTGCATTTAATACAAATTGTTTTTAATATACAAATCCAATATTATACCAAAATCATTCCTGATTAAGTCTTTGAATTGGATTAAATTCGGATTATTGCGGACTGATTTCGTATTATTTACATATTGATTTCGGATTAATTCGTATTTATTTTAGAAGAGTTTTTTGACGGACATAATTTCGGATTGTTGAATAATAATTACGGGCTTAATTCATAGACATTTAAGGTTATTCCAGACTGATTTAGGATGCACAATTTCACTCGGATTAATGTTAGATTAACGCGGATCATTTTCGTACAATTATCGGACTAATCCACACTAATATATCCGGATTACTCCGAAATTTTTATCAGGGATATAATATGATTCGGCTGGCCGTCTATTACCGGATTCTTAGCATACATATTTCGGATTGTTTCGTATTTGTTTCGGAATATGATTTTACCACACTAATTCCGAATTGAAGCGGACTAATGTCGGATTCTTTGTGTACAGATTTCGGATTATTTCGTATTTGTTTCGGATTATATTTTTTAGTTGGATTAAATCCGGATTGTTGCAGACAATTTTCAAATTCTTAGCATACAGATTTCGGATTGTTTCGTACTTCTTTCGGAATAGGATTTTGACACACTTAATTTCAAATTGTTGCGGACTAATACCGGATTTCTTGCTTACGGAGTTCGGATTGCTCCGGACATTTTGCGGATTAAGTTTTTTTAACTAGATTAAACTCGGATTGTTGCGGACTGATTCCGTATTCTTTACATATTGATATTGGATAATTCCGTACTTATTTTAGAAGAATTCTTCGCCGGTCGTAAATTTGGATTCTTGCGGACTAATTACGGACTGAATTCGTAGACATTCAGGATTACTCCAGAGTGTTTTCCAATTCAGGTTTTCGTTCGGATTGATATCAGACTAGCGCGGATCATTTTCGAACCTTTTTCGTACAATTTTCGGACTAATCCGTACAAATCTGTCCGTATTTAATCCGGAATTAGTCCGAATTTTTTACCAGGGTTGATATCGTTACTTTTCATATTGTTCTCACTGGATAGAAAAGTATTGGACAGAAATGGCATTCAAAAGAATAGAAACTTTTTAATACTTTTCAATTTTTCGTTTCTTACTGGGGATACCCCTTTGACTCATTCTTCTTCTTCTTTTCTCCTTTTTTTTCTTCTTCTTTGACTCATTCTGAGTCAAATCATTTTTCTGGGGAAAAGACTCAAAATGAGTAAAAGCGGTATCATTTTGAGTTTATGCTAATATTACTAAGCATTGGAATAACTAGGAATAATTCATAAAAATATGTATTAAAATAATTGTTTATAATGAATGAACACGTTGCACTTGTCAAAACATTTACTTGAAGTCGATTTATCGCATTTATGAGAAATGAAAAACAAAGTTTTAGGTTAGACACTTGTGAATTTACTGATAGGGATGGCAACCACGAAACATGCGAAACACACAAAAAAATAACGGTATTCTTCGTGTCAGTCCAAAATCTCTTCAAGTACTAAGTGGATTCTTCAAGTCTCAGTCAAGCTCATTCAAGAAGAATTTAATCAAGGAGATAATTCGACACCTGGACTCCGGACCTTCCACTTTGACTGGCCCGAAATACGACGAAAAAATCCAAAAAATACTAAAGAAGGTTGAGCCGACCGAGCATCTCTTTAGGGATAACCTCAAGGCACGTATTGACACGTCAAAAGCGATGGAAAAAGTGTCTAAAGAATTAAAGCCGGAAACAAGACCCTTTCAACATCAACAACAACGCTCAGCTTTAAACTGGAGAAGCTCCACCATCAGGAAAAAGGTAGGACGTGAGAGCTACAACCCCAACCAAGCAAGAGCGTCCACCTCAAGGAATTCATACAAACCAAAATATCCAGCGAAAAAGTACTACAGCCAATCTCAGCCGCAGAAAAGCAAACTTCTCAACCGCTTTTATAGAGGTATTTTTAAGTTCAGGCCAACTACTCCGAAATACCACTCGACGTGGGATGTCGGTATAGTTTTAGATTTAATAGAAAATTGGGGACCAACCGACTAGTTAGAATTGTCGAAATTATCATTTAAAGTAGTTATGCTGCTAGCCCTTGGGTCAGCTTTCAGGATTCAGTCCTTGTTACGCCATTATCGTAACAAAAATTTTACAAAAATTTTATATTTTATTTATCATTAATTAAAATTAATTCATGAAATGCATGCTTAGCATTTCGAAATCGCACAGAAAACGAAATCGGATCAAAGACCTTAAGCTTTTTTCTTCCGTCTGAAAATACAATTTCGGCAATTAAACCATTTTTCTTTTCATGACTTTCAGGAAAAATTAATTAATCTAAATTAAAAAGATCTATATAGCATAACCTACTATAAGTTTTCTTTAAACACCGCAAACCTATTCTTTTAAAAATTTACCAAAAGCCATGAATGTTGAAAAACTCTAAATTAAAAATATAAATAAAATAATTAATTTTTAAGAAATCAATTATTATACTATGTATTTAAAAACGACGAACAAGAGACTTCACTCAACGCTTTGAGTGAAGGCTTCCCGCGCTCCCCTTGACATTGTGCGAGAGAGAAGGAATATTATGTATAGCATTGAAGCGTCCTCTCTCATACATATTGTTCTTACAGAGTTTTGCTTACTCTTTCTGTCCTGTAGCTCTTTCTCTCTCCCACTAATAGTGAATTTTATCATTTTTATGCATCTTTTATGTTTTCAAATCCAAATTGTTCAGTAAAATAAAATTTTAAAATACCTCGAAATCCGCGGGGTCATCTTAAAAATAAAAATAGTGAAGAAATAAAATTTTATAATTCTTTTAAAATCTTTTTTGTCGAAAAGACCGGCCGGTTTCGTGTTGTTGCCGCATCCGCCCTGTTTTAATGGTTTAAGAAATTAATAATTAAGGACAATAAAAATTCATAATTGTGCGTGTACGTGTGACCGCATTTCGAAAAATTGTGAAATCTTCGCCCGCAGAAAGAAGACTCTTCTGACGGTAGTTTTAAGGATCCCGGAGCGGTAAGTACTCTGTGTCGTTCTGGGGTAACAAATACCATTTTCCTCCCTCATTTAATTGTGCGAGAGATGGAAAATAATAATATTAAATTTTAATAAATTCACTTCTTTAACTCTAACTTTTATTCTTCATTCTATTTTTTTCTCTCCCCTCCTTTTTTTATTTCTGATTTAAGCAACAAGGAAATACGAATCCTTTAAGAATAAACAGAGCTTACGCTCTGGCAGTTTGAAAATTCCTCCAACGAGCAGAAAATAGGGTTATCTCAAAAGCCCACAGTAATTAAATAAATTAATTTTAATATATTTAATTATAAAATATTTTCGGTTCGTAACAGTCCTTATTAAAATCGATAACATTAAAGTCACAAAGACGGGTATAGAGATAAAAATATCAGATTTAGTAAAAACCTCGCGTCCAGGTGCAGAACAACTCTTCGCAGTTTTTAGGTTTTATATAAATAATACTATCTGCAAAGCAAAAACACTCTTATGCTATTTGGAAAAAAATAAGAGTCTGCGTGGAAGCATTAGGCAGTTACTTATTTCTTATAAAAAGCCTCATAAGAAGATTGGCACACAGACAATCAGTCGTTGGTTACGACATGTAATGACAGAAGCAGGTCTGGATAAAGAATACATACAGGTTATTCTACTAGACATGCTTCTACTTCAAAAGCTGTGTCCAAAGGTATTGACATTAGTATAATTAAGAGTGCAGCCGGATGGTCAGAAGACTCAAAGATGATCACGAAATATTATAATAGACCTGTAGGGTCATTCATTGACAATTACGCTGAAGCTGTACTTTCTAGATCCTAATAGGATCATAAGTTTAAAATTATAATTTTGTTTTACAATCAACGTTTTTTTAAGAATCCTTATAATACTACTGTCATTATTCGATATTATCTCTGTTGTTTCTAAATAAAGAAAAAGTTTTCTTGTAAAAAGATGAATCTTACTCTCAACATCTACAAGCACGGTGGGCTTGAACCAACTTTTAAAAAAAAATCTTGCGAAATGGGATTTTTTTGTGGATTCTAACATTGGAGACCTCTCTGAGTATTTTGCAACAAAAATTAAAATAATCTATCGGGGGGTTTTTGAAAAAAGTAATTTTTAGTGTTTCCATTGTGAATTGTGTATACAAGCACCTTAAAAAATTGTACCAAATCAAATTTAATTTTAATTTTCATGAGTGTACTATAGTATTTTGGATCGCAGAATCTGAATTTGATGTTAGATTTAAAAATTTCAAAATGGCGGATCCAATATGGCGACCAAAAAGTTTAAAAATTGTTTAGATTCGTTTGAAACTCAATATTTGGGGGTTTTGGGGTCGCTTAATCTGAATCCAATGTCAGTGTTTGAAAATTGGAAATAGTGGATCCAATATAGTGAAAAAATTTTTTAAAATGGTCTAAATTCGCTTAAAACTCATTAAACCGTTTTTTGGGGTCGCATTCTAAAAAAACCTTACGTAATTGTATTTTGAGAAAAACGCAGTTAAAGTTTAAGTATGGTTTTTTCAGATTTATTGTTAAATGTTTTTTATAAGAGCTTAACAAATTTTAATTTGCTATCCTACACTGAGAAAACTGGAGAGTCAAATTCAGAGGTTCAAAAAGTGTATGTTTTCTTTGCTTCTGAAGAGAGTTGAATAGTCCTTCTAAAATAAATTTTGAATTGATAATGGAAATCTACTTGTATATTCTCTCCTATTATATCTGAGGGTTAAAAGTTGCGCAGAAAATGTGTACGATCTGATGCGCGCGAACTTATTTTTGGTTAATTTGTCTCTCTGTTATAAACTCATTTTCCCTCCAAGAGAAATGGGACGAATATCTGTCAATGGTGTATTTGAATCAGGGACCGTCACGGAATCAAAACAAAATTAAAAAATACTTTTGTTTTGATTCGGGTATGGGTATCAAAATCAAAATTAGTCTCTATTCAGTTTTGATTCAGATAACCGAATCAAAAATAAATGTTGTATATGTTCTGATTCCAGTATCAAAATCAGAATTCCACTCTATTTAGTTTTGATTCCAATATCAAAATCAAAATTCCACTCTATTTAGTTCTGATTCCAAAATCAAAATTCCACTCTATTTTGTTTTGGTTCCAAAATCAAAATTATATTCTATTCAGTTTTGATTCCAATATCAAAATCAAAATTCTTTTTTGTTTTAATTTTGATAAAATACTACTGCGCATGTATGAGTCTCATTGCCCAGACAGCACGTAAGCTTGCAGCAAGCTTGAGGCAAGCTTGCCGTGCAAGATTGCCAATATTGACGTGCAAGTTTCCAGCAAGCTTGCTACAAGCTTAAAATGTACCACTTATAGCAAGCTTCATGTGCAAGTTTGCTGCAATATTGCAAAGCAAGCTTGCAGCAATATTCCACTAAAGGTTGCCGCAAACTTGATGTAATCTTATATGGAAATTGTTTATTATATAAAATTAATTATTAATTATTAGCAACAAATTTATATTTAATATTTTTAATTTTTATTAAACATTAAAAAATTATAACAACGTTATAATAATAATGTTATTAATTTCCCCAAAGAATTGGAGTTGGGAACTATTATCCATGATCAGTGGATAATAATTAAAAATTGTCAACGTCGTAGCAGACGTTAACTATACACATTATCATTTAAGATAATATGGTGAAAAGCCTGTTCACCGGACCGATACTTATACTCTGCGTGAGACAAGTCGTGCGCAAGAGAGGTATTTCTCGCCATCTACCAGGGAGTTAGAGAATTATAAGAGAAACTTCTATTAGTTTTCTAATTCCTTGCTAGATGGCGAGAAATACCTCTCTTGCGCACGACTTGTCTCACGCAGAGTATAAGTATCGGTCCGGTGAACAGGCTTTTCACCATATTATCTTAAATGATAATGTGTATAGTTAACGTCTGCTACGACGTTGAAAATTTTTAATTATTATCCACTGATCATGGATAATAGTTCCCAACTCCAATTCTTTGGGGAAATTAATAACATTATTATTATAACGTTGTTATAATTTTTTAATGTTTAATAAAAATTAAAAATATTAAATATAAATTTGTTGCTAATAATTAATAATTAATTTTATATAATAAACAATTTCCATATAAGATTACATCAAGTTTGCGGCAACCTTTAGTGGAATATTGCTGCAAGCTTGCATTGCAATATTGCAGCAAACTTGCACATGAAGCTTGCTATAAGTGGGACATTTTAAGCTTCTGGCAAGCTTGCCAGAAACTTGCACGTCAATATTGGCAATCTTGCACGGCAAGCTTGCCTCAAGCTTGCTGCAAGCTTACGTGCTGTCTGGGTGAACATAAATTTTGTTGCAAATGTCAAATATATCGGAAGATAATATCGTTTTTACATACAAAATCTGAAGCAGAAATTGAATCGACTTCTGTTTCTATAAGAAAACCGAATTGCAGTATTACAGTATTAGAATCAAAATAGGAAGTAAATTTTGTTTCGTTGCAGTATCAGAATCAAAATAGGAAGTAAATTTTGTTTCGTTACAGTATCAGAATCAAAATAGGAAGTAAATTTTATTGTAATAATAAATTATTTTATTGTAATTTCTTTTGAATAAAATTAACCTCACAAAATAGGGCAATTTTAAGAAAAACTGACGAGGCCCTGACCAGTTTTTCCCTAAGTAGGGCATTGGTCGGGAACATCGTCACACACTGGTCAGTTTCTCTACCCAGAGCCACACCAGAGATCGGAAAAAGTGTCCAGTACCCTATCAGGCCCACATTTTAATTTCTGCACGGGAGATAGAGAGGGAACACGGTAGTCCGGACAATTTTTCTCTTTCTATCTCTGAACAGTGGCGTCATCCATCGATAAGTCGCGGTACTAAAAGTTATATATCTTCGAACAAGTACTATTCATATAATTATGATCGAACTTCACTTGTAAGTTCGTTTAATCATTAATTTTTTATAGTTGTTGCCAACATGACAAAAAAACTAGAACCTGACATTTTTTCATTTTGAGTCACTTGAAGTTGTCGATTACTCATTTCGAGACCGACTTCCAAATGCGTTGCAACAAAAGTGAGTCGGGTTTTTTCTTTGACATAAATATGCTGAATAGATGTCAGCAACTGCCTGCTTTTGAAATTTTTAAAAATATGTATTGATATGTTAGAGAGAGAGAAAGAGATGCAAAAAATAAAGTGTCCACCACCATACCGTACACTCCCCTATATTAAAAATTGAAAAATTGAAATTTATTAAACTAAAAAATGTGGCAAAGAGACTCGCAAAGAGTAGATAAGACACATTTTGGTTTGCGAGGCAGTTATTTAAATAGGTTTTTTCAATTTAAATATCGCGTTAGAAAGCTTGTCTTATTGGCTAAAAAATTGCCATAGAACATTTTGACGTAGGTTGCACTTAAAAATTTCTACAACCCTTTTCCCAAAGGACCACATTTTGGCATATTTGAAAAAACGTGGGGTGAGGCGGCCAACTATTTAAATAGTTAAAAAAACATAACTTAAAGTTACAATTAGTGAAACATAACAAGGTAGTTGTCCTCAACTTACTTTCATTTTGTTAGTAAACTTCAACAATTTACATTTTAATAATATTATAATAATAACATTAATTAAATTCAATTTAACATTTTAAGGAAATATAAATTTTTTATTCTTAAAAAATGGTTTATAAAATTTAATGTTAAGTTTAAAATATATTGGAGTAGAAAAAAAAGAGAAAACATTTAGAAGAACCAATAAAATCAACACAAAAAGACGAAAAATTTAGTGTTGGCTGCCTAACCCCACGAGCACTTTTTTAAGAAAACATCCACAAAACCCGTAATATTTAAAATATCGTAATTCCATTAACACCATCGTCTTCAGCACTGAATTCTGCATTAAAAATCACTTTACAAGAATTTTATGCGTGTAACTCTATTAACTAAAATCACCAAAATAACTCTTAGAAAAGTTACATCCAAAAAGTCTGTTTTCATAAATGACACTGTCATTGCTAAACTGCTGCAACAATAATGCCCATCTGTTAGCAACTAAAGTAAACTACCATAAGCAGTCTACATTATCAATAGCGCACGATTTGAAAAAATTATGCAGATATAAGAAGCAATTGGCTGCCTCACCCCGTTGCACAGTGGGGCAAAAGTGGTTTGTCGTGGACAAATCAGTCTAGAGGTTACAAATATTATTCGTTTTTAATAATTTTTTTTAAATGAAAATTTATAAAAATGCGCATCGATCTGTGGTCGTAGAATTTTCAAAATTATTAACAATTTTTTTTTATTTAACAATAAATATGAAAAAAAGAGAGAAAAAAAATTGTATTTAAGTATATTTTTTATTCAAATGCATTTCTATTCATCTATGTTACAATAATTAAAAAAGGAGTTTCAGATAAACAATATTTATAAGTGTAGACTAAATAAAAAATTTATTTAATTAGTTATAAACAAATAAATTTACGACACGTACTTTTTTAAGACAAATTAAAGTTTTTATGTTTTTAACAGAATGTTTTTTTAAGAAAGTACAAGGATCTCATTATTTATAAGTACTACTCGTATAAAATAATTATTTAATAAAAATTTGTTTAAAAAATGTTAGTTAACAAATGCATAAAACAGTCAATTTGAAAGATAAAGGGTGTGTTTTAATTCATATTATTTACTAATGAACAAAAGTTATTATAAATACATTTTATGGATATTTTCTGCAAGATTCCAATATTATTTTATAAACAATAAGTTAATTAACAAATGAATAAAAATGTCAATTTGGAAGATAACGGGTTTGTTTTAATTCACATTATTTACGAATGAACAAAATTTATTATAAATACATTTTATGGATATTTTCTGCAAGATTCCAATATTATTTTATAAACAATAGTTAATTAACAAATGAATAAAAATGTCAATTTGAAAGATAAAGGGTTTGTTTTAATTCATACTAGCGACATATCCTCACTCGCTAACGCTCGCTCGGTTATATTTATAATTATTTGTTTTTATTTATTTGAGATAAGTTAATGTTTACTGAACATAAATATTTTATTTTATAGCATCAAATAAATAGTTATTTGTACCAAATATGAATTACTTAAGTAAAAATATGCAATAATTAAATATAATATTACTTATTATTAAATATAATAAACAATAATTCATTCATTCTGTTTGTCCACATCTGAAGTTTGACTTTTGCGTATGGTTTTGTTTTTTTCTTTAGAAAATATTGTTTGACAAATAGAAAATATGCAGGTATTTTTCATGATTTATAATAAAATAATATTTGAAATTGGAAAATTAAATTTTTTTTTTTAAAGTTATGATTAACAAATAAATTTTGTTTTTTTACGCTTTTTATAAGAAACTTCGTTTGACTGATCTAAATTATACAAATTTGTATGTTTTTTATTTATAAAAAATATTAGAAAATTGTTAATTGTTAAGAATTATGATTAAGAGATAAGAAATATATCCATTTTATGCATAATTTTTATTTCTCCATGGGTCAGAATTTCTCAAACGGATCACCTGAAACTAAAAATTTTTTTTTGAACCACACTGAAAGAATTTTGGGGAGGCTGCTGACTTTTAATGTCTGAAATTAGTGCCCCTTGCTCAGGGCTCGCAGCTTACCTCAAAAAGCGAGCATCTACTCCCGAAAGGTGAGCTGCTGCTTACCTTTTGGGAGTAGATTCTCGCCTTTTTGAGGTTAACTGCGAGCTTGAGGCAGCGAGCTCTAGCGGCACTCATGTAAAGCCTGCAGCCTCCCAAAAATTCTTTCAGTGCAAAATAGTTTTTTTTACTTTTAATATCGTTAAGAAGAATCCCTGAAAATATTAAGGCAAAAAATAATTTTTTGGAAAAGTTATTAACAATTGGATTTTTTAGTACTGCTTCATTAACAAATTTTTTTCTCGAGTTCCAGTTGACGGATTTTAAAATTAAAATATGGGTTTTTTCGTCTTGGATTGTACTATTTGAATATATTTTTTGTTTTTTATAATTTTTTATATAATTTGTTTATAAAATGTTAATAAACAAATCGTTTACTCCAAGTGGAATGTACGTATGTTTAAAGAACATTTTAGAAGTTATGTATCTTCCACGTTCAGTGAAGAAACCACGTATCTTTCTGTTCCGTGCTAAAACTTCGTATCTCTGTCAGTCGCTTTAGAAACTTCTAATAATATTCTAGTATTTTTAAGAAAAAGAATTAAATTATTATTAAAAATATACATTTTATTGCATCAACTTTTGAAAAAATTATTACTTCATAACAAAATATTAACTTCAAAATAACAATAATAATAATAAAATGTAGATCTTCTAAAGTGATTGACAGAGATACGTAGTTTTTGCACGGAACAGAAAGATACGTAGTTTCTTCACTGAACGTGGAAGATACGTAACTTCTAAAATGTTCTTTAAACATATGTACATTCCACTTGGAGTGAACGATTTGTTTATTAACATTTTATAAACAAATTATATAAAAAATTATAAAAAACAAAAACATTTTTTCAAAAACATTTTTTTTTTATTTTTTTTTAAACATTTTTAATTCATTCATTCTGTTTGTCCACATCTGAAGTTTGACTTTTGCGTATAGTTTTGTTTTTTTTTCTTTAGAAAATATTGTTTGACAAGTAGAAAATATGCAGGTATTTTTCATGATTTATAATAAAATAATATTTGAAATTGGAAAATGAAAATTTTTTTTAAAAGTTATGATTAACAAATAAATTTTGTTTTTTATATACGCTTTTTATAAGAAACTTCGTTTGACTAATCTAAATTATACAAATTTGTATGCTTTTTATTTATAAAAAATATTAGAAAATTGTTAATTGTTAAGAATTATGATTAAGAAATAAGAAATATAAGGTAAATGTCCCAATTATGGTACAATTTTTAATTTCGTCCCTATTATGAGACAGTATTACAAAAAATAAAATAAATGCAATTAAAATTGGTCATACGAAATTTCTACTTATTTCAAAAAATTTTATACGTTATAAGAAAAATTATTTGTGTATAGCATTTAATTTAATAAGAAATGTTTAATTGCATTTCACCTTTTAAATTAAGGTAAGCCAGGTTTTTCGTCAGACTACCGTCTGACATTAGGTACACTTATTATTTGCATGTCCCTGCTATTATGCGAGACACACAGGAAATATACAGCAAACATAACCTCAAATATTTTCAATATTTTCGCATTAATTTTCTACCAGAAAAATTAGTTTTATAATTATTTATTAAACCAGAATTTGTTTATTGTATTTTATTCTTTATAATTAATATTCAAATTATTGAGATAAGTCAATGGAATTCTAATTACTTATTGAATTAAATAAATGTCTCATAATAGGTACAATCATTTTGGGACACTCGTACATACAAGAAATCATCGTCCAATAATTAGTGCAGTGCAGAGTTTCAAAATTTAATTAATATTATTTTTATTTCATGAAAAATAACCATTTTAGGGTCTAAATATTATTCATAACATATCAATCTTTCAATCTATACCCCAATTATTCATATTAACACTCCTGATTCCAAGAAATTTATCATAGAAATTTAGTTTAGCTTAAACAGCGTCCCATAATTGGGACTTTTACCTTATCCATTTTATGCATAATTTTTATTTCTTAGGATAGGATCACCTAAAACTAAAAAATTTTTTTTTGTACCAAAATAGTTTTTTTTTACTCTTAATATCGTTAAGAAGAATCCCTGAAAATATTAAGGCAAAAAATAATTTTTTGTAAAAGTTATTAACAATTGAATTTTTTAGTACTGCTTAATTAAAAAATTTTTTTCTCGAGTTCCAATTGACGGATTTTAAAATTAAAATATAGGTTATTTTCGTCTTGGATTTGTGACGATAATGAAGTGAAATCAAAATATTATTATTTAATTGTATTTAAAATATGGTTATATTCGACGCAAGAAATTTGTTGTACGCTCCTGAGTGCCGATTGTGCGCGTGCGCTCGGTCTACGACCAATGGTGAGCGGTGAAGTTCTCTCCCACCGAGATCTTCTCCCTCCAGCGCAACCAGAATCGAGGACCCCGAATGCACGGTCCGAGATCTTCACTTCTCGAAGCGGTGTCACCGCAGTAGGAGCTCTCGAAGTGGTATCACCACGATGAGAGAAAAGTGGTATTACCACAAGCGGTATTACCGCAGAGGGCTAAAGAGGTGTTACTTCTGGTCCTGTAGCACTCTCTCCCGCGAAACTGTCGGTACCGTCGTCGGAAGTCATCGTCGTTCGAAATGTCGTTTTATTGTATTGTAACTCGTCGCGTTGCTATACAAAAGTCCACGTTCGCTTAATTTTATCGTTCATCGTTTTGTAACTCGCCGCGTTACATTTCTTTACGGAAATCCGCGTTTCGCTCGTTAATATTTTCATTGTTAATTAAACTAATCGCCAACGTCGTCGAAATTACGGTTCACGCTCAAAATAATGTCGTTTTACGTGTTTTATTATTTGATTGTCGATATTCGCTAAATTTACGTTTACGTCGTTTTCTCGTCTCCGCGTAGATGAGTTTAGTCAGTTCTTTGTACTCTTATTTGTGTTTTGTAAATATATTTCTGAAATTTCGATTCTGTAATTTGAAATGTTAAAATTTTCTTAACGAACCCTGACCGACGAGCAATCCACACCCTTAACATTCATTACAGATCTGGCGCCCGAACAGGGACGGTTAGTGAAAAAAAACGGTTAGTTCAAAACGGTTAGTTTAAAACGGAAACGATCGCTTACGAAAACGGTTTAAAGTCGTTTATTCTTTTAGTTTTGTGTTTTTTTTGGAAAATCGCCGCGTCTCGGTAATAATACCGTTTAGTTTTGTTAAACCGTACGATTACGCGAATAATTCGGAATTGATTGTCGTTATAACTAATTTCCTTTTTATTTGATCCGACGATAAAAGATGATGAATAACGACTCGCTAGTCGAGTGTTTTTTATCCTTTTCATGCGTTCCGTTCATTTCGTTTCGAATACGTTTGCCGTCGATTGATAGCTTCTTAAATTTCTAATTTTCGCTAATCCCGTCAATCGCTGAAATGTCGATGTCCACGTTAACGTTCGTCGAGAATAGTACACGTTCGTCCTTGCGAAATATCCGTACGAAGTTTATTTTACATTCCGTCGTGCATTTTTAGTTCGCGCATTAAAAATGAGTCTCTCTATTTTGTATATAGTTCTTTTTTTATTTTTATACAAATTATGCGTTAGATTAAACTGTAAGAATTAATAAAGTGCCGCGTTATGTCGTTCAGAATAGACTTTCGCTATCCAACGTCACTTTATTTAGATTCAATCCGCCGATACGAATACCCGACAATAGAAATTTTCAGTTTTGAATTGCCTTATCGCGCTTATTGAAAGTTACGTTTCGTAACCTGTCGAAACCTGTCGAAACCCGCATCACGTCTTCCACGTTACTGTACCGAGAACAAGCGAACCGCCGCGATTAATTTTCGAGAAGATTTTCGCACATCCAGGCTGTCGTTCATTCTATTCGCACGATTATTTTACGAATTATGAATCGTTATTTGTTATAGTGTTCGATCGAATAATAGCAAACCCGTCGGTCCTAGCTCTGTCCGCACCGGATTTAAACGCAATTATTCGTTCGACTTCAATCACTTATACGATTACGAACGATCACGATTTGTTTTACGAAAAGGACATTTTCCTTTTATTCACGCCGTTTCCCGCTTTTCGTTTACGCATTTACGGAAATATTCAACGGCGCAGAATATTTCAACGCACCGAACGTCAGGCATACGCAGTTAGTATCGTCAAACCGAGAGAAAGGTTCGCGATCTAACGTTACTGAAAACGAAACCGAAATACGAAGAAATATCTTGACGTCGAAAAGATATTCTCCCTTACCCTACGTTGATACGGAAATGTTTCAACGCCGCAGAAATATTTCAACGAACCGATCTTTGGCATACATTTATCGCCGCGTCGAATTAATGTATTGTAAAAACTTTATGTACGGAGTTACGTTATTGCATTACGTCGCGCAATGCATATACTCACCATCAGTTTTGTTTGTACGTTGATCATTCAACTGACTAAAGTGTTCGAGTCGATTAGAAAACGTTAACCGTCAGTAAAAAGTTCTAGCTGTTCGTTTTGTTTTATACCCAATCGCAGAATATTCGTTCACTCGCGCCGATTACGACCCGAATTACGTTTCCGCGAAAAGATCAGTTAATTGTTACGAAAACGTCGTCATTTAGTTTTAGACTTGCGTTTTACAATGTAACGAATTAATTTTCTTTTGAAACCTACGTTTACGAATACGAAACCGAAAACCACGTCGTTGTCGCAAACCCCGCGCGATATCCCCAACGTCTGTGAAAATACGTCCGAAAACATTTATTTGTTTAATTATCTGAAATTCACGAAATAATTTCGCTCGCATGATTAATACGTCCGTTATTAAATTACTTTTGTAATTCACACGCCATCGTTTTAAAGTCGCCTACAATCCCGTTTGTAAATAGTCACGTAAATCGTTCGAATCACGTCGCCCTTTATTAAATCGTACCGTCGTTGTAAAAAGTGCCATCATTAAAACGCAATCGAAACGTCGCCGCAGATCCGCCAACGTCATCGTGAAAAGAAGACAGTTGTGCCTTCACGTCGCAGATTTTGTGAAATCAAGTCCAGCGTTTGATCTTGTCTCAACACGCCACGAAGTCTTGAAGTTCGCCAAGCCGCCAACGAATCGAGCCGAAGTGTCAGTCCGTTATGTATCCAGTCAACGCCAGTATAGTCGAGTTCCTGATAAATTCGTTACCTGTCTACGATTGCAGTACCGATTCAATTTTCAATTGCCGAGTTGAAGGACGACCTACGAAACGCCGCATCGCTAGATTCCACGTCAAGGACATTTTGCCGTTTACGAAGCCGACGAACCACACGACGCTACGAGAAAGTGTTTCCAGTTAAAAACTAGTGCGCGCTTCTGTTCCAAATTCCTTTTGACTGTCAATGATCGCATTTATTCGCGAAAACCCCACGAAAGAGACGCTCAGTGTGCCCCAGTGCTCTTTTCCCTATGCATCGCTACGTCATCACGCACGGTCCAACAATCGACAACGCAGTGCCCTATACCGAGACAGCCAACCACGACGATGAGGATGAGGTCATTCCAGATCAACGTGATTCTCGAGCCCAACGTCCCAACTGTCCCAGCTGTAGTTCGACGAAAACCACGAATATGTCAACTCGCGCAGCAGTCGTTACCAACGTCGCCCCTACGTCGAACAAGTGAGTAGTGCTACGATAAAACTAAAGTGTTTAAAGAAATGACATTCTTTTACGAACTTTAAGTGTTTTACGAAATTTATTTTTATTTTACGCGCATTTTGATTTCCACACTAACGAAAACTCTCGCGAAGTTTTCTCCTTACGAAAAGGGGGTGTGACGATAATGAAGTGAAATCAAAATATTATTATTTAATTGTATTTAAAATATGGTTATATTCGACGCAAGAAATTTGTTGTACGCTCCTGAGTGCCGATTGTGCGCGTGCGCTCGGTCTACGACCAATGGTGAGCGGTGAAGTTCTCTCCCACCGAGATCTTCTCCCTCCAGCGCAACCAGAATCGAGGACCCCGAATGCACGGTCCGAGATCTTCACTTCTCGAAGCGGTGTCACCGCAGTAGGAGCTCTCGAAGTGGTATCACCACGATGAGAGAAAAGTGGTATTACCACAAGCGGTATTACCGCAGAGGGCTAAAGAGGTGTTACTTCTGGTCCTGTAGCACTCTCTCCCGCGAAACTGTCGGTACCGTCGTCGGAAGTCATTGTCGTTCGAAATGTCGTTTTATTGTATTGTAACTCGTCGCGTTGCTATACAAAAGTCCACGTTCGCTTAATTTTATCGTTCATCGTTTTGTAACTCGCCGCGTTACATTTCTTTACGGAAATCCGCGTTTCGCTCGTTAATATTTTCATTGTTAATTAAACTAATCGCCAACGTCGTCGAAATTACGGTTCACGCTCAAAATAATGTCGTTTTACGTGTTTTATTATTTGATTGTCGATATTCGCTAAATTTACGTTTACGTCGTTTTCTCGTCTCCGCGTAGATGAGTTTAGTCAGTTCTTTGTACTCTTATTTGTGTTTTGTAAATATATTTCTGAAATTTCGATTCTGTAATTTGAAATGTTAAAATTTTCTTAACGAACCCTGACCGACGAGCAATCCACACCCTTAACATTCATTACAGATTGTACTATTTGAATATATTTATTTTTTTAAATTTTTTTATTTTTTATATAATTTGTTTATAAAATGTTAATAAACAAATATGTTCTTCACGTCCTAACAAAAAATTAAAATTTTATTCTATTCCTTAAATGTCTCCGAGTGTAAAACCGTTTCGAAAAAAAATAAGCCTCAATTAGAAAAATGTTATTAATTAAAAACTGCAGCTTTGTAGAGCTTTATATGACGTTAAACTCGCCCCGCGCACATTGGCATTTTTTACAATTTACTGTTTAAAATTGTCTGGAACCTACAAATTTTATCGGATTTTCATGGGTTTGGTCTTAAATTGAAGGGAATAAAATTTCTAAGAGATTCCTCTAAACCAATTTTTGAATTTTAAAATGTTTATATTTTTTTTTGTTATTCAAAGTTAATAATTTATAATATTTTTAGAAAAAATCATGTTAATTTTTTTAGTTTTTCGTTGCAGATGATTGGAATCAATTTAAATTAGTCCAGCATGACCACCAGACAAATAATAATGAATAATACAATTTATTTAAATTGTTGAAAACAATGTTAATTAACAAATAGAAATTTTTTTTATAAAAAATTTTTTTTTACACAAATTGATGTTAACTTAAGTAATATATGTCGATTTTGGTAAAATTTATTTTGAATTTAACAATTACCATTGTTATTAACAATTACATGAACAATAATCTAGTTATCAATAATCAAGTAGAGCTTTACATGACTTTAAATTCGTTAACATAAGAAAAATAATTTTTCTTTTTGCCGAAATAAGCCATTTATTTGTTTAAAAAGTAAATAATTTGTTTATAACAAATGTAATTGTTTGTGCTACTAAATTTTTAAAGTTTTTGAAAAAATGTACATATGTATATGTATATGTATATACATATACATATATATACACATATATATATATATATATATATATATATATATATATATATATATATATATATATATATATATATATATATATATATATATATATATATGTATATGTATAAGGTCCCTTTTCTCATGGAGCGTCACATATTACTTAAATAAACATAAATTTGTGTGAAAAAAAAAATTTTGTATAAAAAAAATTTCTATTTGTTAATTAGTCTGAATTGGCATCTTTCTGCACCCAACCGACGATATATTGATAAATTTAACTAATTTTAAGAAGAATTTGAACTATTAACATTTTGAAAAAATCTAAGTTTTTTAAAGTTTCTAATTACATTAATTAAAAATTGACAGTTTATGAAATTTCAAATTATAGCCTTTAGAAGTTCATCTATTTTTGAAAATTGTAAACTCAATTCTTTTAAATGGCAATTAATATTGAAATATTTAGATAAAATTATTTAATAAATAATTTATAAATAACAATAATTGTATGATTGTTTTTTAAGAATGAAGTTATTTAAAAAGAAATATTACTGTTGGAAATAGAAAAATTTGAAAGTTTTGTGTTAGAATTCGTGGTGATTTCATATCAAAAAAGAAACCATTTTCGATTTTTTAGGGCAAAAAATTGAGAGTTTCCGGGCAGCGATTTTTTGAATTCTGTAGGAATGTTAGGAGACTCACTAGGAACCATTACCAAAAATAAAAACCTTGGTCAATTGATAACTCTAATTTTGCCATTTTTTTCTCTATTTATACCTAATTTTTCGATTTTTTAGGACAAAAAAAAAAAAAAAAATATATATATATATATATATATATATATAAATAATTGGAAGCTTGGAGGGGGATAAATACTATAACATTTTTAAAAATGTTTTTCAAAGTTGGAGGGGTATAAATTTTATACCCCTTTCATTATCAATTTTTCGAACTTGGAAGGGGTTGTAAAAAATTTTTTTTTTAAAAACGCTTAAAATCGTCTTAAAATGGATTTTTAACCATAAATTTGAATTATAAATTATAAATTATAAATTATATTAATTGTATATTTTTATATATATATATACCTATATATTGTATATATATATATATATATATTTCTTTTTTTAGTGTACATATTGCTGAAAACGTTGAACGAAAAATTTTGTGGAAAATAATAAATTACATATATATTTGATAATGTTCGTTTTTTTGCGCTTTAAACCTTAAGTACCCCGTCTTGCCCCACTCTCCCCTATATGTCACTGATAATGAGGTTAGGTTATTGAAAATGTTTTTCTATTTATTTCGTCGTTTAATAGGAGAGTTACTAAATTAAAAATATAATTCATTAATTAAAACAGTTCCCTCAATGTTTAAATAAATTAATTGATTCCTTATTAATTGATTAACATTAATATAATAGTTGTTTATTTTTATGACATTTAATGTATTTAATTTATGCCCACATAGCACCATATTTTGCGGGAAGCTAACGGGAAACTAACCATGTTAGCTTCTATAGCTAACATGGTTAGCTTCCCGTTAGCTTCCCTTGGCCTATAAATGTCCTACGCTTTTTAGTTTTCCGTGTTAGCTTGCAGAATGTTATCTAAGAAACTTTTCTGAAAACAAGTAGAGAAAAGTTCTTTAAAACTATCTCTGGTAAGTATCTGTAAGCATTAGAAGTTAGTTTCAGGTAAGCGTCATAAGGTAAGTAATATAATATAAATTGATATTATACAAATAATCATTTACGGAATTTCCGTAATTATCTATTTAATTTGCACTTAAACTTATTTAATATTTCAGTTTACTTATAGCTAAAAAAATAGTATTTATAAATTTAATAAATAAAATAAAAAATATTTCTCTCTATAATTTATTTATTGCCGCGAACTGATTACTTATTTATTCCTCAATATCAATATTATATTATTGAAGAATAATTTTGAAAATAAATTTGGAGGGACTGGGGATAGAACCCGGGTTCACAACGCAGAAAGAAACAACCTAACCAACTAACCTAATCAACCATGTGTAGGGAAGAATATTTTGGGTCCTTTTAAGCTTCAAGTGATCTCATTGGTTGGCGTCACTAATGGCGGGATAATTTAAAAAAGGTCCGTTTATTTAAAAATTTAGTTATTGATGTTTGCGAATAATTTTACAATTTAAGAAATTCGTAAGTAAATGTAATACAATATTTTTTTATCTAATAATTTTTTAAGTAAATTAATTTTTTGTGGCAACCCTGTAATATTAAATAATTTATTAATAAAAATTGCTATTCTTTTTTCAAATTTTAATATTCTTAACGTATTTACAAATTTTATTTTGCAAAAGTTATCCATAAATCAGCAAATGTTATGCACGGAATGATTTACTATTATTATGCAAATAACAAAATAAAAATGTTCATAAATTTTCAATTACTTTCAAAATCTTCGATTGAAATTATTAAAGAAACTCCATTATTTGAAAAAAAATTCAAATGAATTTAATTAGGATTTTCAAAGATTTTAATAAAATTATTCTTCTCAGAAATTTAATTAGTTTCATAATTAATTAATAACATTTCACAAAAGAATTAAATTATTATAAGAAATTTTGATAAAACTTTATAAAAATTTAAATATTTTAAATATTATTCTAATTAAATTTTGCGTAAGAATAAACTTTTTTAAAAGATTTTATTTTAATTTTTCGCAAAAAATTTAATTATTTTGAAAATTTTGGATTTATTTTTTTGTAAAAATTAAATTATTTAAGGTTAAAAATTATAAAATTAAGTAAGAAATAACGCATAAGGAATATTTTTAATTGACAAAAATTTTGTTTAATTGCTTTTCTAATATTGAAAGCATTTTATTATACATTAGAATTTTCATTAATTTTAAATATTAAAATATTAAAAAGAATAATTAATTATAAAAAAACTAGAGAACAAAATGCAAACAGAAACAACTAACTTCAAATTGCGAATAGATGTGAAGTCAAATTAAGTAAGGAAAAAAATAAAGTTTAGCTTAATGCTTATCTGTTAACTTTCTAATTTAATATTTTCATTTTTAATAATTTATTTATTCTTATTTTTTGAAGATTTAATTAATAAATAATATTAGAAATTAAATTATTTATTGTAATGAGAAAATTCAAATATCTTTGTGAATCCTTTTTTAAATTATCCCGCCATTAGTGACGCCAACCAATGAGATCACTTGAAGCTTAAAAGGACCTGAAATATTCTTCCCTACACATGGTTGATTAGGTTAGTTGGTTAGGTTGTTTCTTTCTGCGTTGTGAACCCGGGTTCTATCCCCAGTCCCTCCAAATTTATTTTCAAAATTATTCTTCAATAATATAATATTGATATTGAGGAATAAATAAGTAATCAGTTCGCGGCAATAAATAAATTATAGAGAGAAATATTTTTTATTAAATTTATAAATACTATTTTTTTAGCTATAAGTAAACTGAAATATTAAATAAGTTTAAGTGCAAATTAAATAGATAATTACGGAAATTCCGTAAATGATTATTTGTATAATATCAATTTATATTATATTACTTACCTTATGACGCTTACCTGAAACTAACTTCTAATGCTTACAGATACTTACCAGAGATAGTTTTAAAGAACTTTTCTCTACTTGTTTTCAGAAAAGTTTCTTAGATAACTTTCTGCAAGCTAACACGGAAAACTAAAAAGCGTAGGACATTTATAGGCCAAGGGAAGCTAACGGGAAGCTAACCATGTTAGCTATAGAAGCTAACATGGTTAGTTTCCCGTTAGCTTCCCGCAAAATATGGTGCTATGTGGGTGGGTTAGGTTGCCATATTTATTCATTCCGCGCAGGATAACGAAGGGATTTAAAAGATGGTTAATTTGTCCCTCCACCATAAACTCATTTTTCCTCCAAGAGAAATTACTCGAATATCTGTAAATGGTGTATTTAAATATTTAGAGTGTTTTCCAATAGTCAACTCTCAAATATGAACGATTAGTCCCTCCGCATGTTTAGTCCAAACCTCTAGTTTTCTCAGTGTAGGGGCTAAAATTCGACATTTCAATAGCCTAGTTCAAATGTCGAATTTTCGACATTCGACATTTCGGCGCTATTATTTTTAAAATTGCTAATTTTATTTCCAAAACTAAGTAAGAGTTTAGAATTGTTACTAGAAGACTAGATTTGATCCAAAAATCAGTTTTGTCTTTGATTTAAAAAAGAAAATTTTGTTGTCACTAGAACCAAATTTTTTAAGGCAACATTATTTTAATACACATATGTACTCCCAAATAGAAAAACCACTGAATCTCGAATTATTCTATGTGAGAAATTCACGAAGATAACAATAGTTTGAAACCTTATGTGAGCTTCACATAGAAGATGGTTAGTGGAGAAAAAAAGACAAGAAAAAAGAAAAAAAATGTCGAAACTTAGCAGAGCATCGAGCAAAGCTTTTTTCTTGATACTCTTCGAGAGTTGCAAAGAAGAGGAAATAAAAAAAGAGAAAAAGAAAAACGGGTTTTTTGGTCTCTGGTGCATCCTGAGAGAAGGATTTGATCCTGGAAGTAAGCTCTCGAGGGTGCATCTTCGTGCCATTCTCGTTCAGTTTTATTTAGTTGTAGACAAGTACACACATGCATAGATAGAAGAGAGAAGGAGAGAGAGAGAGTGAGCTTATGTGTATAAGAAAGTATAGGGAATGGGAGAGAGAAAAGGGAGAAAAGCGATGTCGACGAGAAGCTGAACGGTTGAGCGCGCCGTCAGGCGCATTATTAAAGGAATCCGTCTGTCTGAGTATTTCCGCGCGACACAATTAAACGCCTCATGGTGACCAAGGGTAGGGAGAGGGGCCAACCACCCCTCTCAGCCTCCACGTTTTCCGTGACTGACACCCATCCCTTGATACCAAAAGCTTTCCACGTTCTTCTCACCCACCAACCACCCCCGATTTCTACTCCAGAGACCCGTCATCCGCACCAGCATCTCTAGTTTCCTGCTTCCAGTGAATCCAGAGGTCAAACGAAGCACTCCTTCTGGGATGGGAAATCGTCTTGTGGAACCTGACCCCGACAACTCTGCTCCAGAATCCATTGCAGTACATGGACCAAGATAATTGGGCCTATGCGGATATCGCATAGCTTATTCCTGAGTCTTCGATTTTCCCTCTCAACATTCCGGTCGAGTATAAAATGGGTTCAAAGTAAATATGTTAACTGGTAACTTTGAAAATGGGGCAATTTCATTTACTGCACTGAGAAACAAAACCTATTGGTTCAATAGCATCAATGGTATTTAATTAACCCTTTGAAGCATGGTGGGAATCCCTATTCCCATCTAATTAATTTTACATTCAGGTGATTTTTCTGAAAGTGCTACTTTTAAACTTCAATTTTTTTTTTATTTCATACTCAAGAGTAAGATTATTGGGTTGCGCAAAATTAATTGTTAAAAATTTTAAAGTTTTTCTTCTTTGAAAAAGATTGACTTATTGTTGCTCCATTAGATTAGTCTTATTTGATTCGCGAATTTTTCTATTAAAAATACAAGCTAATATTGTTCACGTAATCCAAAATAAATTACACTGCTCAACAAATAGTAACACAGATCAACAAAATAAGACTTACTTTTTTCTATGAGATATACGAATGGTTTCTGATGTATTTTTGAACGCTGAACACGATCTCGACTTCCAAAATTGCCCATCACGTCAGGATTTTGAGAAAAGTGTAGGTAAAGACCCCAAAAACGCTTTTTTGAGGGTTTTCAACATTTTTTCCTTTTTAACCTGACGTGTTAGAGACTTCCACAAGGTCTTAAATTAAGATAGATTACTCATGAGAAAAAAAATTTTTTCGAATTTTTTGTTGTTGCTTTTTTAAAATCCTTAATATCTATAGAATACAGGTTTAAAATTTTATGACGAAATTTAGCTACTATCAAAAATTATAATACATCACACTACCACCGGTATGGCTAAACGCGCATGGCCCAGAAACATACCAATCTTTAAATCAAAATATTCCTGTAAAAACTAATGTCAGAAACTTAACAAATCTACCGTTTAAAAGCTTATAATATTCTGTGTTAAATGATATACAATTCGAAATTTTAGGATAGTTTTTTTGACAATTTTTTAAAATCTGGCATATTTTTTAAAAATTGCAGACAAAATTTAAAACTTATATAGGTGTCATCCTTCAAGTCTCATCTTTAATTTAAGACCAAGATTTTAGTAAAAAATCTTGTTCGGTTTGCGAGATATCCTTATAAATGCCAGTGCATGTTTTTGTACAAATGCATTGAATTAGTCAATTGTGTATGTTTTTGATAATAAAAAGGCTCGCGACGAACATGAAAAGACTTATGAGGAAGCTTATAACTTACTTTATTGACCTAGGATAGCAAATTAAAATTTGGTAAGCTCTTAAAAAAACATTTAACGTTAATAAATCTGAAAAAATCATACTTAAACTTTAACTGAGTTTTTTCCAAATTCTTTTTGCATATTGTTAACAAATATGTTTTTTAGTGGGTATACCTAAAAAATTAAAACAAAACATTTTTAATACTTTTTTTATTAATAAAAAATGTCGGGAAAAAATGTAATTTTTCAATTTTTTGTTAAAAGTAGTGTCATTTTTTAAAGTTATGATTTTTTAAGGTTATTTTAGGTATAACCACTAGATTAGTACCTTAACTGTAAAAGTTCTTTTAGTTTTTTGTTTTAGACCACTGGGGACGGCTCTAGACCTGCAACCGCGAAGCGCCTCAAAATAAAAGCTTCGTTTATGACACCCTCTACAGCCTAACATAATATAACATTTTTTTAAATTTTAATTGTTTTTAATACTTTAAATCATACTTTTAATTATGCAAAAAGGCTTTTTAAATTTTATAATAATATAAACAAGAAAAAAAATGTTGAAATTTGACATATTTGCACACTTTTAATGAGGGATCCCCCTTAAAGCTTGTAATGTGCACTACAGACCCATATCCATAAAATAAAAAAAATAGTTATTTTTGTCCTACCTGTACGGAAAGTATGTCATTTCGAGCACTTAAGGAGGGTGCAAAGTAACACATTCCACCCGCTTCCTCTACCTTCGAGTAGGCGGAAAAGTATTTTGCGCCCGCATGTTAATTATTCGATTTTCTTTATTAAAATGCGACATTTTCGACTTTCTTTTTATGTTGACTATAAAAATGCAAACATTTTCAACTTGTTTTATTTTGTCTATAAAAATTTGCAACTTTTTTTCGACTTTCTCTAAAAAAAGTTATGACATATTTGGTTTTGTTCCTATTTCGTTTGTAAAAATTGTCAATTTTAAACATTCTTGTTTCAGTTTTATTTAATTATTAATTACTACGTTATAAATAAATAAATACTATATTTTCAAAATAAATTGTTTTCTTATTTCTGTATTAAAACTTCTATCATTATAGACTTCAAAAAGTTAACATTTATATAGAGTTTAATTTTCAACTAATGAGCGTAATCATTCGTGCCTTCAATGCCATACTTTCCATGCATTTAGGACAAAAAATTATGTTTGCATCATGGGCGCAAAGGTGATTACGACTCTGGCGAAATCACCTATTTTGCGTTAAAGAGGAAAAAAATGTTTGAAACCCTCAAAAAAGCGTTTTTGGGGTCTTTACCCCCACTTTTCTCAAAATCCTGACGTGATGGGCAATTTTGGAAGTCGAGATCGTGTTCAGCGTCCAAAAATAATTTAGAAACCATTCGGATATCTCATAAAAAAGTAAGTCTTTTTTTGTTGACCTGTGTAATTTGCATATTTTAATACCAAATAGGGTAGATGTACCAGTTTTGGCCACTTTAAGGAATTCCTAATTTTTAGGACATTTTTTTATGTTAATTATACAAAATGAGTGACTGACACTTGTTAATAGATTAATTACCATTCTTAGTTTCTGAATTTCTTGTCTTTAACGGTTAAAAAAATAGTAATAATATAATAAATTAATAGATATATAAAAATGTCAATTTTGCTAGTTTTGGCCACCTTATTTTTATGAATAATAAATGTAATTATTATAAACATTCAATGAATTTGTCAAGAACACTAATTGTGAAATGACGTTTTATCAAAAAATAAACATTGAAGGTAACAGAAGACTAGTAAAATTAATAAAAGTGTGTGGTTGGCTAAAACCGGTGCATCTACCCTAGATGGTATTCAGTTTGATTAAAATATAAATCTAGTTAAAGTATCTGATTTGATGGTTAAATTTGGATTAATTTTTTTAAAATAATACCAATTTTTGCTTAATTGGAAGTAAATTCTAAAAAGAGTTCTAAGTATCTCTGTGTTTCGGTAAAGCTCTTTATGAATAAAAAAGCTCCAATTTGATGAAAAAAATGCAAAATTTGATATTCGCCTTCAAAAATTGTTAAAAAAATTGTCAAGACCAGCAAAAAAGGCGAAATAGGCAAAATCACTGTTTTCTGATTGGTCGATAGTAGCGGGAGCAAAAATGATGTTACATAGAGAAAACAGGCAGAACATTAACACAAGCTTCTTGGTAAAACCAACTATCTTTTTAGGGAGTGTCATGCTTTTTTAAATAATCAACTACCCTTAAAATAAGGCAAATGACAGTTTTGCTCTAAACTAGAAATCAGAATAATAATTCTGGACTAAAATTTGAAACATTCTATCAATTTCCAAATGATTAAGTATAGATGACTTGATTCAAGTTCGAAGGAAAATTTGATATATGACCAAGAAGATTCATTACAGGATGAAAATGACTTTGATCGTCGAGGCCGAAATTTGCTGGCAAAGGATTGTTCTCTTATATTTGTGCCTCTCATCCCGCATTAATGTGATGAGTTCGAGTAATCGCCAGAGTAAAGCACTTCCACTGCTTCACGCACCAAACAAATGAATGTCAGAATGACTACTGAAGATGCGGAACCGGAAGTTCTCAGTGCAACGAATATTGGAACTCAGCCACAGCTGATGACAGTATTTGTAAATAACAACTGCTTTAACTCTTTTTTTCCTCCCTCCCTCTCTCTCTAGTTTAATAGCTTTGACGGCAATTCCAATATCGTTTTAAAAAGAAAAAAAGGAAAAAGAAGTAAAGTGGAAAAAGAATCGCCTTGAAAGAGGACAAGATAAATTCTCCATTATTTCATTTTATTTGATTCAACTGCACACTAAATTCTTTATTGGAATTAAAAACTTACGAAGGTATATATTATAATTCAAAAAACTTTTCATATTCTGCAAAAGTTATACCTATATGCAATATGAAAGAGAATTATTGAAAAATGGAAATTGTGAAGTACATTTTTGGCTATACATTAGAATAGTTAATTGAGTTTCAAATTCTTTTGCATCTATAAAATATTTGACGAAGAAATTTTCGAATTCGATAGTTTGGTTGCAAATAATAAAACCAGCATCAGATTAAAAAAAATCTGGTCTTTTTGATTCTGAAAGTGGAACCAAACCATATCTTGTTTTTATTATTATACGTGATTTAGTTAATACCAAAAGAAATATTTCAACTGACGAAAAATTGTTAATTTTGTATTTGACAGCTTTTTCAGTGCGGCATTTTTTTAAATTACCGTTTGTTAATGTAAATTTTTCAGGGTCAAGGCGTTAAAAACGAGACACCCATGGCATGTTTTGTCGCGCGGGGGGGTTCGCCCTCCCCGACGGGGTCCAGGGGCGGAGCCCCGGCCAAGGGGACTGCAAAAAAAAGCCGACTCAAAAGTTTAATTTTCATTGACAATCTAAAGGTAAACAATTTATTTTAGTATTAATGTTGAAAAACCTTTGGTGTGGCCTGCAAGGAGAAGGGTACTTCGGGGGGTTGGTAATTAAATTTTTAAATGGCTGCCACAAAATGGCGACTAAAATTACTTTTTTTAAACATAATTATAAACAAATGAAGGAAATTTTGAAAAATAATTAAATCTGCTTGAAACTTGTTATTCGGGGGTTTTTGGGGTCGCTGATGACGAATATGACTTTTTTTTGAAAATTTAAAATTTCGGATCCAATATAGCGAACGAGGAATTTAAAAGATGATTTTATTCTATTGAAACTGGTCACTCTGGGGGTTTTGGGGTTGCTGATTACAAATATAACCTTAGATTTCTAGAATTCAAAATGGCGGATTCAATATGGCAGACTTTTTTTTAAAATCGATCATATTTTTTTGGAACTTGCAACTTAGGGGTTTCTGGCGTTACTGATTACGAATATAACCTTAGTTTTCAAAAATTAAAAATGGTGGATCCAATATGGCTGATGAGAATTTTTAAAAACTTTTTTTAGTTTACATTCAATGTATTCTCTTAAAACTGATTACGCGAGTGTTTTTGGAGTAGCTGATTACGAATATAACTTCAGTTTAAAGAAATTTTAAATGTTGGATCTAATATAACGGACAAAAAATATTTTAATTTAATTTAAATAGTAACGTCCTTCAGCCTTTAGAAAATTAAAAACATATAGAACGTTTCCTGATTTTCACCGCATGAGGTTAAAGTATTTTGGTAAATCTTTTTTAATTTTTAAAAAATTTTTCATAATTTTGTTGGTTTCACATTTTTTATTTTTTATTTATTTTTTATTTTTTCAGCAGTTTTTAAGAATATTTGAATCTATTCTTACTTTAATTAAGTAATTTTTCCATGCTATTCTGAAAAACACTGCTTTAAAAAATATTCATTATATTGATGATACAATAAAAACGTTCTTACTTCACAAGAATCCTTAGAACAGTATTTCTTTTTTTGCGACGTTTCTACCTTGTGATTTTTCATATCATCAGATTCACATTTTGTCAAATTATGTCTTTCAATATGTCAATAAGTCCGCGATATTGGACCCGCTACTTTAAATTTTGGAAATCTAAGATTATATTCGTAATCAGCGACTCCGAAAACCCCCGAGTGACCAGTTTTAAGAGAATACAATAATTTTTTTAATTTATCGTAAGCCATATTGGATCCGCCATTTTGAATTTTCAAAAAATAAGATCATATTCGTCATCAGAGACCCCAAAAACACCAGAATAACAAGTTTCAAGCACAATTAACTATTTTTTAACATTTCCTCCATGTGTTTATAATATAGTTTAAAGAAGTAACTTTAGTCGCCATTTAAAAATTTAATTCACAAAATTGTACTATCTTGTAGCCCTACTATTTTTGACGAGATATTTATAACAGCAGAAGGTATGTTGAAGGGTTTAGTTATAAAAAATTTAAAAAATCAATTAAAAAATCTTAAAAAATCGTGTTTTTTCTTTAAAAATGTTGTATAAATTGTTTATTTAACATTATTTAGTTTTTTGAGCACGCCATTCGAAAAAGGAACTTTTGATACTAAAAAAATGTGTATTCAAAAATTTTTCTTGCAGCATTTTAATATTGAAATATGTCCTTAAACATTATGTACAAATTTTGTACATCCCGTCCTTTGGGTTAAAGAAGAATTTTAGTTAAAAATTGTAGAAAATAATAATTGAATTGAAATGATGAAAATAATTTTGAAGGAGTTACAGTAACAATATTCTTATAATATAAAATAATGATTTTATCACTCCGTCATCTTTAATTTTTATAAAACATGAAAATATTCTTATAAGTTATTGAATTTCGGAAGGTTTGAATGCTAATTCTAATTTTGAAATTCTTAGTTCCTATGGAACTGTTTTCGAATAATTTTACAATTAGGGAAATTCGTAAATAAATGTAATAGAACATTTTTTTGAGAATATAATCATTTTTAGAGTGAATAAAAATATTCTTATAATTCTATTATATATACAGAGAATCTGTTTAAACGAAGATTATGCAATTAAACCTGTTTTCTCAAGCAAAACACTTATGTAATAGTAGTTAATTCGTGCACAATTCTAAATTTGAAGAATTACTTAAACTGAAATTCATGAGTTGCTACCGACAGTTGCTGCTACCCTTGAGATGCGCATTATTATGAACGTTTCCCTTGCTACAATGGCTGTCAGAAGGAAGGCGGCAGCCTACATTAAACTTACTCTAACCTGTCGTGACTAGAAGATGGTTTCGAGTGGAAAATCATAGAGTGCACACATTCAGAACACATATATAAGTAAATATTATATATGTGATGTATATTTATATACATTTGTTGTTGGATAAGCGTATACATTGAATATATGGGTTGTACGTACATTACGTCTGCTTGTAGTCTGATTTATAGGTAACAGAATATTGCTATAGGATCAATATTCTCCTCTCGCTTATCAATTAAAACACGTTATAATGATGTAAATTCGATTTTTGTCCCGCACAGTATTGTTGGATAATTTTATTGTCATGTCATGTACAGTAAATTATGTGTATTATCATTCGAAATTCACAATTTATTCATATGTAGTGTTCCATTTTAAGGGGAGGCACCAACCCCAATTTTTAGTTATCAAAAAAGTTCATATTTTTTTCTTCCGCCATTTTTAATCCAACAGAGTTGGAAAACTAGAAAACCTGGAAAAGTCAGGGAATTTTGATTGTGTTTATTCTTGAAATCTAATACAAGACCTTCAAATTTTTCTATTTCCGTCAAAGCGGGGCCGTCCATATTTTTCAAAATTTTTCGAAATCGATTTTGGGCTTTTTACTGGCATGTATTTCACTTCAAAATTTCGAAGTTTCAACAAAATCGAAAAAGTAAGGGACAACTTTGATTTTTTTAGGCATTGACCTACCCATACATTTTTAATTAAATTTCTTAAATGATTTTAATTCTTTTCAAAAGTTTTAATGAAATTCTTTATAACAATTCAATTATTTTTTAAACATTGTAATAAAATTCTTCAAAGAAATTTTTTAAATTTTTTAATATTTTTCATCAATTAAATTATTTTCAATATCTACTATTTGAATAAAATTTTCCGAAAGAATTCAATTATTTAAAAAAGATTTTAATAAAATTCGACGCAAATGTTTAATTATTTTTCATAAATAATTTATTTATTTAGTAAAAATATATATACGGTCTTACAAAGAACAAAAGAAACCTAAATTCAATTATTTAACCATTTTTTATAAATATTTTCGTAATAATAATTCAATTATCTCCATAAATAATAAAAATTTTTTACAGGATTGAATTATTTGAGAAAACAACTAAGTTTCATTTAAAACAAAATGTGCACTTCCACATGGTGCTGTCAATGCATTCTTAATACGGTCTGCGCATGCGCAGAGAGCAACAGAGTCTCAGGTCGCCAAAAATTAAAGTGTTTGACTATATCAACCGCACGGACGATGAAGAAGTTTTTACCCTTTTCCTTGTAATTACAAGGAGGAAAGGGAAAAATTTCCCCTTTCCACATGTTGAAGGTCCAATCGCTCTCTGGGACCATCTTCATCGTCCGTGCGGTTGATATACTCAAACAGTTTATTTCTCGCGACGCGTCAAAAATGCTATTTTACAGGTCATTTTAATTAGTTATTTTACTAATTGTTTTTTATTGCTCATAGTCAAAAATGATTTCATTGGAAAATTTGACACTCTAATTTTCCATTTTTGTAAAGAAAGTGTAAATATGTTAATTTTTGTGGGAGAAATGTCTGTTACAAAAGTGCGATTTTAGTGCTTGGTTTGTTTACATTTCACAATTTGGACATAGCCTAACTACAATCTTCACGGCTCTCGTTTAACGGGCGAATTTTAAGTAACAGAGAATTTGCAGTGAGAAAGTTGTCCATTATGATCCAAAAAAGTTTTCTGGAAAATCATAGGGCTAATAATTAATTAGTGTTGAAATGGTGAATGTTTAAAGTTTCTAGCAGCCAAACGTGTAGCACGCGCCACTGGCCATAACCTATGAAACAACACTCCCAAGCACCTATGGCGAGTGACGCGTGCTATACGTTTGGTCGCTAGCAACTTTAAACATTCATCATTTCGACACTAATTAATTATTAGCTTTATGATTTTCCAGAAAACTTTTTTGGATCATAATGAACAACTTTCTCACTAAAAGTTCTCTGTTACTGAAAATTCGCCCGTTAAACGAGAGCCGTGAAGATTGTAGTTCATGATTTTTACATTACACTGAGAAAACTGGAGTATTGGACTAAACATCTGGAGGGACAAATCGTTCATATTTGAGAGTTAGCTATTGGATAACAATCTAAATGTTCAAATACACCATTGACAGATATTCGTGCCATTTCTCTTGGAGGGAAAATGAGTTTATAACAGAGGGACAAATTAACCATCTTGAGAAATCCCTTCCTTATCCGGCGCGAAATGAATAAATATGGCAACCTAACCCCTAAATTAAATACATAAAATGTCAGAAAAATAATTTCGCGCGCATCAGATCGTACACATTTTCTGCGCAACTTTTAACCCTCAGATATAATGGGAGAGAATATACAAGTAGATTTCCATTATCAATTCAAAATTTATTTTGGAAGGACTATTTAACTCTCTTCATAAGCAAAGGAAACATACACTTTTTGAACCTCCGAATTTGACACTCCAGTTTTCTCAGTGTAATAAAGAAAAAATTGGACAAGTGCGAGTTGTACTCGCACTGCAATGGCGGGTTCCGCACACAAATATTAAAACAATACTTGCAACATTGATCGGTAATTAGTAGAATTAAAATAAACAATTATAAAAATATATTAAAATCATTTGATAAAAAAAAATAACTAAAAAAAATTAAAGTATTGTATATCTAATATTGTAAACAATAATAATAAGCAGAGGAACTACAATTTTGAAAATTTTGTTCCTCTGCTTATTATTGTTTACAATATTAGATATATACAATACTTTAATTTTTTTTAGTTATTTTTTTTATCAAATGATTTTAATATATTTTTATAATTGTTTATTTTAATTCTACCAATTACCGATCAATGTTGCAAGTATTGTTTTAATATTTGTGTGCGGAACCCGCCATTGCAGTGCGAGTACAACTCGCACTTGTCCAATTTTTTTTTATTTCTAGTTAAGAAATTAAAGTCAGAAAACAATCTCTCATTTATTCTCTTAAAATTTTACTCTCTTCCTTAAAATATTTAATGCCACGTGTTTAAACTAAAAAAAAATTAAAAAAAAATTTTTTTTGATTTTTTTTCAAAAAGTTTCTTAAATAAATTTTTTGTCGTCAAACTGTAATAATACACTAGGATACCAATTTTCAGCTCATTAGGTCAAATAATGTAAAAGTTATGAAAAAAAAATTTTTTTTTTTAATTTTTTAGTTTTTCCTTGACAACGCTATGGCCATCATTACATATCAAGTTCTCTATATTTTTCCTGTAATATTCGAGTAAAAATACACCAGCATGCAAAATTTCAGCTCTCCATGTCGAATAGTTTAGAAGTTAAGGGGGGGAATGGTCACTTTTTATGCATTTTTGGACAAAAATCTTGTTATTTCCTTGACAACGCTATGCCCATCACGTCCAATCACATTCGCTATATTTTTCCTGTAATCTACGTGTGAAAATACATATCTGTACCAAATTTGAGCTCTTTAGGTCAAATAGTTTAGCCGCTAGGGGGGGAACACGATTTGGCTACGGACAACAGAGTCTCACCAATAGGGTTCCGCCGATACACCGTAGGTGTACGGAACCCTAAAAATTAATAACAATTTTGTTTATAAAGAAAACCACTTTTTCTTTTTTTATCATTCGTAGAATACCTTTTTTGTTAATTAAGAATTTTGCTAAACGAAAGGTTTGTTTATTAAAACTTTTGCTAAATGAAAATTTGGTTGAATTATTTTGCAAAATAAAATTTCGATGAAACTTTCTCTATAAAAAAAAGAAATGAAATTCGAATTTTATTCAATGAAAACTCTGTTCCTTAAAAATATTTAGTAACATTTTTACTGATTTTTTTTGGTGCAGAAAAAAGGGCTATTATACAAAAAACAATTTTATCAGTTCTGATGTTTGAAAACAATTCTGAAATAAGAAAAAGAAGTTGTATATAAGAGAGTAGAATAGCAACTATTCTCAACTACGTATTCTAGTCACGAGATATGAAAGCACGGACCAATAAAAATAGATAGAAATTTGGAAAGCCTTAGTATGTGCATATCAGATACACTTTATTATATATAATATAGAAAAATAAAATGAGAAAATTGTGATATTTTTCAAAATCCATATTTCATATAGATTTATATTATGATTTCATTTCTGTTTTATTTACGGGTTGTTCATTGTTAGTTGGATTATTATATAAAAGCGGAAATATTCTCATTTTTTTAATAATAAAATAAGTTTATATATATATATATATATATATATATATATATTTAACTTAAAGAAATGATGGTTGGTTCCTTCATTTTTATGAAAATGGTCGAAAGAATTTTTCTTTTGACGAATTATTCCAGTCAACCGACGACATAATCTGTCTGAGCCTTGAGGGCGTTGAAGATTTTGTTTCTTCAATCAGCCATAGTAAAAAATTTTTTTTACCTTTTTTTTGGGAGAATTTATACTTTACGGTTTATGCTTTAGAAAAAATATGTACACTCTTTATCGAATGTTTTTTTTCTTGGCACTCTGAATTTTCGATAACGAGCAAGAAAATATATTCTGTATTGTTGTTTCTTCAATAAAGAAATCTCCAAGTTCTATATTTAAATGCGGAGAAAAAATAATTTAGGGCAAACTATTTTTCTTTAAAACATTTCTAAATAGAATTTAAATTGAAATTTTTTTGGTTCCAATTTTTATTAACTAAACTATTAATTAAATTTAATATAAAATTAATTAGGGTAGGGTGGGGCATTACTATTCCTGTTTGGATTTTTGAGTCTAAAAAATGTATTTAATAAAAAATAAAAAAATGCTTAGGACCGTTTGAAAACTTGACTTCTTAGCTACAATTTTGACATGTATTATTTTGCTGTAACTCGATTCTGTTCCGAACTACAGCGATTTTACGAAACCCTTTTTTTATGCCGAAAAAAACGAGGGATGAAACTATTCCAGCAGCTATTAATGATAAAAAAAATTCAATTGATTTAAATAACCGATTGACTATTATCAATTAAATATTTACTTGAATCAAATAATATTTATTGAAGTCAATTAAATGGTATTTGAACCAATAATTTTAGTATTTTAAGCAAATATATCATTTAATTGACTCCAATAAATATTATTTGATTCAATTAAATATGTAATTGATAATAGTCAATTAATCGGTTATTTGATCAAATAAATTTTTTTTTCAGTGTAATACTAAAAAAAAAATACAAAAATTAATTTGTTAATTGGAGGAGTTTTTCTCTTCCAATTTCTTACCATTCTAAGCTAAAAACAAGCACACAAAAAATACACTGTTTCGTAGTTTTCGCTGTCATCAGTGGGCGGAGTCAGCCCCGTTAAACAAGGACAGACTTATGTGAAATACATGGGCTGAATTTAAGGTGTAAACGGAGTCAGACTTTTTTTTTCCTGTGTATAATTCACAATTAAACAATAATCGGATAAGTATTTATAATATTTGCAATTCAATGACTTTTTTTCTGGATTATTGAATTACAAAAAGAAAAAACTAACAATAATAAAAATAATAAATTATATTTAAATATATTAAACTTTAGGTAGGGGAGAGGGCCTCAAGGTGGTCAGGGCCCTAAGGTGGTCACCCTAAGAAAATGTTTGTATATTAGTTAGTATCTTCAAATGTTTTTTGTTATTGTTATTATTTGAGAAGACAAAGATTTTAGTAAAGTTTTGAGGTAAATAGTCGTATGAGTCTCTTTGTAACGTGAACGTCGTAAAATTTCTGTTTTTAAATGATTGAGAAATTTTTTTCTCAGGGTGTTAAAATTATCGAAATTAACCATTTTAAATTAGTGAAAATCGTTATAATTATCTTTATATATCGTACAATAATATTCCAAATGAATATAATTAATATTGTGCTTTAAAAAATTTTTTTATTAACGTTTAAAAAATTGTGTCTTGGCCCTAAGGTGGACACTCTTTTGGCCACAAGGTGGTCACTTTTGATTTTTTATGAAAATATGTTTATACGCTATATTTATCAACATTTATCACTTTGAATGTGAATTTTATCAATTATTAAGTTTTATGATGAATAATAATGAAATAGAATTATTTTCAAAATTTTACCTGTCTAATACATACACAAAAAGTATCCTTTTTGACGAAAGGACAAAGTGCAAAAAAAAAATATGTAATATGTTTCTGTGATCCTGAAAAACAATTAATATTAAATAAACAACTTAATAATATGTTTTTTACATTTTTTAAAAAATTTTTTAGTGAATTTTTGTATGGTGACCACCTTGGGGCCACTTTTTTAAAAGTCGAATTTTTAACTTTTTTTAAAAAATGCCATAACTTTTTTTTTATTAATGAAATGAAAAAAACTTTATGATAGGAAGTTAGGTAATAAGATAAAGTTTCAAACTCCGTATTATTGACCTTTATATATAATTCCTTTTAAAATCTACAGTCGTTCAAAAGATGAGTGACCACCTTAGGGCCCTCTCCCCTATATATTTAAATTACTGATTGTTGATAAAAATTATTTATAATATAATAATAATAATAATAATAATAATAATAATAATAATAAAAATAATAATAATAATAATAATAATAATAATAATAATAATAATAATAATAATTAATAAAAATTTAATTTATTATTAATTATTCTGTGATAAAAAATAAAAAATATTTGTTCAATTGTTGAAAATGATTGTTTATTAAATTCTCGTTTTTATTAAAAATTTCCCGTGATTTTTTTCTTGCTTTACAGACTTTTGTAAAATCAAACAAATTTTAATATAAAATTCGATAGAATAATTGGCATCGAGTTGGAAAAACATTTGGCTTTAGCGAAAAGAATTTCCGTGTTATAATTAGTTACAAAATAAACATTTAACACAACATTGTTTTCCAGGATTATTGAAAAATTTCATGTTTGTAAATTACTTTTTTTTCAGCGATACTTTTCGATATATTGTAAAAGTATAAAAACCGAGTGAAATTCTTCTCCATGAAAGTTTTGAATTAAAAAACAAAAATCAACTAAAGGGATTAATTAGTGAAAAGAATATGTAAACAGTGCATATTAATGAATCATATTTACACGTCACCAACCACATTATCAATTGTGCGCTCATGTCATAAAAATTGTATATATGTACATTATAAAATAAGAGACGAAATACAGCCTGCGGTTTGTACGCATTTTCATTTGAAAACCTCAGGGAGAGAATAACCTCATGATATTTATTACCAATGGATAACGAATCTGCAGTGCAATACAGCATTCGTATCGTTCATAAAAAAAAATAAATGAAGAATTTTCGACTGGAATAATACTTTTAAAAAATGTGAAAAATAAACAGCAAAAAAAATATTATTTATTTTTCCAACTTTTAATTGCTGCCTGTTGCCAATTTATGATTGAAAAAAGCAAACTGTATATGTAATAAATGAGTTTTTCATTTTTGTTTGAAAATATTTTTTTATTACAAAATTGTTTGACTTAAACGACAAATTTCTTTTAAAAATTTCTTTTAGCCAAATTAAATCAGATTTTCTCTAAGTATGAAATTTATAGTAGAAAATAATTAAATTGTTATTTAATTTTTATTGCATTTATTTTAAATGTCAAACCGGAAATAAAAAAATATTTGACACTCTCGGGAATCGAACACGTAGTAAAAAATTTATCACTTACCAAAAAAAAAATTTGACAATTTTAATCAACTGAATTTATACAGTAAAATAATTTTATCTTCAAGGATTTTTTTTATTTCTAAGTAAAAAGAAATTCATAATTTTCATGTCTGACTGAAATTTAATTCTACTACTTGATATCCGAATGAAAATAAGAATTAAACAAATTTTGGCTGACTAAAACTAATTTTAACTACTAATTTTCTAATTGAAAAGAACTAAGAATTATTTTCCTACGTAAAACGATTCTAATACGAAAACCGAATTACAGAAATTCTTTACGGCATTCCCTCTAGAATTCGGCAAAAATAAACAAAGTGAAATGTTTTATGAAATTTTGCGGAATTTTTTACGGAATATCTGTAGAGCGGCTTCCGTAGAAATTGTTTCATGTGAGTTGTCTGACTAAAATTGACGTTAACTACTAAATTTTTATACTCAATAAATTCAAGTGAATTTTGTCTGACTGATATAGTGACTGAAACTACTTATTTTTAAAAGTGAAAACTGTTTAACAACGTTGTCTGACTAAAACTAGCTTTAATTGACTTGAACTACTGATTTCTAACTAAAACAAATTCAGAATTGTCAAGTCTGCACTGAGAGAAGACCGAGACGTAATAGTTCCCGCTAGACGTCGCTATGAGCTACTCTGCTTGTCGTGTTTGAGTTGTTCCGAATCGGGTGCTGAGACTCCCCGATCCAGTCAAACATTGTTCTCGCATGTGAGAAAGCAACTGGTGGCAAACACTGAAAGTTCTGCGTAATCTCGCTTCAGGACGTTCCACGTTTCGCATCGGGGCTTGAGACATCCCGATTCGAGGGTTCACATAAAAACATTCAAAAGTATAACTTAAGGCTCGCACGGGACGTATTAGTTCCCGGACTTCTCTCAGTGTGACTAAAACTGACATAAGCTTCTTATTTCTAAATTAAAAAGGTTTTGCTTAGTTTTGGAAATTGTTTAAAAAAATTTTTTTTATCCTGTAATTAAAATATTGTTTTCTCATGGAAGAAGTATTGTAATACCAAAATTTTCCAAGTTCAATTTTTTGACATATCTTTTTGTTATTTCACCTCAGAAGTTCAAAATTTAGGCATTTTTAAAAAATGTCATTCCGTATGTGTGGGTGTGTGTGTGTTTAAACATTACATTTTCATAAATATAATATGAATATCCCGTGTGGAAATTGCCCGACTTCCCCTTATTTAAATAAGGGCACTGATGAGGATTTAATGAGGCCAACCACACTAGTAATGTCTAGATAGGTGATAATAGGGCACTGACTAGAATGCCTTCTTTTTCCAAATAGGAAAATCTAGCTAGATCTATTTATGCCCCTATTAAATATTTCAATCAGGCTCTGACTAGAATGCCCTTTTTGTCTGAACAGGGAAATCTATCTGGCATCTATTTATGCCCCTATTAGGTATTTGAATTAATTTTCAACTTCATTGACAAATCCCAATTTCTAAATAATAAGCAACGAAATTATCAGAAAAATAGTTCTAAACGCATATTAAAATACTATTTAAAGTTTAAAAACTATTTGAGCAAAAATATTTACGATTTTAAAAATTCGAAATATTGCACTTTTTCTCACAAGCGCTAAAGAAATGTTCTGTTTAGTATATAAGGACGATGAGAAAGTAGATTCATAGCGTGCGAGTTAGTGTTAGTGTTAAGTTAGTGATAGGTTGATTGGTCGAAACAGTGTTGTTTACATCTGTGTTTGTTCAGTGACTTGTTCAGTATTACTGGCGCAATATTACGCCTGTCGTAAATTTTTGCTTATGTATTTAGAAAAACTAATGAGGCGCTAAAGAGGCCCTCTAGTTAAATCCCCACATTCTGCTTTTCTATTCAGTCAGTGACAAGGCAATCTAGTTAGAACCTCTCTATCTTTCCACATCATCACCTGATATTTCAAGCGTGACGAAATTAGACGGGTCCTGACTAATTTTCCTAGTTTGCGCCTCACTAAACGAAAGGGCGTCTATTCAGGGCCTTACGAAGTCCTATTTTCAATTTATACACGGGATAATATAAATATAAAGAGCTTTAGGGATGAATTTTTTTTAAGTTGCAGGTCTCACACGTGGACATAAAATAAAAGTACTTTGAGATAGATTAATCAAGTTTAACTATATTTTTTTTGGATTTTTAATTTTGGAAAAAAAACGTTTTTTGCCCATAATTTTAAAAAAATGTTAGAACACCAACAAATGTTTTTCCAAAATGTTGTAGAGTTTTTTTAGACGCATCTTTTGAGTCCTAGTTGGACATTTTTCGTTCATATTAACCGGAGATATTAAACTTTTAAAAATCTAAAATTTTGGAAAATAAAACTTTTTTGAAAAATGTAGATGGGGGCCGTCCATAAACTACGTCACGCCTTAGAGGGGGGGTGGAATTCATTTTTGTGACGTTCTATAGAAAAAATGGCGCTAAAGCATGTAAAATTTGTGACGTGGGTAGGGGGGGGTGGAAAAATTATGCAAAATCGTGTGACGTAGTTTATGAACGGCCCCGAAGTAACAAGTAATGGAGACCGAGGAGGAAAGTAACAGAGGAGGAGAGAAACAACGCTAATATCTTTTAAACAAATTAGCGGATATACAGAGTTTAAATTTTTTTGTAGTCAGTAGTGCCCCCTACAACTTATCCATAACGTGCAAGAGCATTTCCGGTGAGGTTAGGTCCGCTAGTGATGTGACGTTACAAAAACACATCAAAAGTAAGTTTTCGTTTAAATTTTGAAACCCTCGTATTTTTTTAATTACACAGTTAAATAAAATGTGCTTTTCGATTTTTTGTAGCTTAACTATCTGTCTTTAAGATGTAATAGTGTATTTTTAAATTGTGTGTAATACTTTTGTGTAATTTTCACTTTTTTGTTGAAAAAGAGAGTGAGGAGGAAAGTAAAACCCCACATAACACAATAGTATGAGGTAAGGTTATGTTGAGTACTAATCGTAAGGCTCATAAGGTTACACGATATTGCTGTGGTAGACTTGAGGTGAACTAAAAACTTCCGCCATGGAGGTAAGGTTACATGTTAGAGTGTGGTAAGTATATATGATAAGGCTATGGTAACCTTACACGTTAAGGTTGAGATAACCTTACACGTTAAGGTTGAGGTACCGTTACACGTTAAGGTTGAGGTAACGTTACACGTTAAGGTTGAGTTAAGGTTATATGTCAAGGTTGAGGTAAGGTAATTATTAAGTTGTAAGGTTGAGGTAAGGTTGTGATAAGTTTACCAGTTATGGAAAATATTGACAAAATAATTAATAATTTAATAAATAAATATTAAATTAGAAAGTTAAGTTTGTTGCTCTTCTCTATTTTGGAAACCTGACATGAAGCAGAAAATTTTGAAAACAAATTTGGGGGGACTGGGATTCGAACCCGGGATCGACGCGCATAAACCTAACATCCTAACTAACTGAGCTAAGTGGAGAACTGGTAGCAAGAAAATTAATTTTGCCTTTAAGGAGTTAATCATATTCTTAGTTCACCTTAACGGCAAAATTGATTTTCCTTCTGACAGTTCTGTACTTAGCTCAGTTAGTTAGAATGATTGGTTTATGCGCGTCGATCCCGGGTTCGAATCCCAGTCCCCCCAAAATTTGTTTTCAAAATTTACTGCTTCATGTCAAGATTCCAAAATAGAGAAGAGTAACAAACTTAACTTTTTAATTTAATATTTATTTATTAATTATATTATTAATTATTTTGTTAATATTTTCCATAACTGGTAAACTTATCACAACCTTACCTTAACCTTACAACTTATTAATTACCTTACCTCAACCTTGACAAATAACCTTACCTCAACCTTAACATGTAACTTTACCTCAACCTTAACGTGTAACGTTACCTCAACCTTAACATGTAACTTTACCTCAACCTTAACGTGTAACGTTACCTCAACCTTAACATGTAACGTTACCTCAACCTTAACGTGTTACGTTACATCAACCTTAACGTGTAAGGTTATCTCAACCTTAACGTGTAAGGTTACCATAGCCTTATCATATATACTTACCACACCCTAACATGTAACCTTACCTCCATGGCGAAAGTTTTTAGTTCACCTTAGGTCTACCACAGCAATATCGTGTAACCTTATGAGCCTTACGATTAGTATTCAACATAACCTTACCTCATACTATTGTGCTATGTGGGACGTTGTTACTTTCCTCCTCGTTTCAGTATATTGTGCATTCATTATGAAATGAGTGAAGTAAATCATATTTAAATTTTTAGATTAAATTTTGTTCGTTAAAAGGAACGAATTATAAGTAGATTGACTTTCGTTTTGACGTATTAACATAACCTTAAAATGTCTAGTGAGCAAATTCTGGGCACACGAAAATCGTACAGCTGGTGAAAATAATTCCGTTTGTTATTATTGTTAATTCTTGCTTTTAAACTTTAGACAAAGTTACTTTTATGTTTTAAAAAATTAATGTTTCATTTTTTATTTTTTCCATGCCAAAAATATGAAACATATGCAAAATTAGGCAAATTTTCTTAAGTGGTAAAAACTATTACGTTATTAATTATTAATTTAATCTAAATACTTCGTATTTTTGTTGTACATTTTAATAATTTAATATTATAACGTTTAAAAGTAGATGTTACATCTGTGATATAGATAAGAAGATAATATCTATGAGACATAATGTACCAAAATGTATTAAATATGTATTAAATTTGTGCCAAATATGTACAATTTGTACTTTAAGTATCTTTGTATTTTTCTAAGTTGATAATAAAAATATTTGAAATTAATAATAGTCTTGAAATTATAATATTTGCCATAATTTTATAATGTTACATTCATCCTAGGTGCTGTTACTTTCCTCCTCGGGGGTTAGGAGGAAAGTAACAAATGCAGAGGTCGTGAAAAAGTCATGCTGTGAACTGATTATTTAATCTAAATGTCTAATTCAAATTTTAATTAGCAGGTGAAAATCCAAGCTTTCAATTAAGGTATCAACAAAAATTATTGCTCAAATAGTTTTAACGCTACAATAAAAAAACTGATTTTTGTTACTTTCCTCCTCGGTCTCCCCTAAAGTAAGTAAGTAAGTAAGTAAAAAACGCTTCGATTGACCTATTTCTGAACCTAATTCGATCATAAATTTAGAAATTATTGATATTTTAAAAACCAAAAATTGTGGAAAATGACATTTTTGTCCTACCTGCACGGAAAGTATGTCATTTCGGGCATTTAAGGCGGGCGCAAAGTAACACATTACGCCCGGGAGTGGGAGAAGCGGGCGGAAAAGTATTTTGCGCCCGCTTGTATGACGTCAGCGGGCGGTAAAGTATTTTCCGCCCGCTTCCCCTACCTCCGAGCGGGCGGAAAAGTATTTTGCGCCCGCTTGTTAATTATTTGATTTTCTTCATTAAAATGCGACATTTTCGACTTTCTTTTTATGTTGACTATAAAACTGCAAACATTTTCAACTTGTTTTATTTTGTCTATTTTGCAATTTTTTTTTATTTTCTCTAAAAAAAATAATGAGATATTTGGTTTTGTTCCCATTTCGTTTACCAAAATTGTCAATTTTAAAAGTTCCTGTTTCAGTTTTGTTCAATTATTAACTACTACGTTCTAAATAAATACTATGTTTCCAGAATACATTGTTTTTTATTTCTATTTAAAAACTTCTATCATTATAGACTTCATTCGATATAATGTTTATATAGAGCTTAATTTTTAACTCATATGAGAGTTCAATCGTGCGTGCCCTCAATGCCATACTTTCCATGCAGTTAGGACAAAAAATTATGTTCGCATCATGGGCGCAAAGGTGATTACGACTTTGGCGAAATTTCGGGACCTCGGGGACACTTTCGCTCCCTCGGCTTCGGCTCGGGCGCGAAATTGTGTCCCCTCGGTCCCTTCATTTCGCCATCGTCGCAATCACCTATTTTGCGCCCTTGTTACGAAAATAACTATTTCTCAACTTTTTTGTTTGAAAACTTTTCTTTAACTATTAACAGCATGTGACTGTTAGAAATACAATTGTAATTTTTTCGACCACTTTTCTCGAGGGGGTATTTTCTAAGAAAGATGGTGTACACAGTAATCCCTATTACGCACATTACGGCTAATCATGACTAATAAGCCTATTACGCTAGTATATTACGCCAATACGTTATATTACCCGAATATTGCGCTATATTACAGGAATATTACACAATATTAAAGGTGTAATTCTGAGTATTTTGGATGAAATAAATAATCAAATTCAGTTATAAGTACATAATATTTACTTTAAATAAATAAATAATGCACATGAAACGAAATGAAAAATTTTCATTAATTTACAAGAATAATACATTATAAAGCAAACGAGAACATTGTTTTAAATCATGAAACACTTGAAGCATTTAAAATAGAGTTTAATGTACATAAAAATTATTTTCCTCTATTTGAGTGCGTGGTACTGTACAAATATAATTTTTAATATCATAGTACCTATGAACATCCATATTTATAAGAGTCAAATTTCTGTGTTTAACAATCTAGTTAATTAATTATTTGATTAATTGAACTATGCAAATAACAATACTATTACGCGACTATTACACGATATTACTTACTATTACACAGCTTTTACTCGGTAATACGCTATATTACTGACTATTACGCACCATTACGGGTATTACATACCTATTACCAGGAATGTGTACACTCCAATACGCAAGAAAATACCCCCTCGACTTTTCTCTTTAAATAGTTAATAAATTGAGCTGAAGTTTTAAAAGAAAGTCTTAAATATAATAAAGAAGGGCAGTGCGATGGGCAAAAGTTTTAATAATTCAAAAAAAATATATAGTAAAACACTTTGAAATCGGTAAAGACGATAAATTGATTAGAAGTGACCGTAACAACTGATAATATTAAAGTAATTTGTAATAATTAATTTTAAAAATATTAAAACTTTTGCACATCACTGCCCTTCTTTATTATATTTTAGACTTTCCTAAAAAATTTCACATTTCTATTCATATTTCTATTATTATCATGATTATCTCTATGAGAAAGCAAAGTGTTCATGAAATGAGCGCCAAACTTAAAACAAAAATATACAACTTGTTTTTAAACTGTTTCGCTTCAATTTTGAAATTGTTTAAAATGTTTTCAAATTGCAATTATTATTTTAAAATTTGTTCTTTTTAAAAATATTGTTCTTAATTATTATCTTTTGCAGTAAATTAGAGAATTTACTATAAAACAAAAAGAGTAGTGTTCATTAGAAATTTGTTTAAATAAAAATTCGAGAAAATAAAAAAACATTAGATTTTATTGAAAAACAATCTTTTTAAAATTTGAATGAAAAGAAATGTTACGCAAAATAAAAATAAAGAACAGAGTAGTTGCGAAAAAAAGTATTTTTGTTTTTTATAATACGACCGAAAATTGATTTGCACCTGCCGGAAAAAGTAGACATTCAGAGTTATTTTCGATTGACAACAAACTTTTTTCCAACACTGAAATGAATAGCTCTTGAAATAAAACTGCATTCATTATGTTTGTCTCCCGGTTTCGTATTGCCGAATTAAAAGCTTCCTCTGATATCGAATTGTCTGCTTTCTGCCCGTTTCATTCAGCGGCTTTTAATTACAGTTTTATTTTTATTTTTATTGTTTGAAAGAGTTTTTTAATTTAATGTGAATTAATTTTCAAACTTCTCTCTAATTCTGAGTCTATGCAAAAAAATATTTATTAATTTGCAAGAATAAAGGGATAAGGAAAAATTTTTGCTTCACTTGACAGAAAATATTAATTATTTTATCTTATTTTTTAGGATTAGAAAAAATGTTCTTCTCTTGTTGTAGCGTAAGTGAAAATTTTCGTATATATTACACGTTAATTATGGCGGTATTTTTAGAGAAATTATTAGCAAAACATTCGAGCTAAATTAGTGCAATTATATTAACACTAATATTCCATGGGAATATCGGTTAAATATTTTAATTTGAAATAATATTAATAATAAATATTATTAATAAATTATATTAATAATAAATAATATTATTAATAAAGCAAAAAAACGAAAAACATTTTCATAAATAATTATTAAACAAAATTTTTTTCAATTGTTTTTGTCTAAAGAAAAACTTATCCATAATTTGCATTTTATTTCAAATCTGTGCTTCTGATCGCAAGAGAAATAACTTTTTATTTTTAATTTAAATAATCTCCGAAAGTTATTAAAAAATTTTTTAAATTCTCCACTATATATTTAAGAAAGATGCAAATATTATATAGAAGAAAATCAGTATGTCGATTGGATATTTTTGAAATGAGCTACATGCTTTCAAAGTAGGCTATTCCCAAAATCATGAAAAAAACCACGTATTTTTTTCAATTAAAAATCCATAACTTAAACAAAAAATTTTTTTGGGTTATGAAATTTTGTGTAAGAACGCCCGTGTGAAAAAGTGAGGTGGGCCCACGGTGGGTCCCAGGTGGGCTTCCCAGGTTCTAGGTGGGTACCAGCAGGGATGGCCCAGGTGGGCGATTCCTTGGCTTGTAACGGTGAATCCAGCCACAGCCCACCTAGGAAAAATCCAGCTGGGGCCCATAGATTTAGTTTTCATTCAAATTAATGAATAAATTGTTTATTAATAACAAATAAGTCGAATTATAAATAAATAACGTTATTATTTAACGATTTTTACTTTTTTTAATGAAATTGTGACCAAGAGCAAATTCATAAATAATGTTAGCATATATGTGGGAATTAATATATATCCTTTCATTTATAAATTAAAAATTTATAAAAAATTAGAAATTTGTTAATTAAATTATTAAACGGTATATATAATCACTAAATTGCATACTTATACGAATACAATGCAGAAAAATCGGAATAAACGCAAACCTAAGAAACAAATAAAATTTAACGCACGCGGGGATTGAACCTACGACCTACGGACTACTAGACTAACGCCCTAACCACTATACTACGGAGACTAACTACTGAACACCGACGTTGTATTGTCAAAAATTCATTAAAATTTCTTAACTCAAAAAATCACGTTTTTTTCAATTTACGTGAAAGCGAGAAATTATATAAAAAATTTTTATTAGAAAAAAAGTTTCGCCTTGAAATTCTGTACAAGAAACAATAATTAAAAATTCATTTTGAACAACTTCAAAATTTTATCTCCAGGGGCCAAATTATTTGCCGTGTGTTCGCGCGTGTGCCCTTTTAAGATCCGGAGCCTCAATTACTACTACTCTGATTAACTAATTGCAAAATAAGAAAAAACTTCATTCTTCTAGATGCTATGTGTCAAGAGATAGTAAATAACAACAATTATTTGTTTAAACATTTGATAAATTGTTAAAATTAAAATCATAAAACATCCGAATGATTTACTATTTACATTAGTTAATTGCAAAATTAGGAAAAAACTGCAAGTTTCTAAGTTATGTGTATCAAAAGTTAATAAATAACAACAATAATTTGTTTAAACAATTTCTTAATTGTTAAAACCATAAATTATCTTTATTTTATGTTGTTCGTATTACTTAATTGCAAAATTAGGAAAAAAATTGCAAGTTTCTAAGTTATGTGTATCAAAAGTTAATAAATAACAACAATCATTTGTTTAAACAATTTCTGAATTGTTAAAACCATAAATTTTCTTTATTTTATGTCGTTCGTATTAGTTAATTGCAAAATTAGGAAAAAAAATTGCAAGTTTCTAAGTTATGTGTATCAAAAGTTAATAAATAACAACAATTATTTGTTTAAACAATTATTAAAATGTATGAAAAACGGTTATACCTTGATGAGTTAATTATTAAATAAATAAATTCAGCTGGAACAACTTTAAAATTTCGGTAAAACTAAATGTCTGTTAGTGTAGTACAATAAAAGTTTATAATTATTGACAATAATAAATTGTTTAAAATAATAATGATTATTATTAATATGAATTAATTGTAGAATGATTTATTGTGAATAGTTATATTTAATTTTCAGACTTTTTCTATTATAATGTTAATATTTTTATGAAAATGGGAAGCCCAGGTGGGGCCCAGCTGGCTCCCAGTTTTTAACTGGGCTAACTTGGGCAGATTTCCACACGGGCGACTAGATAAGTAAGCTACTTTGTCTTAACTCTCTATGAGCTGTTGATGCAAGTGACAAATATATGTGCATGGAACAGATATAAGACTTTGCACATACATACAGACAAATGTAGTGAGTAATAAAAATGTGTAATCTACACATAGGTTGATAGCGTACAGGTATATAGAACATATTAAATGTATTACTGATTAAATCAAAAAAAATTTTTTTTTTCATTGTTGTCGTACTAAATTTGCGATTTGTCCCAGTTTGGGAACGATAAAAAAAATATTTATATTAAATATTTATTTTAAAATGAAGTTATTAATGTTTTTGAATAATTTAACAATTAAAAAAATTTATTCAAATATTTATTTAAAAATGAAGTTATTAATGTTTTCGAATAATTTTACAATTGAAAAAATTCTTAAATAAATGTAATAGAAGATTTTTTTGAATATCTATAGGGTAAGTCCGGGGGAGATGGCCATATGGGAGAGATGGCCAGTTCGAATATTTTACAGAATTTGTAAAGAAATATCACTTTTTATGGGTTATTCTTCAACCTTTTGTGATTAATAATAAATCCAAACAATAATTTGATGAAAAATAATGAAGCTGTAAGTGTAATCCTTGTTTATTTTTTTTGCATGGGTCCAAAATAATTTGAAAATTTCAGATTTCTTGTTGCTATAGGTGGATTCCACGTCAGTTCAACACACTTATTTTCATGACTTGTTGGGATTTGGCTGTAATTTTGTAAATTCATTACTTTTATAGTGATAAACAACTCCACCAAATATTTTTTCAAAATTTTGAAAATTACCAAAAATATGGCATTTTCAAAATTTTTGTCTTCTTTTTTTGAAAGTGCTATAACTTTGGTCCTAATTAAACGATTTTGGATTTTAAAAAAAGGATTTTTTTGGTTTTAAGTATATTTTAAGTTAAAATTAAAATAAGAAAAAAAAATTCAAAAAAATTTTTTTTTTGAAATTTTGAAAAATTAAAAATCCGTTTTTGAAAAAACATCATCTTCGATTTTTTTCAAAATTTTACTAAATGTTAGGGCAAATGTGCTTTACATGTCCTGTAAGTTTTATCTTGGGATCTCAAAGGGATTCGGAGTAAAAAAATAAAACGTAACCACAAATTACGAACAAATGGGGCAAAATTCCTCACCTGCCCAGGTAAAACAATGAATTTTCTCTAAACTTTGCTAAAATGTTACTATTATTAGTAGAAGTGTAAATATTAATTTTTTTTGAATTTGATAAAATATTTTTTTAAGTTATGGAATTTCAAAATTTTGATTTTTTTGAAAAAATATTTTTTTTTGATTTAATATATTTATTAGTAAAATTAATCAAATTTAAAGTATGAATAGTGGTTTTTAAAGGGGTTTTCACGGGCTATAAGCTGGTGACCTTTTTTCTATGAGCCATGTAAGAATCAGAGTGGGACCATGAGAATTTTTGAGGAAAATAATAATTTATCATTATTTTACATAGAAAATGATGATTTATAATTAGTTTCTTCAAAAAGATCCATGGTCCCACTCTGAGTTTTACATGGCTCATATGAAAAAAGGTAAGCTTTCGATTGGGATAGGTTAGAAAAAAATAAAAAATACCGATTTTGAGATACAGTAGAACTTGGTTAATACGATTCTGTAGGGACCGCACTAAGAATGCGTCTTATGCGGGAAAAAGTATTAGGTGGGATATAAAAAGTATGTCTTTAATTGCAGGGACCACCATACATGAGCGTCTTAAGCGGGAAATCGTATTAACCGGGTTCTACTGTATATTGAAATTAAGAATTTGACCTTGAATTTCAAGGTCAAATTGACAGAAAACAACTTTTTTTTCATCACCAGCTTATAGCCCGTGAAAACCCCTTCAAAACCCACTATTCATACTTTAAATTTGATTAATTTTACTTATAAATGTATTAAATCGAAAAAAATATATTTTCAAAAAAATCAAAATTTTGAAACTCCATAATTCAAAAAATATTTTATCAAATTAAAAAAAAATTAATATTTACACTTCTACTAATAATAGTAACATTTTAGCAAAGTTTAGAGAAAATTCATTTTTTTACCTGGGCAGGTGAGGAATTTTGCCCTATTTGTTCGTAATTTGTGGTTACGTTTTATTTTTTTACTCCGAATCCCTTAGAGATCCCAAGATAAAACTTACAGGACATGTAAAGCACATTTGCTCTAACATTTAGTAAAATTTTGAAAAAAATCGAAGATGATGTTTTTTTAAAAAACGGATTTTTAATTTTTCAAAAATTCAAAAAAAAAAATTTTTTGAATTTTTTTTTCTTATTTTAATTTTAACTTAAAATATACTTAAAACCAAAGAAATCCTTTTTTCAAAATCCAAAATCGGTTAATTAGAACCAAAGTTATAGCACTTTCAAAAAAAGAAGACAAAAATTTTGAAAATGCCATATTTTTGGTAATTTTCAAAATTTTGAAAAAAAATTTGGTGGAGTTGTTTATCACTATAAAAGTAATGAATTTACAAATTTACAGCCAAATCCCAACAAGTCATGAAAATAAGTGTGTTGAACTGACGTGGAATCCACCTAATATTGTTATTTGTTAACATAATTTTTAAATTTAAGTTTTATTGAGTAGTGTATAACCCACGCTTCGATATAAACGAAAAATGAAAGGAAAAATTATTTTATTTATTTAATATTTTGATGTTTACTTTTATCATGAATTTTTGGGTAAGATGGCCATTAATGACTTTTATTTAAAATTTTTTTATGTTAATGTTATATACTTGAGAAATATTAAAGAAAAGCAAATTAAAAATGTCTGAGAACAAAATAATTGATCTAATTGACACCAGAGATGGAGATTTATTTGTAGGTTGTGCTAAAAGTTACAACCGAACGACATTAATTGAAGATTGAATTCAATGCAGAATTTGACACTTGTGGCTACATGAAAACTGCTCTGAACCCCATGAAAAATTTTCAAAATGCGACCAGAAAAAGAGGAAAGTGATGTGAACGATTAAAAATTAAATTTAAGATAAAAGCCAAAAATTATAGGTAGTGGCCATCTCTCCCGAACACATGAATCAAGGAATAGTCAGGAAAAAACAAGATTAAATTTTTGTGGCAACCCTGACAGGACAATATTGGCTAAATATTGTGTAAATGTTATATTGGCACTAGGGACTAGGGACTTTGCCCTGCTAACTTTATTGACATTTGTCACGGTTGGTCAGTGGTTAGGGTTGAGACACTGCGTTTATTTTGTTTTATCACACTTGTAACCAATGTCATAAAACGTTTTATATTTTAGTCGCAGTGAAGTCAGTGCTATATGCTCAGTAAAGCCGCAATTTTGCAATTACAAAACGTACTTGCATCAGAAATTCATTTTTTCACTTTAAGAGGTGTTAAAAACTTCATTTCCATTGAAAAGAGAGGGAAACAAAATTTTTGCTTTTTCAATTTTGGACTTTGTTTATGAGGAATAAAATATTTAAAGTTATATGAAAATGCATAACATGGGATTTTATTTTAATTTCATGGTTCCTTTCCTCATTCCCAAGTGTCATTTTATCATTTAAAGGTCATTTTTAATAATTTACCTAAATATTTTATTGATTTTCTACAGTGGCTCAACTCTGACAACCATGTTCAGCCCTAACCACTTTTTTTTAAATTGCTTATAACTCTGAAACTTTTGGTCCAATTTTTTTTACAATGTTCAGCAAAAACATTGCGTTTGAGTAGATCTTTCCAATAATATGCGCAAAATAGCGAAATTCGTCCTACAGGGGAAGTTATGTAGAAAAGTCAAAATTATGTCCAACCCTGACTACTCTCTCCTCTATTACACCACATTTTTGGCTAAATTTTTTAATAAAACTTGGCAGAATATTGACACTTCATAGTATGGGAGACTGGGGTAAACCCGCTCACTTTTTTTCAGATCGGTAAAAATCTAGGAAATTATTCTCTAAATCCAAGTTAATTTATATCATTTGAAAGCTTATGATTTCTACTAAAAAAGAAAAAAAGATTTTTTGATTTATCTTTTTTAGTTTTACTTAGAGAAACTTTTTAATACACATATACTAAATTTGGAAATTACAATTTTCCAGGGTAAACCCGCTCACTTTATCTTTTCAAGACGGAACATTTTTATTTTTTAAATATTAAAATTTGTCTTATTCCCGTCTAAAGTATGATTTATTATTGATAAACTATGAGTTCTATAAACAATTATATAAACAATAGAGATGTGAAAAAAGCTCGAATTTCCGAGCCGAGCCGAGCCGAAATTTTTTCGAGTCGAGCCAAGCCGAGCCCAAGCCGTTTCGATGTATCGAAGTACTTGAAATTTTCGAGTACTCGAAAAAATCGAGTACTCGGGTAAATTCGAGTACTAGAAATATTCGAGTACTCGAATGGATTCGATCTTTTAAATGACAAAAAAAACTATTAATAAGTAGAAAATTTCGAATTTATGCGAATTAAAGTCAAAAAATCTTCAATTTCAAAGTGTATTTCAATTTGCTAATTATAATATATGCGAAAATTATATGATTTTTCTCTAGAATTCGAATTTACTTAAGAGCTCGAAAAAATTCGAGTACTCGAATGCACTCGAGTACTCGAAACGTTCGAGTACTTGAAAAAAATCGAGTGCTCGAAATTATTCGAGCTTTTTGCACAGCTCGGCTCGGCTCGAACTCGGCTCGAACTGATTAGGCTCGGCTTGGCTCGTCTCGAAAAATAAAAAGCTCGATCGAGCCTCGAGCTTTTTGCACATCTTTAATAAACAACAAGTTGGTTTAATAAATAATGAATATAGGTTTCATGAATTACAACTATGGATTTAAATAATGTTATATTTTATTAAGAGAAAGTTAAATGTAGTTACAATTTTGGTTTTAATAAGTCATAAATTGTGTTATTGTTAAAATATAATACGTGAACTTATTTTATTCTAAATTTTAAATTTAAAACAAAGTGAGCGGCTTTACCCCGAGTGTATTCCTCACATTTCAGAATAAATTTAATAAAATCTTTTTCAAATAAGACAAAACTATATATGTACTTCGAAGAAGGACATCCAATAGCAACAAAAAAATTTGCCAAATAAATTAAGACTCAAAAATAATTATCGAAAAACTCATAAATCCGAAAAACGTTTTTTTTTCTGACACCTCTAAAAACATTTGATTGCCGCTGATTCTATGTTGAATTCATAAAACTAAACGAAAGTTCGTTAATATAAGTTGAATGTTAAGTACTATTTACAGTACTAATATCTCCATCATAAGTTGAGTTCATAGCGTCAAATCGCTAGTGAGCGGGTTTACCCCAGTCTCCCCTATGGCAAAATTGGTGGAGAACTTTCGCCGATATTGCACGGAAATATTAGCGAAATATTGTCACTAAGTTATCGACTAGTATCGGCCTAATATTAAATACATTTATATGGCAATATTTTTGCAGAATATTAAGCATCATTTTGCGCTATTTTGAAAAGTTCTTCTCCGCAAAAAAGACGAAATATAAAAGCCAGTGTTTCGAAATTATTTACTCGAGTCCCTATAAAGTATTTGATTTTCCTTTTATCTATTATCAACTTTTCGTCTTAATGATCCTCAGAAGAAGCATTACTTCTTTAATTGACTGGGAACGTTTAGTTTTATTTGAGTGAAAATGCGAGACGAGCGGAAAATGATTATCAAGGCGAATATACTAAGGATGAGTACCAGGTATATAGGGTTGTGAGAGGGCGTAAAATAAGTGGAAAGAATGGAGAGGAGGAGAGGAGAGGAAAATTGGAATAAGAAGATAGAGAAAAAAAGAAAGAAGAGGGAACTTTGTGGAATAACGAGCGTACGAGGAAGAACTTTCTCACTCTTTCTCTTCGCGTCGGTGCCAACGAGGGGGTTTGTTTGCAGGGTCAGCTTAATTCTTCGACCTCGTATTATGAATATTCTCCAGTTTTCGCGTCTCTCTCTCTCTCTCTCTCTCTCTCTCTCTCTCTCTCTCTCTCTCTCTCTCTCTCTCTCTCTCTCTATCTCTTTCTCTCTCTCTCTTATTTTCTAGCCTCTCGTGGCAATTCTAAAGTATATTAGACCCGCTTTTAACTCTGTTTTACGTGCAAGGAAAATTCCTCCCCTTTTAGTTTCGCATACACTGACCAATCTGTGAATATTACGCTTCTCTCATGTTCTCTTGCATGGCTATTCACACTGATTTAACATTTTAACTATCCCCCTCCCCTCACCACCCTCTACCATTACCTCTTCAAAACTCGATTTTTTTCACATTTTCTCTCTCTCTCTCTCACTCTCTCATTACTTCCCAATCTGTTATCGGGTGTATAGATTTTTCATTTACGTTTTTTTTAACATTCGATGAATTCAATCACTGATTTTTTTGCGCATTATCCAAAATTAATGGAGCGCAAAAAGTGTGTTTTATTATTCTTTTTACGCGAAACATTGTTTTTTCTCCCTCGGGTTTGAAATATTGCTTTCTTTAAAATTGATTTTGCCTTTTTAACAAACTATTAAGAGGAGGCAACACTCCCAACTTTGATCCCTTTAAATTTCAATTATCAAAGAAGGTTATATTTTTTTCCGACTTTTACCAAAAGTTCTCAATTTTAGTTGAAATTTGTTACTCGGGGGTTTTTGGGGCCTCTGATTACGAATCTGAAGTTCGTTTTGAAAAATCCAAAATGGCGGATTCAATATGGCGGACGATTTTTAAAAATCGTTTAGTTTTACCTGAAACTTGTCACTCGGGGGTTTTTGGGGTCGCTGATTACGAATCTGTAGTCCGTTTTGAAAAATTCAAAATGACAGATCCAATATGGCGGACGACTTTTACTAAAAGTTCTCAATTTTAGTTGAAATTTGTTACTCGGGGGTTTTTGGGGTCGCTGATTACGAATCTGAAGTCCGTTTTGAAAAATCCAAAATGGCCAAAAGTGCCTAATTTTAGCTAATTCTGTCACTCGTTCTTTGCTTTACCCAGAACTAACGACGTGGACGTGACGAGTTTCTAGTTCCTCTTTTTTTTTTTTTTAATTTTTTAATTTTTTTTTAAATTTAAATTTTTTTTTTTAATTTAAATTTTTTTTTTAATTTTAAAATTTTTTTTTAAATTTTTTTTTTGGTTTTTAAACATTTTTTTTAAGTTTTTGGTTTCTTTTATTATGCATAAAGTTTTTACTCTGGTTTTTTCTATCTATTTGTGAAACTGTTTAAAACAGTTTCTTGTTGAAGATAAGCACAGAGGAACATTACAAGTACTACAAACCCAAGCAGTTCTTTTGGGTGCTTCTCGAATACTGCAATGGGCACAACGCCTAAAGTCAGTCGAGTGCTCAGGCATATGAGCTGATTCTGTGTGCCTTTTCGTGAGAGAGACTTTTGGTTTGTGAGTATTTATTTCTGGCTGCTTGCGTTTTCGACCTTTCGATGTTCTCAGTTTGCGATCAACTAATTGTTCTACTAGCTGCAATCGAAATTGTTTCAAAGTCAAAGTAGGCTGAGTATTTTGATTTTTGTAAATAATGAATGAATTCACTACCACTAGGTCTAAAAAGTGCCAAAATAATCTCAACCACCATCTTTTTGACTTTCGATCAATTTTGTAAGTTGCTAGCAGTCGATTAGAATAATCAACGTAGCCCATGTGCTTATTGTAATCAGCAGATACGACTGGGCAATTGACAGGAAGCAAGGATCCATCTTTTTGCCTGCGATTTACTACGGTAGTTTCAGATGGATCGTGGTAATTGGATAAAAAATAAACTAGTTTTTTATCCATCCATTTGATCCACTAAAGGCCTGTGGTTGAAGTCTGAAATTCATACTCACCTTTTTCGAATTTTTTGTTCGACTGTTGATTCTTTGGTAATTTTGCTCGATTTGCCCTTACTGTACCGCATGCAAAAATGTTATCCCTTTTCAGAGAAGCTAAAAGATCAACGCCCGTGAAAAAGTTGTCAAAGTAAACATGGTGGTTTCCGCCAACAAGTTCACGAGTAAGATCTTTTACTACTCGAGCACCTAATTGTTTCTCTGCTGATTCAGCTTTCCCAGTGTACATTTGAAATTCGCTTACAAAACCAGATTCATCTGCTCTTGTCCACATCTTATAGCCACGTTTTATTGGCTTAGCAGGCATGAATTGTTTCATACTGTTGCGCCCTTTGAATTTTATCATTGATTCGTCAATGGCCTGGTATTTTTCAGGATTCCAACAGTTTTTGAACGTTTGACCAAGCGTATCAATTAGAGGTCTCAATTTGAACAGTTTGTCATAATTTGTTTCTCCTTTCTTGGGTTCATTTTTGTTGTCATTTATATGTAAATGACTTAGATAGAAACCAAAACGATTAACTGTCATGAGCGAAGATATGTATGAATCCTGTAATTGCGTATTAGATGACCAATAATCCCGATAAGATGGTAATTTTTTTATACCCATTAGAATGTTAATCCCTAAAAAGACAAGGAGTTCTTCTTTTTTCGCTGGTTCCTGCTTACTGTTCTTTTGTTGTGCATACAAATTTGTCTGTTCCACTATTGTATCCACAAGGGTATGTGGAAATAAGCAAAAGAAAATATCTAATGGAGTTTTTTCACTTGTCAGGATATTTGGACCGAAGTTTTTAATGAATGGAATATCTGTTCTTGGTACACTCCGTCTACTCCATGTTCCATCTTCTTCTACCTGCTCTACTTCTTCTTCTTCACTCTCTGATTCGTGTAATACATCAGTATTCAAAAGAAAAGGATGATCTGGAGCATCTTTCGCCTTTCGGGTCAATTGATCATTTTCGTCTTCTGAATCACACAGGCTATCAATAGATTCTGCATCACTCGGAATATCTACTAAATATACTTCGTCCTCCATATTTCTAGTACTTACCTAGCATCTAAAAAACGTGTGATTTTCCCTGTACTTTAGAAAGTTCTAACAATCTGTATTGAGATACACATAAAAATCGAATTCAAAATAGCTAAAAAGAAACAAAAAATTTTAAAAACAAATTGATTGTTAGAACAAGAGATCACTGAAAAAGGAAGAAAATGTAACTAAAAAGAGAAAAAAGAAAAGAAAAAAAGGTCTAAATGGAACTAATTCATACGTTCATCTAGTAAAAAAATGATACTTACCTGAGAAAGGGCACGAAAAATTCGTAATATATCTGCCTCAAAAGTCAACTATGTAAATTTTACGTGAAATGCCTACCTAGTGAGAGGAACTATTTCATCTGTATCTTTACCGCCTTGCAGACAAACGCAGAAGTATAATGTCAAAAGAGCAACTTTAAAAAATTATGTAAATTTTCCGTATTACTAATCAATTAGGTTCACTGAAATGAGGGACGCAAAACAATTACAAATTTTCCATCATTCCTCTGCGTTAAAGTAAAAAAAAGCACTTCCAGTATTAAATATTTTTTTTAGCAATCACAGCGAACAAAAGGCATTGTTACTATCTGTTATAGAATTGTTGTATTCTTTTCATCCACGAAGGGATATATCACTTAGTACCTCATCGGCAATATCAGCGACCCCAAAAACCACCAAGTAACAAATTTCAACTAAAATTGAGAACTTTTAGTAAAAGTCGTCCGCCATATTGGATCCACCATTTTGAATTTTTCAAAACGGACTTCAGATTCGTGATCAGCGACCCCAAAAACCCCCGAGTGACAAGTTTCAGGTAAAACTAAACGATTTTCAAAAATCGTCCGCCATATTGGATCCGCTATTTTGGATTTTTCAAAACGGACTTCAGATTCGTAATCAGCGACCCCAAAAACCCCCGAGTAACAAATTTCAACTAAAATTGAGAACTTGTGGTAAAAGTCGAGAGTCAGCCCAGTCTTGGAAAAGGTGGATTCCACGTCAGTTCAACACACTTATTTTCATGACTTGTTGGGATTTGGCTGTACTTTTGTAAATTTATTACTTTTATAGTGATAAACAACTCCACCAAATATTTTTTCAAAATTTTGAAAATTACCAGAAATAAGGCATTTTCAAAATTTTTGTATTTTTTTTTTTTTTGAAAGTGCTATAACTTTGGTTCTAATTAACCGATTTTGGATTTTAAAAAAAGGATTTCTTTGGTTTTAAGTATATTTTAAGTTAAAAATAATATAAAAAAAAATTCAAAAATTTTTTTTTTTTAAATTTTGAAAAATTAAAAATCCGTTTTTGAAAAAACATCATCTTCGATTTTTTTCAAAATTTTACTAAATGTTAGGGCAAATGTGCTTTACATGTCCTGTAAGTTTCATCTTGGGATCTCAAAGGGATTCGAAGTAAAAAAATAAAACGTACCTAACCATAATTTACGAACATATGGGCCAAAATTCCTCAACTGCCCAGGTAAAAAAATGAATTTTCTCTAAACTTTGCTAAAATGTTATTATTATTATTAATAGAAGTGTAAATATTAATTTTTTTGAATTTAATAGAATATTTTTTGAGTTATGGAGTTTCAAAATTTTGATTTTTTTGAAAATATTTTTTTTTCAATCTAATATATTGATAAGTAAAATTAATCAAATTTAAAGTATGAATAGTGAATTTTAAAGGGGTTTTCACGGGCTATAAGCTGGTGATGAAGAAAAAGTTGTTTTCTGTCAATTTGACCTTGAAATTCAAGGTCAAATTCTTAATTTCAATATAAGTTGAACCCGGTTAATACGATCCGCCCGTTTAATACGATTTCCCGCTTAAGACGCTTATTTATGGTGGTCCCTGCAATTAAAGACATACATTTCATATCCCACCTAATACGTTTTCCCGCATAAGACGCATTCTTAGTGCGGTCCCTACAGAATCGTATTAACCAAGTTCTACTGTATATCAAAATCGGTGTTTTTTATTTTTTTGTAACCTATCCCAATCGAAAGCTTACCTTTTTTCATATGAGCCATGTAAAAATCAGAGTGGGACCATCGAACTGTTTGAAGAAATTAATTAAAAATCATCATATTTTATGTAAAATAATGATAAATTATTATTTTTCTCAAAAATTCTCATGGTCCCACTCTGATTTTTACATGGCTTATAGAAAAATAGTCACCAGCTTATAGCCCGTGAAAAGCTCTTTAAAAATCAATTTATTTAATTTATAATTTATTAAATCGAAAAAAAAAAATATTTCAAAAAAATCAAAATTTTGAAACTCCATAACTCAAAAAATATTTTATCAAATTAAAAAAAATAATATTTACACTTCTACTAATAATAGTAACATTTTAGCAAAGTTTAGAGAAAATTCATTTTTTTACCTGGGCAGTTGAGAAATTTTGCCCCATATGTTCGTAAATTGTGGTTACGTTTTATTTTTTTACTTCGAATCCCTTTGAGATCCCAAGATGAAACTTACAGGACATGTAAAGCACATTTGCCCTAACATTTAGCAAAATTTTGAAAAAAATCGAAGATGATGTTTTTTCAAAAACGGATTTTTAATTTTTCAAAATTTCAAAAAAAAAAATTTTTGAATTTTTTTTCTTATATTATTTTTAACTTAAAATATACTTAAAACCAAAGAAATCCTTTTTTAAAATCCAAAATCGGTTAATTAGAACCAAAGTTATAGCACTTTCAAAAAAAAAAAAAATACAAAAATTTTGAAAATGCCATATTTCTGGTAATTTTCAAAATTTTGAAAAAATATTTGGTGGAGTTGTTTATCACTATAAAAGTAATAAATTTACAAAATTACAGCCAAATCCCAACAAGTCATGAAAATAAGTGTGTTGAACTGACGTGGAATCCACCAAAATTAGAATGTCTGACAATCGGCGCCATCATTGGCATATCAATGGAACGTTTTGAAAATCATAAATAGACCAGTATAACTATTGCCAATTATCGGCAGACATTACTTGACCAATGATGGGCCGTAAGAAAAGATTAATTTTTAATGTTCAAATTTTTTAACTTTTGATATTATTCGAAAGCCCAACAGATATAAACTTTTTGAAACTATGTGTGCTTACATAAATTCATACGCTGACTGCAAAAATCATCGTTAAATTTGTGGATTAAAATACTATTATACTTCTTACTATGAATAAAAAATTATTAAAAAATTACCACGTAATTTAAGAATTACGTAAAATGTTAAATGCAATAAGTAAAGTAATTTAATTCAATTATTAAAAATTTAGTTTAATTTATTTTATTTGAATTTATTATTTCTAACTTATCCCTATTTTTTTCTCATCTTTGACTAAATAATTGTATGTCTGAATGATACTGAGATATTAATACTTTACTGTACACATGTGTCGTTAGCATAGTGGTTAGAGCGTTAGTCTATTAATCCGTAGGTCGTAGGTTCGATTCCCCTCGTCAGCAATTTAGTTTATTTTCATAGGTTTGCGATATTTCTAGATTCCAATCGTTAGGTACTAAAATATAAAAATCTAATGCACACTTACTGTAATTGTTTATTATTTATTTTAAATGTTATAAACAATTTTTTCTACTTTATTTACTATATCCATTGTTAGTCTCCATCTTTAATACGATTTCTTTAAGAAGAGAAATATTTTATGAATAATAACTATTTATTAATATTATTTACCATTTTTTGGTTAAATTATTTATAATGATTAATTTACGACTAATTAATAACAAAATTATTAATTAATTAATTAATTAATTAATGCCGTATTAATACGGCATTTATTGCGGCAATATTCTCAGCCAGCACTGGTCCAGCGCTGTCTGGCAGCACTGGCAGGCAGTACTTTGCCAGCGTTAGACAGCGTTATCATCCCAGAGTTATGCCAGTGCTGGCGCAGTACTCCGCCAGTTGTAAATTTCCCATTGGGTAACAATTGGATAAAAATTATTTAAACTTTTTGCTTTTGAATTAGTAAATTAATTGAATAAATTAATTATAAAATTAATCAATGTAAATTAGTAAAAATGATTACTAAAATTTTAATTTAAAGAGTATATAAATAAAAAAATTCTTTACCTTGAGGAGAATGAATAAATGAATGATTTAAAAAGCAAAAGTATATTTTTTGTGGTAATTTTGAATTTTTATTTAAAAAAAAAATTTTATTTCTTCTGCTTTTGGTATTGATAAATAATTACACCGAAAAAAATCTCGATGGTATTATTAAATATGACTCTATAGTTAATCTTAATCTAGTAAAAGTAATAAGGATTCCTAATCATTATGGTTAAGATCGCTAGGTTGATTTAACAAATTCAAGCCTGGCAAAAACAACCCTGCAAATCCTAGTCAAATTGACTAGGATTTTAGTAATTTTGCCTATTTCCATAATGCGCACGCGTCTGCTTTTGTTCTGACAGTGTTTATTACTTCTATATCTTTCGCTTCATTTATCGTGATTTCGTAAAACGATTTTTTATCATTACTCGCGTCTATTTTTTGTACATAAAATGGAGTTCTTACATACATCAAAATTGCTGGTTTCTCGGAACCTCTGGAAATATAGATAGTCCATGTTTTAGAAAGTAAACTATTTAATTATATTAGTCAATTCTTTCAGACTTTTTTGGTTAGGTTTCAATATAAATCGTCGAAATTTTTACGCACGTGGTGACAACATTTTTACTATTTTAATCGCGCAGTGTGTTTGAAAATTTACCTTTGCAATAATTTGTGTATTTAAATTTATTTTCATTTGAATGAACATTTGAATGAACACAGGTCCACAAAAAAAAATTCGTTGAAAGGTTCCTTTGACCAAACCTGGTGTATTATATGTTTTTGGGGTCGCTGAAAACGAATCTGAAGTCCGTTTTGCTCCATCTCGTCAGGATTTTTCCTAACCTTAAAATACATATCAGATTTTACGTGACAAATAAAATTCTATAAATATTGACAGATTCCCAATGGGAAATCTCTGTACAATGCCAACAGTGACAAATGGCGCAGTACAGAACCGTTTGTTCTTCCAGCATTTTGCCAAGTCTTGGCAGGGTGATCTTGGCGCAAGACAGAATAAATGTTTTCGCCATAGTAATGCCAAATCTTGGCAAGTAAACTTCGGCTGAGTACTGTAAACATGTTTTTAAGAACTTAATTTCAAAATTCATAAATTGAATAATTTTTTTGTTAATTATTCACTGAAAAAAAATTCAATACGAAATTAACAATTTATCGTTAGTTAAAATATTTGTAGTCATATTCTTATATCAACTAAAGTTTTAGTAGAATGAATTAAAATTGTGAAGTTGAATATACTTTTTATTTTCTAAGTTGGTTAAAATGACTTTTGTTGAATTTACTTTATACCCTTGATTTTGATAACTAGTAAGAGCTGGTAGAGCGAACTACATTGGACAAGTTAAACAAATTTAATAAAATTAACACAAGCTTCTTGGTAAAACCAACCATCTTGTTAGGTTGTTATTGCTTTCATTCACATTTCACAAAAAGTAACCTCACTTTTTTGTCATTTTTTAATTATATGCAAATCTCAATTTTGAGTATGATTATAATATAATATTTTTTATTGTTTTATTATTCTTCTAATAAATATTTAAACAATGTTCTTATGTATAAAAGTCTCGTTTTTGTTTTAATGGTGTAATGTAATTATTCGGTACTTATTTTTCCATTTGGCATTATATTGTTATTCATAATGGTAAATTTTTTTAATAAACTAATTTGGCAAATAATTTTGTAAAATCTGTTTATTTAAATGAAAAGTTAGAATATAAATTTTATATAAAAATTTAGGAATTTTATTCATTAAGCTTAAATTTATTGCACTAATCTTTCATTTAAAAATTAATTTTTAATTGATTCCTTATATTTTAATATTCTTCTGTAATATATATTAAATATAATGGATATTATAATATACTATTGTTGCAATTACAATATCCCACTTTCAAGTTACAGAGCATTTTTTCATACTTCAAAAACTTACAGATCCCTGTAAAAAAAGAAGAATTGGGTGGTCCGGGATTTCGAATTGGAATGTCGTTTCTTGAATTCGAGAAAACGACTTTTTCGAATTGGACTGACTTCTGAATTCAGAAATGTATGGCTCCGCGATCAACCCAATTCGACAGATATTTTAAAGATGAAAATAAAGAGTTTTACACTTCACTGGACTTTGAACAGTAGTTAATTGAGACGGTGCACGTTATTCACGTAGGTGAATACATTTCTTTAAGCAATAATGTTAATTTTCAATAAAATAGAGAGAATTAAAAATTTAATGTGGTCTTTGTTTACAATAGAAAAAGTTTTCTACTTTTAGGGTTATTAAAACAGCTTACTTACCGACAGCTGAGAAGTATTATGATAACAAATCAAATGATGATTTCTATACGAAAGTATCATTTACGTCGGTATTTGAATATTAATAAATTAATTTTAAATTTTTGTCTTTTAAATGTATTTAAAAGTAAATTGTAGAGAATTACAATAAAATTTTATAAAAAATAATTAGAAACTTGATTTCAGTTTTTAATTTTAAGTATATAATTTTGTAATCAAACATGGAATTAATTTCATTTCCAGTTTTAGTACATATTTTAAAACATATAGTAGATTTGTTGAACATAGTTTTTTTAATTATTAATGCTCTTAATATTAATTTAAAATTTTCTAAATTGAAGTAAATTTTAATTTAATTGAAATTAAATAAAAAAATGAGTTTAAAAAACTGACAATTGCTATTAAATTGAAAGTAGGATTTAAAAATGTTAAAAGTAGTTAGAATATTTGTTTTTTAAAAATTTAATTTAATTTAATTAAATTAAATTTTTAAAAATTTAATTAAATTAAATTAAATTAAAAAAAATAAAATTAAATAAAAAAAAATTTTTTATTAAAAATTTAATTTAATTTAATTTAATTTAATTAAATTTTTAAAAATTTAATTTAATTTAATTTAATTAAATTAAATTTTTAAAAAACAAATATTCTAACTACTTTTAACATTTTTAAATCCTACTTTCAATTTAATAGCAATTGTCAGTTTCTTAAACTCATTTTTTTTATTTAATTTCAATTAAATTAAATTCACTTCAATTTAGAAAATTTTAAATTAATATTAAGAGCATTAATAATTAAAAAAAATATGTTTAACAAATCTACTATATGTTTTAAAATATGTACTAAAACTGGAAATGAAATTAATTCCAAGTTTGATTACAAAATTATATACTTAAAATCATTAAAAACTGAATTCAAGTTTCTAATTATATTTTATAAAATTTTATTGTAATTCTCTACAATTTACTTTTAAATACATTTAAAAGACAAAAATTTAAAATTAATTTATTAATATTCAATTACCGACGTAAATGATACTTTCGTATAGAAATCATCATTTGATTTGTTATCATAATACTTCTCAGCTGTCGGTAAGTAAGCTGTTTTAATAACCCTAAAAGTAGAAAACTTTTTCTATTGTAAACAAAGACCACATCAAATTTTTAATTCTTTCTATTTTATTGAAAATTAACATTATTGCTTAAAGAAATGTATTCACCTACGTGAATAACGTGCACCGTCTCAATTAACTACTGTTCAAAGTCCAGTGAAGTGTAAAACTCTTTATTTTTATTTTTAAAATATCTGTCAAATTGGGTTGATCGCGGAGCCATACATTTCTGAATTCAGAAATCAGTCCAATTCGAAAAAGTCGTTTTCTCGAATTCAAGAAACGACATCCCAATTCGAAATCCCGGACCACCCAATTCTTCTTTTTTTACAGGGATCTGTAAGTTTTTGAAGTCTGACATATAACGGAATAACTCAGTTGCCTGACGTTACAACGTGAAGTTGCCCTGGATACAGGCCTACAAAAGAATTCCTGGTCAGTGACCTTAAAAACTCCTAGATACCAAGTTATGTAAAGATTCAAGAAATTTTTATAATCCGACCGCCATATTAGATCCTTCATTTATATTTCAAAAATCTGACCTTAAATTCGTAATCAGTGACCACAAAAACCTCTCAATACCAAGTTTCGTAAAAATTCAAGAATTCTTTAAAAATCCTACCGCCATATTTGATCCGCCATTTTGTATTTTGATAATCTGCCGTAATCGTAATCAGCAAACTAAATAAAGCCTTAATACCGAGATTGAGGTAAATCTTAATATTTATAGAATTTTATTTGTCACGTAAAATCTGATATGTATTTTGAGGTTAGGAAAAATCCTGACGTGATGGAGAAAAACGGACTTCAGATTCGTTTTCAGCGACCCCAAAAACATATAATACACCAGGTTTGGTCAAAGGAACCTTTCAATGAATTTTTTTTGTGGTCCTGTGTAGTTAAAAATAAATAGTTTTTGACAAGTGTATAAAATTGTGTACTCGAAATGTATAAAACATCATCTGATTAAGTATTGTATTTTGACTCGAAAATCTAGTGTCTATTAAAAAATTAAAATACCAAGTCGTGTTTAGTGTAGTGGTTATCGTTCCAGGTTTCAAAGTGCGTATTCTTTTAGGTTCAGGTGTTCGCGTCCCCCCTGCGTCAAATGTTTATTTCATAAGTTTAAATTAATTCTAAGGTATATAAATACAAAGTCAAATATAAATATGTTGAATAAAATAATTAATTTTTTTCTTTACCCCTTTTTTCTTTTAATTAGTTTTTCTCTTTTATTTGATAATAAGAATTTGATTAGTGTGACGAACCGACTTCGTCACATTTATACCTATGGGTAAATAAAAACAATTAAACTGAAATAACACAAACAAACATTATCATTAATATTAAGAGAAAATAAATTAGATATAATATTAGGAATGTTACACATCTCTCAATAATAAAGTGGCATTTCGTTTATACATTTCACATAATTAAAGTCATTGACTTTTTGGATTGTGTTTCACAATAACTGAGAGCCGTGTGCACTGTCAAAATGCAACCATGCAAAAATGCATCGGTTAATGACCGGGTGTTACTAAGCAAAATGACGATTTCCTCATTCGATCTTCGGTGCACGAAATCGATTGAAAAATAAAAATCGGGGAGTTGGCTAAAGACCTTCCTGAAGGAAGGTTGTGTGGAGTGTCTTTGTGAAGTTTTTGAGACCTGAAATAAATAGGTCGTTTGTAAAGCTTAGAAAGTTAAATTTGACAAATTTAAGTAGAAAATAAAGGTGATTACAATCCAAGAATTATTTGTGTGAAAAGGATATACGCAACGTCCAGATTTCTTGAGAGAGAGTGAACAAGGATAAAAAAATATCAAAAAGAAGTGAGTAAATTGATTATCATCTTACACATATACCACACGATACACATGTAAAAATAAAGTCAAAGTTGCTAAAAAGGGAAAAGATTAAGTCAATAATAATTGTAGAAAGCAAACCAAGTTGTATAAGGCTTATATACATGTTATAATTTTGAAATTATAGAATATATATATATATATATATATATATATAAAAATTTATTTGTAAAAGTCAAATCGCATTTGTAAATTCATTTATACCTAAATATTATCTCCTAAAACAAAGGTAAGAACACACTACTCCGGGAATAGGGATTCTCACCCCACAAGTTGAACGAATAACTTGTAAGGAGGGGGATCCGTTACCAAACGGTTTTAAGGGTTTCGATTTTCTTTCGTGTAACATTCCTTTATTTCCAAATTATTGTTTAAATTAAATTATCCATTTAATTTGTTTATTACAATTGGTGGCAGCGGTGGGATTACTCTCTTTTACTTTTTCAATAGTGGATTTTGGATTTTTAAAAGTTGTAGGTACACAAAAAAACAGAAATTACACTTACACAACATTTTTTTTTACTTGAGAAATTTTGCTATGATGCAATTTATATAAATGAAAATTATATTGTTTCTAATACATTTAAAACTTTTTTCAGATAAAAGAAATATATTAAAAAAACATATGCTTAGAGAAAGTGCGGGTAGTAGCTAAAGCAGTCCACTAACGTCGGACTGTAGGGGACCAGTAATTACACTTATACCGACAAGTGTAATTTCTTTAATAAATCGCGCCCCTCCCCCGAATAACCTTGCCGAAAGTGTGTAGCCACTTGGGCAAGTGAGGGGTTTAAAATATCGAAAAATATCGCGTAAAATGGCAATTTAAAATAAAAATTAGCTTATTTGATTAAATAAAAATCTTTTATTTAAAAAAAACATCTACCAATTCCTCAGAGGAAATTTTTTGTCTATACCTCAAATAAAAAAATCGAAAATATAAAGGACTAATTAAAAGAAAATCGCGAGTCAATTTTATTTAAAAAAAAAATTAAGAAGAATTACTACTTTAACATAAGTAATATAAACTAAACACGAAAAACTAATGCAACAGAATAAAAAAAGGAACATAAATCCGAGGAGCAAGACTAGGTTTGGAGCTCAAAGGAAATAAAAAAGGGCCTCCTTCTAAGAACATCAGTGAAGATAAAATAAAAGAATACTAGATGAATATCGTAGAAATTAGGTCACAGAATCATAAAAGTTGAGTTTCGAGTTTAAAATTAAAAAAAAAAATAATTATCGAAAAATTGATACAAAATTATTGTGATTTATATTTATGAGTCAAACAAAATATATATAATATAAATAAAATATAGAGAGACAATGTATAAGATTAGATGGGTATACGAACGTGGTTACGCGACACCGAGTCAGATTACACCTCAGGTGACTAGGTCAGTAGGATGTATACATTGAAAGAAATGCAACAATTAAAATGACTCATACACTTTTAGGTAATTAAAGTAAATTAATAAAGTTTTCATTAATTCTTTCGTAATAAATTTCATATCTGACAAATGGCAAAATTTATTTTACGAAACAGATACATGACTTTTTAGGACATACTAAGGAACAATAAAATTGTAGAACAATGCCAGGACAGTTTATATTTAGAAATCTAAAATAATTTAAAATTAAAATATAATTTCGGGTTTAAAAAAAAAAGGTTTAAATAATTATATTGAAACAAAAATGTCTACACTGTATGAGCAATTGTTACTTGGAGGGTACATTGAAAGATGGAAAACAGAGGGATATAATTTTGAAATAATGGATCATCATCGTGTTAATAGAAATGAAAAAGATAGAAATAAATATCACGATGAAAACTACTTAAGGCAAAATGAGAATAGAATGGAAGGAAATTGCTACAACCGATCGACTAACCAATATAACATGTATGAACCAAGGAACCAACGACAAAAATGGAATCAACAACAGAGACAACAATATAGTGAAAGAAGCAATAATTACAATGGATTTAACAATCGAAATGGAAATGAGAGTTTCAGAAAAAATGGACAAAACAGGGACATAGATTCGCAGAATTATGGAAGAGAAAACTGTTATAACTATGATCAGAATTTTGACAAGTACAATGTCGAATACGGAAATTCACAACGCAGATTGAGAAACAGATACAAAAGATACAAGGATGTCCAGGATGGTTACAGTAGAGATGATCATAGAGACCACAGATATGACAATTGCGAAGAGTCTTATATCAGCTTTAATTAAATATTTTCTAATATTTATAATTCAATCCGTTTGCAGAACTCGCTCACAAACCAAACTCTTTTAGAGGACAAAAAACAACTAAAATATGGTGTTTCATCTTTCGCAAATGATCCACAGCTCGTAACAGAAAAAGAAGAATCAAGCAACAAGAAAGCTATTCAAAATGGAGAAAAGCCTCTAGAGGCACTGCTAACAGCAGTGTATATGAATCCTATAATAGATACTTTGGACGATGAAGAAGATATCAGCCTCAGTGAAGAATTTTCAAATAAGAAAATGGTGGACTCAACTAGAAGATTCAATTTGTCATTAGCGAAAAATCAAACTCATTTTTGTGACAGCAAAGTGTTCGAAGAAGAAGAAGAGAATAAAAAGGAATCCTTACAAAAGCCAAATTCGGAAAGAAGCAACAATATAAGCGCATCAGAAGAAATGAGTGAATTGAAGAATTATAGTTGTCATGATGACGAAATTTCACAGCAAGAAAATAATATTTCAAAATCTAAAATTAGTCAAGAACTAAACGAGACAAAACCGTATCAAGAAAGAAGTGAAAGAACAATGGAAGAAGAAGAACGTCAAAAACATTTTTGCGATAAAATTTTACTCAAAACGAATGAGAAAGAGAAAATAAGGAATAAAACAAATATACATAACTTAAAAATGAAAGCAGACACTATAAACACAGAAATAAAGAAGAAGGTCATGTTATTAAACACCACAACTTAGCAAAAATTGTCTATTACGAAAATTCTGCCAACCACACGGGAAAATAATTTGGTGAAGTTAAAATCAAAAAGAAAACTTCGCACTTTAAAAATACGGACAATATTACGAAAATTAGTTGAAGAAAAAGGGGTTCATCTAATTAAAGCACAAGGGTTTAACCTTAAAGGAAGTTCGAAACGCAAGTCAAATACGCCTCACCTTGAAGAAATCGAAAAATTGCATGACAAAACGTGGAGGAAATTCGTAACAAAAGTTAACTGGGAGAGTTTAGGAATAGGTTAAACATAGTCAACATCAAGCGGGGGGAGTCATAGTAGTTTAAGCATGAAACATATTTAACAATTTTCTTGGGTAAAATATTAAACTTACTTATTCCTTACAAATCTCATACACTAATTGTAATATAAATTAATTGGGTTTGACATTTATTTTCTATTGTACTATACTGTACTATAATATACTATTTTATTCTCGCGTAGAGCAAAAAAAAGTCAAAATATTTTTAACAGTAAAAATAAAATGTTAAATAAAGACAAACAACTCTATGAAAATAATTTCGCTTACTAATTTAGTAAAAAATAAGTTATTCAAAATACATTTAATAAAGATTCAAAAACTAACACATAAAAAAAACATGAGCCTAGTTAATGCTTTGAATATAAATAATAAACTTAAACTAATGGGATACGCTATAACAATAATAATTTAAAATTATCGTCATAAAAAAACCATTAAAATATCAAACTAATAAAAATTTTTTAACAAATTTCAAAAATGAAATCTTGAAAGTTCTCACATTTTTTTTATTTAAAACTACAATTGTGTATAATTTTATTATTATTATTAACCAAATCAACTACATTGAAAAAAACAAAAAGAATTTCATCAATAACAATATTATAATGATATTAAGAATATTATTCGTTGAAATGATTTTAAAAAAAAATGTTTCATTGATGCTCTGATCAAATTACATAAAATTTTAAATTGAAATACGCTTCAAATTCTTCTAAGATCTGCAACTATTTTTTTAGTTCCTTAAACAAGATGCACTAAATAACATTAAAGGGAATGCTTTAAAGTTCGAGCATAAATGAAACTATTGTAACTTTAATAATACTAACATAGATTAACAAAGTTAACACTATTCAATTATAAATATGAATATAAATATACTTTTAAAAGATTAAAAGAACAATTTTCTAAAAAAAAAGAAAAGAACTATTGATCTTAGAAAACGTAAACCTATTTTTATGTTTTTTTTTGCTAAAAAAAAACTATAAAAAAACGTAAATCAATTCAAAAGAAATATAAAGGCAAATTCCCAACAAATTTTAAACATTGATTCCTAACTAAAAATGCAGTTTACTTTTTAAACAGCATTTTTTTAAGGGAAAATCTAGAAAGAAACGTCATGCTTTACATTTTATTTACCTTAAAAAAAAGTAATAGAACTTAAAAATCGACTTATACTCATATTTAAAAAAAAGATAATTTATTCAATTTACACTATTTCTAAAATAAACTTACAAAGAAATTTTTAAAGAATGAAAATTTTAATACAAAACACTACATTTAATTGCTCAAAATAAAATTAAAAAAATTAAAAAAAAACATAAAAAACAATTTGGAAAATTTTCATTCTTAAAACTATTTGACCAGATTTTTTAATAATGAAATAAAAAGAATCAGAATCATACACTTTTCTATAAAAGAACCTAATAAAGAAACAGTGTTATATAATAATTAAACATTTTTTCTTTAAATTTTGTACGTCTTTTAAAAAAACTATAAAACATTCACAAAGACTACATCTATAACGACTGAATCTACTTATTTTTATGACAAAAGTTTTATAGTTAAAAAGACATTTTTTTAAATCGAAATGTATTCTCGCTACCACGTATTTAATTAATTTAATGATATAAGAATACAAATAACATTTTATTACAATTCAAAACAAAATATTTTAAATAGAATTTTTTAAAGAAAAGTATGAAAATTCACAATATTCCAACCTATAAAAGTATTTTTTTGCGAAAATAAAAATTTTTATCTTATTATTGTGTAATAAAAATATTCTGCAACCTATGCAAAATTATTTTATAACGGCATTAAGAAAAAATGGAATGATAAATAAATTTGACAATCTTCGTTAAAAAAAAAAGTTTATAATTATAAATTTGTAACAAAAACAAGTTGTTATGATAAATTCAAATTTTGATACTATGAAATTATGTTTTTTCAAATCATTAAAAGTAAAAAAATATTTAATGTATTCTTCGTTTGAAATTAATAGCACCCTAAAATAATTGTATACTAAAATTAGCTATAGGTTTTGTAATTTACAATATACATTTAAAAATAAGGATCAATTAAAAAATACTTAAAATAATAAACGTTGTTACTCAAATTTTATAAAAAAAATGAAATGAAAATTTAGAAAAATCACATATCTTGAAATAAACGAATGCCTAGAATGGTAAAAATGCAATTAAAATATAAACCATTAAAATTCTGTTTTTTTAGTAATACAGTTAAAAAGATAAGTTTAAAAAAATAAAGCATTTTTTTTACCACTCTGGACCTTAAAATACTTAAAAATGCGTCAAAATAAATACAAAAATAATATGCAAATCAACAAAAATATTAAAAATATAATTTTTCTATATAAACAATAAAATTAATCATGCTAAATACAAAAATAATTTGTTAACCATCGAAAACCAGTTCTGTTTTTGCTTCTAATGTAAACTAAACTTGGAAACTATACTATAACATAAAACATTAAATTACCCCTATTGATATAAATCTTTAAAACGCGAAAAGATTTTACAAAAATTGTAAAGAAAAGAAAAGAACAAAAGCATTTAGAAATGGCTGCCAAGGGACGTCAGCCTAATTAAAAGGGGGGCATGACAACAGAATTGTCGTCACAATTTTTTTCTTCTCTTTTCGAAAATAATAAAAAAAAATTTCATTATGACAATCACATGCAATACAATGTAGTCATCGTTACGTTAACACATATGATACAAATGAAAGACGTCAGCGAATAAAGTCAAAATCGACAAAATGCTTTTAAAATGATATATAACTAAACTAAAGACACAATAACCTACATAAATATCTTTACCAACAAAAAAAATTTAGCTAAAAACACTTTAAACAACGAACTTAGGAATTCTTTATGTGAAATTCTTTTTTTAACATGTTCTATAAATGAAAACGTATTTAATTTTGTTAACTTACTTTTGATAAAAGTTTAACTTAATTATTCTCCAAGATCAATTTTTGTAAAAAAAACCATGTTGAATGGCATGTTAAATCGCATTTCATTTTGGACATGTTTTATAAATGAAAATATATTAAATTTTGTAAGGCTAGTTTTTTAGAAAGATTAATTTAATCACTATCCAAGCTAAAATTGTTGTAAAGAATGATAACCAGGATACGATTTTTTGTAAAACTCAAACGAGTTATATCTACAAATTTCAAGAGGATCTTCAAAAATGCTTTTCCGCAGCTGACAAGGGACGTCAGCCTATTAAAAGAGGGGCATTTGTGACGAACCGACTTCGTCACAATTTATCCCTTTGTGATATCAAAATACAATTATAATGATTATAAGAAAGTATGAACAAAATACAAATACCTATATTAAAAATAATAATAAAACAAACATAATTATATAATCTATTCGTTATAATATTGGTTACAAGAATTAAAATAGAAGTTAAATACATAAAATATAATTCTCATTTATAGCTGTTTATTACATTTCACACATTTATAAATTTGCTTTGAAAAGTGAATGAACTTAATTTGAAAGAATGATACTTAAAATACTAATGCATTGTGAAATCTAAGAAGTGATGTGTCCAGGTTAATGAACCAAGATCACACCACTGTCCAAAACTGCAAGCTTGCAGAAAAGCGCCTGGCAACGAGCAGGTGCAATAAACTAAAGAATAATTTCAACACTGTAATGTCGATAATTAAAATCGATGAACACAGGGAAATCTGGGCATTTTGCCCGTGAGTCTTCGCGATAGTAAGTCGTGGGTCAGTTTGGCCATTATTTTGAATATAAAGAAGTTATCATACGTATTACTGATAATTAATAATTAAGTATAAAAAGTGAAAAATAATAAAAGTTCTAAATGAGAAATTGTGCTATAAGAAGTTGAACTAAACAAATATTATAAAAAAAGGATTAAAAGAAGTTTAAAGGAATAATATTAAATAACGAATAGGTGAGTCAATTGTATACATACACTTAAATAATACTTCACACACACAAATATTATACATTTGAGGAGAATAAAGATTGTGTTAGAATTACACACACATTAACAAGAATATATTATAGTTATAAATTAAAGATATAAAAGAGAATAAAAAAGGGATAAATAAATATGTATTAGGGTTTTAGAGAAACAAATAATAAATTGTAATTGTTTATAATTATCTTAACTTCATTTAACACCTCATTCTAATCTCCTAAAATTCCACTAGTGAAAAGTAGAGATTCTCACCTCACTGCTTGAACAATAAGTAGGAAGGAGGGGATTCACTACCAAACAAGTTTGAAGGTTTCGAGATTTTTCCCGTGTAACATTCCTTTAAACTAAATTATTGTTTGACAATTTAATTTGTTTGTTACAATTAGCAATTTCAAATAATTATGATACACAGTGTAAATCTCATTTTCAAAACTTTTGTCTTCTTTTTTTGAAAGTGCTATAACTTTAGTTCTAATTAACCGATTTTGGATTTTAAAAAAAGGATTTCTTTGGTTTTAAGTATATTTTAAGTTAAAATTAAAATAAAAAAAATAAAAAAATTTTTTTTTTTGAAATTTTGAAAAATTAAAAATCCGTTTTTGAATAAACATCATCTTCGATTTTTTCAAAATTTTACCAAATGTTAGGGCAAATGTGCTTTACATGTCCTGTAAGTTTTATCTTGGGATCTCAAAGGGATTCGGAGTAAAAAAATAAAACGTAACCACAAATTACGAACAAATGGGGCAAAATTCCTCACCTGCCCAGGTAAAAAAATGAATTTTCTCTAAACTTTGCTAAAATGTTACTATTATTAGTAGAAGTGTAAGTATTAATTTTTTTTTGAATTTAATAAAAAAATTTTTGAGTTATGGAGTTTCAAAATTTTGATTTTTTGAAAATATCTTTTTTTCGATTTAATATATTGATAAGTAAAATTAATGAAATTTAAAGTATGAATTGTGATTTTTAAAGGGGCTTTTACGGGCTATAAGCTGGTGACCTTTTTTCTATGAGCCATGTTAAAATCAGAGTGGGACCATGAGAATTTTTGAGGAAAATAATAATTTATCATTATTTTACATAAAAAATGATGATTTATAATTAATTTCTTCAAAAAGATCCATGGTCCTACTCTGAGTTTTACATGGTTCATATGAAAAAAGGTAAGCTTTCGATTGGGATAGGTTACAAAAAAATAAAAAACACCAATTTTGAGATACAGTAGAACTTGGTTAATACGATTCTGTAGGGACCGCACTAAGAATGCGTCTTATGCGGGAAAAAGTATTAGGTGGGATATAAAATGTATGTCTTTAATTGCAGGGACCACCATAAATGAGCGTCTTAAGCGGGAAATCGTATTAAACGGGATCGTGTTTAACCCGATCCCGGGTTCTACTGTATATTGAAATTAAGAATTTGACCTTGAATTTCAAGATCAAATTGACAGAAAACAACTTTTTTTTCATCACCAGCTTATAGCCCGTGAAAACTTCTTTAAAAACCACTATTCATACTTTAAATTTGATTAATTTTACTTATAAATATATTAAATCGAAAAAATATATTTTCAAAAAAATCAAAATTTTGAAACTCCATAACTCAAAAAATATTTTATCAAATTCAAAAAAATTAATAATTACACTTCTACTAATAATAGTAACATTTTAGCAAAGTTTAGAGAAAATTCATTTTTTTACCTGGGCAGTTGAGGAATTTTGCCCCATATGTTCGTAATTTGTGGTTACGTTTTATTTTTTTACTCCGAATCCCTTTGAGATCCCAAGATAAAACTTACAGGACATGTAAAGCACATTTGCCCTAACATTAAGTAAAGTTTTGAAAAAAATCGAAGATGATGTTTATTCAAAAACGGATTTTTAATTTTTCAAAATTTCAAAAAAAAAAATTTTTAATTTTTTTTTTATTTTAATTTTAACTTTAAATATACTTAAAACCAAAGAAATCCTTTTTTAAAATCCAAAATCTGTTAATTAGAACCAAAGTTATAGCACTTTCAAAAAAAGAAGACAAAAATTTTGAAAATGACATATTTTTAGTAATTTTCAAAATTTTGAAAAAATATTTGGTGGAGTTGTTTACAACTATAAAAGTAATGAATTTACAAAATTACAGCCAAATCCCAACAAGTCATGAAAATAAGTGTGTTGAACTGACGTGGATTCCACCTATTATTCTTCTAGTCAATTTGACTATTTTTTCCTGATTACATCGACTAATTTTCCTGGTCACTTTAACTATGCTTGAATCTTATTACTTTGACCAGGATTCTATATTTGGCTCCTCTCGTAACTAGGAAACCTAGTCAATTCCTGGTATACGGGTCCTAGGCATTTTTTTCGGTGTAGGATAAAAAATTGACAAAGTTTCATAATCTTTTGAATTATGTAGTTAATAATTTCGTAGACATTAAATTGGGGAAGTAAAAGTATAATTATTCTGTTACTTTGTTTAAAGTGCATTAACTGCACGTGCTTATCCTCTTGGTCCATTATTAACTAATATGTTACTAATGGGACTAATGGCTTCTTATTACATCATCTATTGATCCAATACGGCACTAATCGTATAAATTTCATCGAATGTATTCGCATCCGATAATAATGGATAACTCAAATCATAAACGACAGATCTCTAATAATTATATTGCAAACTATAAAAATGCAGTAATAATAACTAAATTAATAGTGATAATAATAATATTAATAATAATATTAAACCACGGTAATGTTAATGCAGGAAATTTTGTATTAATTTCCTAAATACTTTGCTTCCTCATAAAAATTTGCGTTTTATGATTATGATTATTAAATTAAAATTCACTGAAATTTTGATTTTTTTCAAAATATCTAATGAAATTCTTTATAAAATTTAATTATTTTTAATTTCATTTCACGAAATTGCAATTAATTTGATAATTCTTGAATAACATGTTTTTAAGAATTCAAATATCAATTCATTTATTCAATTATTTTGAATATGATTTTAATATAATTCTTCGTAGAAAATTAGGAATTACATTGTTTTCATAAATAATAAAATTCTTTAGAGTAATTTACAATTATTTTAAAAATTTTTTATTAAATTCAATGCAAGAATAAAATTATTTCAGTTTCGAAAATTAGAAAAAAGTTACAAAAATTACAAAAGGAATAAATTAAAATTAAAAAATTCTCTAGAACTTCGATTTTTTTGAAAATATCTAAGTAAACTCTTTATCAAATTTAATTATTTTTAATTCAATTACACAAAATTGCAATTAAAGATAATTGAAAATTTGACGAAAATTTTCTTAAATTTTTGAACGTAATTGAATTTCTGCAAAGAATTTTATTACTTTCGAAAATAATTGAATTTCTGCAATCATTTGTAGCTTCTCCAAAATTCATTTTTTTTAGTGTTTTTTACTAAAATTATTCTATAAATCCATTATTTTTTATAATTAATTAAATGTATAGTTATATTGAAAAATTTAACTAATTTTAGAAGAATTTGAATTATGGAAGTTTTTCAAAAATCTAAGTTCTTTAAAATTTCTAAAAATCCATTGAAAATCGAAATGTTACAAAATTTCAAATTGCAACCCGGCAACCTTTTGAAGTTGATCTGTTTAAGAAAATTGTTAACCCATCTCTTTTAAAATTCAATTAATTTTGAAATATTGAATTAAAATTATTCATTAAATAATTTCTAAGTAATAATTTTATGATAATTCTTCAAGAATTAAGTTATTTTTAAAAAAGAAATATTATTGTCAGAAATAGAAAAAATTGAGGGTTTTGTATTAGAATTCGTGGTAATTTCAGTTTATGAGGCTAACAAAAAAGACACCAAAATTCAGAATTTATTTATGAATTCTATAAATTTAATTTTTTTTTTTACTTTTATTAAAAATCCCTGACTTTTTCCAGAATTGCCTGAATCAGAATATATGATCATTATAGTTATAATAATATTAAGTAACTGTATTCCAATCGAGGGGGTATTTACTGGTTGAAAACGTGTACACTCCAATACAATTATTACGCTAAAATTACACTTTTTACCAAGTATTACAGGGTATTACAGGGCAATACAGAGATATTTCTAGGTATTACACTCACGTAATAACGTACTATTACGCCCTATTACGCGATATTACACGACTATTACAAGAAGAGTGTACACTCCAATACGGGAGTATACATATACCCCCTCGATTCCAATTTATATTTTATTTTCATGAAAATAATTTGAATTAAAAATTTTTGAACTCTATTATTTTTAAAATTGATAATTTTATTTAATAAAGTGAGTAAGAAGCTAGCCGCTCGCGAATTGTTGCTAGTAGTAATAATTTTGATTCGGAATGAGAGAGAAAATAAGTAAAACGAATAGAGAAAATATTGAACGAGAAGAACAAAAAATACAAGAGAGAATGAAATTTTTTTTGAAAGTTTAATAGAGAAAAAACCTTTTCGAAAAGTGTACTCAGTTTTCTTTAGAGGATTTTAATGTGTACAGTTCATATGATATTTTGTCCATAGTACAAAAGCTCGTTCTCGTTGGAAATTAACGAGTTTATAGTACACACATATCTAGATATAAGAGGCTGTTTGTTTTCGGGGAAATTGAAGGAAAACAATATTCTCTCTGCGGTTCACATTCAGGTATACCCTTTGGGCAACAATAGAACTTCAATATTTTATTAATAAGTTTTGACAATTTTCTAATGTATTAAATATCAGCTTTTATATTGAAAGAATAAAAAAGCATATTATATTGTTATCAAAAAATATATCCAACAACATTGTTTATTTTGCAAAGTTTTCTATTGCGAAAAAATAGTAGAAAAAATTTCCTTCCATCTAATATTTCTCTTTTGATGTGTTCCCTTTTCGTTTCATCGAATGTTATACTCTTCGATGAATATCGTTCTCTGATAAGTGATTATGCAGACTTTGTCAGGGCCATTGCCAAGATCTCAAAGTGCGCACTAGGTTTCCAATATGTACAATATTATTGGAAAAGAGAGAAATCGTTTGAATTTTCATCTATTGAAAGTCTTCAAATTTTACAAATTTTACAAAATTTGATATTTTTTTTATTATTTAGAAAGAGTAAAATGTAGATTAATGCAGGATTTTTTCCAAACTGTTCTTCTTTATTTTGTAGAAAATTTTCAGAACAAAATGATTTTTTTAGTTCTTCCCTGACCTTCTTTTCCCTGAATTCCCTGATCCAACTGTGAAGTCTGATTTCAAGAAAATGATGGTAAAAAATATTAAAATAATTGTATCTTTCTTGCATCTTGCATCTTTCTTGCATATGAAATGATTGAAGAGGAATACAAATTTTTTTTGTTTTTTCAAAAATGAAAATTCATAGTTTTTTTTGCTACACTGAGAAAACTGGAGAGTCAAATTCAGAGGTTCAAAAAATGTATGTTTCCTTTGCTTATGAAGAGAGTTAAATAGTCCTTCTAAAATAAATTTTGAATTGAAAATGGGAATCTACTTGTATATTCTCTCCCATTATATCTGAGGGTTAAAAGTTGCGCAGAAAATGTGTACGATCTGATGCGCGCGAAATTATTTTTCTGACATTTTATGTATTTAATTTAGGGGTTAGGTTGCCATATTTATTCATTTCGCGCCGGATAAAGAAGGTATTTCTCAAGATGGTTAATTTGTCCCTCTGTTATAAACTCATTTTCCCTCCAAGAGAAATGGCACGAATATCTGTCAATGGTGTATTTGAACATTTAGATTGTTATCCAATAGCTAACTCTTAAATATCAACGATTTGTCCCTCCAGATGTTTAGTCCAATACTCCAGTTTTCTCAGTGTACCTTTACAATATACAACAAAATTTCAAAAAGAAAAAATGTTCTTCTTGAAAAGTTAAGTAAATATTTATTACAACTGACATAGGTACTCACTTTTCAGAGAATTGAAATTATTAACTGTAACACGCATTAAAAAAGTTTCAAACAATTAATTTTTTTTCGAAAAAATGTATGCAAATTCTATTTTAAATAATTGTATTCATGTTAATTTTTTATTTTTTTTTAAATAATTGAATTTTTGTGTAGAATTTTATCAAAAATTTTTGTTTAACAATTGAATTTTTTTGGGAAATTCTATTAAACTAGAACCAAAAGGGCGCGCGTTGCGCGCCCACTTCTGGTCCTTTCCTACAATAAAAATCTTAATATAACTTTAAATTAAATCTTAATTAAATAAAAACATATGTTTATATTTTAAAAATTATTTCTCTGTTAATAAGATTGTTTAAAAGTTTTTAAATTTTTTAAATGTAAGTTTGACAAATTGAATTTTGTAAAAAAAATTATACGTTAATGCCTATAAAAAATTCTTATTCTGGAAAAAATCACCTTTAAAATAAGCATTCAGTATTTTAGAAGTTTTTAAAATTTTTGTAAAACATTTAAAATTATCATTTTTTAAAAATGTCTAAATAAAATATTGATCAAATGACTTCTAAAAGATCTTGATTTTTTCAAAATTTAAACATCTTTTAAAACTTAAAAGATACAAAAATTTTAGTTTCCGTACATGATATATCATATAAAGAATGAATGTTATATGTTATGTTATATGTTATGTTTTATGGAAACTAAACATTTTAAAATGTTTTTCATTCTCCTGAAAATGGGTATGGTCTCTAAATTTTAACTGGTAGTGTATATATAATATTTTTATTAGAGTTTTTCTTATATTTAATATTAAAATAATATATATATATATATATATATATATATATATATATATTATACAAAACTAATTGTGTTCATAATATGGAAATTACAAAGTAAAAACGCTACAGATATTTCCCATCAGTTTATAATATTTTTACTTATATTAGGGCCAAAATAAATGAAACCGGCCACTTGAAAAATTATGGTAAAACTCCAAGGATTAATTTAAAGAAAGAAAAATCAGTAACCTTCTATAGAAGGTATACAATATTATAGAAATAATATTATATATATATAATAATTATATATATATTATAGAAATTGTGTAGATTTTTCTGCCAAAATACAGGCGAAAATTTTTTTAAATTAATACTTGGAGTTTTGCACATCAATACATGGTAATTTAATTTTCCCAAAATATTAAGAACATTCTTAAATTTGCAATTGTTTATAAGAATTGTTAATAACAATTTTAATTTTTTAACAATCTTTTTATTTTATCATTAAAGTATAGACATTAAGCTTTATTTAAAAGAAATTACTTTATTATCATTATTTGTTTCAAAGTAATAATAGGGTAAACGTACCAATTGTCGAGGATGGTTCCTGTTGTCGAGTAAACAAACTTTGAATTTTATTTAAACAGTGTAGCACATTGTAAATGAAAAAAAAGTAATAAATATTAATTTTTTTATGCGTTATAAATGTGAAAAAAATATATTAATATTATATAAACAAACAAATCAGACATTTTAGACAATATTTTTTGGTTATTACCTTGGTAACATCGGCAATTGGTACACTTACCCTAACATGAAAATAAAATGATCCAGAACTTCAACACCAAATTACTTTAAAAATAAAAATTTTTTTGAAATTGTTTCACTTATTATGACCCATTATATTAAAACATCAAAGATATTTTTGTTGGAAATAAATTATTCTCTGATAAATGATTTATTACTATTTATTAAATCAATTTTAATTAATTGTACACTATCTGCGAAAATTGTGTAAATACTACATGTTAGTGCTATAAATAATTTTTTCATTTTGCAAAATGTAGGGGAGACTGGGGCGAAATGTTAAATTCTATTTCTAGCCTACTAAAACTATTTTCTGATAGGTGTTAAGTAGTAGATAAGTTAAAGTATTCATAAACAAGTAATTTAGTTAATAAAAGATCTGTGTTTATTGAACAAAAGCTTTAAAACAGTTATAAAGTTAAAAAAAAAATTTTTTCAAAAAAAAATTTTTTTTTTTGACTAATGTCAAATATATCATTTTTAAACAAATAAGCCCAAAAAAATGAAAAATAAAAAAAATTTTAACAACTTGTAAAAATACATTTAACTTTTCGCCCCAGGGTGCGTTTTTGGCTTTAACAACAAATATAAAAAATCTGACTAAAGATATTTAGCAAATGCCTTTAGGTATCTCTTCAGGGGACCTAAATAATAAAGTAAAAAAATCTCGGTGAGAATAAATGCAAAAAATATACTTAAAAGTTGATATTTTCTTTTACGAAAAAATTTTCAAAAGTAGGGTGAAAAAAAATTTAAATATGGACACCACAAAAATTGGCAGAATGTCACATTACTCTAGACATTTATTTAGGGTGATAACACCTTTTTATAATTAAAATTGCAATGCTCTAACTATTTCCGTTCGAAAGATAATGAATTTTAACTGTTTTCACAATTTAACTTTTTGCCCCAGTCTCCCCTATTAATTAAAATTTTTCCCGTCTAAGGCACTAAAACTCAATATAATTATTTAAAAATTAAACTTAAAAGTACAATTTAACTAACTTTCTAAAATCATTAAATAGATACTTGAGTTTGTCTTTTGTTTTAATAAAATTAATATAATTTTAGAAATACTTTACACGTGTTTATGTTCTTTGGATAAAGCTGAAATATGCATTTAGTTTATTTTAATACAATTAATGTTTTTTAAAGATAGTATTTAACATTAAAATTTACAAGTAAATATGTAAATAAAAAAACCGAACAAGACAGAACTTTATGTAGAAACCTAACTTCTATGCTTGGCCATTTCTGGTTAAAAAATATCAAGCTAAAACAAAAATTGTGCCTTTTTTAAAACATTTACAATATAAATTTTTTTTAATTTCTTATTTTAACTCATAGTAATCATAGTAATACAACACTATCCTACCTAATTTTTTTAAACAAAAAACATTTTTATAATAAAGTTCCGTATTTAAATTTTTTTTCACCCTACTTTTGAAAATTTTTTCGTAAAAGAAAATATCAACTTTTAAGTATATTTTTTGCATTTATTCTCACCGAGATTTTTTTACTTCATTATTTAGGTCCCCTGAAGAGATACCTAAAGGTATTTGCCAAATATCTTTAGTCAGATTTTTTATATTTGTTGTTAAAGCCAAAAACGCACCCTGGGGCGAAAAGTTAAATGTATTATTACATGTTGTTAAAATTTTTTTTTTATTTTTTGTTTTTTTGGGCTTATTTGTTTAAAAATGATTTATTTGACATTAGGGAAGTACTCTGTCAAAGAATAAGACCCTTCATGTAAAATAAACCAAAATTTATTTTTTTTATAAAATGTTTTTTTTAACTTTATAACTGTTTTAAAGCTTTTGTTCAATAAACACAGATCTTTTATTAACTAAATCACTTGTTTATGAATACCTCAACCCATCCACTACTCAACACCCATCAAAAAATAGCTCTAGTAGGCTAGAAATAGAATTTAACATTTCGCCCCAGTCTCCCCCACATTTTGCAAAATGAAAAAATCATTTATAGCACTAACATGTAGCACTTACACAATTCTCGCAGATAGTGTACAACTAATTAAAATTGATCTAATAAATGGCAATAAATCATTTATCAGAGAACAATTCACTCCCAACAAAAACATATTTGATGCTTTAACATAATGGGTCATAATAAGTGAAACAATTTCAAAAAAATTTCTATTATTAAAGTAATTTGGTGTTGATGTTCTGGATCATTCCACTTTCATGCCATTATCACCTTGAAACAAATAATGATAACAAAGCAATTTCTCTTAAACAAAGCTCAATGTCCATACTTCAATGATAAAATAAAAAGATTGTTAAAAAACTAAAATTTAAAATTGTTATTAACAATTCCTATAAACAATTGCAAATTCAAGAATGTTCCCAATATTCTGGGAAAACCAAATTAGCATGTATTGATGTGCAAAACTCCAAGTATTAATCCAAAAAAACTTTTGCCTGCATTTTGGCAGAAAAATCCACACAATGTCCATAATATAGAAGGTCACTGATTTTTCCTTATAAGAAAATACAAAATTTTTATAAATTAAAGAAATTTAAATTTTAGTCAGTTAAGTAATTTTTAGTTTTATTTAAGTATTTCAACATTAAATACTATTATAAAAATACTTTAAAATGAACAGTACAGATGGTGACTTTAAGCTTTAATTTTTTACCAATTTTTAAGAATTTAAAGTTAAAAATCAGTAATCAAAATTACTTCTAAAATAAGTCAAAAACATGATTCTGAAAATGGCACCTTATTATTATGGCACCTGTTTATTACCTTCAACACTCTAATTTTAAACTGAAATAAAAAATATTTATTTTTTTAAGACAACATAAATTTTTTTATAATAAAAAGCTGGGTACTTGCTTAAGATTCATTTAAAAAATATTAAACCATGTAAAGTATTATTCTGAAATTATATTAAGTTTTTTAATAAAGCAAGACAAACTCAAGGATGAGCTCAAGGATTTTTTAACTGATTCTAGAAAGTTACTTAAATTTCTTTACAAGTTTAATTGTTGAAAAAGTAGATAATGTTAGTGACTTAGACGTGAAAGATGTTAATTTATTAATTGCAATTCTTAATTACAAAAAAGAAAAATTATTTTATATAATTAAAAAGTAGTTTTTTACACAATTTTTTAAAACTGACCTCCTTATCCTTATTTTTAATCACAAAATTTTTTTTGTCTTATTTTTTTTAATTTTGAAGAGAGAAAAAAACGCGTTCTTAACTTTGCACTTTTATTTTTCTGTATTATATACTGTAAAAATCTGTTAATAAACTGTAACTACTGTAAACTGTAACTACTGTTGAAGCTCTTGTAAACAAAGAAAATACACCAATAGCAAGCGTCTCCGCTAGGATTTCTGACCAATAGCGACCGTCATCATCGGTTTTCAGCCAATAGCGACCGTCATCATCGTCTTTCAACCAATCGCGACCGTCACCATGATATTTTCAACCAACAGCGACCGACATCATGAAATTTCAGCCAATAGCGACCGTCATCATCGGATTTTAAACAATCACGACCGTCATCACCGTATTTCAACCACTCGCGACCGTCATCATGTCATTTTCACAACCAATCAAGACCGTCACTCTCAAACTCCAGCAAAAAAAATATCTGTTTTTTCTATTAAGGAATAGTAGAATATTGAAAATGATTGAATTAAGAAAAATTTTTGAAAATAATTGAAATTTTGCAATGATTTTTATTAAAATTCCTGAAAATATTTGAATTTTGGCGAAGAATTACGCTATTCGTTTATAAAGATACAAATTGAAATGTTGACGACAATTTTTTTTAGATTTTTTGAAAATAATTGATTTTCGACGAAGAATTTTATTAATTTTGAAAATAATTGAATTCTTATGATGAATGTTGTTATTTATGAAAATTATTGTTTTTTTCAATGAATTTTGTATTATAATTCCTGACAACAGTTGAATTTCGGCAAAGAATTTTGCTATGTTTAAAGATAATAATTATGTATTGAAAAGTTGACGAGAATTTTTTTTTCAAATTTTTGAAAAAAAATGAATTACTGCAAAGAATTTTGATATTTATTAAGATAGTTGAATTCTTTCAAAGAATTGCGTTAGAATTTATAAAATTTCAACAGAATTGAAATTAAAATTTTTCAAAAAATACTTCTTTAAATGATTGATAAGTAATAACTTTATGGCAGTTTAATTCAAAATTCACTTTGGCAAATATCTCACTAATTTCCAAGAACTACAAAAAAATGTAATTAAATTTACAATCAGCTGTGCAAGAAAGAAAAAAATAAACATTTCCTATATAGTTTTAAAAACAAAATTTCCTTGAGTCAAGGAGTTAAAGAGAGGATTATGTAATTCAGATGCGAAACGACGCCTCTCATCGCTAGATAGACGTAATGAAATGGAATCGAATAATTGATGATAAACCATGATTGCGTTCGGAAGCTATTTCGTAATTGATCGATGACCCCCCCCCCTCTTACACTAAGGGCGTAAAGTGTATTGGCACATGATGCGAAGCGTGCCACAGAATTCACGATATCTAATGGAATGTACTCGCACTATATTTTTCATTTGGAGAAAAGGGAAAATTTCTTTAACGTCTTCACTAAACTTAACAATTCCCCCCAAAAGAATAATCCATGACTTTCTGATTTATTATCATTTCATTCTCATCAAAACAAAAAATATCAGGATCATCAGAAAATTCATTTTCCAAATGTTTGACTTTCTGATCAAAACATGTTCAATACTTTTTTCTCACGGCAAACTAATAAAAAAAACAGGTTAATATTGAGTTACTATTAACAATATTCCTAACTATTTCGCCTGGTGATTCTAATTATTTTTTATTATAAAAACAGGCTTTGTACTCGATAATTAATTTTAAAAAAATAGCAAAAAGTAGCTTTAAGACTAAAAAAAAGTATCCATCGAAAAATTAAATTTGACAACTAAAAAAATTCGTTTTAGCCATTTTCCTAATTTTTATAAAAAATATTTATTTTTTTCTCATTCTACTATTAATTTCAATAATTTCTATATTTCAATTTAAGGAGGGTGGTGACTTTCTTTTCGGGTCAGGCGGCGAGAGGTTAATTTACATGCTTTTATATGGGATTAAAACTGCAAATACCAACTGTTTTAATATATATTTTATAAGTGAAATATGCAATACTTAATATGTTAGACATAAAAAATAGTATTTTTAATAATTCCAATTCATTATTCTCAAAAAATATTTAAAAAAATAATTATTTAATTACGTAAAAAAATTTTATGAGCATGGAGATTGTGACAACAGCGCAAAAAGAATACTAAGAGCCAAACTTTCAAATAATTTTACGTACGAATTCCAAGAGTTGGCCCCGCACTTACCAATCACTCCCAAAACCGAGCCCACAGCCACACTTGCAGCACTAACGGCCCTTTTTGCCGCAGGCAAAAAGGAACAGCTACTCGAAAACGTAACTCCAAGATAAGTGAACTCATCAACCACCTCTATACGATTATCAGAAAACTTGAAAGATTTGAATCTTTTGGCTGACGAATTTCCAGATCTGCTGAATACCACAATTTTCGTTTTCTTAACGTTTACAGTAAGCTTATTTTCTGAACAATAAAGCTCTAACACATCCAGGTTCCTATTCAACTCGGTTGTGGTATCAGAAAGTAGAACAAAATCGTCAGCGTACCCTAACAACAAAATCTCCACATTATTGTCAATCGAAAGGCCTCTGCACCCCTGTTCGATAAAAAAATTTTCGAAGTCCGAGAAGAAAATAAATTCTAGGGGGCTGAGGACCTCTCCCTGAAGAACACCTTGCGATACCCGAACCTCATTAGTAGACCCTTCATTTGTTTTAATTCTCGTAGTTGACGAAGTATAAAAATCCATTAAAATATTAATTAATTTAGAGCTCATACCAAGAGAATACAACTTGTGCCAAAGCAACTTATGAGACACAGATGGGAAGGCCCCTTTAAAATCGACAAAGACGGCATACACAACGGTTTTAGGTCTGCTTAAATGTATTTGAATAGTAGAAAGTAAAGTAAAAATATGATCAATGCAGCTCCTACCCTTTCGGAAACCGCTTTTTCTGAAACTCCGGAATCAAGTTAGATTCCGCAGCCCATCTCACAAGGCGATCACACAGAATCTGCGTGAAAATTTTAGCCACACAGTTTACCAGTGTGATCGGCCTGTAGTTCCCAGGGTCATCAAAACTGCCATTTTTATGAAGCATAAAAGTGGTGAGTCTACACCAGTCCTTAGGGACTTTTTCGGTGGATAATCTCCTATAATATTAACATATTCGTCGTCGTTTTGTCGTCCGTCGGTCGTGTAACTCCGTACTTCATCGTTCGGTCGTTCGACTTTTATCATTTATTCATTGTATCGTATATATACATACTCATTGTACATACATATACGCATGCGCAGTAGTATTCTATCAATGTCAGGCATGCGCAGTAGTGTTCTATCAATGTCAGGCATGCGCAGTAGTGTTCTATCACTATAACACATGCGCAGTAGTGTTCTATCAGTATCACGCATGCACAGTAGTGTTCTATCACTATAACGCATGCGCAGTAGTGTTCTATCAGTATCAAGCATGCGCAGTAGTGTTCTATCACTATAACGCATGCGCAGAAGTGTTCTGTCAATGTCAGGCATGCGCAGTAGTGTTCTATCACTATAACGCATACGCAGTAGTGTTCTATCATTATTACGCATGAGCAGTAGTGTTCTATTACTATAACGCATGCGCAGTAGTGTTATATCACTATAAAGCATGCGAAGAACATTCAGAACTTTAAATTTTAATTTTTTAATCTATACACAATCTGAAAATTATTTTTCTACAATACAAAATTCCCAAAGCCCAAAATTTCCAAAATATGAAATATCCAAAATAAGATGTGTTGAATTGTACTGTAAGTGAAAAGAATTAGATTATTGAGTATTGAGATTTAACAATTCTATTTCTGTGTAAGATATTTTTAAAAAATCATTATTGTCAATGTTTTACAAAAATTTAAATAACTTCTAAAACCATGAACACTTTTAATGATCTTAAGATTACTTTAAAGGTTATTTTCTACAGAATGGGAATTACTTGTAGACATTAACGTGTAATTTTTTCTTAGAAATTGCAGGTCGGCAAAGTTATACACAAAAATTTCAATTTGAAATAATTTTTTTGTACAAAAAACTATTCTTCAAAAAATATAAAACATGATATGATGTAGATTTTTCAAGAAAATTTAGTAAAAAAATATGTTTGAAATTTAAAAATTATTTTTCTGTTAACCCGTTGCCTGTTAACGACCATTGGGTAGTAAACTTCTTAGCGCAAAATAAATGCAATTTTTTATGTAAATTATAAAATAAATTGTTTTATATCATTATTAACACACTATTGATTGCAATGATCCTAAATTAAGTAATAAATCAATTATTATTTATTATTTTTAAATAATATAACAATTTAAAAACAAGTAAAATTTATGAAAATTTATTTTTAATTTAAGTCACATTAAGTGTATAAGGGTTTTTGGAGTCGGTGAATTCGAATTTGACCTTAATTTTAAAAAATTCAAAATGGCGGACATCATTTTTGAAATTCATTTGGATTTTTATCAATTTCAGTAACTAAGGGTTTTTCAGGTCGCTGAATTCGAATTTGACCATCATTTTTAAAACTTCAAAATGAAGGATCCAAATTGGCGGACATACTTTTTGAAATTCATTTGGATTTTTATTAATTTCAGTATCTAGGGGTTTTTCGGGTAGCTAAATTCAAATTTGACCTTCATTTTTAAAAATTCAAAATAGTGGACATAATTTTTAAAATTCATTAGGATTTTTATCAATTTCAGTATCTAGAGATATTTTGGGTCGCTGAATTTAAATTTGTCTTTCAAAATAAAAAATTATGAATTCAAAATTAGGGACGTAATTTTTTTAATTCATCCTGATTTTTATCAAATTTTGTACTCTATTGTATATCCTTTGCATTAGCTGATAAAACGAATCATGACCCCAGAATGTGCCGCGTGGAGGCTGCAAAGGTTTTACATTACACTTTCTGTTCTTTGTTTTTTTTTGTTTATAATATCTGTTTAAAATTTTAAAATTTTGTCCGACATATTGAATCCACTATTTTGAATTTTTTTTGACGTCTTATTTATATTCAGCGACATCAAAAACCCTTGTATACTAAGTTTCATAAAAATTCGTCTAACAGATTTTGCTGAACATTTTGGGCCAATCATATGATTATTATTTTTCCAAACAGCGAAGGGGTATATAAGATTGTTTCAAATTTTTTAAATTCTTTTGATCTAAGTTTGCCAACCTGCATTTTCTAAGAAAAAAGTTTCGTATATTCGCATAATTCAAGTTATTTGAATCAAATAAATATATAGATAACAAAAATTATTTGAATGAGATAATTTTTTTAGTGTGCTAATACTTTTACGTATGCAAATGGAAGAACATTAATTTATTTATTATAAATTTGGCACAAGGACTACATAAATAATTATTTGACGCAATTAAAGAGATATTGCTAAATTAAAATAATTAATTATGAAAAATAATTGCATATTTGAAATAAATAAGGGAAATTCCACGTCAACACGGACAGAGCTCTAAACAAAAATTTCTTTGATAGATTTAAACGTTCTAGGGCTTAAAAGATTTCTACATTCATGTACTTTAAGATGCCGATGGGTGTTTTTTGCAAATTTTCATTTCCGATGCCAATAGAGCTGTCAAAAGTCAAAAGGTCAAAAAATCTCAAAATACTTTTATGAATTAAAAGCAAAAAACGGGGTAAATTATTTTGTAACTCATTCTTTAACAGTTTTTAAGGTCCCCGAATATAAATCTAAAGTTTTTTTTTAAATTCAAAATAGCGGATCCAATTTGTCGGACAAAATTCAAATTTGAACAGATTCGATTAAAACTTGTTACTCGGGGGTTTTTAGGGTCGCTGATTACGAATCTGAAGTCACTTTTTAAAAATTCAAAATATCGGAAAAAATTTTCAAATTTGATCCGATTCCCTTAAAACGTGTTACTCGGAAGCTTATAGGACCACAGATTACAAATATGAAATCACTTTTTAGAAATAAAAATGGCGGATCCAATATGGTGGACAAATTTTTAAATTTGATCAGATATAATTAAAACGTGTTACTCGGGGGTTTTTTAAGGTATCTGATTACGAATCTGAAATCACAATTTAAAAATTGAAAATAGTGGATCCCTTGGTTAAAAAACCGGACAGATTTCGGACTAATCCGAAATTTGTCCAAAACAGTGCGGTTTATGGTCAGGTTTTTGTCACCGGAAATTAATCCGAATAAATCTGAACTCTATACGGTTTGTGAACAACTAGTAAATCCGGAGTTGGTCCGATAAAGTCCGACATTAATCAGTTAATTTTAACTAGTGAATCTGGAATTAGTCCGAAACAGTCAAAATTTAGTCCGGACAATTTAGTGAATGTTAATAAAAAAATAATTATACAAGTTACACATATTAATTATTATTACTTTATGCTACATTCAATATATTTTTCGATTTACCTATCGCAATTTTATTTACATTAACTTAAAATTTCTAACACTTGGGGATTCGAACCTACACCTATCTAACATTATATCGCACCGAAATCGAATACACTAACCACTATTCCACGCTCGCATGGGAGTTCAAATTCACAATAGAATTTATCAAGTACCACGATAAGAAATAACAAAAAACTAACGCATAAGTGTTAATTATAATATTAAAAAAGATAACTAATAATACTAGTGTAAAATCAAATTGACTGCAAAAGTAAATATTTTATTTACCATAAGTAAATACCCTGAATAAAAAGTCGGACCGATTTCGGACTAATCCGGAATTTGTCCGCAACAGTACGGTTTATTGTGAAGTTTTTTCACCCTGAATTAAGTTTGAACTGAATACAGTTTTTTATAACTATATTGAATCCGTAATTAGTCCGATTTAGTCCGAAGTTAGTCAGATTATATGCAACTAGTAAATGCAGAAATAATCCGATTGGTTTAACCAGTGAATCCGCAGCTAATCCGAAACAGTCTTCTTATGGTCAGATTTTCGTCACTCAGAATTAGTTTGGATAAATCCAAACTCAATAGGTTTGTGTATAACCAGTGAATCCGGAATTAGTACGATCTAGTCTGAAGTTAGTCTGGTAATACGCAACTTGCAAATAGTCCGATTAAGTCCGGAATTAATCTGGTTATGGTCAGGTATTTGTCATACGAAATTATAATTATAGTTTGAATGTATCTGACCAAAATCATTCCGGATTAAGCCTTTGAATTGGATTAAATATGGATTGTTTTGGACTGTCTGTGGATTGTATATATATATTTACAAATTCCATATTATTATAAGACTTCTTTTCGGACTGGGGTGTTTTGATCGGATATTATTCGGATTGCCGCTGACTATTACCGGATTCTTTGCATGCATATTTCGGATTGTTTAGTATTTGTTTCAGATTATGCCTTTTAATTGAATTAAATCCGGATTATTTCAGACAATTTTCGGATACTTAGCATACAGATTTCGGATTGTTTCGGATTATGTCTTTCAATTGGATTAAATCTCAATCGTTGCAGACAATTTCCAAATTCGTTGCATACAGTTTTCGGATTGTTTCGTACTTCTTTCGGAATAGGATTTTGCAACACTTAATTTCAAATTGTTGCGGACTATATCGGATTTCTTGCTTACAGAGTTCGGATTGGTTCGGACATTTTACGGATTAAGTTTTTTTAACTAGATTAAATTCGGATTGTTGCGGACTAATTACGGACTGAATTCGTAGACCTTTAGGATTACATCGGAGTGTTTTCGGATTCAGGGTTTCGTTCGGATTAATATCAGACTAACGCGGATCATTTTTGGTCCTTTTTCGTATAATTTTCGGACTAATCCGTAATATTCTGTCCGTATTTAATCCGGAATTAGTCCGAAATTTTCAACAGGTTCTTATATGACTGAAAAAAATGTGCAATTTTGATACATTTCGCTTAAAGTTTGTAATAATAACAAATTTTTTACATTATAGAACAGTATGAAGCTAGAATTTCTTAAAAGTGACTTCAAATTCGTAATCAGATACGCTAAAAACCCCCAAGTAACACTTTTTAATTAAATCTAATCAAATTTAAAAATTTGTCCACCATATTGGATTCATCATTTTCAATTTCTACAAAGTAACTTTATATTCATAATCTGCGACCCCAAAAACCCCCGAGTAACACGTTTTAAGGGAATAGGATCAAATTTGAAAATTTTTTTCACCATATTGGATCCGCCATTTAAAATTTTTAAAAAGTGACTTTACACTACCGGTCAAATTGAAAGACCACCCATTTTCAGTCGAATGAAAATCGTTTTAAAACATAAAATTTATTGAAACTAAAATTTTTTTCTGCTCATTTTTTTAACCCCTTGACTGTGGATGACGTGTATACACGTCATGAAAAAAACTGGCACAAACTGTGGATGACGTGTATACACGTCATGGCCCAAACAATAAAAACATATCTTAACGTATATTTGCAAAAATTCTTACTCGGGGGTTTCTGGGGTCGCTGATCACGATTCTGAAGTCAGATTTTTAAAATATATGATTTTATATCCAAAATGTCCGCCAAAAATTTTTCAGAATTTTAAAAGTGGATAAATTTTTCTAAAAATTCTTACTCGGGAGTTTTTGATTTTGAGGTCGCTGATCACGATTCTGAAGTCAGATTTTCAAAAAAACATGATTTTTATCTAAAATTTCCGTTAAAATTTTTTTAAAATATTAATAGTGGATAAATTTTTTTAAAAATTGTTACTCAGGGATTCTTCAGCTCGCTGATCACGATTCTGAAGTCCGATTTTCGAAGTACATCATTTTTAATAATCGTCTGCCATATTGGATCCTCTTTGTTGAATTTTAAAAACCTAACATCGGATTATAGCAATCAGTGACCCCGAAAATTCCAGATTAAAAATTTTCATATCAATCTTATGAATTTTTAAAAATGAGTTGCCATATTGGATCTGACATTTAAAATTTTGAAAAATTAATAACTGTTTCGTAATCAGCGAACACAGAAACCCTCGAGTAACAAATTTTAAACGAATCCAATGAATTTTTCAAAACCATGACCGATATATTGGATCCGCCATTTAAAATTTTAAAAAACTAACACCGGAATCGTAATCAGCGACCCCAAAAACCCCCGAGTAACAAATTTTAAGCGTATGCAATGAATTTTTCATAATCGTGACCGCCATATTGGATCCGCCATTTTGAATTTTTAAAAACTAACACCGGCATTGTAATCAGCGACCCCAAAAAACCCCTTAGTACCTAGTGTCATGAAAATTTATTCACAAGAAGGTCTTACACATTTCGAGACCATTTTGTTATATTTTAGCTACACACTGAAGGGGTTAAAGATGATAAAATTTTGAACAGAAGAAGATATTTCAGAAGTCGTTTGGCCAATAATTCATTTAGATATTTTTAAGAAATCGCCATTTTCAATGTTTTACAAAAATTTGAATAACTTCTAAAATAAAAACTTGAACCAAAAAAATATAAAAAATTTTAAACATTCTTATTTGCAGAAAAATAATTTTTAAAATTCAAACGTATTTTTTTTATTAAATTTTCTTATAAAATCTACACCATATAAAGTTTTATATATTTTCTAAAATAGTTTTTAGTACAGAAAGAGTGTTCCAAATTTTTTGAATTTTTTTGGTCCAAGTTTGACGGCCTGCATTTTCTAAGAAAAAAATTACACGTTAATGCCTATAAGTAATTCTTATAGTGTAGCAAATGACCTTTAAAATAAGCTTAAGATCATTAAAAAGCGTTCATTATTTTAAAAGTTATTCAAATTTTTGTAAGACATTGAAAATGACGATTTTTCAAAAATATCTACCCAGGTGCGATTTTTTGGTCGGCCCATAATTGGGCCAGCTTGTACAAAGTCGGTCCAACTTCGCGTGCCAGAGGTTGGGCCAACCATACAGATGATAACGGTTCGCCGTCTAATGGCGACGATGGTTGGCCCGACAACTCATAAGGAAGTTGGCCCAACTTACAATGCATATGTTGTGCCAACTATATATTTCAATGGTTGGTCCAAAGACTGACGCCAAAGTTGGCACAACTTTAGATGCGTAAGTTGGGCTAACCACAATTTTCAAAGTTTTGCCAACTTCAACAGCCAAAGGTAAAAAATTATTAAAAAACTAAATTATTTAAACAATTAACAGGTTATTATTAGCGGAAACATCAGATATAACCTTTACCTATTATTATTAAACACAATTTCATACATACATTTTCCAAAATATCTAACGCTCGCTGGGATCGAACCCCTAACCTAACGCACCGGAGACTTATACACTGACCACTACGCTACGCTCACATGGGAGTGCATAACGCAAAATGTATATTTAAGCTGCAACAGTCGGGCCAACCGTGGCCCAGAGTTCGGCCAATAAAGAAAAATCAAGTCAATTAAACTGCATTTGACAAAGCTTTGCCAAACGTTGGGCCAACCGTTGCCCAGAGTTCGGCCAACCAAGAAAAATCAAGTCAATTAAACTGCGTTTCACAGAGTTTTGCCAATCGTTGGGCCAACCGTGGCCCAGAGTTCGGCCAACCAAGAAAGTTTAAGTTATTTAAACTGCATTTGACAAAGTTTTGCCAACCGTTGGGCCAACCGTGGCCCAGAGTTCGGCCAACCGAAACTGAAAGTCTTTTAAACTACGTTTGGATGAGTTGTGCCAACCTTTGTCGCCAAAGTTGGCCCGACGGTTGGTTAAACTCTGCATTTAATGGTTGGCTTGCAAAGTCAGGCCAACTGTAGGCACTAGTACTTGCCAAAGTTGGGCAAACTCTGGCAACCAAAACTTCGCTTGCCAAAGTTAGGCCAACCTTGGGCCAACCTTCAAACTCTGGCGGCCAACCTAAATTCGCACCTGGGTAAATAAAATATTGGCTAAATGACTTCTAAAAGATCTTGTTCTTTTCAAAATTTTATCATCTTTCAAAAAATGAAAAGCAAAATATTTTAGTTTTCATACATTTTATGTTTTAAAATATTTTTCAATCACCTGAAAATGAATGGTCTCTCAATTTTGACCGGTAGTGTAGATTCGTAATCAGCGACCCTAAAAACCACCGAGTAACAAGTTTTAATCGAATCTGATAAAATTTGAATTTTGTGCGCCATATTGGATCCGACATTTTAGATTTAAAAAAAAACTTTAGATTTATATTCAGAGACCTTAAAAAATGTTAAAGAATGAGTTACAAAATAATTTACCCCGTTTTTTGCTTTTAATTCATAAAAGTATTTTGAGATTTTTTTACCTTTTGACTTTTGACAGCTCTATTGGCATCGGAAATGAAAATTTGCAAAAAACGCCCATCGGCATCTTAAAGTACATGAATGTTGAAATCTTTTAAGCCCTAGAACGTTTAAATCTATCAAAGCAATTTTTAATTAGAGCTCTGTCCGTGTTGACGTGCGGAGTGTCCCATAAATATTTAATTATTTTAAAAAATTATTTTATTGATGCAAATAAATATTTATTTGAATTAAAATCCATGCATTACTAAATCAAGTAATTTTCCTAATTGATTTAAAGCAATATTTATTAGATATAATTATTCCATTCATTTGACTTAAATAATTCGAATTTGCTACAAATAACTATTTATTTGATACTACAAATTAAAATTTTTATATCAAGGGCAGTTCCATACGAAAAGTAAATGGTGGATCACCGATTTTTTTTAAAGTTTGTAATTTTGTAGTATTTGGGGTACTGAATAACTGTGCCAAACAGTTTTGCAAAAAAAAAAATTATTTGCAAGATATTTAGATTTGAAAAATCAGAAACTGAAAATAAATAAATAAATGTCAATTTTTTATAATATTAAAAAAAAGTTAAGAAAAATTAAATTTTCAATAATTTGTTTAAACAATAATTTTTTATTGTTAAAAAAATATGCTAAGGACATTATGGAGTTTCCTAAAAAAATTATTTTCTTAAAATTTAAACCTTCCTTAATAAGTGGTTAAATTTTTAAAGAAGTGCTTTTTGATGTTTTTGAAAAAAAAATTTTTAAGTTTGCGCTACGAGTTTTTGTGCGTTGCGCTAACTAAGTAGCGCCTATATCAGTGTATTTTAAAAGATGATATGACCTTTACTGCTCGCCTCTAATACATTTATTAATTATATACGTATATATTATTATAAACAGTTTAACTATATATTTTAAACTTTTTTATAAAAATTATTTTTCTTTTTTATTGTAAAAAATCTTTTCCTCCACACTTTATCCAGGCTTATATTTCTAATTTTTTATTTTTATGGTCTTCAGTGGAACAAAAGTCAAACGTTATTGTATCAAATTTATTTTCTACTTACTGAAAAAATGCTTTAAGGAAAAGATTTTTTACATTAACCCATTGATGCCTACAGGCAAAGGAATGCAGATATTATAAAAGTAACTATTGAAATCCTGGCATGGGATCTAATGATAATTTTTGTCGTTGAATGTTAAAAAAATATTTTTTTAACAATTTTTTTATAAACAAATGAAGAAAAATCGATTTTTATAAGAAACTTATAGCGCTATTTGATTCTACGCTAAAAACCACTACGAAAACATATATTACATAATTTTTTAAAAAAGACCTATTGGTGTAAAAATGTTATAAACAATTAGCCTGCATTCATATTGTATGAGGTATAAGGATCGTTTTTGAAGTTAAAGATTTTTTTAAACAAAATTAGCTTAATCAAGAGAGTTTTTGACGTTAAAAATTTTTTTAACAAAATTTTTACCCCAAAAACTATTTATGTAAGTATAAATAAATAAAAAAATGTCTTCCGAGCGAGCGAGGAGTATGACGCTAGTATTTTATTAAATAAATTTTGAATATACACTACCGTCTGTGAGTATCAGGACGCCTCTTTTTTCATGAGTCGAAAAATGCTTAAAACGTAGAAAATAAGAATGACAAAAATTTTTCGTATTTTTTTCCTGAAAGCTAATGAAATTATGAAAAGACTGACACCTGACTGAAGAATTTTCGTTGACTATTCTGTCAGATACAGAAAAAATACTGGATTTTGCATGCTTTTCGTAATTTTTTAATTTCTCGAAAACTAATTAACTTTTTTTAGCGTTATTAGTCTTGTTTCAATCTCTATTCAATGTAGAATCTAAATTAATTAATGGTATTGTGATATATTTTTTTCCAAAAAAATTTGAAACTGTGAAAGTCGGATAAAAAAATTTGAAAAACAGATTGACACTTTTTCAACAAGAAAATTTTTTTTTTAAATTAAATAATTAAGTAATTAAAAAGCTTTTTTGAATTTTAGTATATCTATTAAATGAACATATTTTACATTAACCTTTTTGACACTTTAATATTCATGATAATTTTTTGAATTTTTTAATCCTACTTTTACGGTTTCAAATTTTTTTGGAAAAATTTATATCACAATACCATTAATTAATTTAGGTTCTACATTGAACAGAGATTGAAACAAGACCAAGAGCGCTAAACAAAGTTAATTAGTTTTTAAGAAATTAAAAAATTACGAAAAGCATGCAAAATCCAGTATTTTTTCTGTATCTGACAGAATAGTCTATGAAAATTCTTCGATCAGGTGACAGTCTTTTCATAATTTCATTAGCTTTCCTGATACTCACGGACGGTAGTGTAGAGAATCCAGTTTTGAGGTAAATTCATAAAAAAATGTAGTTTAAACCGACTAAGCCGGGGGCCTTCCCATTTTTTACAATTATTTAAAACCAAAATCAGTTCCTCAGTTGTTATACATTCATCCAGAATAGGAATTGTCAAGATAGGTAAAGATACTGCACTTTGAGGAGAGTAACAAATTTGAGGGTAACAAGAAAGTAAAAAATTATACCAAGAATTAAGGTCTCTACAACTTTTAGAAGGAAATCTAAAACGCAGTGCATTGATGGCTCTCCAAAAATTACAAGAGTTGTTACAGTTCTCAATGTCGCTTATGCGAGCTTTCATATATACTTTTCTTTTAAATTTTTCTATCTTAGACAATTCTTTTTTTGCATTCAGAAAATGCGCCTTCGGTCCTGCAGCGAAATTACTCAACCTAAAAGCTTTCAAAGCAACCCTTAAATTTTCTCTTGCAGCCTTACACTTAAGGTCAATCTAGGGTTTACGATTAGAAAACCTAGAGCTAGATGCACTTCGCTGCATTCCCTGCTCCAGTACTACCTCCTTTATTGTTTTAATAAGATTTACATTCATTTCATCCACCCCCAAGCCTACACCAGCCACCTCGCTCCTCCAAGCCATGGAGTCGGCAAAATGAGGTGATTTATCAGCATTCCATTTCCAACTGGTAGAAACAGAATGCTCACCAACCTCAATTCGCCGATCTCCTACAAAAGAAAGTATAACTGGAAAATGATCTGATAAAGTGGCAATGTGCATAACTCGGAGATTGATGAAAAAATAAAGCGCATCGACGTTACACCAGATTAAATCTATGACACTATTACCTTGAGGACCCGCAAAAGTAAAATTAGCTAGGGAATCTGAAGATGAACGCCCATTCATTAAAATAAACTCACTCGTTTCCATAGCTTCTAACAGGCTTTTTCCTCTTGAATTTATAGTCACACCTAAAGAATATCTTTCTGGAGAAAAAGATCCCATATAATAAAAAGACATCGAATCCAATTGATTAAGGTTCCCAACTCTACTATAATGGAGTAGTATAAGGAGACTTGACGGCCATGCCAGTACGACGTGAAATGTGTGCCACCTTTTCGTACTACAAGTCCTCTCGTCTTACTTTCCCGGACGTCACACCCCTCGCGGATAAAAAGTGTACTTCGGTTATAAACAAGAAAGCATGAGATAACCTACACACTGAAAAAATGTTGAGTACCGTGCAATCCCAATCGTCGGAAAGTGGGGGAACTATAGTTTGGATGTGCTACGATCTCAATTCGGGAAATCTACGTTCCCATGTTGGTGGCGCTGAACACCCAAGATTTGAGACTCAAAACCTTGGGACTGCAATAGCCGCATCTTGGGCGTTCAGCACGCCCAAGTTGGAAATGCAGCTCCTCCAAACTAAAGTCGTATCGCATTCGTACATTTTCGGTCTACTTGGAACGGCACGTCACCCAAGATTTTTTTCGTGCAGTAATATTTATTTTTGTAAATTTAAACAGTGTATCGTAAAGTGTACTTTATGAAAGTGGTTTGTGAAAAAATTGTGGCAAAATTGTAATTTTTGAAGCATGCCTTCCGTGTGCATCGTGGACAAATGCACTTCTCATCTTTTAATTAAAGAAGGACAAAAATTGTCTTTCTTTAAACCAAGGCGACGCCTCCCGTTCATAAAATGCTAACTCAAAAGTCAATGCAAGACAATTCTATTTGAAAAATAAGTGCAATATGAAGTTAACTAAAAAAATCATGCAAGAAAATTCTATTTCAATATTCAGTGCAAGACAATTCTATCTGAAAATTTTGTGCAAAATATTATTAAGGAAAGCTGCGTATAAAACAATTCTATTTAACATTGAATGAAAGATTTATTTAACTATTATTATTTATTTCATTATCTTACATGTAAAAGTTAGATATAATTGTTTTATACGCAGCTTTACCTAGTAATATTTTGCACAAAATTTTCAGATAGAATTGTCTTGCACTGAATATTAAAATAGAATTTTCTTGCATGATTTTTTTAGTTAACTTCTTATTGCACTTATTTTCCAAATAGAATTGTCTTGCATTGACTTTTGAGTTAGCATTTTATAAACGGGAGGCGTCGAAGGGTTTGTTCTTTTAAATATTTAAATATTTGATTAATAAATTTAAATTGTAATATTTGTTGCTATCATTTATTAGGAAAATAGTTATAAATATTGGAAGCTAATTGTTCCAACAAAAAATAAAAAAGAATTGCTGAGGAGTCATGTCATTTGTGAATTACATTTTAAAGAAAGTGATATTGAAAAAACTTTTAAAAATGTAATAAACGGTAAATTACATGAAATGAAAAGAGAGAAGGCAAATTTAAAAGTAGGAGCTGTCCCTTCAATTTTTCAAACGAATGTGAAAGACAAACTCGACTACCCCGAAATTTTAAAAGAGAAGCAAATTATTGCTTTGCCATCGAAGTGGTCAATAGTTCGTACACCAGAATTTATAGCCTGGATGGATTTTATAAAGGATAATGCAAGTGCTGATAAACGAATTATCCTGTATCCTGACATGAAAATAAAAGTAAGTTATTAAAAAAATTTTGTAATGTGACAAAAATAATAATTTTTAATTTTAAGACATTGATTATATTATAATCAAAGTAAAAATTTATATATGTTATTTAAGGTGTTCGTTTATGGAAGTGAGGTGAAAAAGGACTTTATGAATGTTAAATCCGTTGGAGATTTAATTTCTATTTTCGAAAAAGTTGAGAAGTTTTTCCCATGTAGGAGTTTCGGTTCTTACAGGTAATAAAAAAAATTTTAATTTCACATAAACCTTTACATGTTTGATAATAACAACAATAATAATATAATAAAAGTTATTTAATATTTCTTCTTTAATTATTCATGTATTATTTTCTTAGATCTGAAAATTGTATTGGCTTTATTGTTCAAAAAGAGAAACATGAAAGAAAACAATGATTCATTTTTTGTGGTTTTTGCTCGAAATTTACAAAAAAAATTAATCGTCAGAGAAAAGAAAAGAATAAATTAAGAAAAGTAAAATGTAGGATAGAAAAACTTTACAAGAACTCTAAGAACTCGAATCAAAAATGCAATAGACTTGTTAAGAAGGTATAAATATAAATACATGAAGGACATTGGCGGACGAATAACTTTCTTTCTGTTTTCATATTTGAAAATAATACGAAATTAAAATTTACTTTGATTTTGGCAAACAAATAAATATCCACAGAATATTTAAATTTGGTCTACACTAAAAATATACAATTAAATTATAAAGAAAGTTTTTTCGTTTCTTGGAGGATAATAGGAAAATTAAAAGATCTTTCTATATAGAGATATGTATAATTTTAATATTTTACAATGTTAGACAAATTATATTTATTTTTATTTATGTTGTTTATAAATATTGACGAATTATTTATGTAATAGTTTTTTGTCGACCTGATAAGGATGGCGAATCAAGCCTCTGAAATGTCGTCTTATTAAAAAAGATAATTGTTTTCCTTTTTTAATTTTTCCATCATTTTACAAAAATGGAAAAAAATTTCTTTATAAATATTATAATAGAAGGGAAAACTATTTCAAATAAATAAAATTAAATAAAAATATTATTTATCCAAAAAATTATTATATGCAGATCTTTATAAAAAATATTTATTTAGCATTTAAAAAATTAATTAATAATATGCTTATTGGAGTAAAAGCTATCAATTTATAAAATAATTTGAATGATACAATAATTATTTTCTATGTAATTGAAGAGTAATCATCGCTTACTGACAATTTTTTATAATTAATTTGATCGCAACTGATGATTGCTTATTTTCTTCATAAAATCTCTAATCTACCTATTGAGCAACAATTAGCAATAAAAACATGTTTATCAGCTTCTAAGATTAAAAATGACAAAAACATGAGGTATACAACAAATTGGATATACGAATGTATTCTCCTACGGATAAAGAGCAAAAAAACGTATGAACATCTTCGATCAAGACAAATACTAAAACTTCCGTGTGTTGATACATTGTATAGGTATTTAAGAAAACTGAAAACATCGTATGGATTTCAATCCTACATTTTTGAGGGGATGAAATTAAAAGCGTCTGGAATGCCATTGGAAGATCGACATGGTTGGTATATTCTCCATTAAGAGCAATTTTATTTTAGAGCATAATTTATGTATAATAATTAATAATTATAAATAATTTTTTTAGGAGTAATCTTACTACATCAATTCATTTTAATCAAAGGGACTTGAAATTCGAAGGATTCACTGATTTAGGAGACTGGACTCCAGAAAATCAGAAACACAAAAAAGGAGACCATGCTTTAGTCTTCATGTATCAACCATTTTAGGGAAAATGGATTCAAACCTTAGGTTGTTTTTTAAGTGTTGGAAGTGTTTCTGGTACCGTCTTACATAAATTAATACTAGAGGCTATAGCACTTACTGAACAAAATGGATTTTTTGTAGATGCTATCGTAACAGATGGCGCTAGTTGGAATCGAAATATGTGGAAAATTTTTGGTGTTTCGCTCGAAGAAATCAGTGTTATGCATCCTTGTTGTGATGAACGCCAATTATGGTTTATTTCTGATTTCCCACACCTTGTTAAAGCCCTTAGAAATTTTTTTATAAAATTTCATAAATATGCTATAATTTATGTATGTATAAAAATATTTTGATCTATATATATGTATATAAAAGTAGATTAAAAAAAAGTAATTTCTTTTAGACCCTAGATAGAAATGTCTCATTGAAACATTGGCATGCTCTATTAGAACTTCTCGAGAAACTTGAGTATGATCTAAGGATTAATTATAAACTTCAAATGGACCATGTTCAGCCGAAATATTTCCAAAAAATGAATGTAGCATTGGCTTTTCAGGTGACATCACATTCAATAAAATAAATTTTTAAATATTACTATTATGACTTTAATTTTAAAAGATATTTTCTGCTTTAGTTTTTTAATATCCATGATGCTCTTTCAATTTATAATAACCATCATGAAGACCTAGAAGATTGCGAGGGTACAATTGAATTTTGTAAGAGGATAACCAGTTTAATAAAAGCTATGAATAGTTGAACTGCTTTCGAATCATTGACACAAAACAACAAGGCATGGAAGGTATTAAAAATTTTAATTATTTTATACATAAATATTTATTTTTTTTTATTTTAATTATGAATAGGTTCAAACTGTATTAGAAATTTAAAAAAGTTATAACTAAACATGTATTTACTTATATTTTAAAAATATTTCTTATAGATAATCGAAGACTTTATTGCCTATTTACAAGATTGGGAATTAAAAGGAAAAGGGAAATTTGAATTTATTTCTGACAATTGCTTTTATGGCTTGCAAGTTTCTTTAAAAGCTACTTTGGAAATTTGTGCTTTCTTAAAAGAAAAATGCAACTTTTCTTACCTGATGACGGCACGTTTAAATCAGGACAGTTTGGAGGTAATATTATATAATCATGGTGTCTATTATTTTCATTCAACAAAATTCCCGGTTAGTTTCCGATTTTTTCCCAGCTTTGTCCTAATTTTTTCCTGTCTTTTTTCTCATCAAATTCCTTCCAAAAAATTTTATTATTTATCAAAATAATTAAATTCTTGGGAAGAATTTTATTAAATTTTTAAAAAATAACAAGCAGTAATAATTAATTATGTACTTAATAATTTATAAAAATTTAATTTGCTTAAAAAGGTAAATAAATATCAATTATTTAAACATTAAGAAATTTACAATCATAAAAATTTAAAGGAAGCACAATAATTTTAATTATTAAATAATAATATAATAATAGAACTTTTAGAAGCAAAAAATTTATATAAAACTTTAAGAGGGACTTTACTCTCTAAATTTGAATAAGCGAAATTTCACTCTTTCACAGCGATAAGTATACAACTAATTCCAAAAAGCGCATATACGCAAATGAATTAGTGAAATTTCACTGTTTTTTTTCACCGAAATTTCACTAATTCGCAGCGTATATACGCTATTTGGAATCAGTTGTATACGTATCGCTGTTTCAGATTTAGAGAGTAAATTTTAAAAATAAAATTATTATTACGGTGACTAACTGTCCTTGATTATTTTCAAAAAATTTAAATAAAATCCTTTAAAAGAATTTAATTATTTTTAATAGAATCTAAAGAAATTGATATTATTTCAAAAATTTTAAATTATTTCTTTAAAAAAAATTAATTATCTTTGAACATGAATAAATTAGAATATGACTCTTAATAAAATTTTACTATTTATCCATTATTAAATTATTATTATTAAATTCAATTTGTTTAAAAATTTTTAATGAAATTCTTAAACAAATTGAATTTTTTTCAGTTGAATTTCACAAAATTTATATAATTTCGATAATTTTTTAAAAATTTATTTACATTACTATAGATTTGAATTATTGAATGATTTTTTATTATCAATTTAATTATTAATTAATTGAAATCTAGAGAACAGTATAAATATCTATAAAAGTTGAAATAAAAAGCGATTTTTTAAAAGACATTGAAATAATAAAACGTTTTTTAATTTAGTGACAAAATTCGTGGAAATAGAACTATTGTACGCTATACACCAATGGAGGAATGTAGTACATTTCCCCACTGGTGGTTTGGCCAGTGGAGAAATGAAGTCATTTCCCCACTGGTGGTGGAATGAGAAATTGACTAATCGATTTTTTATTTTATATTAGAATTAGAACATTTTAGGAACAGAATTTTGAGGACACTCTGGGGATCTTTAGGGACACTTTCAAAACATTCATTTTTGAAAAATTTTTTTCCAAAATTTTTATTCAAATTTTTTTTTCTATTTTTAGATTTTTTTCAAAATTTTTTTCAAAATTAGATTTTGTTTTACTCTCAGTTATTGCTATAACATCATTGTAATATTTTGATTTCGATAAATAACGATTAAAGTCAACTTAAAATTTTGAAAAATTAATAGTTTAAATTTATTATTTATAAAAAAATTTTTTTGCAATTGTTGGACAAAATAGTATGTGCAACTTGTGGAGAACAGCGATTTTCGCTCGCGAGAAATCGCCCTTGTTCTCCACTCGTTGCACAATCTACTATTAATTTTCAAAAAAAAATTTTTTAGTCTTATTTTAGAGATACTACTTTGGAATTTTTACAGAAAATTCTTCTAAATGTGTACTTTTAAGAAATATTTTTGTCGATTTTTTTAATTGGGTACCACATAGTTAAAAAAAATTAAAATCCTAGGTGGCGCATCATTCCGGCTGAAGCACAATGTACCAAGTCATTTTGAAAATTTAATATTACATTCGTACTGAGTGACCCCAGAAACGCATAATTACAAAATTTGAAGATAATGTTCTGTCAAAATGGCAAAGTAGTATCTCCAAAATAAGACCAAAAAAATTTTTTTTTTAAATTAAAAAATTTTTTTTTGGGTTTTTTTTTAGGCAAAATTTTTTTAAATTTTTTTTTTAAATTCCTCTTATTAATTTATAAAACACGTATAAATTTCATTAATATCGATCCAGTGGTTTCCGAGAAAAAACAAATTTTTGATTCTTCTTTCTTCCTCCATAACTCTTACAAAAATACATTTTTTTAAAAAATATTTAGTGAAAAATTTTATCTTAATGCTGCCAACATGTAACAAGAATTTCAAATTTTTTTTGAGCGGGGCAGATTTTGCATGCTTACTCCGCTAGGCCCTTTAAATTGATTTCGATCATGTGCAATGAAAAAATAAACAAATAATAAACATGATTTTTTCTAAAAATATTGTAATTTGTCAACTTTTTGAGTAACAGGAAAAAAATAAACATTTAAAAATTTAAAAATCGATTTTGATGGATCTCTTAGTAATTTTAGACCAAGAACATCAATTTCCGATAAAATTTGTAGTTTTTAGACAATTTTCAATAGTAAATTGTAAAAAAATCCCATTGTTCATCGCGCTGGAGTGCGCGAGCGGACGGACAATTTTTACTTATTACACTATATCTTTGGCAAATTTTTTCGGCCCATTTTTAAACTTATATCTTCTTTTAGGGGAAATCCCAAGCTTTTATTTGAGATTATTAAAAATAAAACAAAAACTGTCGAACTTGCACAAAACTGCAAAAAACTATTTATTTTAAAAAATTTTTGCATAAAAAATTTTTTTTTATCAAATAAATAAAATATTTTAATTGTACACAAAAAAACCTTTCTAAAACACTACTTACTTTTTTTATTCGAATAATTTAATTAGAAACTACAAATGTTTAAAAAACGCATGTTCGAGTTTAAGCTGAATTTTTAACCCCCCACCCTTTTGATAGGGGTGGGGAGTTGGACCTGTAAATTGGTGTAGTAACTTGTACCTACTAGGGTAACATATTTCCAAAGTATAAAGAAAATCCAAGAACCTTTTTTTATTTTTGGGTCAGTTCAGAAATAATGCCTCACATACAAGAATAATATTTCAGAATTATTTTTAACATTTTGAAAAAAACAATTATATTCAAGATTTTCAATTGAAATTCATCAAAAAATTAATCAGTTTTATTAAATTATACAAAAATTCTTTTAAATAATTCAATTATTTTCGAAAAATGACATTAAAATATTTTTAAAAAGTAATTAGTATAATTGTTTTATAATGATTATTTAAGATTCAATTATCTTTAAAAACAATTAAAATTTGTAAAAATCTTTTAAAAATAATAGAATTAATAAAAAATATTAATAAAAATGATGAAATTTTTTGAGAATTTTTATTATTAACAAGACCATAATTTGTCAAAAATTTCAATAAGTCCAAAAAGTAAATATTCGAAAAATTTTATTTACATTGTTCGAAGATAATTAAATCTTAAATAATCATTATAAAACAATTATACGAATTAGTTTTTTAAAAAAATTTAATGCAATTTTTGGAAAATAGGATTATTGAATTTCTTAATAGATTTTTTGTATAATTTAAATAAACTAATTAATTATTTGATGAATTTTAATTAAAAATTTTAAAAATAAATGTTTTCTCCAAAATGTTAAAAATAATTCTAAAATTTTAGTTTAAAGATGTTTAGACTTTTTTGGATTGTTCTAATATAGTAAAAGATGTTTATTTGTTTTTTAAAAATTCAATCCACATTTATTCAAACAATTCTTTTTTGTCATATGCGAAGCTTTTCGTCCATCGACGATGGACCTCTTCAGACAATATATGGAAACTGCAAATTATTTTTATTTTTTAAACATAAGTTAACGGTTCATAAAAGTAGAAAAACAATATTGTTATTATATTCCATTATAGTAGCACTATGTACATAACCTCAACTTACCAATGCGGATATCTTTCCTCACACATAAAGTTTGAATAAAATTTAACAAAACAATCTTCATATAAAAAATCCGTTTTTTGCAACCAAAACGTTAAGATTTTTGAAAAGGTCATATTGGCGGGTATTTTGTCCCTTTAAGGTTCTGAACAGGGATCAACACGTGCCTTGATATGACGGATATTGAATAAATGTGGATTGAATTTTTAAAAAACAAATAAACATCTTTTACTATAATTCAAAAATATTATTTTCGTATGTATTTGGATTTTTGGAAATATTTTATTATAAATACTGAAAATATTGCATTTTAAAAAAATTAGATGCCAATTTTTATTTATTTGAAAGAATTGTTTATAAGTCGAAAAAATGTCTCAATTTTCTTACTTTCCCAGAAAAAAATTTTTTATTGACATTTCCCTGATTTTACTGAAAAAATTTTGTTTCACTGACTATGGTGTTAATATAACAATATAATAATTAAAAAAACTTAAGTGTTTAATTAAATTATAGTGTTTATTTATTATTTTAATCGTTAATCATTTTCGAAATTTCGTGCTTTGAAATATGTTCAAAAATGAGCTTTATTTCTTTTTAAAATGCAGGAGTGACATTAAAAAAATACTTACATAGTTTTCAAATGTGCATTGTCCACGTAGAAAACTGTAAAGGGGAGAGTGTTTGCCAAATGTTCACGATTGTCCACAACCGGAGGCGGGGGGGGTCTGAAATTGGTGAAAAATTGTCCATTTAGTATATGGAATACCGATAAAATTTATACCCCTCACTCTTACCTTGTTCTCGATCTCCCTCTCTTCCACTCCTTAATCTTTCTGTGATTTCTGTGATTTTGGCTTGAAAGTGAAATTCCCCATTTTTTCTTCCCCTACCAATTTCTGTTCCTCTCTTTCTACCTAACACGGAAAATGGAGAAAACATTATGCTCTTCTGTAAACCAAATAAATAGGCTTTACTATCTTACCTATGCGTCTCTCTTTCCTTCCTACGCTAAACTAAAAGGAGAGACAATACCTCACTCTCTTTCTCTTTATCATGCTTTCTCTCTCATACTGTGACAGACAGAATGAGTATGAAGATTAATATAGTTAATTTTTGTTCACTTTTAAGCGTAAACATTAGAAGTTTCTGCTACTTTACGTGCAAATTCAAGTGCGCGAGCAGACCTCTCTCTCTGAAACCGGAAATTCGTAGATGATTAGAAAGAGAGGTCTGCGCGCGCATCTGAATTTGCACGTAAAGTAGCAGAAACTTCTAATGTTTACGCTTAAAAGTGAACAAAAATATTAAAATATTGTATAGAAATGTTTTGTGATGTACCATGTTTTTTCGGAATCTTAAAAAAACCACAGTGAAGTTAGTGTTTGCCTCATACAATTTCGTTTAGTCGTGCAAAAGTTATTCAATTATTATTTAATAACTTTTTTGTTTATAAAAATTTTTTATAAACATAATATAAAAAATGTTTTTGTTTCTTTATGCTGAATTTTTTCCAAAAAGAATTAAGTGATTTGGTTAAGATGGAAAAAAGATATAACGAATTCAAAATGTTTCTTTTTATGTGTAGATTGAAATTCCTAAGTTTCATTGCAATTGGTTTACTTACTCCGAAAAAACTAAAATCTCCCATGGAATCGCACTTATAATTTTAAATTATACATAATTTATAACTTTAAATTATAAATAATTATGAAAAATTTGAAATTTACTACGATATATTTACTTAGGATGGTTGAAGCCTTTTCCCGGAGATGATACGAGAGCGTTGTTTTGTGCTTTCTGCAAGCAAGATCTCTCGACAAACAAGAGATCTCTGGAAGATCATTCTAAACGAGAATTTATTGTAGATGTGGGTGAATCTTGGTATTCATTAATTTTAGATGAAATAACAACTATCGACACAAAAAAAGGATTAGGTATTATGTTACGCTATTTTAGTAAAAAATTTCAAAAAGTGAGAACTACTTTCTACAGATTGATTGAAATTGAATCCGGAACTGCTGAAGCTTTGACGAATAATATAATAAAACAGTTAGAAAATGACGGGTTAAAATTAAACAAACTCTTAAGAATTGGTGTTACGAAGCAAACGTCATGGTTGGCTGTAATAATTCTGTGTCTTCAAAATTGACTGAAATAAATCCTCACTTAGTCACTGTGAAATGTCTTCCTCACTCGTTACACAAATGTGCTGAAAAAGTATGTGATGTTTTACCGCGATTCTTAGATTATATGGTCAAAGAATCTTATAACTGGTTTTCCCTGAGTACGAAAAGGAATATTGATTACAATTTTCTTCATAAAGTCATGACGGATGGATTGAATCCGAAAAAGATTCCTAAGGGGTCAGGAACGCGCTGGTTAGCTAGGTTAGCATCTATTGAAATAATACTCGATCAATGGGATTCGTTAAAGTTACATTTTAATCTAGACAGAACTAAGGAAAGAGCCAATTCCGGATTTAAAGCTGAACAATTGTATAATATGTACAACAGCCCAGATAATAAATTATATTTGTTATTCTTGCGTCAAATTTTAAGAAAGGTTGTAGGTGTCAATAAGTTATTTCAATCAGAAGTTGTTAAACCTTTTAAATTACTGGAAGAATTGAACAACCTTTTGTATAATACCCTAAAGTTAATTGTGGTTTCTGCTCGCTTAGGTTTAGCTGTATCAGGCAAGGAAAATTTATCAACATTTGAATTTAAAAATCACCTCGTGTCAGCAACTTGTATCAACTTTGGTTATTCGTTCAACAACGAGAGCGTAAACTGTAATGCCGAATCTGTCACAATAATAAAACACAGATGCAGAGATTTTTTAATTAAGCTCTGTGAAGAATTGCAGTCCAGAACACCAAATAACATTCGAATTTTAGAAAAACTTAATCTTTTCAGTCCTGAAATTGCATCACGCCAATATAAGGAAAGCATTGTAAATATTGCTTAAGAGTTTCAAGTTTATGCGACGATATGGATGCTGTTTGTGAGGAATGGGAACTTCTTCATCGCTTAAGAGTAACATTTAACTCGACCGACGAATACTAGACGAAAGTAAGCGAAGAAAAAAATGCAGGTGGTGAACCGAGATTCAAACCCATCTCACAGTTGGCCTTGTCACTACTAAGTTTGACGTTTTCGAATGCTTCAGTGGAGAGAGCATTTTCCATTCTTAATATTATTAAAGAAAAATTAAGAAATAAGATGTCTTATCAAACTGCAGATGCTATCTTACGCGTGAGATACCTTTTGAACAATCAAAATTGTACCAAATTTCAGTCAACTGAAAGAATGATACAAAAATTCAAAAGTGAAACTGTTTACGAGGGCAATTTTGATAATGATGTTTTAGATGCTATAAATGAAAATGTCCTCATATGATGAAATCAATTTTAAAATTGCAGTCGATTGATAAGTTCAACTTACAGTATTAATTATATTATCGCCAAATGTAACCTTCTGTACTGATTAGTTTTATGTTAAAAAATATATAAAATGTATATTGTTTAATTATAAAATATCTTATTTAAGCACTAAATATTAAAATTTATATACTCTTCCTTATATTATTAATAAATAATAATTTTATAAAACAAGTAAATTATTAGTTACAATAGTTATTAACATTTATATTAAACTTAATGTTATAAAAAAAAATTTTTTTAATTTTTTTTTTCAAATACACATGTTTATACTTATATGTATTTGAAAAATTTCAGATTATTCAATCTAGGAATATTTATATTTTTCTAGGAGGAAATTCTAGTGCATTTAGAATGTTTCAGAGAAACTCATCTGGCAAGACTGAAGTCTCTGCTCCTCTTCACTAGAAAGAATCGAATTAGGTCCGAAAGTGTCTTTTGTATAGCGCTTTTTTATTTTATCTATTACAGTAGCCCGAGGAATACCGTACTTTTCACACGCTTTTTTCTTTGACATACCATCTTGTATGTCATTAATGCAAAACTGTAAATCGATTTCCGTGTATTTTTTAACATATTTTTCACCTTCTTTAACTTCGGCATCTCTGTAAATATTAAATGTGAAATATTTTTTAACAATATTACTAAAAAATCTCCCTTTACTATTTAAATAAATAATTGATAATAAGAAACATTAAAAAACTTTCATTTTTTAAAAATTAATTATGTGTAATATAATAAATAATATACATATATTATTAAAGATACTTTGAATATTAACACAATAAATGATAATAAGTAAATCATTTATAAAATAAATCGTTATTTTTGAGTTGTTAGTATTATTATTGTTATCCATGGTTAAAAAACCGGATAGATTTCGGACTAATCCGAAATTTGTCCAAAACAATGCGGTTTATGGTCAGGTTTTTGTCACCCGCAATTAATCCGGAAAAATCCGAATTCTATACGGTTTGTGAACAACTAGTGAAACCGGAGTTGGTCCGATGAAGTCCGAAATTAATCTGTTAATTTTAACTAGTGAATCCGGAATTAATCCGAAACAGTCAAAAGTTACCCAGCTGAAAAAAATCGTCTGGATTTTCCCATGGACTTTTCAGGTAGAAATCCATATGGAGATTTGAAACTATCCACATGAAATCCGCATGGATTGCCATGTGGATTTCCGCATGGATTTTTTTATATTCTTAATAAACTCCAAATATGAACGAAAACCTCTTTAAAAATGCAGAAAGCAGTGAGTGAGACCCCTTCGGGGTCTCAGAATTCGAATTTGATGTTTATTTTTGAAAATATTTAAAAATAGAAGAAATAGAGAATTTCCATGTGGATTTCCATGTGAATTATTTCAAATCTCCTCATGTATTTCTGCGTAAATTTCCATGTGGAAAATCCAGACGAACTTTTTCAGTTGGGTAGTTCGGACAATTTAGTGAATGTTAATAAAAAATAATTATACAAGTTTTACTTATTAATTATTATTACTTTATGCTACATTCATCATATTTTTCGATTTACCTATCGCAATTTTATTTACATTAACTTAAAATTTTTAACGCTTGAAGATTCGAACCTACACCTATCTAACATTATATCGCACCGAAATCGAATACACTAACCACTGTACCACGCTTGCATGGAAGTTCAAATTCATAATAGAATTTATGAAGTGCCACAAAAAGAAATGACAAGAAACTAACACATCAGTGTTAATTTTAATATTGAAACAAGATAACTAATAATACCTACTAATAAATTTGTAGAAACAAACTGACTGCAGAATTAAATATTTTATTTACTATAAGTAAATACCCTGAATAAAAAGTGGGACCGATTTCAGACTAATCCGGAATTTGTCCGCAACAATGCGGTTTATTGTGGAGTTTTTTCACCATGAATTAAGTTTGAAATCAATACCGTTTTTTATAACTATTGAATCCGTAATAAGTCCGGTTTAGTCTGCAGATAGTCAGATCATATGCAACTAGTAAACGCAGAATAATCCGGTTGGTTTAACCAGTGAATCCGCAGCTAATCTGAAACAGTCTGCTTATGGACAGGTTTTTGTCGCTCGGAATTTGTCCGGATAAATTCAAACTCAATGCGGTTTGTGTAAAACCAGTGAATCCGGAATTAGTCCGAACTAGTCCGAAGTTAGTCTAATAATACGCAACTTGCAAATGTGAAATTATTAAATCCGAAATTCATCTGGTTTTGGTCAGGTTTTTGTCACACGAAATTATAATTATAGTTTAAATTTATCTGCATTTTATACAAATTGTTTTTAATATACCCATTCAATATTATAACAAAATCATTCCGGATTAAGTCTTTGAATTGGATTGAATATGGATTGTCTTGAACTGTCTGTGGATTGTACATATTTACAAAATCTTATAATAATAAGACTTATTTTCGGACTGGGGTGTTTTGATCGGATATTATTCGGATTGACGCTGACTATTACCGGATTCTTTGCATACAGATTTCGGATTGTTCCATACTTGTTTCGAATTAAATCTTTTAACTGGATTAAATTTGGATTATTGCGGACTGATTTCGTATTCTTTACATATTGATTTCAGATTATTTCGTATTTGTTTCGGATTATTTTTAGTTGGATTAAATCCGTATTGTTGCAGACAATTTTCGGATTCTTAGCATACAGATTTCGGATTGTTTCGTACTTCTTTCGGATTATGATTTTGACACACTTAATTTCAAATTGTTGCGGACTAATACCGGATTTCTTGCTTACAGAGTTCGGATTGCTCCGGACATTTTGCGGATTAAGTTTTTTTAACTAGATTAAACTCGGATTGTTGCGGACTGATTCCGTATTCTTTACATATTAATATCGGATAATTCCGTACTTATTTTAGAAGAATTCTTCACCGGTAACAAATTTGGATTCTTGCGGACTAATTACGGACTGAATTCGTAGACATTCAGGATTACTCCAGAGTGTTTTCCAATTCAGGTTTTCGTTCGAAATGATATGAGACTATCGCGGATCATTTTCGGACCTTTTTCGTACAATTTTCGGACTAATCCGTACAAATCTGTCCGTATTTAATCCGGAATTAGTCCGAAATTTTTACCAGGGATGTTTTTCAAAAGTGTCGTTCACTGAAAATACACCAATTATTGATTTAAAACAGTGACGACACTTCTATGTCGTTCACTGTTATTGCACGAAATTTACATTTTCAGTGAACGACACAATAATTATTTAAAAACTCACGCTATTTATAGGGGAGAGTGGTCCTAAGTTGGCCGCCTAAGCAAATTGGTCGAAAATAGTAACAAAATGAAATTTAATCACTTCGGCAAGTATATATTAGTATTCAGAGATCGTTCTGCTCTAATTTTGTGGTATTTAGAACGTTATAGAATGGCTTTTGTAGTCTTAATACAATAAATAGTGAAAAGCTGCATTTTGGACATTTCAGAAATAGCGGTCCTAAGTTGGCCACCACTTTTTTTCGCTTGTGTATAAGGAAGAAATGCATATTCTTTTCAATTACGCAGAAATTTTACAAATTTGATACATTTAGGAGAATAAGAATGCATTATTTAACTATTTTTGTTTAGAAAATAAAGCAATATTTTATTTCATTTATTTACAGTGGTGGATGGCTGTAGAGACAGGCGTTTTTGTACCGTCAAATAGGGTAACTCCGGACAGGAGGCTAACTTCGGACATTCGTATATTTCTGTAAATATTTTGTATTTCCATTCTACCTAGAAATTTTTATAAGGATTTCGCATTTCTATTGCTTTACCGAACATTCAAGGAACATTATATGACAGTTGTGAAATAAAAATAATCAAAAAAATTTAAGAAAAAAATTAATTTAGTTAGAAGAGATTTCAGGAAGTTATTGAACTTTGTGAAAAAACTTATTTTTATAAGCGAACATATGTAAGGTAAAAGCTGTTTCTTTTTTAAAATTTAATCTACTATGTCTTGACATAAAATTAACACTAATTTCAATAACCTAAATTCGAAAATTATTTCGTAAATGATTTTTATTTAAAAAAATGTAATGGTCAGATACACGTCTTCTTGCGTTGATTACAGTAAATTGAGTCAAACTTTACTTTTATTAAATGTTTAAAAGCTTTAAATATATATATTGTTTATATTCTTAAATTGTATTACATTCTTATGTCCGAAAAATTATATTAAAAATCGCTAAATTTTAAAAATGTTCATTTTTCAAATGCACCATTAATTGAATTTAATTAGTTTTTGTTTTTCTAAAAAAATTATAATAAATAGTCTGAGAACCTTAGAATAGTTTCTTGTTGAAACAAAAATACGTAAATAATATAATTATCCAAAATAATTTTAAATTACACAAAAAATTATACGGTGTGCGAAGTTTCCCCCCTTTGAAGGCTAACTCCGGACACTTGTTTTTTACTTCACAGAAAATAACAGAGGTAAATAAAAAAATGTTAACTAGAAATATCAACACACAAGACCCTAAGGATGATATATTCTGAACGTCAAACTTCCAGATATTATATTATAAAAAATATTAATAAAAAACATCGAAAACCGTCCGAAGTTACCCTATTTGACGGTACTATGTTTTTTCTAATGTTTTTTAAACCATTTTTTTTTGTTTTTGTCTTTGTTTAATTCCTACGTTACACTTTTATGGTCTTTCTCGTGATAAAAAACACAAAAAAGAAATAAAACATAAATAAAAACAAACAAAAACAATAGGTGGCCAACTTAGGACCACTGTAGATTTTTACAAGTTTCAAATTATTACGCTAATAAAAAAAATTTAATTAAAAAATCAACAAAACCTCTTATTACAACATTAAATAAAGGAACTAGCGCACACACTTATTTAGAAATTTTTAATTATTTATCTCTTGTAGCTGCTCTCGAAAAAACAAAAAAAATTAAATTTTTTTGGTCGTAAACAATATTATTGTCCTCACAATGCCTAGAAGAATCTTAGATTATAATTAGGTCCATAAATTATATCATAGTTTATCAATACACCATACCACAAAATTATAGATTCGTCCAGTATACCATCTCTGAGAAATGCAGGGTGGCCAACTTAGGCCCACGGCCAACTCAGGACCACTCTCCCCTAGTGTTTTTCAAATTTTCTATTGTTCTGTAAACTTATTTTAAATTTAATTGTACAAGCATAACCTTCAAAAAGCACTATACTTAAAAAAACTCACATTTAGTTCACTGCAAATATTCTTATTTTTACAAAAAATATTCGACAAAATAGAACAACCCTGAGGCTGATTTTAGAAAATTTAATTTCTTGAGAAGTATACAATATAACAACAATATCAAAACTTTTTCGGGATTTTCGAAACAAATCGTCCTTTTTTTTAACGTAAACAGCAATAAATGTTAGCATGCCCATATGTTAATATCTCTGTTTTTCACCGACAGGTGTCGTTCCCTATCTGGGTGTCGGTCACTGCATCTGTTACCCTAATTAACCCCTTCGCAGTCAAGACAAAAATCTCATAAGTGGGCTCAAAATGTCGACAACTTTTAAAAAAAATAAAATTGGCGCAAACGAGCATACTATTGTATTTGAAGTCGCTGATTACAAATCCGATATCAGATTTTAAAAATTCAAAATGGTGGATCCAATATGGCGGACAACATTTTCTGAAATTCATCGGATTCACTTGAAACTTTTTACTCGGGGGTTTTCAGGGTCGCTGATTACGAATCCGATTTTAGATTTTGAAGATTCAAAATAGCGGATCCAATATGGCGAATGAAATTTTCTAAAATTTATCGGATTCATTTGAAACTTGTTACTAGAGGGTTTTCGCTGATTACGAAAAACTTTTAAAACGATAATAAATACAAAATTTTCCCCCGCAGTCAGCTGTTAAGTATACTACGTTACTTACGACCCTACACGGAAAAAAAAGTTCACGAATCTCTCGTGAACTAGTATATCACTTTTGGATGGGACACAAAATTTTAAAATTTTCATTCACTTTTGATTAGAAATGTCGAACGTCAACGAAAAACTGAAACAAAGTTAATGAATTTTTGATGAACTGTGTTAAGGATGAGTAGTTCGTCAAAAGTAGAGGTACAAGTTCACAAAAAAATCATGAACTCGCGAGTTGCAGTAGTATGCGCAGTTCGTAATGCGCATCAAATATGGCTGATCAAGCATTTATCATTCAGTCGGTGTCATCGGTGTTTACATTCGGGCAAATTCTTTGATGAAAGTTATTATTTAGAAACAGTGTTTTTTATTATTTAGTGAATATTTTTGTGTGGTAATTTCTTTTGTAAAACAAATAATTCATAAAATAAATTAAAGGTTACGACAAGGGTATTTTTCTACTTTCCACAATCCTGAGTTTTACAGTAGACAAAGCTATAATCGTGTCGTTTGCAGAAGTACTGTGTATATAGATTTAGCCGTGGCGGTTAGTTGTTAGAAATATTATGTTATAGGGTATAGGGTACTAGGTTCGAATCCCGTGAAGCGAATTACGAATTTTAATGGCGATAAAATTGTGTATTCTGTGTAGTTGGGTGCGTATTAGGGTGTCCGTTATTTACCAAGTTGTTAATATTTCTTGCGACGCCCCCTAAATTATTAGTTTACCATCTAAAACAAAATGTCAAACCAAAATAAACCCTTAATATTCATAATAAACCTTGCCCCAAAGACGATACATTTCCCATTTAAAATACATGGGATTTTGCTACTTTTTACAAATTAATTTTTTTTTCGTTAAATATTTCATTTTACATCAATGAAAAATATATATTCTTATAGGAAATTTAACGCTTTAAAAAAAGTTTTTCTATGATTTTTTGATAAATTATCTCCTTTAAGAGTTATTTAAAGTTAAAGTTCAACACCGTAAATTTTAAGATTTTTGTACTTTTACGGCAAAATTATTATGAAAGGATCCATATTAAATCATGCAGGCATTTCGACGATTTAAAATTGCGAATTATTTTCGCAATGCCATATGTTATCCTACTCAAAAAATAATAAAATGCGTATTTTTTTTAATTTTGAATAGGATTCTGTTTGCACTTTTTACTAATATTTTAAGATTTTAGCAAAAAATTACTTTTTTGTATTTTCTTCTATAAAATTGCGTAATTTTTATATTTTTTGTTGCTCTTGGGGCTCATTTTTTCCTTTTATATACTATTTTATGTAAAATTACGCAAAATAAAAAATAATAAAAAACAAGTGATACAAATTAAATTTAAAAAAAAAAAAATTTCTAAAAAAGGACATCTTTTTTCTCTCTTTATTTTTAGGATTTATTTTTTTAGGTACTCATGTGTAGTATTTAACATAAAAATACCATTTTGTATTTTTTTGTTTATCTATTAAGAGAAAAAATTATTTTCAATTTTTTACTAAAAATTCAAAAATTTCGCAACTTTTCAGGTTTCTATTTTCGTACCGTCGCTTATTTTTTTAAATTTTAACATCAGTTTGAAAAATCTTGTCAATAGTAAAGAATATTGATAATTAACATTATGTCCGAAAATTATGTTAATTATCTATATGATAATAATGATGTTCGAAAATGTTATTTATCCCGGTTAGTTTATTTAAGACGTTCAAATTTTTTAAACGAAGGTTAAAATTTTTTGTCAATAAAATTCAACATAACTTATTATGCGAGAATATTATTACCTGATTGAGTCGATTGATTAAAAGAAAAATTTCAACTATAAATAGAAATTTTTTTCTCTTTTATAGATATTGCCTCTGAAATAAATGTAAATATATAATAAAATAATTCCTAAGAAACAAAAAAATTGTAATGTTATTAAAAAAGGATATTTTTTTAAAGAACTTAAAAAAGTAACATAAAAATTGTATTTATATATTCCAATATAAAAAAAATAAGTAGAATGGTATTTTTATGTTAAATACTATACATGAGTATTAATAAATCCTGAAAATAAAGAGATAAAAAAGATGTCCTTTTTTAGAAAGTTTTTTTTTAATTGAAATTGTATCATTTGTTTTTTATTATTTTTTTATTTTGCGTAATTTTACATAAAAGAGTATATAAAAGGTAAAAATGAGCCCCGAGAGTATAAAAAAATATGAAAATTGCGCAATTTTATAGAAGAAAATACAAAAAAGTAATTTTTTTGATAAAATCTTAAAATATTCGTAAAAAGTGCAAACAGAATCCTATTCAAAATTAAAAAAAATACGCATTTTATTATTTTTTGAGTAGGATAACATATGTCATTGCGAAAATAATTCGCAATTTATATCGTCGGAATGCCTGCATGATTTGATATGGATCCTTTCATAATAATTTTGCCGTAAAAGTACTAAAATCTAAAAATTTACACAGTGTTGAACTTTAACTTTAAATAACTCTTAAAGGAGATAATTTATCAAAAAATCATATGAAAACTTTTTTTAGAGCGTTAAATTTCCTATAAGAATATATATTTTTCATTAATGTAAAATGAAATATTTAACGAAAAAAAAATTAATTTGTAAAAAGTAGCAAAATCCCATGAATTTTAAATGGGAAATGTATCGTCTTTGGGGCAAGGTTTATTATAAATAATAAGGGTTTATTTTGGTCTGACATTTTGTTTTAGATGTTAAACTAATAATTAAGGGGGCGTCGCAAGAAATATTAACAACTTGGTAAATAACGGACACCCTAGTGCGTATAGGCATCAAGTTATCAAATTAAGTGAAATACTATAAAAAAGTATAGTGTCTGAAAATTATTTTTTCTTGTTTTTAGCATTTTTTAGAAGTTCACGAATTTTTCGTTAACTTTGACGAAAAGTTCGGAAACCGTACTATGTTTCTAGTGAAGGAGTTGATGAAATTTTGACGAACTATGTTTGTTGATTTTCAAGAATTTTTTGTCCCATCCAAAAGTGATATACTAGTTTACGAGAGATTCGTGAACTTTTTTCCGTGTAGAGTTTACCACGTGGAGGTATGCGGTCGGATTTTACACTTCTTTATTTATTTTGTTTTTTTATATTATTTTTTGTTTGTTCTTATATTGGATCCGCAATTTTTAAAACCCATATTACATTTATAATCTACGACATTAATAAATCCCAAGTAACAACTTTTAAGTAAATCTGATAAATTTTTTAAAATGGCGCCAGCCATATTTGAAACTCCACATTGTATTTAAAAAATCTTATGCTACATTCGTAATCAGCGACCCCGAAAACCGCCGAGTAACAAGTTTTAAATGAATCGGACGAGTTTTTAAAAATGTCGTCCGCTATATTGGACCTGCCATTTTGAATTTTTAAAATCTGAAATCGGATTCGTAATCAGCGACCCTGAAAACCCCCGAGTAAAAAGGTTCAAGAGAATCCGATGAATTTTAGAAAATGTCGTCCGCCATATTGGATCCACCATTTTGAATTTTCAAAATCTCATATCAGATTTGTAATCAGCGTCCCCGAAAACCCCCGAGTATAAATTTGTGGACAAATCTGTGTGTTTTTGTAGCCAAAAATCTGCTTGCGTCTATACACGTCATCGACAGTTTAAGCCCACCTGCACCATGACGTGTATACACGTCATCGACTGCCAAGGGGTTAATCATTTTATTCAATTTGGTAGGTGCGGGCAAGATGGGGTAGGGGAGAGTGGGGCAAGACGGGGTACACAAATTAAGCAAAAGAAAAGAGAAATAAGAGAAGTTTAGAAAACTACTAAAATCAAGACTGAATAAAATAAGAGTGACCAAAAAGAAAAAAGCTTGTAAGGTTAAATCATCACTTAGCGAAGGTAAATTGGAAAATACGCCTTGTCTCTGTTGCAATGGTTATTATTTAGACTCAAATGAAGGCTGGGCTGCATGTTCTGTCTGCAGCCAATGTTCTTGTGTCGATGTTGAAGATAAACATGCAACCTTTACTTGTGAAATTTATAGACAGAAATAGGTTACTTTTTTGAGTACCCCATCTTGCCCCACCGGCGGGCAAGATGGGGAGATTTGCAATTTTTTCCTTATTGTTAATTTTATGCTTTTTTAAGTAACAGATGTGCTTCATACTACCTGTTTTCGATTTACACTATAGTGTAAATCGGAAACTTGGTATACCAAGTTTTTGTACCTTTTTTAAAAGTCTTCCTTAAATTTCACCACAGATGCCATGCTTTGTTGCAACCGTTGATTCGTTGTTCATTTTTTAGTGCACTTTAAACTACTTTTTTATCCCACATGCACAAAAATAGCGCTTTTAGATAGCTGACGACAGGGAGTAAAGTCACTCATTTGTTCGACCGTATGAAAATGGCGACCTTTTTTCCCAAGGGCAAAAAAACAGCTGGTCCCATGCTTTTTTTGCCCAAGGTAAAACAGGCCGCCATTTTCATAGAAGTCGAATAGGTGAATCACTTTTACTCCCTGTCGTCTGCTATCTGAAATCGCCACTTTTGTGCATTAGAAATAAAAAATATCCCTTGTTGCTTAATATTACTATTTCGTCGTGTTTAATTAATTTTATTAAGTAAATACGCGAAAATTTTGTAAAATTAGAAGGTTAGTTTAAGTATAAAACAGATGAATTTCACATATTATTTAATTGATTTTTGTCCCTGGCTTTTTCACCCCCAATACCAGTTTTTCTAAAAGCTATAATAAATTTTAAATTTAGTTCAATTTCCAAAAATTAACATTGTATATATTTGAAAATTCTACTAGAATTCAAATATTAAAGTACAAAAATCAAAATTCGCGGTAGAGAATCGCCGCCAAATAAAAAGTAAAAACCACGAACATATATTGTCGAAATATTGACTGCTTATCGATAAAATGGAATAACTCGAGTAAATCTTAACCGATTTTGCTTAATTTTTTTTTTTGCTGGATAAAGAATTAAAAAAGACAGAATTCTGATAAGTTTATTTAATATTTTGAATACTTTTATAGAATTTAAGCAAAGAAAACTGAAAAAATAGCGACTTTTCAAGATTTAGACAAACCTAGAGACTAAACTTCTAAACGGATATGTAAAACATCCAAGAAAATTATTAATTGAGTTAAAATCTCGATACATATTTCAGGAAATTTTAATACATTTCGTAATTTTTAAAATATTTACATTTTTTTCAACAAAATTTTCGCGAAGAATTGTATTAAAATTTTTTTAAAATAATTGAATTAATAATAAAAATTTATTTATTTATTTTTATTATTTATTATTATTATTATTTATTTATTATTATTTTTATTTTTTTTTTATTTATTTATTTTTTTTTTATAAAATTTATTTTATTTATTTATATTTCTAATAAAATTCTAGCGAAGCGAAGCTTCGCCTACAGTTTGTTCCAAAAAAAGTGCTCGTTCAAAAATTGGCAACTGCTAGCACTAGTTACGAACGATATTTTTCATAACGCGGTGCAAAAAAGTGCGATTGCTCGTAGTTTTTTAATTTGGATAATTTATAATAGTTTATTTTACAATATCGACAAAGTCGTTTCCCCTCATTCTGCGTTTTACGACTAAAAATACGGAAATGAAAAATATATATCATGGAATCTTTGATGTTACCACATCAAAGTTAGCAAATGAGGTTCACGTCTGTCTGCGCAGATTTGAGCGTATCTCCTCCGGGATTTAAGTCCAGACTTGCAGTAAGCAAATTCGTTAAATCAAAGTAAAGTAATCTACTGTAGCTGTAAATGCTTCAACACAAAATTATGTCAATTTTCAAAACCAATGAAATTATTTTGCAACTAACTTATTTTTACATATTTTATTTATTTGATATTCTATCCAATTTAACGTTCAATATACTCTCTAAATTTTAATAAATTATTTACACGAAAAAAATATTAAGTAAATTTCATTATTTTCTTTATTTACGTTTAGATTTAACAAATTTTTGTATTTTTAATTTCGTAATTAATTAAATAATTCCGCCGTACTTTATATTAATTCTTTCTTTCTTTTATTTATTTTTCAGGGTTGCCGCACCAACATTTTATTTTATTTTTCCCTGATTTCCAGACAAAATTATTGTGACTTTTTCCTTGACCGCAAAGAATATTTTTATTTCACTCTAAAAATAATTGTAGACACTGAAATGGTATTTCAATAGTCAACATTAAAATTATAAAAAATTATTTAAATAAAAATAAATTATAAAACAAGTATTTAATAAAAATGAGAAATTAAAAATAATTTACACAATAAGAAATATAATTTCAGTTAAATTTAAAGTATATGAAATTCAAAATAAGGTCAATAGAGTACAAATGTACTGAGACACACAACTACATATGAAAAAGGCCCAGCCGATTCAAGGCCAAGGTTAAGAAAGAGAAAAGAAAATTTAATATTTCAGAAGTTTAAAATTAATTTGGAGTTAAAATAAATATAAGGGGAGAGTTGTCATAGTTGGACAGGGTTTAGGGTTGAGCCACCGAGGTTTATTTCGTTTTATCGCACTAGCACCATCTATCTTTTTACGAAAATTCTTGCTACTAATGTCAGCCATCTTTTCATATGAGTCGCAGTTAAGTATACGAACCTATACTTTTACTATCATACCACTTTGTGATATAGGCTCAGCAAAAACTTTTTTGTGGTATCAAAAAAGAAAACTAAATGTAGAAGAAAGGTGCCAAAGGCAAAATAAGTTTACATAAATTGTTCATTAAGATGATATGTGAAAATGTGTAAAGTAATTTGGTGTTTGTGTCACGCGTTTGTGTTCTGTGCGATATGATGCAAAACGTCGCGTGTGTGTCAGTATTGAGCCATGAGCGGTTGTTAGAGTTGAGCCACCCTAAATTTTGCAATTACAAAGCGTACTTGCAACAGAAATTCATTTTTTCACTTAAAGAGGTGTTAAAAACTACATTCCCATTGGAAAGAGAGGAAAAAATTTTTTTGATAACCTTTTTTCATTTTTTCAATTTTGGATTTCGCTTATAAGGAATAAATTATCTAAAGTTATAGTATGAAAATGCATAATATGGTTATAAGTCTGAATCTTTTGGTCAATTTTTTTTACAATGTTCAGCAAAAACATTGCATTTGAGTTGATCTTTCCAACAATATGCGCAAAATCGCGAAATTCGTTCTAAAGGGTAAGTTATGAAGAAAAGTCAAAACTATGCCCAACTCTAACAACACTTCCCTAAAAAAATAAATCATAAAAATTTAAAATAATGTTAATTTTGTATTTAAATTGTATATTTTCTTTTATAAAAATAGCCTTAATTGTATTAATTAAAATTATTTAATTAAAATAAGCTACAACAAATAAAGATATAATAAAATTTATATTAATAAATAGATAAAAATTAGTAGATATTATTATGAAAAATTAGAATAAATAAAAATTCGTTATTTAAATAAAGAAAATAATTGACAGCTAAACAATGGCATTGGTCTTGCGAAACGTTAGATACGTTGGAGACCACACTGAGAAAACTGGAGTATTGGACTAAACATCTGGAGGGACAAATCGTTCATATTTGAGAGTTAGCTATTGGATAACAATCTAAATGTTCAAATATACCATTGACAGATATTCGTGCCACTTCTCTTGGAGGGAAAATGAGTTTATAACAGAGGGACAAACAAACCATCTTGAGAAATCCCTTCCTTATCCGGCGCGAAATGAATAAATATGGCAACCTAACCCCTAAATTAAATACATAAAATGTCAGAAAAATAATTTCGCGCGCATCAGATCGTACACATTTTCTGCGCAACTTTTAACCCTCAGATATAATGGGAGAGAATATACAAGTAGATTTCCATTACCAATTCAAAATTTATTTTAGAAGGACTATTTAACTCTCTTCATAAGCAAAGGAAACATACACTTTTTGAACCTCCGAATTTGACACTCCAGTTTTCTCAGTGCAGAGAGAGAAAAAATATATATCTGTCTTTAAGTATGAAATATTATTGGCGAAAAGAAAAAGACGCTTTCCGAAAAGTGAAAAGTGGGATAGAATTGTCGGTAAGAAATGCATGGCAAAAATGAGCATCCTCAAAGGGTAGGGGTAAGCGCCTACATCTAGTCAATCAAAGGGAAGAAGCTCACTTACACTATTTCAATAATTTGAATTTACACTAAAATTGTGAATTGGGGGGTTGATCACGACTATATAAACCCTGAAAGTGATAGCGTCGCTCTCTCAATTAGAAAGCAACTTACAATAGTAATACACTTATATTAATATCCAGGGGATATTGAGAAATCTTTGTTCTACCTGTATGAAGCAAACACTAAACACATCGTTTTTAATGCAAATACAAAATAATTATATTATTATTAAAGCAATAATTGTACAAAAATATTTTCTACAAAGTCAAGCCATGGTAAAAGTGCTGAGGGGCTATTGAGAAATCTTTGTTCCACCTTAATCTGAATCCTTAAATGGTATAAAAAGCAAATCGTAAGTTTATCAAATATTCTTATGAGCCGTGTTCATATAGCAATAGACTATATCAATGTGGGAATTTGAAAGATTTGATAAATATTGAACCTAACACTCCAAAATCATTATTTATAATAGGAAATAATTAATTCACTTAAATTAATTATTTAGTTAAATTTTCAGAGAAATAAATAGATTTCTGTAGCTGAATTTAACAAAACTTGAGCATTTTTCAATATTATTAAATTATAATATTTAAAATAAATCAAGATTTGAAAAATTCACGTTATTAAAGAATATTTATTTGGTTAGAAAATAGTTAATTTAGGGAATAGGGAAAGCTTGACCTTGTGATTGTAGGCAGGATTTGTGAAGATTAAAAGTTAAATTTTATTTAAATTTTGTTTATAGGATCGATATAAAGGACTATTTAAAGCGGTTCAATTTTATCTTAAGCGAAAGAGGGAAGTATTCCAAGATGAATGCAACTTATTTTTTATTTTATTTTATTAAGTCAATTCATATAGAAAATAGTAACCGAACTTACTAAATTATTTTATTTATAATAAACTATATCATAAGAAAAGATTTCTTTATAGTTAAAATTGTGTTGATTATTGTGATTTAACTTTAATTTATTAATTTATTATTTTATAATTATCCTACGAAATACAGATAAAAAAATTATCTTTTTTAGTAGTGGATAAGAACAAAAGCTGAATTATCGAATAATTGGAGCAGATTCCTCTAATTTGGTCAAAAAGCGACAAATTTTCTCAAAAATAAAATATAATATTCATTTAAAGAGAAATTTAGATTACATGATATCATTCATTAAATTTATTACTATATGTTGACAAAATAAGATCTTATCAGTTGATATAGTTTGACGCGTGCCTCATTGTTAGAGGATCTTAAAAGGGAAAACAATGTCCTTTTAAATTCAACAATAACATTTTTTCTATTATATCATTTGGATTTCTGAAATATACTTGTTTACATTTCAATTTAATAAAATTTCAACAATTTGAAAATTTTTTAATTAAATATAATAATTTGAATAAAATTTTTTCAAAAAAGTAACTAATTTAGAACTTTTTAATTAAAATTTTTAATTTATTAAAATCCAAATTTAAACAAGAAATTTTTTCAAAATTATTTTTTGCACTTTGAGCAACAATTATAAACTCCAAGTAAACTTGAGTTTTGTCTAAAACATTTTTCAATGTTTTAAATAATTAATTGTAATTTAATTTCCAATTCTCGTAAAATTACCCTAAAAATTTTTTTTCTATTAGGAGAGACCGGGGCGTAATGACTAACTTTTCACTCTTTGTTGTATTACTCGGACATTTTTGTTCTAATTAAATGTTTATCTTCCAGAAAAGTTACTCTGGTATCTTAGCTTTCTTTAAAAACGTCCCGATATGACTCTTACTTTTTATTCTACAACAGTTTTTCTGGAGCAATGCAGAGCTCTCTAAAACGCCTCAAACCGGGGCATAATGAATAATGATTGCTAATTATTATTTACAGTTTCCAATCTTATTGTATATTGTAAATTAAGGTACCTGGATATTCCGTGAATGCTATTTTTATTTATCAATACTTCTCCTATCGCTTTTTCAATAATATCCTATGATATTGACACTCTCTTCATTTTTTGTAATTTATCATTATAATCGTAGCTTGAAATCTACTATTTGTAAATTTTATACCAAAACTTGAAAATTTTGACAAAAACACTAAACATACTTAAACTGAGTGACAAGTAACCGCGATTCGTAAGTGTGCGCTTTACTCTCTAAATCTGAATCAGTGAAATTCCACTGAAAATCTGTGAAATTTTACTGAGAATCAGTGACTCTATTTTCGCGATTTCAAACAGTGAAATTTCACTGAAAATCAGTTTTTTGAATAAATCGAGAGACATGAAATGCACGGGCGGATGTTCTTTTTCATGAAATTAAGGAGGTGGTCAAGATATTTATTTCCAAGTGATCTTATATACGAGCATCTATCGAGAGTCGACGAGTGTAGGGCAATCTAATCTAAACTGGACAGTAGAGGAAGGATACCACCCTCCCCTCCAAACCATTTCTTTTTCATTCCAGCAGACAATTTTCGAAGAGTTGCTCCACTCTCCTTGATCGTTCGTTCAATCATCCCCTCTCCTCGTTTCACCTTATCATCTAGATTCTACATTTTCATCCTTATATACATCCTACTACTCCTTTTTCTTCCTTCTTTCTTTTTCGTATCCTTTTTTTCTCTCTCACTATTTTTACTTTTTATACTCATCTTAGATTTCCCCCCTCTTCTCTCTCTCTGCTCTTGACAAGTTTTCCCTTCCCTCAATTTTCTCGCTTGATCTTGTTTTCCAAAGCCTGGTATTAGATCGTAAAAAGTGCCGCACTTGATTAGTCGGGAACAGCTTCGACTGGTGAAGGGTGTCTTGAGAGAGGAGGAAAAAAGTAAAAGAGAAAGAGAGAAACGGTGACTCACAAGATTCGAAATTGCATTGGTGTTTGGAGGGCTTGTCCTGTTTTTCTCCTGATTGCTTACCCCCAAGGCGATTACTTAACACCCACGGGGAATTAGAGTCATGATTTTTGACACCATATATCGCCCTCATTATTGTGTTTTTCTTGCTGGAATATCCTCTCATATATTTAGGGATTTTAGCATTCAATTTCTTTCCATTAATTCTATTTTATTGCTAATAGTAGTAATTTTAATTACAAATTTTAAAGTAATCTCGATAAGTTGGAAGAAAAATCATTGAAAGTTTGTCCTCCAATTATTTAAGTCCTTTCTATTATATCCTTTCACGAAGAAAAATTTATTCATAATGATTACAATAGTCTATATTACTGTTCGGATATGTGACCACTTTTTGTGATGATTACTATAGCTGTTGTAAGAAGTACAAACATGAAGGTATCCCTTACAACAGCTATAGAAATCGTTCCTACTCAATTCTTAACACATTACATAGTCTTCGTAATCATTCCAAAAAGTGGTCACACATCCGAGCTGTAATGTAGACTATTGTAATCATTAAAAAATAATTTTTCTCCGTGTTCAATAATCACTTGATATTAATCTCAATTAAAAATTTTAAATCTCATAAAAAAATAATTTCAATTAATTAAATCTCTTTAAAAAATAATGTTAAATAATTTATATTTCAAATATTTATAAAATGGCCAAGATATTATACAATTTTTTTGACAGAAACTATCAATATTTTACATATTGTTTAAAATAACTATAATTGAGTGTTTTGATTTGAATGGGTTGTACATATGAATAACTTACACAACTGACGATTTGACACGTGATATGTTATTGTGAAGAGTAGGGATGAGAAAGAAGAGAATTAAAATCCAGTATCTCCAAAAGTATAAAGGAAAACACTTGTAAAATTCTAGAGAAAATACATGTACCTAACTTAGGGTAATGTCACCTTGAGTGGACCGCCTAAGCTTTTTTTCGAAAAAATTCTTTATGAAAGCAAATTAATCGGAGGTTTCTATTCCAAGCTTTAGTTTAGATCCCTAGATAAGTGTTTATACCATAATAGCTCTGATTTTTTTTATTTGGAAAAATTGACTTTAAAAAAAGCTAATTTTTAAGGAATAAAAAAAGTGTAACCTTGAGTAGACTACTCCTACAAAATTGCGAAAAGGGTCCAACAATCAATAAAATTTCAAAAAATTGCAAAATTTATTCTAAATTCTTTAATGTATTTAATATTTCTGATATATTAAAACAAAATTTATGCGTATGCAGCTTTAGAACATGTATGTGTCTCAATGTTTGCAAGTGAAACCATTTTTAATAATTTTGGCACATATCACATCAATATCACAAAGAAATTAATAAAGAACATAATACATAGTTTCAAACCAATTCATTGTCAATTTATATCCATAAAAATGGTGAACTGACATTAAAAATGGAAAAAACAGGCAGTCCACTCATGGTGACATGCAACTTTTTATGGCAGCCACCACAATTTTTTTGTCAGTCAAAATTATCACTTAATTAAACTAAGACAATCAATTTCAATGTCCAAAGTAGTAGGAAAAAAATAAGTTACCTTTTAAAACTTAAATTTTACACTACTTTGACACTTCCGAATCACTTTACTTATTGAAAGAGCGACTTTTTTTTGTTTGTGTTTTTAAAAACGCGTTACATCAAACGATAACGATAAAAGCTCAGGCGGTCCACTCAAGGTGACATTACCCTATTATATAGAAATTAAGTTTTAACTTATTTAATTTTCGGCCTCACTATATCGCAATATTGCACTTTGAGTTACGTAGTTAATTATTATTGCTTCCTCGTGGAGGAAGCTTTGTAGTCGATTAATTTATAAAATTTTTAAAAAAGCTATAAGGTGGATTCCACGTCAGTTCAACACACTTATTTTCATGACTTATTGGGATTTGGCCGTACTTTTGTAAATTTATTACTTTTATAGTGATAAACAACTCCACCAAATATTTTTTCAAAATTTTGAAAATTACCAAAAATATGGCATTTTCAAAATTTTTGTCTTTTTTTTTGAAAGTGCTATAACTTTGGTTCTAATTAACCGATTTTGGATTTTAAAAAAAAGATTTCTTTGGTTTTAAGTATATTTTAAGATAAAATTAATATAAAAAAATTCAAAAAATTTTTTTTTTGTTGAAATTTTGAAAAATTAAAAATCCGTTTTTGAAAAAACATCATCATTTCAAAATTTTACTAAATGTTAGGGCAAATGTGCTTTACATGTCCTGTAAATTTCATCTTGGGATCTCAAAGGGATTCAGAGTAAAAAAATAAAACGTAACCACAAATTATGAACATATGGGGCAAAATTCCTCAACTGCCCAGGTAAAACAATGAATTTTCTCTAAACTTTGCTAAAATGTTACTATTATCAGTAGAAGTGTAAATATTATTTTTTTTTTAATTTGATAGAATATTTTTTGAGTTATGGAGTTTCAAAATTTTTATTTTTTTGAAAATATCTTTTTTTCGATTTAATATATTGATAAGTAAAATTAATCAAATTTAAAGTATGAATAGTGATTTTTAAAGGGGTTTTCACGGGCTGTAAGCTGATGACCTTTTTTCTATGCTCCATGTAAAAATCAGAGTGGGACCATGAGAATTTTTGAGCAAAATAATAATTTATCATTATTTTACATAGAAAATGATGATTTATAATTAATTTTTTCAAAAAGTTTCGTGATCCCATTCTGATTTTTACATGGTTCACATGAAAAAAGGTAAGCTTTCGATTGGGATAGGTTACAAAAAAATAAAAAACACCGATTTTGAGATACAGTAGAACTTGGTTAATACGATTCTGTAGGGACCGCACTAAGAATGCGTTTTATGCGGGAAAACGTATTAGGTGGGATATAAAATGTATGTATTTAATTGCAGGGACCACCAAAATGAGCATCTTAAGCGGGAAATAGTATTAAACGGGATCGTATTAACCGGGTTCTACTGTATATTGAAATTAAGAATTTGACCTTGAATTTCAAGGTCATATTGACAGAAAACAACTTTTTTTCATCACCAGCTTATAGCCCGTGAAAACCTCTTTAAAAATCACTATTCATACTTTAAATTTGATTAATTTTACTTATCAATATATTAAATCGAAAAAAAGATATTTTCAAAAAAATAAAAATTTTGAAACTCCATAACTCAAAAAATATTCTATCAAATTAAAAAAAAATTAATATTTACACTTCTACGAATAATAGTAACATTTTAGCAAAGTTTAGAGAAAATTCATTTTTTTACCTGGGCAGTTGAGGAATTTTGCCCCATATGTTCGTAATTTGTGGTTACGTTTTATTTTTTTACTCCGAATCCCTTTGAGATCCCAAGATGAAACTTACAGGACATGTAAAGCACATTTGCCCTAACATTTAGTAAATTTTTGAAAAAAATCGAAGATGATGTTTTTTCAAAAACGGATTTTTAATTTTTCAAAATTTCAAAAAAAAAATTTTTTTGAATTTTTTTTTATATTAATTTTATCTTAAAATATACTTAAAACCAAAGAAATCATTTTTTTAAATCCAAAATTGGTTAATTAGAACCAAAGTTATAGCACTTTCAAAAAAAAAGACAAAAATTTTGAAAATGCCATATTTTTGGTAATTTTCAAAATTTTGAAAAAATATTTGGTGGAGTTGTTTATCACTATAAAAGTAATAAATTTACAAAAGTACAGCCAAATCCCAACAAGTCATGAAAATAAGTGTGTTGAACTGACGTGGAATCCACACCATAAACAAATTTCCCTCTATATAAGAATGTGATATATACTCTCTAAATCTGAATTAGTAGTTTTCTACTAATGAAATAGTGCGGATTCGTTTACCAATTGAATTAGTAACGGTTTTTACTAATTTTTAGTAGTTTTTTACTAATTATTAGTAGAAAATTTACTAATTTGAAATAGTAAAAAATACGTTCTACTAATTGAATTAGTAATTTTCTACTAGCAATTAGTAAAAAACTACTAAAAATTAGTAAAAAATGTTACTAATTCAAATTGGTAAACGAATCCGCACTAATTCAGATTTAGAGAGTACCCTAGTAGAAATTTGTTCTAGTTATTATAAAGGAACTGTCCAGTCGCGCTTGAAATTGTCTAGTTACTTTACAAGCCAACTGGCTTAATATTAAGATTTACTGTAGTTAACACATTTATTTCATGCAATTAATATAAAATTTCTATTTATAGCATTAAAGAATTTCAATAAAAAATATTTTTGGATAATTTCTGTATCCATTATAATATATACGGGCAATTCCACGTGAGATTTCAGTCGACCTCTTAAAATCGGCCAAAAATATTTTTTTTCTATTCTGTATTGAAAAAAACTGATACGTATTTTTTTATTATTTTTTCAGAGTGGGCCTGACAAGTTTGATGGGTCCAAAAAAATAATTAAGCTGTCCGTGCAGGTCGCACGCACGCGGCACAATAAGATTTTTTTACAATTTATTATTAAAAATTGTCTAGAGCCTACAAATTCAATAATAATTAAAATCCAAAAAAATTTGTAGGCTCTAGACAATTCTTAATAATAAATTGTAAAAAAATCTTATTGTGCCGCGTGCGTGCGACCTGCACGGACAGATTAATTATTTTTTTGGACCCATCAAACTTGTCAGGCCCACTCTGAAACTTTTTGCAAAACCTTCTTATCATTTCCAGGTATGTTTTAAAAAAAGAAAAATAGAAATTTATCATACCCAAAGTTAAAAAAAATTAATTTGTTTATAAAATTTTTTTATTTTTTTAATAAAAAATGAAAAAAAAATTTTTGTTATGATTATTCAAAAGTAGAGAGAAAAACAAAACTTTTTTTTTCTTGTCAAAAAATAAAAAGAAGCAATATTTTTTGGGTTATCTGACATTAAAAATATATCTTCATTTGACAAAAGCGAAAATTTTGAAAATTCATAACTCAAAAATTTGACCTCCAAAAAAATAATAAAAAAATACGTATCTGTTTTTTTCAATACAGAATAGAAAAAAAATATTTTTGGCCGGTTTTAAGAGGTCGACTGAAATCTCACGTGGAATTGCCAATTACATAATAAATGGAATAGAATAAAAAATTATATAATATTTTCTAATTTTTAATTAATTACTTGAATTATTATATAAAAATAATGTAAATAGTAAATTATTACATGTAATTTTCTACATTACTTTTTGATTTTCAATTCAAATAAAAAAAAATTCTAAATTCGAATATCCTAAATATTTACTGTTTTCAAACGACTTTCAATTTTTTAATGCACTATTATTAACAAATAACACTGAAACAAATATTTTTTATTAGTATAAACAATTATAATCTATATAAACCTTAAAACGAAAACGCAATTTCACCGAAAAAATCTTGGGGGTAACGGGGAGCGAACCCGGGTCCCGCTGGACTAAAGCCGCACCACTTAACGCACTCGGACGTTCAACGCAATGGATACTGAGAATTAATAACCACTGCACATATGTTTCAGTTCAGTGCCGTAACTTGAGATTTTAAGCATTGGTATATACTTTTAATATTTTCTATGTAATAAAACATTTTAGATAATTTTTTAATTATTATAACTTTTTAGTAATTTAATTTGCAACGTTAACAATTAATAAATAAATTTATTACTGTAATTAAATTTTTAATTATTTTTGTTAATTTATTATAAATTATTATAAATATTTATTAATTAATTTTAGGTATTATTTAATATGATTAATTGATTATTAATTAATAATAATAAATTCATTAAATTTTTTATTAATAGAAAATTGTAATTAAACTAAAATAGAATTTAAAAAAATTAATTTTTAACTAATTTTATTATTTTTATATTTATTATAAATAATTGTAAATATTTATTAATTCATTTTATTAATTAATATTATTAAATTATTTTGTTAATTATTAATATTATTAATTTATTTTATTAATTAATATTGTTAATTAATTTTATTAATAATTATTAATATTTTTTATTTTATCAATTAATATTATTAATTTATAATAATAAATTAATTAAATTTTTAATTAATAACAAATTAAAATGAAAAGTTTTAAAATATTGGAAAGAATAAGAACAAATTTATCTCTAGCAAATAATCAGTCGAGCTGTCTAGTTATTAGACATTATTGCAGTGTCATCGACACGACAAACTTAGAACTATAATTTCTAGAAGTACTTTAAAGTAACATTAAAAAAACTAGAGAGAAGTTATGTCTAGCCAATATCAAATTCAACTTGAATCTTTGACGAAAAGCGTTGGTCAGTAACTTTACAGTTATTTAATAGTCCGACTAGAATCAGCGTCCGTGACAAAAACTGTCCAGTAACTTGAACAATCGAGTGGCTCCATGACAAATTTCTACTAGGGTAAGACCCTTAACAAATGTCCGGATGTATATGTATGGATCCCGTTTTTTGTGAACACGGTAACTAGAAGAGGTTTCAACGAATTTGGCTAAAAATTGCTAGGTATATTTATCATAATAATATCTCGAAATAAATTAACAGACTTTAAAAAATCTTCAGAAATTTTTTTTTGACTTTTCAAGAAAAAATTTTTATGTCTGATATAATAATGATATAATAAAATCGTATTCTTTGCATCAAGACGGATCGATTGATGTATATAAAGTATATATTGTATTGGAATTTATATAGATTTAATTACAATTAAAGTTAAAAAATTCACTTTTTGACTAAAATTTTTTTTGGTTATTTAGAATCATATTACTGTAGAATAAATTTTTATTCTTTCCATTCAAACAAATGAACTTGATTTTATAAATGTTAGATTGTATAGAAAATTAATAATAATTAATAATCACTTCTATTGTTAATTTTTATAATAACACAGCGTAGCTATATAATTTTTTATTATAATTCTATTTTTTTCTTTAATATTAGTACTTCGAACGAAAGGGCAATTTTATTTTTGTAAGCCAGTTGATACTTAAATAAATAAATAAAAATTAAATATACTTGTCGATAAAGTTTCCTCAACGAGGAAGCAAAATGTTCATGTAATGAACATTTGGATTCACAACTTTTTTTTACATGTATAATAGTGAGCATTTATTAAAGAAAAAAATTTGCATCATAAAGATTTCTTTAAATTTGTAAGAATTGCATCAAAATTTGTAAGTGGGACGTATATGTCCCGGAGGCACAAAAGGATTGAGTACTGTTTGATATACGTACAAAAATCGTTCATTCCCAGTGACAAATTTCTCACCGGTCCAATATCGGTCCAATATTGGGAGCCAAGAGACCGATCATCGGTCCAATAAAGGCTCCCAATATTGGACCAATATGAGCTGATGCTTGGGATGTAACGGGTTCGCCAAGCATCGGTTGTTAATATTGGTCCAATATTGGCCGAATATTGGCAACCAAGAGAAAAAATTTTTTAAAATAAATTTTTTTTAATAAAAAATAATAATAATAAAAAATTAATGTTTATAATTTTTTTGTTTAATATATTTATTTGTTTAATTATTTATTTTTAATAATTCATGTAAATAATAAATAATTTATTATTTATAAATTATAATAATTTAAAAATGCAGCAGCTATTAGAAAATAGCATTCTGCAAAAAAATTCTATCATTGAAAAATCAATGATAGGCGAGAGAAATCCGCGTCTTTAAATAGATTCGCAGATAGACAAGAGATATCCGCGTCATTAAACGGATTCGCAGATATACTCTGGTCTCGCGACGAATCTCTCGATACTTATATACACTGGAGTTCCGTGTCAGTTGCGAGAACGGTTACAGCGTCCCTCTTTCGGCGGAGATAAGAATTGTCACGTAAACTGCGGGTATAATAAGGCGGTCGGTAAAGCGATTTAGCAGTTTACGTGACAATTCTTATCTCTGCCGCAAGAGGGACGCTGTAACCGTTCTCGCAACTGACACGGCGACTCCAGTGTATATAAGTATCGAGAAATTCGTCGCGAGACCAGAGTAAATCTGCGAATCCGTTTAATGACGCGGATATCTCTTGTCTATCATCTGCGAATCTATTTAAAGACGCGGATTTCTCTCGCCTATCATTGATTTTTCAATGATAGAATTTTTTTGCAGAATGCTATTTTCTAATAGCTGCTGCATTTTTAAATAATTATAATTTATAAATAATAAATTATTTATTATTTATATGAATTATTAAAAATAAATAATTAAACAAATAAATATATTAAACAAAAATTATAAACATTAATTTTTTTTTATTATTATTTAATTAAAAAAAATTTATTTAAAAAAATTTTTTTCTCTTGGTTGCCAATATTCGGCCAATATTGGACCAATATTAACAACCGATGCTTGGCGAACCCGTTACATCCTAAGCATCAGCCCATATTGGTCCAATATTGGGAGTCAATCGGCGCCCAGCACGGCAACCAATATTGGACCGATTAAAGTCTATTGGCAATTTCTCACTGGGTTATTATGTATGTTAAAGAAAATAAACAAAAACATATAATCTACAAAAAAAATGTTTTCCTTTGATAATAAAACTTGTTTCTAAAAAGAAAAAAAAATATTCAACACTTTATTATGTAAGAGAATAAAAAGCAATTTAGTGGAACAAAAAATGGAAACAAAAAAAATTTCAGACCTCAATGTTTAAGTTCGTTAAAATAAAGTTACAGTTTCTCGAGTAAATGGTAACGTCAAAATGATAAATCGAAAAAGCATAAGAAAAGAAGAGTTGACAAATGTGATATTCAACTGTCAACGGAAAAGAGATTCCCCAGTGAAATCTCATCCCCACTTGTCAATCAGTCTAGTTTCCATTAGTCTCAAGATGACACTCTCCACCCCCCTTCGGAAAAAAAAATTTTACGATATTTGGTGAGCCAAACTTCATGCCATCAATCATTTCTCAAAAGTGCTTTTGCCATTGAATCTTCTATATGGTGTTCAATCACAAATCACTTGCAAAAATAAATATCTGCATTCATTGAATCAGTGACTTCACCTTTTTCAAATTTGTTAACTATTTTCTTTCTCAAATTTATTGATTATTAAAATTCATTCCATCAAAAAATAATTTTTATACATAAGTTACCTATTTATATTTATATTTATAAGTTTATAATAACATAATAATTATTGTAACTGAGGGGCTGGATGCTATAAGGTGTTACGCGCCATGTTAAGTGAATGGCGCGTAACACATTATAGCATCCAGCCCCTCAATTATATTATTATATACCACACTGAAAAAAAATTTATTTGATTCAAATAACTCAAATTATTTGAAAAATATTTAATTGATTCAAATACTTTTCATAAAGTGCCCTTTTTTGCACCTTGTTATGAAAAATATCGTTCGTAACTAGTGCTAGCACCCAATGGGAAATGCCAGTGTAGTGCCGATGTTCACCACTGGCTTAGTACTCAGACGATTGTTCGGCGTAGTCTACACTGAAAAAAAAAAGTATTGAACCAAGAAAATTTTTCTTGGTTGAAGTAAATCGTGGGATTGAATACGGCCAAGACTAGTAAAGTATTGATTCAAGAAAACGATTTTCTTGACATAGGATATTTGGGAGAAGAACATATATTCTTGATCCAAGAAAATATGGAATTCGACCAAGAAGTTAATCTTCTTATACGAAATATAAAATGTATTAAATGAATAAAATATTTTCTTGTTCTAAGAATATATATAGATGATTGAATTATTTTATTCGATTCATTCAATGTTTTGTAACGTTCGTTCAAGTAATTCAAGATTAAATGAAGAAAACATTTATTTTGTGAGAAGAACAGATATTCTTGATCCAAGAAAATATGGAATTCTACCAAGAAATTAAGTAGCATGTAAGAAATGCAGAATATATTAATTCAAAATCATTTATGTATCAAATCAAGAAAGTATGTTCTCTGTCCGAGAAAATATTTTCTTGATTTGAGAAAATTTATAGTTTTCAATCAAAAAAATACTTTCTCAATACAAGTAAATTATTTATTTAAATTACCCCCCCCCCTTACCTCCATCCCATCTTTTCTAATACTTAGGTCAAACATTTTTATTATTTAATTAATTAACATTTATATTTTTTATTTAAATAATTAAATAATTATTATTTTACATATATATTTACATTTAATTAATACTTAAGACAAATACAACAAATATACCTTGAAAGAAAATTTTCCACGGTCGGAGGAATTGAACTCGGGTTGCACGCACCAGAAGCCGTCACGCTACCACTATGCCATCCTAGCCTCAATGGACAGTTTTCAAAAACTGATATTTAAGTTGCATATACATTTGAAGAAAAATATTTTCTTGGATCAAGAACACCGGCATTGTGTTAAGTAAAAAAAAGTTTCAAAGCAAATAAATAAAATGATTCGATTCAAGAAACATGAATTCTCCAGACAATACTTTATTATTTCGCTTAAGAACATATATTCTAGATTCAATACTTTTTGGTACTTCGGAAAAGTAAAATATTTGGTTGAAATAATTACATATTTAGTTCCGCCAAATACTACATTCTTAATTCAAGAATTCTGTTCAATGCTAATAATTACTTGACACAAGAAAATGAATTTCTTTCTTCAAATAAATATGGGATTAATTGAATATAATTTTTAATCGACTTGAAACAAATATTTACTTATATTAAGATCTTACACTTAATTGAATTGAATAAATAAAATATTTCATTCCAGAAAATATAACATTCTCGCAAGAAATTAATGATTTTGAAACATGAGAATATAGAAATGCTTCAAGTAAAAGAAATGCTTAGATTAATTAATATTTCTTTGAAACAAAATAATTTTTAATTGAGTTGAAACAATTATTAACTTGTATTAATCTTCCCATTTTCTTGGCTCAAGACTATGGGTGTTGGATGAAATAAACAGTTACTTTAAAGGAAATAAAAAAATTATTTGACTCAAGATACCAAATGACTCAAGGTAAATTACTTGACGTGAGAACATGATATTCTTGATTCAATACTTTTTCGAGACTTGGCGCATGTAAAACAGTTCGTTTGAAACAGTGAGATATTTACTTATGTCAAACCCATATTTTCTTATTTCAATAACTTTGATCAATGCTCAAAATTACTTGACACAAGAAAATAAATTTCTTCCAATAAGAAAATATGGGTTTGTTTCAAGTAAATCAGGTCAAGAAAATGCATTTACTTGATTCAATGAACTTTTTTTTTCAGTGTAGCCGAGCCTCGACACTTAGTGCTGGCGCAGTACAGAATTTTTGTTTCGCCAAAGCTTGGATAAGCCACGGCGGCAAGTGCTGGCTGAGTATAGAAAAATTGTTCACAACGCTCTTTGCCAACATTGCTTTATTGACATAAACTTGAAAAAAATTATAAAAAAAGTTTATAAATGTTTATAAATATAAATTTATTGAAAAAAATTAATATTTTACTTTTCAGTTGTTCATTTTTTATTCTTATTAAATTTAATAATAACAATTTAACACAATTCTCTAATTTTGTAAATAATAAATTATTTAAACAAATTAAAATTATAAACAAAATTTAAACTTTAATCTCAATAATAATTTGGTTCCTATTAAAATACTATTATACTTCTTACTATGAATAAAAAAGTATTAAAAAATTACCACGTAATTTAAGAATTACGTAAAATGTTAAATGCAATAAGTAAAGTAATTTAATTTAATTATTAAAAATTTAGTTTAATTTATTTATTTCAATTTATTATTTCTAACGTATCCCTATTTCTTTCTCATCTTTGACTCAATAATTGTATGTCTGAATGATACTGAGATATTAATACTTTACTGTACATATGTGTCGTTAGCATAGTGGTTAGAGCGTTAGTCTGTTAGTCCGTAGGTCGTAGGTTCGATTCCCCTCGTCAGCAATTTTGTTTATTTTCATAGGTTTGCGATATTTCTAGATTCCAATCGTTAGGTACTAAAATATGAAAATCTAATGCACACTTACTGTAATTGTTTATTATTTAATTTTTAAATGTTATAAACAATTTTTTTCTACTTCATTTACTATATTCATTGTTAGTCTCCATCTTTAATACAATTTCTTTAAGAAGAGAAATATTTTATGAATAATAACTATTTATTAATATTATTTACCATTTTGCTGTTAAATTATTTATAATTATGAATTTACGACTGATTAATAACAATACCGCATTTATTGCGGCAATATTCTCAGCCAGCACTGCTCCAGTGCTGCGCCAGCGCTGTCTGGCAGCACTGACAGACAGTACTTCGGCAGCGCCAGACGGCGTTATCATCCCAGTGCCATGCCAGTGCTGGCATTTTAGTTGGATCAAAAAAATATGTATATTTGATTCAAATAACTTGAATTATTTGAATCACACTTATTTGAACCAAATAAGTCGTATTTGATTCAATTAAATAATTAATTAAATTGAATAAATGAATTTCTTTAATACAAATAATGAGTTACTTGAAACTATTCTTTTATTTATTTCACTCAATTACTTCGTATTTTTTCGATGCAAATAAAAATTATTTGACACAATAAATTTATTTTATTGATTCTAATAAACTTAATTATTTAATCCGAATAATTCGTTATTCAAAGCTAATACACTATTTTATCATAACAAATAAAAAAATATTTCAATCAATTAAATAATTATTTGAAAAGAAAATAATGAATTACTTGAAACTGTTCATTTATTTATTTCACTTAAATATTTCATTTATTTAATACGAATAAAAAATATTTAACCCAATTAATTTATTTTATCGATTCTAATTAACTTAATTATTTAATATACGAATAATGAATAACTTAATACTAATACCCTATTTTATAAAGACAAATAAAAAATATTTCTACAAATAAATGTGTTATTTGGATACAGAATATACGGCACTGCACTGAGAAAACTGGAGTATTGGACTAAACATCTGGAGGGACAAATCGTTGATATTTGAGAGTTAGCTATTGGATAACAATCTAAATGTTCAAATACACCATTGACAGATATTCGTGCGATTTCTCTTGGAGGGAAAATGAGTTTATAACAGAGGGACAAATTAACCATCTTGAGAAATCCCTTCCTTATCCGGCGCGAAATGAATAAATATGGCAACCTAACCCCTAAATTAAATACATAAAATGTCAGAAAAATAATTTCGCGCGCATCAGATCGTACACATTTTCTGCGCAACTTTTAACCCTCAGATATAATGGGAGAGAATATACAAGTAGATTCCCATTTTCAATTCAAAATTTATTTTAGAAGGACTATTTAACTCTCTTCATAAGCAAAGGAAACATACACTTTTTGAACCTCTGAATTTGACTCTCCAGTTTTCTCAGTGTGGCATTGATATAGTAGATTCGCCCGAGTTCTCATGAATTCTCAGTGGCCGTGCGGTTTAAATAGGTGCGTTTATAGGCTTCCGGTATGCGTTAGGGACGGGGGGACGTGAGTTCGATCCCACATGCAAGCGAATATTTTCCATTCTTAGTTTTAAGCGTTATATAAAATAATGAAATTCTGTGTTGTGTTGTGAATAAAAACTGTGTGAACATGTTTGTAAATAATGTTAAAAGTCTGTTAAAAAATCAGTTAATATATATAATATAATATATAAATATAATATAAATAATATATTAATAAATTTGAAAAATACTAAATATTTAAAAAAAAATTTCTGTATTAAATATAGAATAAAATAATTTTCATAATTGATTCAAATAATTATTATTTACTAGCTTGAAATATTACATTTATTTGATTTGAATAATTTTTATTTGATAGAAATAACTATTTATTTGATACGATGAAACAAACTATTTAGGTCTAGTAAATATTTATTTGAGTTGAATAATTTCTATAATTGATACAAAAAATTATTTATTAGTTTGAAATATTTCATTTATTTTATTTGAATAATTTGTATTTGATTCTAATAAATAGTTATTTAATGCGATAAAATAAAATATTTAAGTCAAATAAATATGTATTTGGTTCAAATACATATTTATTGGATTATAACCAAATGAATTTTTTTTCAGTGCATATTAATTAATTAATAATTAATTACTACTACTACTAATATTATTATTATAATTACTATAGCTATTTAATAATCTAATAATTCTGTCTTTCATTCATTCTGTCCGCAGTTTAAAGTTAGTTTTTGTGTATGCTTTTATTTTTTTTTTCTTTAAAAAATATTCTTTGCCAAATCAAAAATATTCAGGTTTTTTTTCATGATTTATAATAAAATAATATTTTGCAACACTAACCTCTAAAATTGAATTTTACACTCGGAAAACTGTGTGTAAAGTGTCACTTACTATTATAAAATTTTTAAAAAATTATGATTAACAAATAAAAATATACTTATTTTGTTTGTTCCATGACAAATTTTGTTTGACTGATCTAAATTATGCAAATTTTTCTCCTTTTTATTTACAAAAATAGAAAATTATTAATTGTTAAAAAATTATGATTAAGAAATAAGAAATGTATTATATCAATTTTATGCATAATTTTTATTTCTCAATAATAATATTCTTCATAAACTCGTTTTTTCTTTTGGGAAAAAAAGCATTCCCGTTTCTTAATATTTTTGTATAAAATTCTCAATTTCCATAAGGAAATAATTTGAATCATTTCTGTTTCTTAATTAATTATAATTGTTTAAATAAAATTCAAAGTTTTTTTAAAAATAAGGGGAAAAATGTTTATGAATTCTATTTGTCAATTACAAATTTGAATTAAAAATGAAATTGAAAATTTAATAATAATAATATAATATAAAGAAATAATAAATATAAAGAAAAAAATAATAATATAAAGAAATATAAAGAATATATAGATAATAATAAATATATAGATAATATAAAGAAAAAAATTTTACTTAAAAAAATGTTCTGTTTCATTTATTGACGAATTTCTTTAATTGTAAAATTATTTGAAAACCATTAATAACTTATTTTTTAAATAAATATTTAATTACCTATTATTATTTTTTCATATGAATTAAGATTTTCAAAAATTTTAAATTCAAGCCATTTTGAAATTAAACAACATATAAAACAAGTTGTAAATCCAGATGTTCATTACATGAACATTTTGCTTCCTCTTTACGATCAGCAAAAAAAATTTGCTTCCTCGTGAAGGAAGCATTAACGATAAATATATTTCATTTTTAAATCATTTTTAATACAATTTAACATTTATAAAATAAAGTTCATTCGTCTTAATAGAAAGAATAAAATTTTCTTATACAATAATATGAATCTAAATAAACAAAAAAAATTTTTAGTTAAAAAGTGAATTTTTCAACTTTAATTGTAATTAATTCTATAATTTTTAATAGAATATATACTTTATATACATCAATCGATTCGTCTTGATGCAAAGAATAAGATTTTTGATTTATTTTTTAATAAATAATAACATTCTATTGTACAGCAACATGATTTTTAAGAAAAAATAAATTTTTATTAAAAGTGCAAATTTTTTGTCTATAATTGGTTTTAATTCTATAAATTTAAGTAAAACATATACTTTAAATATACCAATCGATCCGTCTTGGTGTAATGAATAAGATTTTAGAAATAAATGAGTAAGATTTTCTTACACAGCAACATAATTTTGCGGAAAGAACTCATTTTTTTGATAAAAATGCGATTTTTTCAGCTTTAATTGTGATTAACTCTATAAATTCTCATACAATTTATACTTCTTATATATCAATCGATTCGTCTTGATGCAAAGAATAAGATTTTATTATATATTAACTTCAATAAACAACTTAAAAAAATTTTTTTGAAAAAAAAAATTTTTTAGAAAAAAGTCAAAAATAAATTTTTTTTTGAGAATTTTTTAAAGTCTATCAATCCATTTCGAGATATTTTTATGATAAATATACCTGGTAAATTTTAGCCAAATCCGTTAAAACCTCTTCGAGTTATCGTGTTCACAAAAATCGGGATCCACACACACACACACACACACATACACACACACATACATACATCCGGACAATTGTTCAGGGTCTTATATAAGATTTTATCATGTTTTATAATAATTAAAGACGATCGAGTGATAAAATCATTATTTTATATTATAAGAAGATAGTTACTGTAAATTCTTCAATATTATTTTCCTCATTTCAATTCAATTATTATTTTCTAGAATTTTTAAATAAAATTCTGCACTAATCGACATTGACCGTAACATATATTATATTAGGGTGGCCGTTAAAAACGACTTTTTGGAATTTTATCTATTTCCGGGTCTCATTTTGTCACAAATTGAAAAAAATTAGATACGAATTTTTTATTTTCTTTTAAATTAATATTTAGTGGTGCCTGTAGCCTATTTAAATTTTGCATGCATTTCGCATGGGAAAAAAACTTTTTTTTGTAGATTTCCTGTAAAATCGTTGAAAATTAATATTTTTTGACTGGATTACTCTGTTTCTCTTCATAAATGTTCAAAGAATACTATACAATTTTTGACATTTGAAATTTGTGAAGTTAACTATTTTTTACAGGCCCCAAAAGTTGACCAAAAAAACCAAAATAGGTTATTCCCGTGCAGAAAATGCCCCACTTTGCCCTATTTAAAACTGGGTTCTGGTCGGGGCCTCGACAGTTTTCCCTATTGAAAATTTTTTTTTAATAAAGTTTTTAGAATTCCTTTTTGTTGTAAAAGCTATTAACAATGAAAGGCAATAATTATTTTAGTTATTTAATAATTTTTTTATTTTAGGGGTTTGACTAGAATTCCTAGCCAGAACCCCAGGTAGGGTGTTCATTACATTTTAGATAGGGTACTGATCAGGGCCTCGACAGTTTTCCTTGTTTAAATAAAGTGTAAAAAATTAAATCTCTAAAATAACTTTTAATAAAAAATAATGAACAATTGAAGAATAGAATTAAAGGGAGTAATTATACAATCGTTTTAATAATTTTTTTATCTTATGGGTTTGACCAGAAATTCTGGCCAAAACCATAAGTGGGGTGTTCACTAGACATGAAATAGGGCTCTGATCAGGGCCTCGACAGTTTTCCTCGTTTTAAAAGCATGTAAATAAATTTAATTTTTTAAAATTAACTTTTTTAAAACAGTTATTTAAGTTAAAAAAGCGTGTTCTTTTAAAACACTTTATAAAATAATTATGGTAATATATTTAAAAAACGAAAATACATATAATTTTTTTTTTTTAAGTACAATATTATAATATAAGTTTATTTATTAATAATAACAACTAAATTATAAATAACAAATAATAATAGTTATTAAATAATTAATTATTATACATTTATTTAAAAATAAAAATTATTAATTTAAAAAATAATAATTAATAAACAATTAATAACCCTTGGGCGGGCAAGCTAAAAAAAGTACGTAAGCGGGCAAGCGGGGTCCATTGGACCCCGCTTCAAAAACGCTTACGGGGTTATACCTATTTGGCATTTTTTGTTTGTCGATTTTTTCTTTATTGGCTTAAAATATACTGTAACATCCCTAGATTAATAATCTATTAAGTCTTTGCATGAAAACAACTTGGAAATGTCTTTAAAATTATGTTTTCTGAAGAAATTCTAACCCGTGTGGAAAAATTTTAGGGCGCTGACCAAGCGCTTAATAGACTGTCTAACGTCTTTCTAGACCCAGGGCAGACGGTCTTGTCGAGCGGCTGTTCAGAATTGAAACGAAACTTCCACGCTATCGTCTAGAATAGACCAGCGTTTCTGGTCTGATCAGCAGTGCTAGTAAATTCTAATCTACGTCTATTCAAAATTTATCATTATATGTTATGACAACTATTCTTAAAATGATAAGACTTAATTATATTTGAAATAATTTTAATGACTTTTTTTTACATAAAAAGTATAAAAAAATATTTTAATTTTCTGTATTTTTCACTTCAACTTTCTTTAAGCGAAAGGCTTTGTGTTCCTCCCAATCTTTGGCATTGGAGATATAGTAGTCTTTTTGTAAAATAAAATTTACTGCAAATCAAAACAGCCGGATGAAACTAGCAGTCGTACTCAGCACCAATCTTTAGGCGTCAACCACTAATTAATGAAATTAATAAATAAAAACTTACTAAATTTGCTATTTAGTGGATATTGATTCTCAAATAACAATACTCGATGGTTTTTTAAATCATTAAGTATTTCTAAATTTGAAGGAGAGGCATATTGGTAGATGACGCCTAAACATTGATGCTGAGTACAACTGCTAGCTTCAGCCGACTAGTCAAAACACATAGAAACACATCAAAATCTATTTTTTTCAGTGCACATTTAAAATTAAATTATACAGAAAACAGCAACAACATAGCACATTATTATTCACATAAAACAGAAACCACAACGAATACTAAAATTCACAAAGAAAATGTACCATACACTGACTGATCTAACGACGCCAAACGACGCGACGCCATTAGGCGCCATGTTACTTAACAGCTGGGCATACATCGACGCATGCGCATATAACATCCTAGACCAAATCTAGACGGTCTTAATAACACCGTACTAGACGGACATATTTGACTTAGATTTTTTCTAATAAGCCCATCTGTTAAGTCACTGATTCGGGACTTGATGGACCGTCTAGAATTAGACGGACTTGATGATTGCTAATCGGGAAATCATTGGACTCTAGACTGCCACAATATTTTTCCACACGGGAAATTGTAAAAATAGAAAATTTTAATTTCAAATGCATTTTTTTTAAACCAATTTTTTTTATTGGCGTAAAACATACTATGATATTCCTAGATTGATAATCAAAAACGTCCTTGCATGAAAGAATTTAAATTTTTTCTTAAATTTAATTTCTTTGGATCAATTCCGGAGTGTCAAAATAGAACATTTAAACTTCAAACGCGTATTAACCATGTTTTGCAAATCGGCGAGCAGTAGAGCTCGAAAAATTTTCGTCTGATTGGCCTGAAAATTTAACTTTAGCTACTTAGATAGATTATTTAGTGAAGTACACACGATTTTTAAAATTGATAAACAGGATTTTTTTATGAAGAATTAAAGTCGATTTTTTTGGGTGAAAAATGCGATTTTTTTGCAAGTCTCACAATTCTTACAAAAAAATTCTAAAATTATAATCATGTACACATGATTAAAATTTTCACTAGATAATCTTATGTAGTTTATAAAAAAAATTTTTTTTATTTTAAAAGCCGATGTTGCCAACAATAATTTAAAACTGTACTCATAAAATTTTTTGAAAAACACCCTTTTTAAGCCTCCAAACAGGTATAACTCTTTAAAACATAGATATTTGTATATTTTGTTTTCTTTTTATTATATTATGAATTTAAATGCATTAAAATATAAAAATGATGATTAAGATTTTAATTTTAACAAACAGATAGATTTTCAAAATACCCTGGGAAAAACAACACACACCGTTCTAAGTGCAAGGCAGAATTTTTTGGTGTAGGCTCAAATTTCTTAAAATAAAAACACTATTTTGTTATTTGTTTACAATTTGTAAATTTGGTCTATTCCACTAAGTGGTACTGTAGTCCACATAGTATATTTTTTACCGTGTACGTTATTGCAATTTTGTTATGCTTATGACAATGCGGGGTCCACTGGACCCCGCTTGCCCGTTCGTGCCGGTAAAAAGTTTAATCATCCATGTAGCATCATGTACAATTGGAATATGAAAACTGTAAAAGTATTTGGATGTATTTTTAGTATATTTAACAGAATTTCTAGGATAAACTGATTCTTTCATACGGATTCGGAGAAATTTGAAAAATACATACTCGCGGGGTCCAGTGGACCCTGCTTGCCCGCCCAAGGGTTAATAAATTATACTTAATGAATTTTAATAATTATTAATTTATAGGATGAATTTATCATTTGGTTTGTATATAAATTATATTATTTTAATAATAATTATTTTATATTATATTAGCTTACAGTGAGAAAATGATTCGGAGAGATTGTTAAATTTAACACCTTCAATATTTAATAACTATTTTTTAAACATAATTAATAAATTTAAATAAAATATTAATTAAATAAATATTAATTATTACTTATACATTTGAAAACAAAAATTATAACGTTTATTAATATTATAAAATTAAGGAGGCAGAAAGGAGCGACAACCTCTAAAAGAAAAATATATTAATTATAAAATCAAAAATTATATTTTTCAAAAATTTTTAAGTTTTTCTATTCTTGAAATTACATTATTTTGATCATTTTCACTTTTAAATTAGTCAAAATGACTATAATACCTCATTATGTTATGTATAAATATATGTTGTATACATAATGAATATGTTCATTATGTTTCTAATATAATAATATTTTTAATTACAGTAATTTCATTGTAATTTCTTTTGAATAAAATTAACCTCACAAAATAGGGCAATTTTAAGAAAAACTGACCATGCCCTGACCAGTTTTTCCCTAAGTAGGGCATTGGTCGGGAACAGCGTCACACACTAGTCGGGCACTGATCAGTTTCTCTACCCAGAGCAACACCAGAGATCGGGAAAACTGTCCAGTACCCTATCAGGCCCACATTTTAATTTCTGCACGGGTTATTGGCAAAAAATATTAATTCTAAAGAAAAACAAAAAATTTAAACTGCTAATTATGGTTTCTATTGTTTTTGAGGTCGATGATTACAAAACTGAAGTCATATTTCAAAAATTCAAAATGGCGGATCCAATATGGCGGCCATGAAAATTTTAAAATTAATTAATTTCTAGGAAACTTCGTATCAGGGGTTTTTGGGGGTCCCTGATTACAAATCTGAAGTCAGATTTTAAAAATTTTAAATGGCGGACCCAATATGTCGGCTATTCAAATTTTAAAATTAATTAATTTTTATGAAACTTCGAATCAAGGTGTTTTTGGGGTCCCTCGTTACAAATCTGAAGTTAAAAATTTAAACAGGACCTCACTGCTAATCAGAAATTAAAAGGTTAGTATTTATTAGCTAGATAAGGTTCATTTAAAATGAAAAATTAGGTTAATTACAAATTAGATGATACGATTTTATATATATTTTAACTCCATCCTCCTTTGTTACACGACTAATCGATTTATTAGAAATATTACTATTTTGAATCAGAGATCGACTTTTTGAATTTTTGAAATATGACTTCAGTTTTGTAATCAGCGACCTCAAAAACAATAGAAACCATGATTAGCAGTTAAAATTTCTCGTTTTTTTAGAATTAATATTTTTTGCCAATAATAACCTATTTTGGTTTTTTTGGTCAACTTTTGGGGCCTGTAAAAAATAGTTAACTTAACAAATTTCAAATGTCAAAAATTGTATATTATTCTTTAAACATTTATAAGGAGAAACAGAGTAGTCCAGTCAAAAAATATTAATTTTCAACGTTTTTACAGGAAATCTACGAAAAAAAGTTTTTTTCCCATGCAAAATGCATGCAAAATTTAAATAGGCTACAAGCACCACTAAATATTAATGTAAAAGAAAATAAAAAAATACGTATCTAATTTTTTTTAATTTGTCACAAAATGAGACCTGGAAATGGACAAAATTCCAAAATGTCGTTTTTAACGGCCACCCTAATATATATATATATATATATATATATATATATATATATATATATATATATATATATATATACATATATATATATATATAATATAATATATATATAATATATATATAATATATATATATATATATATATATAATATATATATATATATATATATATATATATATATATAATATACACTACCGTCGGGAATTATCGGTACGGCTGCACACGCACGGCCCAAAAACATACCAATCTTTAAATCACGATTTTTTTTAAATACAAATGTCAGAAAATTAACAAATATACCATTCGAAAGATTATTTAATTCTACGATTAATGATACATAACTGAAAATTTTAATAATTTATACACAGATTGCAGCAATCGACAAATTTGACAAAAAAATTTTAAAAATAATTTTTTTTGGGAAATTTTTTCAACCCTTGCACATTTTTTAAAAATTGTAGAAGAAATTTGGAACTTACATAAGTGTGATCATTCATGTCTCATATTTAATTCAAGACCAAAAGAGTTTAAAAATCTTATTCGGTTCGTGAGATATCATTATAAACATCCGATCATGTTTTTAGACAAATGCATTGAATATTAGTCGATTTTGAACGGTTTTTGGATGAAAATACTCGGCCGTTTATAATGATATCTCGCTAACCGATTAAGATTTTTTAAATCTTTTGGTCTTAAATTAACGATGAGACTTAAATGATCACACCTATATAAGTTTCAAATTTTTTCTATAATTTTTAAAAAATGTGCAAGGGTTGAAAAAATGTTGAAAAAAATTTTGTTTTTAAAATTTTTTTGTCAAATTTGTGGATTGCTGCAATCTATGTATAAATTATTAAACTTTTCAGTTATATATCATTAATCGTAGAATTTAATAATCTTTCGAATGGTATATTTGTTAATTTTTTGACATTTGTATTTACAAGAAAATTGTGATTTAAAGATTGGTATGATTTTGGGCCGTGCGCGTGCAGCCGTACCGATAATTCAAGACGGTAGTGTATATAATATATATATATACTGCAAAAACGTTTTAATTTAAGACGTTTTTAGCGTCTTAATTAGCAATAAAAAAAATAATAAATAAATTCTTAATTCTTATCTTAATTTTTTAGCGTCTTTTTTCGTCCCAGTATTTTTTACAGTGTAAACGCAACTCTTTTAAAATTGAATTAATTTTAAAATATTTAAATAAAATTATTCATTAAATAATTTCCAAGTAATAATTTTATGATAATTCTTCAAGAATTTAGTTATTTAAAAAGAAATTATTGTCATAAATAGAAAAAAAATCAAGGTTTTGTGTTAGAATTCGTGGTAATTTTAGTTTATGAGGCAAACAAAAAAGACACAAATAATCAGAATTTTTTTATGAATTTTAAAAATTTAAATTTTTTCAGTACTTTTAATAAAAATCCTTCATTTTTGCCTGACTTCCTTGTCTCAGAATATATGATTATTATAGTTATAATAGTATTAAAACAATATTCTAATTCATATTTCATTTTTATGAAAAAAATTTGAATTAAAAATTTTTAAATTTTATTATTTTTAAAATTGTTAATTTCTTTTAAAAAAGTAAGGAAGAAGTTAGCCGCGCGCTAATTGTTGCTAGTTTTGTAATATTTTTATAATACTTTGGAACTAAATGAAAATAATTTTTGTTTGTCATCATTAAGTGCAAAAAACTATTTAAAAATGTCGCTGCATTCCGACAAGTTCGACTGTATATAAAAAATGATTTGTATTACATGTATAAAAAATTAAAATAACCTATTTTGTTGACAAAATAATAATTCAAGAATTTAATATTAAGAATTTAATTGAAATATTTTTCTACAAGAATTATTAGTTAATAAATGTTTTAGAAATATTTCGAGAAATAATTAAATTAAAATTGATTATAATTTATTATATTCAAATTTTTTGATGTTAACTCAAGTTGAAGTTTAATTTTAATAATTAAATTTTTAACTCGAAATATTTAAATGGAATGAAGGTGGAATTTTGATTTTATATTTCATACTATGCAGTGATTTTCTCTTGTCAAAAATGAGAAATTTACACTAATTTTCGCTAATCATGAAAGTTATAACGATGAGAGTTTGAGAAATGAATAATATTCAAAACTAAATGTCACAAAGACATTCCGCGTATGAAATATAGCTATACAAGTATCCATAATTATTTTCCAACAATTTTATTAATATCAAAAATGAAAAATTGTTTTATTTTTTTTTATTTCTGATTAAATTCGTATGAGAAAAATATACTTTTAATAATATTATTAATTCTTAATTGTGGACTCAATTTATTTATTAATATATTTATTTATGTAATTACTATTGTACTATTAGTATTTAATAGGTAATGTAATTATTATCAATAAAAATATGTGTTACTTACATTAATATTATTAACATTTAGTAACATATTTAATAATGCTATTTTATTAATAATTATTATGTAATTATATATACACTGTAAAAAAAGAGCGTCTTGGTTTAAAACGTTAACGTGGTCACATTTTAGATGTTTATACTGTTGTTTGAAATAAAAACTTAGTTAACTGACATTTATATCGAAACGAGAAAGTAAGGAAAAACTGTTTGCTTTCAGAACCCTAATAAAAATTAAAAAATTGTTTAATAATTCAATTTCACATACTGGGTATAATGATGGTGCTCTATTTAATTATGAAATAAAAAATTAATTATTTAAACAAATTATATGAAAAAATGCACTTGCGTGTTTTTCCGAATGCAAATATGAAGTAAAAAGTTAGATAAAGTCCTTTGCGTAGTTGCTCAACAAAAATGTACGCGAGCTCGGTCCTCCGATTTGATGGAAAAACTTACCTAACTGACAATGACGTCATGTGGTAAGGGGACGGCTGCTTGCTGCTTGCTGCTTGCGTCCCGAGGATAAACCGAGTTTAGCCGAATGCAGTTAAGTAGTCGTTCGGCTCTGTCTCGACTGACTTTTTGACGGAATAACTTAGGTAATTGCAAGCGTTGCACATGCAAAGTTTTTATTTCAAATCCAACGCTCAGACTCGACTACTTATTTGATACAAAAAACACACAAATGCCTTTAACTAAGTTTTTCCTTCCAATCTTACATTCGAGCTCGTAGCCTCGTTTGTTTTTTGGACTACGCAAAGTCCTTTCCTTAACTTTTTATCAAATATTCCTTCATTTTCTGCAATTTCTTAGATTTTTAATATTAATTTTTTACAAACAATAATTTGCAAAAAAAATTTAAACTATAACTATTAGACGCAGTTTTTTCTTACGAGTTCATTGATACCAAAAACTCATTTTTCACCAAAATGTCAGTTAACTAAGTTTTTATATCACACGGCAGTATAAGCGTCTTATTTGGCTTCTAAAATGCATGTATTTGGAGGTTATGTTTGTCATTTAAGACGCTCAAATAAGACGCTTTTTTACATAAGACGTTTATAAACATCTAAACGTCTTATTTTTAGACGCCATTTTTTGCAGTGATCTAATCAACAATAATGTATAATTAACATTTAATTATACAGTCGAACCTGTCCGACTTCAACTACATTTTAAATATTTCTTTGGATTCAAAAAATGTTTAACAAGAATTATTTTTACTTAGTTCCAGAATATTGCAGACATATTATACAATTAAATTATAAAACAATTTTTTAAGGACTGTTTACTGTAATAAAATTTAAAAATCGAGTTGCATTCTAACAGATTTCACTGTATACAATTAATATTATTGTATAATTAATATTTTCTATTACTTATATTATTTATTATTTATATTATATTATTAATTAATAAATATAAATTAAACATATAAACATATCAACATATAAATTAAATATATAAGTTAAACATTTTTAATTCATTTGACGAACGTTTACAATTCACTTATGAACTTGAGGAGAATAACTCAATTAGTTTTCTTCACGTCCTTGTCATTAGACAAAATAATAATTTAACCACTGACTGGTTTATGAAACCTTCATTTTCTGGTAGATTCCTAAACTTTTTGTCTCAACATCCAAGATCACAGAAAATTGCAATTGTTTATAATTTGACAGATAGGGCTATAAAACCTTCTAACCCTATTTTTTATCAAAAAAATTTAAATATTGTAAAAGAACTGCTTCTACAGAATAGTTATCCCATTCACTTTATTAACACACATATTAAAAAACGTATACATTTTATCAATTTTAACCAAGAACGACCAGACTCAGAATCTATCTATTGTCGATTAAAAAAGATTTGTTTACCCTATGTCAATGGTTTTTATGAAGATACTTCATCATTGTTACGTCAAAACAATATAACAACCATTCCTTGTAACATGCATAATAATAATCATATTAAAAAAGGAAAAGATGTAACAAAAAAATGCGATAGCACGAGCTGTGTATATAAACTTAATTGTAACAATTGTTTAGTTCGTTATATTGGCGAGTCTAAAAGAATGATTAAAAAAAGAATAACGGAACACAAGAAGTCAAAAACAAATGTAATTTTCCAACATAAGAATAGTTTTAAACATGATTTTGACTATGATAAATTTCAAATTCTCGACAATGAACCAGTGTGGCAAAAGAGATTGATTTCCGAAATGATTCATATTAACTTGCATAAAAATACGCTTAATATAAAAAAGATGATACTAACAATCTAAACCAACATTATAAAACTTTTTTAAAAAATTCAAATTTTAATTTTCAGAAATCAATACTCGATCTCCGTGTCAAGTGTGTGTGTGTGTGTGTATTCATTGACACTTATTGTATTTCTTCGATGATTGACACCTTTGTTTTATGATAAGTTCACTGACCCTTGATTTCGTACTTTTATACATTTATATTTATAATATTTGTCAGTCAACTTAAGTCGGTTGTGTTGTTCGCACAAAATCTAAATTAATTTGCGGTAAATTTTTCTTTTATAACGTTATATTCTAATTTTGTAATATTTTAAATTTTAATAAACTCTCTAAATCTGAATAATTGAAATTTTCACTTTTTTCATGTGTGAACCTTTTTATCACTTATTAATAAGTAGAATCTACTTATACATAAGTGAAATATTCACTTTTTTATGTGTGAACTTGTTTTCACTTATCAATAAGTGAAATCCGCACTTATGTATAAGTGAAATATTTAGTTAAAAAGAAATTCATCTGCGCATTATATTACAATTTATTATTTATACCTACTTTTAAATGTTTAAAAACAATGTTTTTATCATTTCAGTTAATATATTAAAAATTTTTATTTTATTTAATTATAAAATTTGTCATTTAAAATTTAATAAAATTTTTAAAAAATATCCAGTTAAATATTATATTAACAGTAATCTAATAACTAACTTTTTATTTAATAAGTATTTATATACATATATAATAAGAGAAATCTTAAACAAAACGTTAAAGTAGAACACAATAAACTAACCCTTTATAAGTATCACCCAATAATTTTCTATGAGTATAAGGCAACTTATTAAGTGGCATTGTAGTGTTTCTCGTTAATCATCAAAGTTAAGCGACATTGCTTGTGGTTAATATTAAGATGGGTGACCGTTTGGGAATTTGGCTTAAAAAAGTTGAAAAATTGATATGTTTATAAGTTTCAGACTGATAGTAAGAAGAAAAGAGAGTGTTAAATAGTTGATAGTAAATAAATATTTTTTTTATATAATATTGATACTGATTATTTATTTACATTCACTTCTTAATGTCTGAGTATTCACTTATCTCATAATTGAATATTCACTTATCTCATAATTGAATATTCACTTATTCATAAGTGAATGTAATTCACTTATTCATAAGTGAATGTAATTCACTTATTCATAAGTGAATATAATTCACTTATTTCATAAGTGAATATAATTCACTTATTTCATGTGTGAATATTCACTTATTCTACGTGGAAGAGTTTTGAAACATGGAATAAGTAAGTAATAAGTAACATGGAATATTCACTTACAATAAGTGAAATTTCACATGTTCCGATTTAGAGAGAATATTTTCAGTTTTCTGATGAGGACAGCAGGGCTGTCGAAACGTAAAATTGAGTTTTAATATTTGTTTAATATTTGACTTGGAGGATTGATAAATTTCTTGACAATTAATAAATATAAATGTTAATAGAATTATATTATATATTTTAAAAAAATATTTTTCCAAATAAATTTTCTTCTACTTACTGTAATGACGAAATTAGTGTTTCAAACACGAATTTTCTCTTCTACACTCGTGTAGAATTGTCACTTGTCAGATTAAACCTTTTGGAAAATATGTTTTTCATAATAACAATAATATTTCACTTGTATAATAAATTACTTTATACATTCAATAATTTATTTTGAAAAAAAAAATTCCACTGAGCTCCATGCCGAAAAAACGATTAATCACAAACTTTTAATTACACTATGTTAAATTAAAAAAAATTATCCAACAGAATTTTTTGTAAATATTTTTTAAATAGAGAATTTATTGTTCGGTAAAGTGGTTTTTTTATCATTATTTTCCCGTCTGAATACAAAATATTTGTTTGTTTATAAATGTTTAAAAATTTATTTCTTAATTGAATTCAATTAATTTTATTCAATTTTTTTCAAATTTGGAAATTATAAATTTTTTTGTTTTGCAAAATGTGAGAAATTGAGAGTAAATAATCACGGAACGAATTGGACCCGCGACGGTTTCGCTAACGCGACTGAGAGGAAAATCCACGTGGATCTTAAAAACCCCGAACCACCCCTCCGAAATATACGGCACGTTTAACATCCCTCTTCATGGCACATGCGCGAAATCTCGGTTGATTTAATTCAGTTTTCCAGCGATGTCATCTTGTTATGACCCATTAAGTACGCATTTATATCACCTTCCCTATTTTCAAAGTAGATCCAATCATGTAAAATGAATTTCCTTCGTTTTATTAAATTTGTTAGAAAAGATAAAAAAAGGAGAAAAATATATATTTCAATTTCCTGTCACTTATTTTTATCGTGTGTATGTTGTATTTTCAATTATCGTATTTTCCACGATTCAAGAGTTCGTCTTAAAACCAATTTTCTATAAAAGGAGCCACTGTGAAGAAAATTTTCTTTACTTTTAAAAAATTATATTTTCTACTCTCTTTTCAGTTTCTTATATTTTAGATATAAATCTGCTTTTCCTTGTCAGAAAATTTTTTAAAAAATAATTTTTGCAGGCTTTGCACTTATCTATAAAGAATTTTACTACTTTTTCTACGATTACTACTTACGATTAAATATATATTTTACTGTGTAGATACTTTTTTAGATTTGTGACACTAAAAGATAATTTTTCCCTTTCTTTTTGAAAATTTATACTATTTTCAATCAGCTAATAATTGAAATAATAAAATTAATATTGTAATTTCCTTAAAAATCTTAAACTCATTCAGGAATCACCAATGTATCAAAAACAAGTTGTGAATCCAGATGTTCATTATGTGGAGGAAGCATTAACGACAAGTATATTTAATTTTAAAATAATTTTAATACAATTTAACATTTATAAAATCCAGTTCATTCGTCTTAATGGAAAGAATAAAATTTTATTATGCAGTAATATGATTCTAAAGAAACAAAAAAGTTTTAGTAAAATAGTGAATTTTTCAACTTTAATTGTAATTAGTTTTATAATTTCCAATACAATATATACTTTATATACATCAATCGATTCGTTTTGATGCAAAGAATAGATTTTTAATTTGTTTTAAGTAAAGAATAACATTTTATTCACAGCAACATAATGTTAAAGAAAAAAATGAATTTTTAATAAAAGTACGAATTTTTCGGCAATAATTGTGATTAATTCTATAAATTTAATAAGGTAGGGGAGACTGGGGCGAAAAGTTAAATTGTGAAAACAGTTAAAATTCATTATCTTTCGAACGGAAATAGTTAGAGCATTGCAATTTTAATTATATAGAAGGGTGTTATCACCCTAAATAAATGTCCGGAGTTATGTGATATTCTGTTCATTTTTGTGGTGTCCATATTTAAATTCTTTTTTCACCCTACTTTTAAAAATTTTTTCGTAAAAGAAAATATCAACTTTTAAGTATATTTTTTGAATTTATTTTCACCGCGATTTTTTTACTTTATTATTTGGGTCCCCTGAAGACATACCTAAAGGTATTTGCTAAATATCTTTAGTCAGATTTTTTATATTTGTTGTTAAAGCCAAAAACGCACCTTGGGGCGAAAAGTTAAATGTATTTTTGGGTGATTCTCCGCGTAGCGCAGAACTTGATTTTTTTCATGTTGTAATGGAAAAATAATAAATAATTTTCATATATTTTTACAATTCCAACGTAAAAAGGTTATATATATATATATATATATATATATATATATATATATATGTTTAGAAACAAAAACCAATAATTACTTTTGTATCTACACGGAAAGAAATCTGTTGCTCTTAGCGCATGAGCAGGCCGTACTAAAAGCGCATACACACCACCATGCGTAAGTTGCAAGAAATCCATGCTGATTTTTCATGGATTTGAGCAACTGTGGCACAAGTGGAAAAAAGCTGTGCAAAGTTAGCACCGGCCTTTGCAAAATTAGGTACAGACGTCTATGCGAAAAGCGAACCAACATGTCTCTAGCGTTATTCGTAGCACATTTCTCTCCGTGTAATATTATAATTTTTCGTAAATAAGCGGTTTTAAGGCTGAAAACGTCAAATTTTTACATGTCCCCACATAAAGTTTAGAAAAAAAAGTTAATAATTTTAGTAATATGCAATAATAAATACAATTTTATATATGTTTTTTTTCATTTTATGCTTGACAGCAAATTTGGATGCTATTCATTATTTTATTAACAAACAGTGAATTATTTAAATGAAAATCAAATGTTAACTTAAAATTACTTTTGTAAACACAAAAAATAACTTCCTTAAGTTAATTCAGGAAAAAGAATCAATGTTCTAATTGACTTATTTATTTTTCACTCATTTTAAGTTGGAAATTTGATAAGGAAATCACAAAATAATCTCCACCGACCCTTAAATATTTTACCACAAACTAAACAATTATTTATAAAAAAGGTTAAATAAAGCGTAGTTATATTGTTTTGGTCAATACGAATGAGATCCACTTTAAACCGATTGAAAATTAATGATACTTTTTTCAAAAAATTAAAATATTTAAAGTCGGTTGAAAAAGTTCCCACCGGTCTCAGTTTCCACCGACCTTCGTATTACGAAGAACCTAGTGCAAATGTAGTGTTATGGTGCCACATATATAAGGAATAAAAAAAACCTACAGCTCAGGAAAGTTTACAATAAATTACTTAAATAAATTTCCATAAATTACCACGAAAATTTTTATAAATTACCGCAAAAATTTACATAAATCACCGAAATAAAAATTTTCAATTGTGATTTTTACTTTGCATATTTTTAAAAATCACCGACAAAATTTCTTTAAATTACCTTACAAATTGCCATAAATTACCTTATAAATTTCCATAAATTACCGCGAAAATTTCCATAAATTACCAAAATCCAAATTTTTAATAATAATTTAAATTTTACATATTTTTGTGAATTATCGCGAAAATTTCCATAAATTTCCAAAAATTTCCATAAATTTTTATAAATTTCTATAAATTTCCATAAATTACCAAAATAATAATTTTTAAATGAGATTTACGCTATAATATTGTTTAAATAAGCGCAAAATTTTTTTTGACAGAATGTGTCCAAACAGTGAATTAGTTAATTACTACACTTGTTTACAACAAAAATTTTAAATAACTAGCGACATATACCTCACTCGCTAACGCTCGTTCGGTTGTATTTAAACTTATTTGTTTTTACTAATTTATTTTTATTTATTTGAACTAAGTAAATATTTACTGGACATAAATATTTTAATTTATGGTATCAAATAAATAGTTATTCAAACCAAATACAAATTACTTAACCCTCCTGCGTACCTATTTTCACCCATAAAATTGTTTCCAAATGCACAAATTTTTCACAATGTTGGATTTTTCTACAAATTGGTACCTAGGGGTTTTTGGGGTCGCTGATTACGAATCTGAGGTCAGATTTAAAAAATTCAAAATGGCGGATCCAATATGGCGGATGAATTTTTAAAAAATTGTTTGATTGTAATGAAACTTGGTATCTAGAGGTTTTGGGGTCGCTGATTACGAATCTGAGGTCAGATTTAAAAAATTCAAAATGGCGGATCCAATATGGCGGATGAGTTTTTAAAAAATTCATCCAAATTTCTTGAAAATTTATAATCGGGGTTTTTTGAGGTCGCTGATTACGAATTTAAGGTCAAATTAGAAAAATTCAAAATGGCGGATCCAATATGGCGGACAAATTTTTAAAAAATTGTTTGGTTTTATTAAAAAATTTTAATGAAACTTGGTGTCTGGGGTTTTTTGAGGTCACTTATTACGAAGCTGAGATCAGATTTTAAAAATACAGAAGATCAGAGCCAATATGGCCGCCAGTTTTAAAAATATTTTAGATTTGTTATAGATATGTTGGTATTTTACAAGTCCTTTATAAACTACGTCTCTTATATGAAACAATGTGCATTTTTTAGACTTCCTAAGTTGAGTAGTACTACATAATGATGTTTTATAAATTTAACAATTTAACACATATTTAAACAAATAATTATAGATGTTGATTAACTCCTTGCACAAAAGACTTAGAAACATGCTTTTTCCAAATTTTAAAAGTTAACAAGATCAGTATTATTGTAAGTTTCATGTTTGTTAATTGCAAAATTGGAGGTATTTTATTCAACTTAGTTAATTGAAAAATTAGAAGAAATTGCATGCTTTTAGATGTTTTTTGGAAAAAGTTAGTAAAAACAACATTATTTGTTTAAACAATTAAAGAATCGTTCAATTTATGAAGAATCTTCATGTAATATTACTCAGCTTAGTTAATTGTAAAATTAGAAAAAAAATTGCATGTTTCTAGATGTTTTTGTAAAAAGTTAGTAAATAACAACATTATTTGTTTAAACAATTAAAGAATCGTTAAATTTAAGAAAAATCTAAATGTAATATTACTCAGCTTAGTTAATTGCAAAATTAGAAAAAGCTGCATGTTTCTAGATATTTTTTGTAAAAAGTTAGTACATAACAACAATTATTTGTTTAAACAATTAAAGAATTTTTAAATTTATAAAATATTCTTATACTGCCATTTTGAGTATTAAAAATCTGACGTCAGATTTGTAATCAGCGACCACGAAAACCTCTAGATACCAAGTTATATTAAATTCAAACAATTTTTTTAAAATTCATCCACCATATTGGATCCGCCATTTTTAGTTTTTTTAATCTGACCTTAGATTCGTAATCAGCGACCTCAAAAACCCCCGATTATAAATTTTCAAAAAATTTTGATAAATTTTTGAATAACTCATTTGCCATATTGGATCCGCTATTTGGATTTTTTAAATATGACCTTATATTCTTAATCAGCGACCCCAAAAACCCCTACATACCAAGTTTCATTAAAATCAAACAATTTTTTTAAAATTCATCCGCCATATTGGATCCTCCATTTTGAAATTTTTAAATATGACCTTAGATTCGTAATCAGCGACCTCAAAAACCCCTGATTATAAATTTTCAAGAAATTTGGATAAATTTTTGAAAAACTCATCCGCCATTTTGGATTTTTTAAATATGACCTTAGATTCGTAATCAGCGACCTCAAAAACCCACGATTATAAATTTTTAAGAAATTTAGATGAATTTTTGAAAAACTCATCCGCCATATTGGATCCGCCATTTTGAATTTTTTAAATCTGACCTCAGATTCGTAATCAGCGACCCCAAAACCTCTAGATACCAAGTTTCATTACAATCAAACAATTTTTTAAAAATTAATCCGCCATATTGGATCCGCCATTTTGAATTTTTTAAATCTGACCTCAGATTCGTAATTAGCGACCCCAAAAACCCCCGATTATAAATTTTCAAGAAATTTGGATAAATTTTTGAAAATTTCATCCGCCATATTGGATCTGCCATTTTGAATTTTTCTAATTTGACCTTATATTCGTAATCAGCGACCTCAAAAACCCCCGATTATAAATTTTCAAGAAATTTGGATGAATTTTTTTAAAACTCATCCGCCATATTGGATCCGCCATTTTGGATTTTTTTAATCTGGCTTCAGATTCTTAATCAGCATCTCCAAAAACCCTTGAGATACCAAGTTTCATTAAAATCAAACAATTTTTTTAAGAGAAGTATGTATTTGCAACTTTTATTTTGTGACCTATCCTCTAGTGTTTATAACAAATATTTAATACTTTGTTTATTAACAAATACTTTAATTGGAGACTTTATTATGTATGTATCATTAACTATGAACCTTACACTGTAAGTTGCACTTTGTCTCGTGTGTTAAAGTTAATTTGTTTAAAAGTTATGAGAAAAAATATTTGGACGAGTATACTCGTCCTCGCGCATTTGGTAACAACTTAGTTTGGACGAGTATACTCGTCACGGTACGCAGGAGGGTTAAGTCAATTAAATAGAATAATTTGATCTAATAAATATTGCTTTAAATCAATTATGAAAATTACTTGATTCAATAATGCATAGTTTTTAATTAAAATAAATATTTATTTGGATCAATAAAATAATTTTTTTGAAATAACTAAACTTAGAAGGTTAGGTTTTAAATGTTAGCCTGATTCTCTGGATAATTAGTAAGAAAAGGGCGAAGATACGTCTGTCCTTTTCTTACTAATAGGATTTTCTGTAATGATGAGACGCATGCATATCCCCTAATCGCCAAGTCGTCGAATGATCAAATAGTCGAATGCCAAGTAATCGAATGGACAAAACGTCGAATGCTAAAAACATCGAATGGACAAAACGTCGAATGCTAAAAACATCGAATCGGCATTTAGTCGAATGCTAAAAACATCGAATCTTCATTTAATCGAATGCTAAAAACATCGAATTCTCCATTCGTCGAATGTTCAAAACGTCGAATGCTCAAAACGTCGAATGTTCAAAACGTCGAATGCTCAAAACGTCGAATCGTCATTTAGTCGAATGGTAAAAAAAACCATCGAATAGTCCATTCGTCTAATGCTCAAATAGTCGAAACGCCATCTGTTCGAATTATTAAGTAGTAGAATGGTAAAGTTGTCGAATGTTCAAACATCGAATCGTCATTTTAGTCGAATGCTAAAAACATCGAATCTTCATTTAATCGAATGCTAAAAACATCGAATTCTCAATTCGTCGAATGTTCAATACGTCGAATGATAAAAACGTCGAATGCTAAAGACATCGAATCGTCAACATGTCGAATGTTCAAAACGTCGAATTATCAATTTGTCGAATGCTCAAAACATCGAATTGTTAATTCATCGAATGCTTAAATCATCGAATTTTCCATTCGTCGAATGTTAAAAACGTCGAATGCTTAGAACATCGAACTGTTAATTCGTCGAATGCTCAAAACGTCGAATGCCAAAAACATCGAATCGTCAAAAGTTCGATGTTTTTAGCATTCGACGTTTTTATCATTGGACGTTTTGAGCATCGGCGAATTAACAGTTCGATGTTTTGAGCATTCGACGTTTTTATCATTCTACGTTTTGATCATTCGACTACTTTACCATCCTACTACTTGGCAATTCGAACAGATGGCGTTTCGACTACTTTACCATTCGACTACTTTACCATTCTACTACTTGACATTTCGAACAGATGGCGTTTCGACTATTTGAGCATTCGATGATTTGAGAATTCGATGTTTTTAGCATTCGACGTTTTGATCATTCGACGTTTTTAACATTCGACAAATGGAAAATTCGATGATTTAAACATTCGATGAATTAACAATTCGAGGTTTTGAGCATTCGACAAATTGATAATTCGACGTTTTGAACATTCGACATGTTGACGATTCGATGTTTTTAGCATTCGACGTTTTTATCATTCGACGTTTTGAACATTCGACGAATTGAGAATTCGATGTTTTTAGCATTCGACTAAATGCCGATTCGATGTTTTTAGCATTCGTCGTTTTGTCCATTCGATGTTTTTGGCATTCGACGTTTTGTCCATTCGATTACTTGGCATTCGACTATTTGATCATTCGACGACTTGGCGATTAGGGGATATGCATGCGTCTCGTAATGATGGGACATCGACATCGGAAACATCGATGTTTATAACCTCGATGTTTTAATTTCGATATTTTCGATGTATCGAGGCTTTTTTCCGATGTTTGATATTGATGTGAATTAAGTGGGGAAAAAAGTATTTTTTTAAATATCTTTTTTTTTGCCTCTAACAGTTTGTGCTTTTTTATCTTTTAAACAATTGCTCTTATCGCATTGAAAATCTTTAAACACAAATTGTTATAGGGGAGCGTGGGGGAATTGGAGCTCCTTAAGGAAAATTATTAAAAAAACCAACTTATCTTTATAATAATACACTGTTTTCGTCATTTTCTACTCATTTCGTTATTTATCTTTAATTATGTTTAATTAGAAACTTAAAAAGAGAAAGTAAATTGGAAAAAAAAAATTTCAAAAAAAATACATTTTTTGCCATCATCCAATTTGTGGGGTATTGGGAGTTTTCACTTGAAATTTAAAAAATTTCTATTTTTTAGGAATATTTTTTTTTTTTCAATAGAAAAAGTGTTAATACTTACAATGTAGCCAAAACTTTAGACTAAGAAAAAACTTTTTCCTAAATTTTAATTGAATAAAAAATTTTTGAAAAAAATTTTATTTTTTATTTTTTCTACGAAAAATTATTTTTTAATTAAAAGTTTTTTGATAAGGTGATGTCTTTTACAATTTTGAAAGAAATAATGAAAGCCGTAACATAGTAACGAAGATTCTTTAAGCTGACACTAATTCTCCCATTACCCCACAGAATTCTTACAGGCCAAAATTTGAATAAAAAAATAATAATATAAACAAATTTTATTATTATCTCGATTTTTATACAAGTACTTTCTAAATCTGAATATGTGAAAATTCACATATTTGTACGTTATAAGTCGTCTTCTCGATCAATAAGTGCATATACACTGGTAATAAGTGAAATTTCACTCAGAATAAGTGAAAAATTCACTTATTTGTAAGTGTATATGCACTTATTGATCGAGAGGACGACTTATATATAAGTCGTCACCTATAATATAATGAAAAAGCATAACTAAATAATACGATTTTAACTACTTATAGTGATGTTTAGAAATATTTTGCATTTTACAACGAAAACTCAAGAAATACATTTTTCCTTGTCTTTACTAAAAAGTCAAGAATGTAATCGTTTGTTTTGGAATGATATAAACAAAGGTTTTAGAAGATTTTCTAGACATTGCAGCGAATTTTAAGGCTTTTAAGTACGTGAAATTTAAAAGCTCCCATTACCCCACGCTCCCCTGCACAAAAAATAAAAAAGATATTTCAAAAATAATATTTGCCCATCTTTTAGTACTTTTGACCCATTTTCCCCTAAATTTTTTATTACAACCAGCCAATATCGTAGGTTTTAACTTGTCCAAAATGTGAATCATCTTAAAATGCTATATGGGGCGTTCCATGGCTCTATGAACCGACGAAATTTTGGTTTTGCTTATACCCAAGCAGCACGGAATATAACCTTAAAATGAAGGGAATATTACATTTCATATTCGGAATATTCTAGGGATCTTAAAGTAATATTAAAATGTCCGCCCCACAGAAATATTCCAAAAATAACATTGAGGGAATGTTCCACGGTAATTTCGAAGTAATATTCCAGGATGATGTTGAGGCAATGTTCCAACAAATATTAATATTAATAATAATATAAAATATTAATATTAATGGAATATTCCAAGGTAATGTTGAATGAATATTAAGGGAATATTCCCTGGAAATATTCCAAAATTTCATACTTTGAAATTTGACTTTTTAGGGTTCCGTACACCTACGGTGTATCGGCGGAACCCTATTGGTGAGACTCTGTTGTCCGTAGCCAAATCGTGTCCCCCCCCCCTAGCGGCTAAACTATTTGACCTAAAGAGCTCAAATTTGGAACAGATATGTATTTTCACACGTAGATTACAGGAAAAATATAGCGAATGTGATTGGACGTGATGGGCATAGCGTTGTCAAGGAAAAACTAAAAAATTTAAAAAAAAAAAATTTTTTTCCTAACTTTTACATTATTTGACCTAATGAGCTGAAAATTGGTATCCTAGTGTATTATTACAGTCTGACGACAAAAAATTTATTTAAGAAACTTTTTGAAAAAAAAAACAAAAAAAATTTTTTTTTAATTTTTTTTTTCAAAAAAAAAAATTTTTTTAAATTTTTTTTAGTTTAAACACGTGGCATTAAATATTTTAAGGAAGAAAGTGAAATTTTAAGAGAATAAATGGGAGATTGTTTTCTGACTTTAATTTCTTAACTAAAAATAAAAAAAAATTGGACAAGTGCGAGTTGTACTCGCACTGCAATGGCGGGTTCCGCACACAAATATTAAAACAATACTTGCATCATTGATCGGTAATTGGTAGAATTAAAATAAACAATTATAAAAATATATTAAAATCATTTGATAAAAAAAAATAACTAAAAAAATTAAAGTATTGTATATCTAATATTGTAAACAATAATAAGCGGAGGAACTATAATAAATTTTGAAAATTTTGTTCCTCTGCTTATTATTGTTTACAATATTAGATATATACAATACTTTAATTTTTTTAGTTATTTTTTTTATCAAATGATTTTAATATATTTTTATAATTGTTTCTTTTAATTCTACCAATTACCGATCAAAGATGCAAGTATTGTTTTAATATTTGTGTGCGGAACCCGCCATTGCAGTGCGAGTACAACTCGCACTTGTCCAATTTTTTTCTCTTTCCCAGGCGCGAAAGACCAGTGCTGACGATGAGTTGAAACTTGACTGAGTCTTGAACGCCCAGCGTGGGTAACCCAGAGTTGAAGCAGTCTTTATATCATTGTCACTCAATATTGGTTCAGCATGGGACACCAATGTTCGTCCCATGCTCGATTCAAGACTCGGTCAATCTTCGTGAGTGGAGCTTCAACATCCAGTCTTTATTCAATCTTGAATCAATCTTGATAGTTTATTTATTACCGTGTGCACTTACCAATATTAGATATAAATTAGATATAAATATTTATAAATTATTATTCTTATTATTAATTATTATTAAATAATATAATAAGTATTATTATTATTATTATTATTAAGATATCAATTGGTAAATAAATATTAATATTTATTTAGTGTATAATATTTATATTAATTAATATAAGATTCATATCAATAAAGTTAAATTATTATATATTTTTTTTTTCTTGCACAGTGTCAAATTATTATTTCAAAGTTCAAGAGTTTCGTTTATCTGAAAAATTTTCAGTGAAAAAAATGTTCACTAGGTAGTAATAAATATTTATGCCTAGTAGTTTTACACTAGGTTTAACTGTTTACTGAATATTATCAAAAATATATTTTTCGTCAAACGCGCGCGACTAAACACAAATAACCTTGAGACTTTACAGCGCGACGTTGCGATTGTCGTGCTCCCACCATCCCATCTACTCAATGCTTTCCCCTCATGACGTCACAGGCGGGGAGTGCATTGAGTAGATGGGATGGTGGTATTTGTGTTTAGTCGCGCGCGTTTGACGAAAAATATATTTTTGATAATATTCAGTAAACAGTTAATCCTAGTGTAAAACTACTAGGCATAAATATTTATTACTACCTAATGAACATTTTTTTCACTGAAAATTTTTCAGATAAACAAAACTCTTGAATTTGAAAATAATAATTTGACACTGTGCGAGAAAAAAAATAATATATAATTTAACTTATAAAATTATCAGAAAAAATATTTTAATATTAAATAATTTATAAATATTTATATTTAATATTGTACAGTGCACACGGCAATAAAGGAACTGAATATTGTAACAAGATTACTGAGACTTGAAACGAGTATGGGACGAGCATTGGTGTCCCATGTTGAGTGACGGCACTGGCATTGATATAGTAGATTAGGCGAGAAGCCTTCCAGCCTTCTGTGGCCGAGCGGTTTAAATGCGTGCGTTGAGAACTTCCGGTATGCGTTAGGGGCGGGTGCGTGAGTTTCGATCCCACATGCGAGCGAATATTTTTCATTCTTTGTTATAAGCGTTTATATAAAATAATAAAATTGTGTGTTGTGTTGTGAATAAAAAATGTGAACACTCTCTAAATTTGAATTAGTGAAAATTTCACTATTTGATTCAGTTAATGTAGTTGTCACTGGAAAATAGCGAATTTCACTTCTGAATTAGTGAAAATTTCGCTATTTGATCAGTGAATGTAGTTGTCACTGGAAAATAGTGAATCCCACTTTTGAATTAGTGAAAATTGCGTCTGCGCATAAATCCACTGTCTCTCGTCGTTTAGTTGCGTCTTGTTGACAGTGAAACTCGTGAGTGAATCGTTTAAACCGAGGAAATTGATAATTTGTGAGGAGATTTATAATTAAAGATTACATTTTATTATTCACCGAAAAATATCATAAAATAAGGTAAGTTAACTTTAAACTTATTAGCAACTATATTTGTTTAACTATATATTTATTACTACTAAATAACTATACCTAACCTCAAATATCTTTTGTTTTGATTGTTCTATTTCTCTCTAAGATTAAATATTCTTTACTTATAAATTGTTTACACAGAAGGAAGGGCTCGATACACGTTTAAAATAATAATTAATTTCTGCAAATATAAATTCAATGACCGAGGAAAATAATTACGAAGACGAGTTAAGAAAGTTTGGCGTTTCGGAAGAAAACATTGTCTACTTTGAGAGGTTCGTTTCTAAATAAATATATTTTACTGTGCATGTTTTTTTTGTTGAAATGATATATATATTATTTAAAATCAATTCAACATGTTATTTCAGATTTTTTGAATGTTTAAATGAAATAATATTATTTTCTTTCTGGATAAATATTTTCAAAAATTAGTATAGTATTGTAATGAAAAAAATGTAAATTAAATATTTACTTATTTAAAAAATTCATTTTTTAATTAACAAAATAATTTTGCATAAAAAATAAAAATTAATAAAAGTGCAAAAACCATTGTCCTTCATTTGAACGTTCAAATCTTGTAAATAATTTCTTTTTAATGACAGCGAAATTTTATACTTATGAATGATTGAAAAAATTTCAGGAAACCAATTATCTATTAATGCTTGTTATACAAGGTTATAATAATTTAAAAATATTTAAAATGGACGGGTTGAATTGTTTTTTGTGCCAAGAAATTGTTCCTGGAGGTTTGAATGGCCTAAGTTTTCATTTGGTTAACCAGCATGGTATTACAATAAATCGAGGAATAAATGGTGGTTTCGTGTGCGGACAGAATGGTTGCAATCGAAGATTTGTACATTTCTACTCTCTCAGAAAACATATAAGAGATTCTCATCCCCCTGAAAATCAAAATCAAATTAATGAACTCGAACCTCCCATACCTGTGAATTTTTTGCATTTGGATTACAATTTTGGCAACGATATTGAAAATCGAGAAATATTAGATAACCATGAAGACGATTATAGCGAAATAGATGAAAATGAAGTCCAGGATAATGTTTCGTACGATTTGAAAGTTTTTGTCACTAGAATAATCGGAAAACTTCAAAGCAATGGGTCAGTGACAGGAAGCATGATGACATCGATTTTAAACGAGTTCGAGCAATTTTCATTTTATTTCCGGGATCACTTAAAATCAAAAGTTGTTAATCATTTATCAAATCGAGATTTGTTGGATCAAGATGAAATGAAGGATTTAATACAACTTTTTGACTTTGAAAATCCCTTCTGTGGGAGTAGAACTTTAAAAGAACAAATAAATACTCTCCGAATTAATTGCGGATACATCGATCCCGAAGAAATACCTTTGGGCTATAGAATTGATAGTAGATTCAATTCCGGAAGTTGCTCATTTGTCCCTAAAATGGTTTTTAGAATCATTTCAATACGTGTCAATAATAAAAGTATTAACAATGATATTGTCGAATGATGTGATAAGAGAATGCATTTTGAATGAAGAGAAGTCTCCTGAAGGAATGACAGAATCTTTTATCGATGGAGAACATTTTAAAGTCCACCCATTGTTTTCTCAATTTCCCCATTCCATAAGATTAAAAATTTATTACGATGAACTGGAGGTCGTTAATCCTTTAGGTTCGAAAACCGGTGTCCATAAACTGGGAGCTTTTTATTTTAAAGTCGACAACATACCGTCACATTTAAACTCTGAAATGAGTGACATTCACATTTTCACACTCTGCTGCGATGCCGATGTTAAAAAGTATGGTTTTCGAAGAATACTTGCACCTTTTATGCACGAGTTGTCAAAATTAGAAAGCGACGAAGGAGTTATTGTTCAGATAAAGGGAGATGATTTCGTATTACGAGGTTCTATATGTGCATTTTGTGGGGATGGACTTGCAGTTCATGAAGTTTATAACTTCTTAGGTCCTTCTGCTAACCTCTTTTGTCGAATGTGCACATATTCAAGAGAAATGTTGCATACTGGGTCTACTGAAGAAGTTGAAGAAAGGAGTGAAGAAGTTTACCAACGACATCTAGCTTATTTAGAACAGAGAAACTTCTCTAACCAGTCAATGACAGATACAGGAATGAGAGGATTTTGTTGTTTAAACTCATCGAGATACTTCCACACTTCGAGAAATAAAGTTTTTGATATTTTTCACGATATTCTACAGGGCATTGGTCCTATGGTGTTGAAATTGGTGCTAAATGTCTTGATTTTTGAGTTGAACAAATTCGACGTTGAATTTTTGAACGGCAGAATATCTTCTTTTAATTACGGATACGTAGAAAAAAAAAATAAACCGTCGGCAAATTTCACTGCAGCTATGATTCGACAAAGAGAAAATAAAATAAGTCAGAAAGGTATGCAGATGTGGCTCTTGTTGCGCGCATTTCCTTTCCTTATTTCCGACAAAGTTGAAGCTGATAATGAATTTGTCGAGCTTATAGTTTATTTACTTCGTATAATGGAAATAATATTTGCTAAAAAATTACATAAATCAATAGTACCCTACTTAAGAGCCCTTGTAAAAGATTTTAATATGGCCTTTCGTAGATTATTTCCTGATAAAAATCCGATAAATAAATTCCATCATGTGGATCACTACGCAGATTGCATAGAATGGTCCGGTCCAATGTCGCTTTATAATTGTGCTCTGTTCGAAATGAAGCATGGGGAATTAAAATTGCGTGCTCATAACGTACATAATTTTAAAAACCCTCCAAAAACTCTTATAAGAGTTTCTCAATGTATCCAAAGCTCGAAATGGGGTGCAGGTGATGTCCAATCAGAAAGATTTCAGCTGTTATCATTTTCTTTGTGTTCAGTGGAAAATACTCTTAGTAGAGAGGATCTGCATATACTAGGGTATATCGATACAGACAAAATTTTTTCCGCTTCTTCTGTTTCTGTAAATGGAACAGAATATCGAAAAGGTCTGTACGTCTGTCTGGATGTTTCGTCTACAAATGAGGCCAACCTTCCTGTTTTTGGTCATATCAAAGAAATAATTATTTTAAGACAATCTGAAGTATTCTTACTAGTTTCTGTCTGTTCGACATCATATCTTGATACAAACTTGAACGCATACTGCATTGAGCCTAATAATGATGAGAGTCCCCGAAGATTTATTAATTTATTTCGGCTGGCACATTTTAAGCCATTTTGTTGCTGGACGAAACCTAACTCTGATAAATTGTTCATTAGCCTTCGATACATTATTTTCTAATATTACTCCAAAATGTAAGAATTATAATGTTTTCTGTTCATTAATGCTTAATTTTTTCAGGTTTTAAAATTTTTGTACCAAATTATTCAATTTGTTTAAAATTATTTACTACTTTTTATTTAATTAAAAAAGTATTGTACATTTTTTTATTCTAATTAATATTATGAAATTTTTCAGATGAAGGTATAAACGATCATTCCTTTTCGGAGTTAACGGAAGAAGATTTAAAATCAATGAAATTAAAGTTGGGGCATTCGAAAATTATTTTAAAACTAATAAGGGAAAAAAAGAGTAAATTTGAAGTAAGTATTAATATCAAATTTTTTGAAGCAATAATTCTAGAATTCATAAAAATTATATAAATAGATATTTCAACAATTTTACTTTTTTAAGGATATCCTCATCGGAGAATACATCGTTCAGAACAATGGAAATCCATCTAATATTAACATAAACACTAATCAAAGTACAAGATATACTACATCCGACAGTAGTAATAGCAATGACGAAACACTACTATCCAGAAGAAGAGAAAATAGTGAGAGCATAATCGAAGCACAGCCATCGACAAGCAGAGGAAACAATAACAGCGCATTTATATCGGCAGATTCAATTTCGGTAAAGACATGTTTTTTAAATAATTATGCTTAAATAAGGGTAAGAATTTCTGAAAGGTGTCACCTAATATATAAAAAATTTTATTTTTTCCTCAATATTAATTTTCACGTAGCATTTTATATGAAATATTACTATGTAAAAGAATTTTTTGAAAAAAAATATTTTACTCTTCTTAGTAACAGTTGGAAATTTTTATAACTTTTTTTAAACAATTAATTTCTGAAAAACTTTTTGACCGATTTAAATTATTCAACCAGCGTTCTCTTTGTTTTGAATCCAAATTTCAAATTATATTTTTTGTATAAAGATATATTTAACTTTAATAAAAAAAAAGTTCTCGGCACGAGCACATAACCGTATTACGTGTCAATTATTTCGGGCGATATATCAAAAAATAATTATTTTAGCTACTTTTCTATGAGTGTTATTTCTTTCTCTTTGGAATATTATTCAGAGAGGTTTATAAATAAGTAGAAATTTCTTCAATATGAATTTTCATGGATAAAGTAGTTTTTTAAAAATATTCTTTGTAAATAAATTATTTTTTCTTTATTAAATTTCAAAAACTTAAGGCAAAAGAGTATAATTCTAAATTTGGTTTCAAGACAAAAGGAACGCCTGTTAAATAATTGAAAACTGTCAACAAATTTTCTGAAATTAAGAAAGTTATAAACAGTTTCAATTGTAAGTAAGGAGAGTAAAAAATTTTTTTTAACAAAATCCTTTTACATAATGATTTTTGATACAAAATTCTACATGAAAATTAACATTTGCGAAAAAATAAAAATTGTAATGTATTAAATTCAGGGTGTCTACTAACCGGGAAATCCGAGAATTTAATTTGACCGGGAGAAACCGGGAATTTTTTCACCAAAATTAAAAAAGTTTTATTATTTTAATTTGTTTTTAAAAAATCACTTTTTATAGATATTTATTCTGTTATCTAAATTTAAATTAGTTAAAAATAATTAATTTGATAGTAAAAAATCAGTCACCAATTCAAACATATTATGTAAATAAATTTTAAAAAATTATGTAGTTAATAGAAATTTCTTAAAGATTTTCAATAGAAACTTTTCAACAAATTGAATTTTCAAAGTATTTTAATTTAATAATTGATTAATAATTGAATTTTATAAAAAGTCATATTCTAATGTATTCATGTTTCTAAGGACGAAGATTAATTTAATCTTCCCAAATTTTTTTTTAAATCTGAAAAATAAGACTGTTGTAATTTTTTAATTCTAAGGTTTCAGGATAATTGAATTTTTCTAAACAAATAATTGAAGATTTTTGAAATAATTGAAATTTCTTTACATTTTTTGAAAAATAATTGAATTCTTTTAAAGAATTTAATTTAAATTTTTCAAAAATAATCAAGGGAAGTTAGTGACCGTAATTATAATTTTATTTTTAAAATTGAAAGTCCCTCTAACAATTTTAAATCAATTTTTTGCTTCTAAAAATTATATTATTCTATTATTATTCAATAATTATAATTATTGAACTTCTTTTAAATTTTTATAATAATAAGAATAAAACTCTTCACAAGAATTAAATTATTTTCATAAATAATAGCATTCTTTGGAAGGATTTAATTATTTTTAAAAATAGTAAAATTCTTGACAGAAATTAAATTATTATCAATAGATATAATTTTAATAAAATTGAAAAATCAAATTTTTAATTATAATTGTAAAGAGAGAAGATTATTTGAAAAAAATTGAAAAAATTCTTTGTTTAATTCAATTATTTTCCAAATTTTCAATTAAAATGATTGAAAAAAACATTATTTTCAAAAAATTTAAAGATTTTGTATTTATATTTGAAATCAAATTTAAATTTGATGAGAAAAAAAACCGGGAAAAAATTAGGATATAGCCGGGAAAAACTGGGAATTTTGTTGAACAAAAATAGTAGACACCCTGAATTGTAACCACGTTTTGGAAATTCTTACTCATAAATTTACTTCAACTATAAAATTCTAAACCAAAATAATTTATATATTTACAGTTACATGGTAATGTCCTAACAACGCTGATGAAACATACACAAGGTGAAGCAATAGTCATGTCAGCAAGGAGTACATTTTCAGAAGAAAATAGAAGGCAAATGATTCGAATTCTTGTATCTGAACTTGTAAAAGTCCATGGCTAGTAAGTTAATGTGTTATTTAGATTTTAAGAGAACAGTCATCTTTATAATAAAAATAATTTGTTTATCAGTTGATGAATCAAACATTCTTTATAAATAATGTCATTATTTTTAGTTATCCTCCTGATAGTGCAAAAGTTGCACTTGCGAGAGCTATCGTCACTGAATTTCCACTTCTGAAAGATTTAAAAGCAGATAAAACAAAAGGATACGTAAGTGTTTTTCAAATAAAAGTTATACTACTAACAAACAGAAAGAAACTAAACAATTTTACTGATTAGAATATTTTACACATTCCAATTATTGAGGCACTTAAATTAAATACTCTTAATTTCTTTATTATTATGAAAGTTACATATAAATTAATCAAATTTTTTTCTAGGAACATTATTATAGTCAAGAATCTAAAAAAGGATTCATAGAATACAGATTGATGACTCTTCGTAAAAATCTCAGTCCTTCAAAAAAGAAGTATCAGACTAAATCTCAAAAAACAAGTGCTGAAAATGATTCATCATCTTCTACTTCGACAAATTTATTGACAAAAGAAGAGTTAGCTTCAAAGGTATGTTAAAATACTATAATTAATTTCTATTTGTTAAAAAAATTCTACAAAAGTGTTTCACTGTTTTTTGTTGCAGATCGCATGGTTAAAATTTAAACATCCATCTAGTGAAAATAGAAAAGATATTGAAAAATATATGATGGAGACTTTCCCAAATAGAAGAGAATGGATTCTGAAAACAGCACCTCCAATGACACAAATCTTCACCGAGTATCCACGTTTATTAGACTTTGACGGCGACATGGTGATTTTAAAATAATTATTTTACATTAGACAAACTAAATAATATTTTTTGAAACTGAATGATTATTATAAAAATTATTTATAGATTGATAAAGAATTTGAAGGACTCTTTGGAAGCAAAGGAGATAACTTTTTCATGAAATTTCCTTCTTACTACTGTCCGAGAATTTTAGAATATGCGAAAATAAATCGATATGATATATACAAACAAGCCGATTACGTTACTGATGGTAAGTTACAAATATAAATTCTCTTGTTTTTAAAAATGAATATTAACTATCAAAGTTTTTTATATTTAAAATTTTTCAGACTGTTTGAGAGCTCTTGTTATCCTTTCAAAATTATTGCCAATAAATAATGCAGCAATGCCAAAAACTAAAAAAACTTCGGAAAGAAAAAAAAAGGGCCAGCAAAGTAAAAAGGTAAAATTATAATGGTTTATAAAATATTTTTTGCAACTATATATGAGTAATTATTTTTATCATTTACAGCGAAAAATAGAGGATGAAACAGTTGCTCAAGATTGTATTAATACAAATTCCTGCTTTATAAAGTTTGTGCCTGTAAGTGAATTTTTCATATATACATATAAATTTAGAGTCAACCGAATTTAAATAAGTAAATAAAATAGCTTATAATGACGATAAAGTAGATTAAGTCATCTAATTTTTCTAGTAAATGAGAAAAAAAATTAAGGATCAATAAATAATTTTTTAAATATTTATTTTAGGAGGGGACTAACTTGCCTTATTCAGTCAAGGAATCGGCTTTGAAGTCAAACACGGCTGTTCAGCCATATATTTTGTGCACTAAAGGACAAAATGGGTGCAACACTTATTTTGTCCAAGGAGATGGCTTCTTTCTCAAACCTTCAAACAATGAACCAGTGAATGCTTTCGATTTGTTGTTTAAAGTTTACTTCGCGTTAAATTTATGCTATCCCATTGGTTTACAAAATTTTTTTAATTTTATGGACAGTTATGTCTACGAGGTAAATAATCAACCTCGTGGCATTGTTACATCATTTCACGTAAATTTAACTAATTTAACATTAGACGAAACTACTGAAGGCATGAATCTCTCAGATAATTAGTGCAACACTTGTCATCATTCGTTCGATTATATAATTTTTATTTCTTTGCACTATTTCAGTAATTATATTTCCTATAAATGTAAATTTACAAATAAAATTTGTATTTTTCTTTAAATATATCTTTAATTTTATTTCACTACTACGTACTTTTCGCTTCAATTTATTTAAAGAAAAATTTTTTTACAAGTTCATTTTAATAAGTTACAAACAATTTTTAATTTTTAAAAAAATATTTTTCTCAAATTCGAAACATCGATAATTTTACTGCAGAGAAATTAAAAATTAAGTTTCTATTAAAAAAGTATTCAATAATTTAGGTAATATTTAAATCATACGATAGATTAATTATTGTTATCAAAAATTTAATTTTTAAATTCAAAATTTCAATAAAAAATTTTTTTAAAAAATTTCGCTACTTAAATCAGTGGAATTTTCACTTATTCAATAAGTGATATTATTTTTCACTGGTTGAATCAGCGAATATTCACTAATTCTCAGTGGTATACTTATCGCTATTTCAAAAAGTGACTATTCGCTGGCAATAAGTGGAATTTCACTAATTCAAATTTAGAGAGCATGTTTATAAATAATGTTAAAAGTCTGTTAAAAATCAAGAAAAAAATGTAACGATTAACAGAAAAATTGTCTTTTTTTACTAAAATTATTTTTTTAAAATTACTATTCAAATGATATTTATTGTTAGTAATATATTCTTATTTATATGAAAATAATATAATTATTACAAATAATAACTTATTGTCATTAAATATATATGTATATATACGCACATGAATTAAAATAATAACAATAATATTTATTATTATTATTAATAATTCATATATTCACATTATATTGAAGAAAAGTGAGAAACGAGTAAATTTGGGAACAGTGGAAGCAGTCTTGTTTCAGTCCTGCGTTAGGCGTCCGCAGCATTGATTGAGCATTGATGTCCAATGCTGAATCAAGGCTCGCGCTGCAGTCTGGAATCGGTGTTACTTTAAAGCTTCGATCAGTCCTGCTCTCGCTGATTCACTCATGCTCAATCAATGTTGACCAATGCTCGGCCAATCTTTATAAAGCCTGAACTCGACGTCACTTCGCGCCTGGGTTATCTTCTTTCTTTAGTAAAAACGATTTTCAATGGTATTTTCAACATATTTAATATTATCTGGGAACATTCCCTCAACATCACCCTCGAATGTTCCATTAATATTACGGTGGAACATTCCTTCAACATCATCCTGGAATATTACTTCGATATAACCGTGGAACATTCCCTAAATGTTATCTTGGAATATTCCTGTGCGAAGCGGACATTTTAATATTACTTTAAGATCTCTGGAACATTCCACTGGAATATTCCGAATATGAAATGCAATATTCCCTTCAATTTAAGGTTATATTCCGTGATACTTGGGTACTTTGTAATTTGATAGTGTTTAGGGTCCTAAATAAGTGTGCCAAAAAGTTTTAAAAAATTTTTAATATTTTGCAAGATATTTGCAAGGGAGCGTTCATAAATGATGTCACGTTTTTTGGGGAAGGGTGGAGGGTCTCTACTAAACGTGACACAATGTATTTTTACATGTGAAATTGCATGAAAATTGTTTGACAGGGGGAGGGGGGGGTATAAATCCCGAAAAATTGCGTGACATCATTTGTGAACGCTCTTCAATCAAATAATTTCAACACTTTTTTTTGAGGAATTTTTATCTCGTAAACTATATAAAAATGCTGTTTTATTAATTTTTTTGAGAAATGTTTTTTTGAAATTTTTACTGCACTATTCTTACGCACGTCACCGTCACCAATATTGTTACAATATATATTGTTACAATATTGTTACGACAAATTTGTCTAGACTTTGGGTTTGCAAGTCTAGACAATATAGTTGTATAATAATATAAATTTTTCTTTCTAAACCAGAGATTAAACATTTACAAAATTAAAACCTTATAGTGGTTAGAAAATGTAAAAAATTATTAATATTTATAAAAATATAAATTATTTTATTTAAAATCATTGTGTAATAAGACAAAAATTATGAAGTGACATTTTAAAAAATTGTCATTGTACATTATACGAAATGTTATTTTTACGTATTCTCTTACTGAATCTTTCATTTTCGTCCGCTATCCTGGATTCGCCATTTTGTATTTTTAAAAAGTGACTTTGGATTCATAATCAGTGGAATTTTACTGTAAATCAGTTGAAAAGTACTAAAATATCAGTCATTCTTCACTTATTGTTATTTTATTGTGATTTATTTATTATTGTAAATTTCTGTCAAACAAATAATTTTACTAAAAGTCAGTTGAAAATTACACTTACAGATATATAAGTCATTTTTCACTAATTATCCATCTAAAAAATTATTGTTGATTTCTGTTAAACAAATTTAATAAATAAGTAAATACGCAAGTAAATAAATAAGTTCCCTTACAACACAGACAGCGCAGCATTAGCGGGTTAGGTATTTACGTATATTTAAAAAAATTTCAACAGACTACGTGCATCAACGAACCTTAAAAAATTCAACAATTTATATCATCAATCGTTTATTAAATCTGTATATGTGATTTGTGTATATGTAGGAGTTTATAACTTTATATCTGCATATGAGTCAGTATACATGTGTATGTAATTAGTGATTAGTGTATATGTGTGAGTATACATGTGTGGGTGCGCATGCGTAACATTGATAGAACACTACTGCGCATGCGTGACACTGATAGAACACTATTGCGCATGCGTGACACTGATAGAATACTACTGCGCATGCGTGACACTGATAGAATACTACTGCGCATGCGTAACATTGATAGAACACTACTGCGCATGCGTAACATTGCTAGAATACTACTTTGCATGTGTGACATTGTTAGAACACTACTGCGCATGCGTAACATTAATAGAAAACTACTGCGCATGCCTGATATTCATAGAACACTACTGCGCATGCGTAACATTGATAGAACACTACTGCGCATGTGTAACATTGATAAAACACTACTGCGCATGCGTGACACTAATAGAACACTATTGCGCATGCGTGACACTGATAGAATACTACTGCGCATGCGTGACACTGATAGAATACTACTGCGCATGCGTAACATTCATAGAACACTACAAGGTAGTCCAAGTTGGGTGGGGGAAATGCAATATGGCTGACATCAGCTGATTTACCGGAGGACAAACAATGCATTGAATTCAATGGGACAAATCAGTTTTTTAACCATAACTTTTTAAATATTCATTTTTGAACCATAGTGTAATGGAAAATTATTCTTTATTTATCGAAATCTATTTTTTAAAACAATAAAATTTAATTTTTTGGTTTCATTGTTTTAAAAAATAGATTTCGATAAATAAAGAATAATTTTCCATTACACTATGGTTCAAAAATGAATATTTAAAAAGTTACGGTTAAAAAACTGATTTGTCCCATTGAATTCAATGCATTGTTTGTCCTCCGGTAAATCAGCTGATGTCAGCCATATTGAATTTCCCCCACCCAACTTGGACTACCTTACTGCGCATGCGTAACATTGCTAGAATACTACTTTGCATGTGTGACATTGATAGAACACTACTGTGCATGCGTGACATGACATGTATGTGTTTAGCGTATATGTGTACATACATGGGTAAATGTTTTTTGGACATGTGTGTGAGTGAAGTATTCTAATAGATGTTAGACAGATAGAAAGAGGTGTGAGTCGGTCGGTCGGTCGGTCGTTCTCTAACTTAATATAATAGAGTGGAAGAGTGGATTTTTCCGGCCCGCTATGGATCTTTCTTTCTAAAGCCTTTATCTTCAAAAAAATATATTGATAATAATCATAACGATAAAAATTTTTTTTTAAATTTCATAAACCAAATCGTGCGCTACGCGGAGAATCACCCTTTTACATGTTGTTAAAATTTTTTTTATTTTTCGTTTTTTTGGGTTTATTTGTTTAAAAATGATTTATTTGACATTAGGCAAGTACTCTGTCAAAAAACAAGACCGTTCACGTAAAATAAACAAAAAATTTTTTTTTTTAAATTTTATTTTTTTAACTTTATAACTGTTCTAAAGCTTTTGTTAAATAAACACATATCTTTTAATAACTAAATTACTTGTTTACGTATACTTTAACTTATCTACTACTTAACACCTATCAGAATTAGATGCCTGGCGTTGGTGGTCGTTTAAGGACCAAGGGTATAAGTACCCTTGGTTCGCGCCCACTTGGCTTGGTATTTTTTCGGCACGTGAGACAATCTGAGCGGGAGGTTTGACGTCGAGGTATAATGATGTGCACCGTCGATTATTGTCCGGTACACACCATTAGAACTCGACTGTCGATAAACCGGTTGTACTCAGAGAGGTTTTCTACAGTTTCCCTCTTCTCTGTCGAGAAAACCCATTGACGGGTGGTCCAAACGTAATGCGAGTACTCCTAATAAAGTCGGCTGTAGACGCAAATTAGGTTAATATATAGAAAATTTCTAAAGTAGAATGGTTATGCTTGATCCAAAAAAGTATTTCTCGGGGACTCTTGTCGAAGTGCGTAAGGCCAATAGGGCAGGAGTATAAACAATAAAAAAAAAAAAAAACACCTATCAGAAAATAGTTTTAGTAGGCATGGGGCGAAAAGTTAAAAAAAAACGAAATTTTCAAAAAAGGACAAAACATGTATTTTATGCGAAAATATCAGAAACTTTTTTATTGAAAGTTGTAGGGGACAAGATGCCCTACAATATTGATATATAAATATTTGCTTCTAAGCGGATTATATTGTCTAAAAAATATCATTTATGCAAAATTTAACTTTTCGCCCCAATCTATATATATATATATATATATATATATATATAGTCAGACTGGAAACTGCCTCTTTGCACATTTCTTACGTGATTTTTAAATTAATACTGTCTTGGTTAAATAAAATTTTTAAAATAGATGTTTCTCGGTACCCTAGACAGTGCATGGTAAGATTATTGAAGCTGGCAAAGTCAGACCCAAAAAACAAATTCAATTGTTTTGTACAATTGAAGGAGTGTTTTTTTGAGCCTTAACAGTAAGTTTATTCTAAGAAAATTTGCACTTTACCTTAAAGCACGGGATGTTGAGCGCTGTCAAGCCTCAACAAGTCTTTTTTGTATTTTGGACTCACATTGCAATCAGAAACACAAAGATATTTGCTTATGAAAATGCCTTTATTTTCCAAGAAATTTTTTTCTCAAATTAGTTTATTAAATATTTACACTACCGTCCACGAGTATCAGGACGATTACACGCGACTTTATAAAAAAAATGCCATCGCTTTTTCAATCATATCTCGTAAATAAAAGAAGATACAAAAAAACTTAAATACGGTTAGAAAGCTGATTAAATTTTGCGTAAAATAATCCGTCTTCGAAGTCATTTCGTTAACTATTTTTTGAGTTGTAGAGTGAGAAAAAAATTTAAAAAATTATCAAATTTTCTTATTTTTGTCTCTTGACATCAACTTTTTCTAAAATTCAGAAAAATTAAGATAAAATTTTCTAAAAGCACAGAAATCTTCGTTAGAATCTCAGTTTTAAAATAAGCCTTCCAAAATTAAAAAAGGTTAAATCCTTCTTCGATGTATCATTAAAAATGTGAAGCCGAGTTTCGACGATTGGTGCATTGAAATTTAACTGTGACGACTCGATTCTAGCATCGCGTGGCTGCGAATGGGAGAAAAAAACAGGGATATAAACTTTGGTTGGGAGATCCACATTTAGTTCAAAATTTCGATACATGTTGCGTGCAATCCATTATCATGGCATCAATTTAAAAATTGTCGTCTCAATTTGTCCATGGCGTCGGTCTCCTGTCGCGTCTATATAATCGCGTTGTAAGTTTATTGTGTATAAATAGTGTTATAATTGTTTATTATTGTTATTGTCTATTAGTGTTTATGTAAATTCATTTTCATGAAATATGTGTAGAGAATATAAGGAATATTATATAGGGGAGACTGGGGTAAGCCCGCGCACAGGGTATACCCGCTCACCAGCGATTTAACGAAATGAATTCAACTTAAGATGGAGATATTGATACTGTGAATAGTACTTACCATTCAACTTATATTAACGAACTTTCGTTTAGTTTCATGAATTCAACATAGAATCAGAGGCAATCAAATGTTTTTAGAGGTATCAGAAAAAAAACGTTTTTTGGATTTTTAAGTTTTTCGATCATTATTTTTGAGTCTTAATTTATTTGGCAAATTTTTTTTTGTTGCTATTGGATGTCCTTTTTCGAAGTACATGTATAGTTTTATCTTATTTCAAAAAGATTTAATTAAATTTATTCTGAAATGTGAGGAATACACTCGGGGTAAAGTCGCTCACGTGAAGTCGGGGTAAACCCGCTCACTTAGTTTTTAATTTAAAATTTAGAATAAAATAATTTCACGTATTATATTTCAACAATAACACAATTTATGACTTATTAAAACCAAAATTGTAACTACATTTCACTTTCTCTTAATAAAATATAACACTATTTAAATCCATAGTTGTAATTCATGAAATCTATGTTCATTATTTATTAAACCAATTTGTTGTTTATAGAAATGTTTATATAACTCATAAATTATCAATAATAAATCATACTTAAGACGGGAATAAGACGAATTTTAATATTTAAAAAATAAAACTGTTCCGTCTTGAAAAGATAAAGTGAGCGGGTTTACCCTGGAAAATTGTGATTTCGAAATTTGGTATATGTGTATAAAAAAGTTTCTCTAAGTAAAACTAAAAAAGATAAATCAAAAACTCTTTTTTATTTTTTTAGTAGAAATCATAAGCTTTCAAATGATATAAATTAACTTGGATTTAGAGAATAATTTCCTAGATTTTTACCAATCTGAAAAAAAGTGAGCGGGTTTACCCCAGTCTCCCCTATGCTAAAATACTGTAGTTGCGTGTATAGTGTAGTGGATAGCGTTAGTGTTTAGTATGCGTAAGGTCTTGGGTTCGTGTCTCTCCCCCATCGGTTAATAATTTAATTTGTAAATATGCGGTTATTCAATAACTGGTGTGTATTAATTAACAAAAATGTGTATAAAATATCTTAAGTGACATTGAATTTAATTAATTGAGTAATTCAAATTTTTTTGTTTCCCATTTCCATTACTATGGAACACCCAACCATAGATCTTTTGCTGCTCCAACAATATACAGTCAGCCATAGAATTTGGATGCAGCAAACTTAACTATGGAAATCCCAGTACTGATTTAGTTCTAGAGTCAGTACTGGGTCAGTACTATGCCAGTATTACATTTCTACTTGGGTATCGGACACCAAGAAGATTATCTCTACATCAAAGGCCAAACTTCTTAAACAGTTAAATTACCTACTGTAACATCTGCATAACCATTATGGGAGCTCAATATTTGTGTTTGGAACACAAAAAGATTAACGTCCAGATATCACCAGGTTTACGAGCACTTATGTATATTCAAACAGACCTCAAAGTAAGACTTCTAATTCTAGTAACCTTTTATTATCGACTTATAGGGCAGAGTTGTCCTAAGTTGGCAGCCTAAGCAAATTGGTCGAAAATAGTAACAAAATGAAATTTAATCACTTCGGCAAGTATATATATATATATATATATATATATATATATATATATATATATATATATAATTAGTGTTCAGAGATCGTTTTGCTATAAGTTTTTGGTATTCAGAGTGATATAGAATGGCTTTTGTAGTCTTAATACAATAAATAGTGATAAGTTGCATTTTTGACATTTCAGAAATAGCGGTCCTAAGTTAGCCTCCACTTTTTTTGCTTGAGTATAAGGAAGAAATGCATATTCGTTTCAATTACGCAGAAATTTTTACAAATTTCATACATTTAAGAGAATAAAAACGCATTATTTAACTATTTTTTTTAGAAAATGAAGCATTGTTTTATTTTATTTATTTGCAGTGGTGGATGGCTGCGGAGACTGGCGTTTTTGTAGTATGTCTTTTCTATTGTTTTTTGTCTTTGTTTAATTCCTACATTACACTTTCACGGTCTTTTTCGTGATGAAAAACACAAAAAAGAAGCAAAACATAAATAAAAACAAACAAAAACAATAGGTGGCCAACTTAGGACCACTCTCCCCTATAAAAATAGGAAATAAATAAAAAAAAACTCAATGATCAGTAAGTGATTTAAATTAAATTTTACCTTCGAAAAACGAAGTTTAGGTTTTAAAATAAAGGGTTTTAAATTTTTAAAATACGAGTTTTGGTTTACGGTTTCATATAATCTTTTTTCAGTTTCTGATTCTCGGTATTTTAAAAATTTATCTTTTTTCTGTTATCGGATTTGTTGCCATTACTGCTAAAAAGTTTCACAATTTAGATCACAGAATTTGTTTCAATAATAATAACATTAAGAATGTAACATAACTTTTTTCCCCTCACTTAACCCCTTCACAGTGTTTGACGTCTATAGAGGCAAAAATAATTCGTGCCCCCAGTGTGTATGACCGCTATAGCGGCATCGAAAAAAAGATATAATTATAAAAGTTAACGAATCTTGTTAAAAATGCCTACTCGGGGGTTTTCGGGGTCGTTGAATCCAAATCCGTTATTGAAAATTTTAAATTCAAAATAGCGGCTTCAAAATGGCGACCAAAATTTTGTTTAGTTTACGATTTTGGCTGAAAATTTGCAGTCGGGGGTTTTTAAGGTCTCTAAATCCAAATATTTAGTCAAAAATTTAAAATTCAAAATGGCGGCTCGAAAATGGAGACCAAAAAAATTTAAAAGTTTACGGATTTGACTAAAAATGTTTACTTGGGGGTTTTTGGGGTCGCTGAATTCGAATATTTGGTTAAAATTTTTAAATTAAAAATGGCGACCAAAATTTTTTTAAATTTACGAATTTAGCTGAAAATGCTCATTCGGGGGTTTTTGAGGTCTCTAAATCCAAATATTTAATCAAAAATTCAAAATTCAAAATGGCGGCTCTAAAATGTCGACCAAAAAAATTTAAAGTTCTCAAATTAGTTCTTAAAACTTAAAGCAGAGGAATTAATATGTCCAATGTTTTAAAGCACTGTGAAATACTCAAAATCGATCTATATAAAAAAATATAATAATAGTAATTAACTTAAATAGTTCGTGACTCCGGATTCGACTTAGAGCGGTGTTATAAAATTTTAACCAAATATTCTAATTCAGTGTCTTTAAAACCCCCAAATGCGCATTTTTAGCCAAATCCGAAAACTTTAAAATTTTTTCGGTCGCCATTTTGAAGCCGCCATTTTGAATTTTTAAATTTTAACCAGAAATTCGAAATCAGCGACCCCAAAAACCCCCCAAGTGAGCATTTTTAGTCAAATCAGGAAACTTTTAAATTTTTAAAGCCGCCATTTTGAACCCGCCATTTTGAATTTTTGAATTTTAACCAAATATTTGAAATCAGCGACCCCGAAAACCCCCAAGTGAGTATTTTTAGTTAAATACGGAAACTTTTAAATTGCTAAGCCACCATTTTTGAGCCGCCATTTTGAATTTTTAAATTTTGTTGAAATATTCGGACTCAGCGACCTCGAAAACCCCCAAGTAAGTATTTTTAGTCAAATACGGAAACTTTTAAATTGTTAAGCCACCATTTTTGAGCCGCCATTTTGAATTTTTAAATTTTGATCAAATATTCGGACTCAGCGACCTCGAAAACATAAAATATAATAATATACTACACTGCTAAGGGGTTAATACTTCCGAATAAGGGGGACCTCCGATTTCAATGAAAATTGGTATACCAACGTATTTTGATGCGCTGATTACGAAAATGATAATAAAATTTGGCACAAATTTCATATTTATGGTGAAAACCATAAAAAAAAACCATAAAATTGTGGTTTTTTGCGTATAATTCGTAAAAAACGAAAAATTTTGAAAAACTTTTTAAACAAAAGTTATAGATCTCACCAAAATACACATTTTATGTTATTATCATTATTTGCTGAAATCCATTATATTCCGAGAAAAATGTAAAAAACCATAAAAACGGGTTAAAATATACTTTTGCTCAAAAAAACAGCCAGTTTTAACAAAATACAGTTTATTTACGTATTCAGATGCGCTGATCACAAAAATAATAATGAAAATTTGCTCAAATTTATTGTTCATGGTAAAAACTAGAGGTGTGCAAAAAGCTCGATCGAGTATTTCAAGCTTTTCGTTTTTCTAGAAGAGCTGATCAGAATCAATCCGAACTTGAACCAAATTCCATCCGATACGTGCAGTATAAAAGCTAAAATAATTTTGAGCACTTGAATTTTTGGAGCACTCAAATATTTTTAAGTAACTAAAAAATTTATAATGCTCGAGTATCGAGCACGGCTCGAGCTCGACACCTCTAGTAAAAGCCATTATAAAAACCATAAAATTGTGGTTTTTGTGTATAAATCGTAAAAAACGCAAAATTTTGAAAAATAATTTTATCAAAAAAAAGGCCGATTGATGAAATGTTACAAATCGCAACGGTTTCGTGGCCTTGAAAATAGCCGATTGATAAAATGTTACAAATCGCAATGGTTTTGTGGCCTTGAAAAAGGCCGATTGATATAAGTGCCATTTTCTTAGTTTTTGTGGCCAGGGTAAGCAATTTTAATGTCCGCAATTAATTGCGAAAAAGGGTCGGCATTTAATTTGCGAACCCTTCTCCGCCACAAAAACTCACAAAAGTGGAGTGCAAGATTATGCTTGCGAACACCTCCTCTGGAGAGAGATCGTCTCATCCATCTCCAAGAGGATTCAATATTTTGGGTGTGGGCACCAGTAGTAGAGTTTACAAATTCCTCGGAATGATTCACAGTTTTGTGAACGTAGCCACATTGTTCCAAATCAATGTAGCCCTTCCAACAATCAGTATGGATTTCGGTTCCGACAACAACGTGCTTTTTAATCAAGTTGATTAAAGTAGTTTTGTCTCGTTTGTTGTCGGGACAGATTTCCAGTCGATAGTTGGAAGAATGTCCTCTGTAAATCATTCCGAGGGTCTGGGTTGTGTACCTTCTAGTACAACTAGGAAGTAAATTTGACTCCCTTTCTGTATGCACAGAGCGGGACTTCATGAGCTGTGGCGGGCGAAGTCTTAGATTTCCCGTTTTTATGGTATTTTATGGTTTTCTTACATTTTTCTAGGAAAATAATAGATTTTAGCAAATAATGATGAGAACATAAAATGTGTATTTTGATGTGATCTATAACTTTTGCTTAAAAAGTTTTTCAAAATTTTTCGTTTTTTACGAATTATACGCAAAAAAAAACCACAATTTTATGGTTATTTTATGGGTTTTTTAATGGTTTTTACTATAATCATTAAATTTGCACCAATTTTCAGTATGATTTTCGTGATCAGAGTATCAAAATACGTAAAGAAACTGTATTTTGTTAAAATTGGCTGTTCTTTTATGCAAAAGTATATTTTAAGCCGTTTTTATGGTATTTTATGGTTTTTTACATTTTTCTCGAAAAATAATGGATTTTAGCAAATAATGATAAGAACATAAAATGTGTATTTTGGTAAGATCTATAACTTTTGTTTAAAAAGTTTTTTATAAAGTTGAAATTTGCGCCAAATTTCATTATCATTTTCGTAATCAGCGCATCAAAATACGTTGGTATACCAATTTTTATTGAAATCGGAGGTCCCCCTTATCCAGAAGTACACCCTTAAACCGTATTGAATACGAAATTTTTTTTCACTGGGTCACACAGACTATATACGATATCTAAAGAGCATTTCATATTCCTACAGCGTGAAAAATGCCTCTGTCAAAAAATGTAAAACAAGAATGTAAATATTTTTCAAAAAAATCCTAACTTTTAAAAAATAACAAGTAATGTTAATAATCTCCAATATGATTACAAATTTAAAATAAATGAATAAGTGTATTAAATCGAATGAAAAAATATGAATTTAAAAATAAAAAAAATCAGCATATTCATTGAATTTTTCACTTGGTTGATTCAATCGAACGTTTCCCTCTCAATATGAAATTGTCTTTTGAAAATCAGACATTTCCATGGGATAGACATTCTCAAAGCTTCAATACTTTGTACAGTAAAAAAAAGAAAAAATAAAGAGAGGGAGAGAGAGCCTTTGTTGACTTCAGTGTCCGTATCTGCGTTGGACTCAATAAACAGAAGAATTTTCGAACGAATCCCCAGGAGCTTTAGAGGTACCAGTAGTAATCGACGTGATAGAGAGAAAAGTGAGTAGGAGGAGAGGGGGGTATGTGTGTGTCTGCAACTCGGTAAAAACAAAGAGGAAAAATCTGAAGAATTAAAGAAAAAGTGAGAGGGAGGAAAAAATAGCGATCGAGGGAGTGAGAAAAAGCGGATATTATATAGTAAGCAAAGAAAGAATGAGAGGAAAAGAGAGATAGAGCGGTGGGGGGAGGAGTAGGAACAAATAAAAGGAAATGAAAAAGATCAGAGGATATCAAAATTTTATTAACTTCTATCGGTGTCTTTTACGGCAATCGAACATTCGAGAGCAAATTATTTCATTTTTTTTCTTCATTTTTAATATTTATGTACACATTTATTTATTTTCAAAATTTTTTTCTTTTGAGAATAGATTTAAGTTTTTTTTAATTGAAATTTCTTTTATCTGAGATAAAATCGATAATTTTAAATTCGGACAGATTTTATTAATGGAAGGTTAATTTAAAAAAAAAAACATTTCTATTTAGTCGAATTTCCAAATTAAAAAAATTATTATTTTGGCCTAATTTTCAAAAATTATTTTACTTAGTGGAATTTCTACAAGAAATGAAATTTTAAATTATTTTACAACATTTTTGTTAAAACAAAATTGTTATTTTGCTGAATTTCATACCTAATTTACCAGAGAAATATTATTTTTATTTAGCTAAATACTTAAAAAAAGACATTTTTATTTAGCTGAATTTTAAGTAATAAAATTTTTAATTAGACAAATTTAACAAAAAGTCTTTTTTATTTAGCATCATTTTTAAAAAAAATTATAATTAGATTTTAAAATTATCAAAATTATTATTTGGCCGAATTTTTAATAAAATATTTAATTAGGAGAATTTTTGAGAAGAACAAAATTGTTATTTTGCCGAATTTTATGCCTAATTTCCAAAGAAATATTTTTAAAATTAAATACTTTTTTAATTAGACAAATGTTTAGAAAACAAAATTTTTGTTTAGTACAATTTTTAGGAAGTAAATTTCTAAACAGTTTTAATCACATAACGAAAATTGCACTTGATTAACAATTCACTTGTCATAAAAAATACCATTTAAAAATTACATTTGAATCTCAATTCACTTGACATAAATCCCACTTGTCAGAAGTTGCACTTGAAATTACAATTCACTTAGCATAAAACTAATGTGCCTAAAATTGTCAATAAGTTAAAAATTTCAAAAAATGCACTTGATCTAAAACTCATTTATCATAAAAATTGTACTTAAATTAAAAGTCACTTGATATAAAACGCACTTGACGAAAGCATTTTTAAAGTTTGACGTAATTTGCACTTGATGTATTTTCTCTTTGACAGAAAACTCACTTAAAGTAATTTTCACTTGATAAAAAAGTCACTTGGTATAAAACTCACTTGACATATTTACATTGTGACAGAAAACTCAATTGAAGTAATTTTCATTTTATAAAAAAAGTCACTTGATGTATTTTCACTTTGACAGAAAATTCATTTGAAGTAATTTTTACTTGATAACTAAAGTCACTTGGTATAATTTTATAAAAGTTTCTTGGAAATTTACTACCGTCGGGAATTATCGGTACGGCTGCACGCGCAGGGCCCAAAAACATACCAATCTTCAAATCACGATTTCTTTGTAAATACAAATGTCAGAAAATTAACAAATATACCATTCGAAAGATTATTAAATTCTACGATTAATGATATGTAACTAAAAATTTTAATAATTTATACAAAGCTTGCAGCAATCTACAAATTTGACAAAAAAAATTTTAAAATAAAATTTTTTTAGAAATTATTTCAACCCCTTCACATTTTTTAAAAATTGTAGGAAAATTTTGAAACTCATATAGGTGTAATCATTCAAGTCTCATCTTTAATTTAAGACCAAAAGAGTTAAAAAATCTTATTCGGTTCGTGAGATATCATTATATACGTCCGAGCATGTTTTTTGACAAATGCATTGAATTAGTCGATTTTGAACGTTTTTTGGCTGAAAATGCTCGGCCGTTTAAAATGATATCTCTCGAACCGAATAAGATTTTTTAACTCTTTTGGTCTTAAATTGAAGATGAGATTTCAATGATTACACCTATATAAGTTTCAAAATTTTCCTACAATTTTTAAAAAATGTGCAGGGGTTGAAATAATTTCAAAAAAAATTTTATTTTAAAAATTTTTTTGTCAAATTTGTAGATTGATGCAAGCTTTGTATAAATTATTAAAATTTTCAGTTATATATCATTAATCGTAGAATTTAATAATCTTTCGAATGGTATATTTGTTAATTTTCTGACATTTGTATTTACAAAGAAATCGTGATTTGAAGATTGGTATGTTTTTGGGCCCTGCGCGTGCAGCCGTGCCGATAATTCCCGACGGTAGTGTAGTTTTCATTATAAATGTCACTTTATATAATTGTCATTTGGCATAAAACTCACTTGACAAGATAATTTACTTTGAATAATTTTGTATTGGACAAAAACTTATTTTAGAATAAGTCTCATTATAAATGCCAGTTTATATAATTTTCACTTGATATATTTTCACTTTATACACGGAGAGAAATGTGCTACGAATAACGCTAGAGACATGTTGGTTCGCTTTTCGCATAGACGTCTGTACCTAATTTTGCAAAGGCCGGTGCTAACTTTGCACAGCTTTTTTCCACTTGTGCCACAGTTGCTCAAATCCATGAAAAATCAGCATGGATTTCTTGCAACTTACGCATGGTGGTGTGTATGCGCTTTTAGTACGGCCTGCTCATGCGCTAAGAGCAACAGATTTCTTTCCGTGTATAAAATTCACTTGCAGTAATTTTCACTTAAAAAAAAGTCACTTGAAGTAATTTTCACTTGAAAGAAGTCAGTATAATACTCACTTGACATAAACTTTTTTTGGAATCAGTTTCATTATAAATGTCACTTTATCTAATTGTCACTTGTCATAAGACTCATTTGACGTAATTTTTACTTGATGTCTGTTAAGTAAAAATGATGTCAAGTGAGTTTTATATCAAGTGAAAATGACATAAAGTGAGACTTTTTCTAAAATAAGCTTTTGTCGAATGAAAAATTATGCCAAGTGAAAATTACAGAAAGAGAATTTAACCTTAAACAAGAACTGAATAAAGTGGACATTTATAATGAAAATTTTCCCAAGAAAATTTATATTGCAAATGAGTAATGTGCCAAGTGACTTTTTTGTCAAGTAAAAATTACATAAAGTAAGTTTTACGTCAAGTGAAAATACATCAAGTGCAAATTATGTCAAATGAGAATTATAAAATTATATTTAATTATAAAATTAAAAAGTGACATTTATAATTATAACTAAATGACCAAAGCGAAAATTGTGTTAAATGAGAATTATACCAACCCAAGTGCGAAATGCCAAGACTGCAAAAACGGCCCAACATTGGTCTAGTAATGTCTGCCGAGAATTGGCAGTAGTTACTGGGACATTACTGGTATTCAAAACGTCCCATTGATGGGCCAATGATAGCGCTGATGGTCAGATTTTCAAATTTTTTAAGACTGGGCCAGCTCTCGGCCCAATAATGGCACATTCATGGCAAAGTTGATCAATCTTTAATGGCAAAAAGCAATTGCCAGTGATGTGCCGACCATCTGCCCATTAATGGCACATAAGTGGCACTTTAATGGCAAAAATTTTGTGTCTTTGATGGCAAATTATAATTGCCAGAATTGGGGCGTAGCTTGGCCCAATAACGGCACATTATTGGCAAAGTTGATAAATATTTAAAGGAAAAATTCAATTGCCAGTGATGTGACGAAGATCGGCCCGTTAATGACACATTAGTGGCACTTTAATGGCAAAAATTTTGTATCTTTGAAGGCAAATTATGATTACCAGTATTGGGGCGTAGCTTGGCTCAATAATGGCACATTCATGGCAAAGTTGATCAATCTTTAATGGCAATATTCAATTGCCAGTGATGTGACGAAGATCGGACCATTAATGGCATATTAGTGGCACTTTAATAGCAAAAATTTTGTGTCTTTGATGGCAAATTATAATTTCCAATATTGGGACGTAGCTCGGCCCAATAATGGCACAGTATCGGCCAGTGTAGTGCAGCTTATAAGAACCCTTTTGCTTCCTCGACTTCAAGTCAGAGTAGCAGAGTGGTCAGAGTGTTAGGCTGTGGTGCGTCAGGTTCAGGTATCGATCCCTGCGAGCTGTAAGAATTTTTCAAATATTTGTAAGTTTGCGATTAATTTAGGGAAATAAACTGTATAAATATTATGGATTAATTAGTTAATTAAATAAAAAATATATTTTTTTAAAATTTTTTCAACACTGGGGAGTAATGGCAGCCAATAATGGGCCATTAATGTTTACCGAGAATCGGCCGATGATTAGCTGCCGACGGCCTACCGCGGTTAACCTCCCGACAGTCGGGCCACTATTGTCTGCCAAGAGTAGGCACTGACTATGCCGTCACTGGGCCAGTTTTGGGCCATTTTTAATTTCGCACTTGGGAAGTGATTTTTTTTGTCAAACTAATAATTATACTGATTTTTTTGTATAATACTCACTTGGTATACACTTTTTTGGATCAAGTATCATTATAAATAAATATTATTATGCTTTGTATAATTTGTCTGATTTGACATAATTTAGCAATTTGGAATAATTTTCACATGACAAAATTCACTTGTCAAAAACTGCCATTCGACTTAAATTTCACTAAAGCTAATTATCATTTTCGGTAAACTTGTAACGAAAGTAATTTTTCTCATATGAAATTTATGTATTTTTTTGTCAAATGTAACTTTTGTTAGTTCAAAATGTAATTTGTCAAAATGTAATTATAGTATCAAGTGGAATTTGAAGAACGTTTATTTATATCTTCATGAAAATGCCATTCTCTCATCATTTCTTTGTTATAAAGCCCAGCACTTTAAAATATTGAAAGAAGGGACAAAATTCTACGGATAAAATATAGTCTAAAGGAAAATTGGTTCCCCATTCTTGTTTTGTGTTTATTATTCTTTCCCGTTTTCTTTGAAGTGACGCATTGTTGGCCATTTATTAGCCCTGGCCGAACAATGCTTTCTTTTTTTGAACATGATTTCTCATGCAGCTTCTTCTTCAAATCTCTTTTTTCCCTATATTGGCAAACGACACAATGGCTCGTGGAATAAATTCATTCCTTTTTTTCTCCTTTTTCTGCGACAATATATATAAGTCTAGCTGTTGGAAATACTTTGGTGAGATTGTAAGCTTTTTGAGGATTGCTGGAAGCTTTTTAACGGTGTTCTCGGTGTTTTAAAAAGAGAGTTGTATATACATGTAAGCGACAAGCAGAGTCGCTGAAAAACTCTCGCACTCGACCCGCGTTTAAGAGCGATGAGAGCGTCTCTGAAAAATCTAACGGCACGTAACAAATGTACGTTAACCTAAAAGGTTTAATGCACCACACGATTGCCGCCCGTTGATGACAATGATCGGGTGCACGGACCTATTGTTTTGAAACTTGGTTTAAAGCACCTTTGTAAAACTCGCCTTGGAACACCGGCAATTTCAAAACTTTAACTTTGCCCCGCAACAATGCCGAGGGAAATTCATTCCTTTATTCTTCAATAGGGATCCAAAGTGAATCGACATTGAGAAACGACTCACTGCGCGGATATCAGAATTTAAGGATTCAAAGTTTAATTAGAAGTTTAAGTTTTCATTTCATTCTCCATCCCCCCTTTCTATTATTACTCCCTTTAGATTTTTCTTTTTCTTTCTTTCTTTGTTTGTTATTTTAACACTTTTTAAGCTTTTACAGAAAATGTATCGCCCTTCAATTGGAAATAAATGTAAACTAGAATTTATTATGTTCGTTGTATAAAGAATAATAGTATATAAACTATTAAAATAGTATAAAATAGGTAGAATTTTTTAAAACAACACTCATAGTTGAGAGTGAGGCAAAATGGGGTAGGCGGGTTAAATGAGGTACCCCTGTTTTTCCATGATGGGTACTTTTAATTTTTTTATCCTCGATATATATCATTCATATTATTAAGAAAATGTTATTAATTATGAAGACACTACCAAAATTTTTTTTAAAGTTATACAACTTTAAAGTTTTAAGGGGACATTCCAGTTCAAAATGTCAAAAAAATCGATTTTTTTTGTTTTTATTTTCGGATTTCTTATAGTGTCAAAAATACTCTCCTAAAATATTATTGCAAAATTCGAAGTAAAACAAAAGTTATACATCCTTATTCTTCGCCATGTCAAAGATGTTTTTGTATTCGGATAAGCAATCAAATGATTTAAATGTTTTCTCATTTGCATTTTTTAAAAAAGACAAACAAAAATGTATTTGGTGTTGCTGATCACAAATTAGATATCAAATTTTTAAAATTCAAAATGGCGGATCCAATATGGCAGAAAAGAAAATTTTTTTATTTTAATTTTTTTTTTCGTTTAATTTTTTTTTCTTCCACCATATTGCATCCGCCATTTTTAATTTTGAAAAAATGATGTCATATTCGTAATCAGAGACCCCAAAAACCCCCCCGTAACGATTTTCAATCAAATCCAATGATTTTGAAAAAAAATGTCCGTCAATTTGAATTTTAAAAATCTGATTCCATATTCGTAATTAGCGACCTCAAAAACCCCCGAGTAACGATTTTCAAGCAAATCCGATGATTTTTTCAGAAAAAATTCGAAACTTATGAACAAAAACTTTAAATGCGTTTTTCTCAAAATGTCTTTTTTTGATGTGGTAAGAGTGATATCTTAAGTTCTTCTGAAGCGATTTTAAAAAATCAAACGGCTTTTGATTCAGCGTCATCATGCCTATAAGTGGAACCTCAAAAACTGGAAAATTTCCAATTCCCTTTTTTATAAGAGACATTCTGAATAAAAACACCTTTTTTTGCATATTTTGGGGAAAAAGTACTCTAAAAAAAGGGGGGGGGGGAGAAAATTCCACTTTTTTGAGGTTCCACACCTAAAGAAATATCTAACGAAGAGAATGTCACTTCGTTTTTGGTTTTATCTGTTTTAGAAAGTTTGGAATCGATCTTACCACCGAAAATGGGCATTTTCGAAAATGGCGTATATCGCCGCCATTTTAAAATAAAAATAAAAAAATTTTTTTTTACAAATTCTTAAATAAATTATTTATTTTATGTAATAGAAATGTTTTAAATAAATGTCATAGTTATTTTAATAATATATACTAAAAAAGCCTTCTTTTTGCCTGTTTTGAACTGGAATGTCCCCTTAAGCATAAAATATGAATATTTATCGAAATTAAAGTGCTTACAAAACTTTTTGGGATAATGCATTAATTTGGCATGTATGGGATCTTTTTCAAAACTTATTTTAGAGTAATTTCCAATAGGATAGATAGTTAAATTGTTTACAATAACTTGGAAACATTATACATTTTGTTTTAATATTATGCAGTGTTGGGCATACCGGGTGCTGCGCCGCGCCGTTTCATTCAACTATTTAAAAACATTATATTATGCATATTTAAAAGTTCCCGCAGGCAAATCGATATTTTTTTTTCGAGGCATTTATACTATCGATGTTTCACTATTAATATATTAATATACCGATATAATAATCGTTGTATTCATTCTGTCCAGTCTGTCCACACCTGAAGTTAGTCATGGTTATTCTTTTGTTTTTTATTCGTTTTGATAGAAAATAGAAATAAAATATAAAATAACGATTTTTTAACAAAATTAATGCTTTTGTTTTTTATATGTTTTGATAGATAATATTACATTTCTTTATTTTGTTTTTATTTTTTTAATTTCATAATATTATTTTTATTTCTCAAATAATTCAAAAATATTTTTATTAATCTAAAAAAATTATTAATAATATTATATTATTCATTATTTCCTTTGATTCTAAAAAATTAGCATTTTGTAACAAACATTTTAGAAAATTAACAAATAAGGCCTTAGATCCAATAACTCGCTCGATGCTCGAAGGTACGCGCTAATACCAGTCGGGTAGCAGTAAGTGGCCCAGAGGCGCTCATTGCTCACTGACTGGCAGTTGCGCGTTCCTCCGAGCGTCGGGCGAGTTATTGGATCCAAGGCCTCATGTAAATCCTGTAAAATATTTTCTTTTTTAGGGTTCCGTACACCATAGGTGTACTGACGGAACCCTTATGAAATCACTCGTGTGTCCGTCCCAGCCACGCAAAATGGGCTGTCCCCCCCCCTTAACTTCTACAAATCTCAACCTGGTGAGTTGAAATTCGGTAGGGATCTTCAGTTTTAAATGCAGATTACAGGAAAAATATAGTGAACCCGATTGACAAACATATTTGCGAACTAGGAGGGAAAGAAATTCAATTTTTTCGAAAAAATTGCAAAAAATGACCCTGTCCCCCCCCTTAACTTTTACAAATCTCAACCTAATGAGCTGAAATTCGGTAGGGATCTTCAGTTTTAAGTGCAGATTACAGGAAAAATATAGCGAACCCGATTGACAAACATATTTGCGAACTAGGAGGGAAAGAAATTCAATTTTTTCGAAAAAATTGCAAAAAATGACCCTGTCCCCCCTTAACTTTTACAAATCTCAACCTAATGAGCTGAAATTCGGTAGGGATCTTCAGTTTTAAGTGCAGATTACAGGAAAAATATAGCGAACCCGATTGACAAACATATTTGCGAACTAGGAGGGAAAGAAATTCAATTTTTTCGAAAAAATTGCAAAAAATGACCCTGTCCCCCCCCCTTAACTTTTACAAATCTCAACCTAGTGAGCTGAAATTCGGTAGAGATCGTTAGTTTCAAGTGCAGATTACAGGAAAAATATAGCGAACTCGATTGACGGACATATTTGTGAACTAGGAGGGAATGAAATTGAATTTTTTCGAAAAAATTGAAAAAAATGACCCTGTCCCCCCTTAACTTTTACAAATTTCAACTTGGTGAGCTGAAATATGTATACCAATTTTCAGCTCAATAAGTTTATATATGTTAATTTTAATCAATTTTATTATATTTCTTATATAGGAAGAATACCTAACTGTGCATCAGTCCACGAGTGCGAAGAGGACACTCTTATGCGGCGTTCAATGTTCGCTCACTCGCACTCACGCTTAGGGGTGATTCATAGTTAGATACTCTTACTGTATATATTTTTTTATAAAAAATGAGTTTTATTTTGGTGTACGGAACCCTCGATCTAAATGCGAGTGCAACTCGCACTTGTCCGATTTTTTTAATATGATAAACTTTATTACTTAACAAAATTTTGACTTTTTCGTTGACTCTAAAGAATATTCTGATTCTCTCTAAAAATGATTAGATACTCCAAAAAATGTTCCATAACATTTATTTACGAATATCTTCAATTCTAAAATTATTTGAAAACATCAATTACTTCTTTTCTAAATAAATTTTAATCATTATTATTTTTCCACAGGAATAAATTATTATTTTTAATAATTTTTGAAAAAAGTTCTTTGAGAATTTTAAAATCCATTTGTTTACGAGATTTAAATTATTCAGAAATTCTTCAACTAAATACAAATTAAAAAATAAATACTTCAAATAATTTCAGAAAAAAATTAAACTTTTTTAAAATAATTAATTCTACAGAATTGTTAATTATAAGTATGAAAAATTCAAATTTTTAAAGAATTTGATTTGGAACCATTTTAAAATTTAATTATTTCTTAAAATTCATGCTATAATGCTTTTAATATTCAATTATTATGTAGAACTTTAACTGAAATTTATTTTGAAATAAATTTTTATTAGAGAATTCAATAATTTAAATGCAAAAATAAATAATTTATTGAATAATTAAAATTTCTTAAAATTTAAGTCTGATAAAGAATTTTATCAAAACATTTTTAAATTTGTTTTTTGAAGGCACAAATATGAAATTTTATGCAAAGTTAACAAAGCAGTGATATATTTTGTAAATTTCAATTTTTAACGAAAATTTTTTAAATATTTTAATTATTTTTTGTGATTAAATAGTTAAGTGATTAAGTACCAGTTTTTATTGTTAATAGGCATTATTATTAATTATCTATTAATACTAGGAGAAACTTCACGCGCGTTTTTTTAGCTGTCACCTGTAATAATTTCAAAAGATAACATTTTTGTAATTTTTCATAAATTTTTCGAAGAATTTTTTATTGAAATTTTGTAAAGATAATCGAATTTCTTTTGAGTAGGGTGATGTGGGGTGATGTGCAACGTTTTTTTTCGTTGGACGAAAAACATGTCAAATAATTAAATTTTTAAATATTTCAAAATTGAATGACTTAGAGGCATTATAATAGAATATTTCTGCATTATTAGATTTTCAGGATTTAAAATTTTTCCTACAAATTTTTCGCTTTTTCAAAAACGTCTGTTTTTGCATTTTCCAAAAAAGTTGGGGTGATGTGCAACACCAGTAAAATTCAGGTATGTAATGCATAAATGTCGATGAAAATCTCTTTAATTATTAATTTTAGGCTTTTTCAATGCAAACTAATCGAAATCTGCCAAAAAAAATTTACTAAGGTATAGTTGACCTCTAAAAAGTGGAGATTTTACCAAAGAAAAAAAAATTTTTTTTGTTTAATTTTTTATTTATTAATAACTGAATAAGGAATTTAATTAAAGGAAAATATCTAAGAATTTTTTATTCATCATGTGAATCGCAGTTATGGCACGTAAAAAGTAGTTACGTCCACCCCCAAAAAAAGTGTTGCACATTACCCCAAATATGATATTTTGCGAAAAATGATTTGTACGCAATACAATGCAATGGAAACACAAAATATAAACAGATATTTAAAAACACTTAAAAAACCAACAATAATCACATTCTTATCTATTGGCAATGAAAATTACCACCGCGGGCTCGGTGCCGCTAGTGTTTTACACCAAAAATGGACGAAATGGGTGTACAAATTTAAAAAAATATAAACTTATATTGTGACTTTTCTGTTTTAATTTTAAGTAGTTTTTCAATAAAAAGATAAATAATGACCAACAATCTTAACAAATATTTCTTAAACATTAGAATACTTTAAATATTAACATTTTTTGCAACCTTGTACACCCACAGTAGCCATTTTTTTTAGTTCACGTTATGGTCACTATGTGTCGCATTGCAATTTTAAATCCCCAATAAAATAAATTAAAACCCTTCACGAAATGACTAGAAATGTAAAGAGCGAGAAATATTTCCTTCTCGAGAAAGCAAACCTAGCTGCGAGCTGTCTCGTGAGTTTTATATAAAAAACAAGCTACTGAGGACACAAACAAATGGCAATACTTGGCTCTGTTCAATATCGAACTGTTAATCAGAAATCGGCAGTGTTGCACATCCCCCCATGTTTCACATCACCCCACATCACCCTAATAATAATAATAATAATAATAATAAATTAAATACTTTGTTTGGCAGGCGTGACATTTACTACTTATTTATATTATTTATAAAAAATTTTTAAATACAAATTTCATAAAATTCAATTATTTTTTTAATTTTTAAATAAAAAATTATTCTAATATAATTAATAAAAAATAATTTTTCTCGATAGTTTTTCAAAAATTAAATTATTTAAGAAAATTAATTATAAATCTGTAAAGTCTAATTATTTTTAAAAACAGGAAGAGTTTGAAATATATAAAATCTTTTCAATGCTCAAGAATAACATTCAGAATTTTCTTATGAATTCTTGAATGTTAATGATATGAAAATAATATTAATTAATTTTGACTAGAAAACTATTAGAAACAAAATAACAAATAAATAATTAATTGTAATTAAATGTAATTTATTTTTAATAATTAATAAGTCAAAAATAATGTAATGAACATATTTTTCATTATCTTCTCATTGGCATTCACGCTTTCATTAATTTTCATGTGACATGTGATGTAAAAATTACATTATTGTTATATATATGTTAAAAGTGAAACAAGAAACTTCACGCGCGTTATTTGTGCTAGTATATCGATATTTTGCATTATCGATACGTTTCTTTGTTAAATTATATTACTTGTTTTTTTCATAATAATAAAGAATCCTACTTCTCGTTTGTATTTATAATCTCACAACAGAATTTAATACATTTTGAAAAAATATTCCATGTTTTGTATAATTATTTGAAACCACCCCATTTTGTTCCACGGGTAGGGCAAAATGAGGTTTTGGCACTTTCTCAGAAAATACGATATCCGCTATTATCATAATTACCACAAAGCTAAGAATACAAAGAAGAATTCTGATGTTTAGTTAAATCAGTTTATTCCTTTGGTTCTCTGTAAACAGCCAATGCCGTTTTAGTTAATCAATTAAATTTAGTGAATTGAAAATTTTAAGTGCCCTGATGTAAATTCCACAACAAAATTAAAATATTTGTAAATTTAGCGAAAAAATTTTAAAATCTTAAAATTCACGTATCTCTCTCAATTTGTATTAAAATTTTTTTAAAAAATGCTCATTTTACGCAGAATTAAGTATACTTTTAAAAAATTATTATGAAAAAAATCTGTCAATTCGAATACTATTTTAAAAACCTCGTTAAAGTTGAAAAAATGGAATGAAAATCGATAAATATTATATATTATATTATATATCGCAAATATTTTCAACTGCGGTTTTGTCAATTTTTATTTTGACTAAACGAGCAATACACGGTTAAAAAGGTGTGCTTTTCTCCTTTCAAACAAAAGAACAATTTTGAAAATCGGTTGAAAATTACAGAAGTTACGAGTAATTCTTTACATGAATACACACAAAAAACGGTTTTTGTCCCTAAAATTAAATTTTGGGAGTGTTTGGGAAATTTCTCACACATCATTGTTCATAGTTTTACTAGACCTACAACTTGTACTAGGTCTTTATAAAAGTGCAGGCAACTTTTTTATTTTGTCACACAGTGTAATTAGAGTCTAATAACACAGGTCCACATAAAAAATTCGATGAAAGGTTCCTTCGACTAAACCTGGTGTTTTATATGTTTTTGGGGTCGCTGAAAACGAATCAAGTCCGTTTTGCTCCATCACTTCAGGATTTTTCCTAACCTTAAAATACATATCAGATTTTACGTGACAAATAAAATTCTATAAATATTAACGGATTTACCTCAATCTTGGTATCGAGGCTTTATTAGGTTTCCTGATTACGAACTTAGAGGCAGATTTTTAAAATACAAAATGGCGGATCCAATATGGCGGACATAAAAAATTGAAAATCGACCTGATAGGTTACAATTCGTTACTTGGGTGTTTTCGTAAATTCGAAATGGTCATATCAGCAGGCAGATATGAAAATGTGTATCTCTTGGTTTTCGAGGTCGCTAAATAAAAATCTGAGTTGAAAATTAGCAAATTCGAAGCAGTTGATCCGTAATGGCGGAATGCATTTGGGGCATTCTCCGTCAGATTTTCACTCAAAATTTTTTTTGTATTAAAATAATTTTTTTCGAATTCTATATGAAAAATAAGTAATTACGTGTTTTTTATTTTTTTATTTGATCAAAATTATAAAAGTTATGATTTTTTTAAATTTAACATCTTCGGAAGCAAAGGATTTTTGAAACACTTTTAACTCCGTTATACCAAAAGATAAAAAATAATGTAATATATGAAAATAACTTGTTTTTCCTTGAATATTTCAAATATGTAATAAAAAATAACTTTAATAAAGCGAAAACATTAAATAAATTAAAATTTCGTCTAACATGTGACTTTTCTCAAAAGCGAAGTAATCGATTTTCGATTTTTTTCTTTCATTAGAACCACTTATAAATAAAGAAATTTTTCCCACTTATGCCAAAGTGGTGTTCTTTAGGGATCAAATTATATTTAAAATTATATCAGTCGTTGCACAGATTTTACAGAAGGAAATTAAGAAATTAACCACTAAACATTCGTTTTCTTTTGTTTTTGAAGGTTAAATTTTTAAAAAGTGTAAAAATCGAATAAAACTCTGTGCAACTACTGACATAATTTTAAATATAATTTGAACCCTAAAGAACACCACTTTGGCATAAGTGGGAAACATTTCTATATTTATCAGTGGTTGTAATGGAAGAAAAAAATCGAAAATCAATTACTTCGCTTTTGAGAAAAGTCACATTTTTGAAGAAATTTCAATTTATTTAATGTTTTCGCTTTATTAAAGTTATTTTTTATTACATATTTGAAATATTCAAGAAAAAACAAGTCATTTTCATATATTACATTATTTTTTATCTTTTGGTATAACGGAATTTTCGAAAACAATTATCAGATTTGAAATCAGCGACCCCAAAAAACCCCCGAGTAACGAATTTTAGCCGATTTGGTCAATTTTTAATTTTTTATGTCCGCAATATTGGATCCGCCATTTTGAATTTTCAAAAACAATTATCAGATTCGAAATAAGCGACCCCAAAAACCCCTGAGTAACGATTTCCGAATGATTTAATTGAAATATTTGAAGCCAATTAAACATGATATAAAGGTTCACACATAAATGCGTCAGTGCCACGCTGGACACGGAAAAATTTGACGCATAAATGCGTTAATGCCAACGAATGGGTTAAAAATGGTGCGGAAGAAAGAAATATGAACTTCTTTGGTAATTAAAGTCTAGATCTGTCAAAGTTGGGGGGTGGTGCCTCCCCTTAAAATTAAGTAGGGGAGAAGGCCCCAAGATGGACATTTCCTATAAAATTTTTGTTTAAAGTGACAGCATCTTCTCAATTTTTATATTTTTGTTGTTTGTATAGACGAAGATTTTTATGCATATTTGAAAAATAAAACCAGTTTTTTTTCTACTGCGCATATCACCTGAATTTTTTGTCAAAAAAAGTTTTATTTCCGATTTTTCTCAAGTCGATAAAGTTATTTAAATTTTTGATTTTAGATAGGTATTTATCGTTATAATATTATTTATTTATCATATAATAATATTCTAAAATGATTTTATTAATATTTTGTTTGTATACAATTTTTTTCTGGTTTTCAAAAAATGGTGTCATTTACCCTAAGATGGACACTTTCGAGACACCACATTAAGATGGACACCACATTTACCGCCATGGAATGTAGAGCTATCGATAGAGAATTCGATATATCGATATATCTTAACTTGTCAAATTAAAATTAAATATGTTTTTTTTTATTCTCAAGTTATAAAATTAAGATTTTTAATAATGTTATTCCTAGTAAATAGAATAAAATGATTAAACATTAGTTTAAAAATTAATACAGGATGTTTATCTTTAATTTACCACACTTTAAAGTGATTTTTAAGAAGGTGTCCATCTTGGGGCCACTTTTTTTTGGTCAAAAATTTTAACAATTAGAAAAAATGCTATAAAAAATGTTTAAGTTCAAAATAAAATTTTATCTCAGTGGCCATAAGTTACCTGATAAATTGTACTTTCATTTAGTATAAAACATTTTAACATATCTTATTCGGTTTGGATTTTAGAGCCATCAATCGAAGAGGTGTCCATCTTGGGGCCCTCTCCCCTAAAAAATTCTTTTAATTTTTTTCGGAATAAGACTAAAAGTTAAAATAAACATTTTTATGTTTTCTTCTGGGGAGGAAGGAAATAAATAGTATTAGTTTTTTTACACTTAGTATATTTTTACAAAAACGTTTATAAACAATCTCTGCTATTTTATAGTATAGGCGTGTATAAGTTAACAAATAGCGAGCACGAAGCTATAATAAGAAAAGCGGCCCCCCAGTGAAAGAAATTCGGTGGCACGTTGGGGGGCCGCTTTCTCTAGTTCTTTTCTCGCTAGCTGATTACTTGTGCAGGCCTCGTATAAGTTTACACTAGTTACATTGGGCGAGGTACCAAGTCCTAATTATTTTACTTCGAAAAATATTTTCTTGCAATTTTTCTGCTTACTTTTATAACAAATTTTTGTTATAGGTAATAAAATTATAATACGCAATATTACGTAATATTTCCTAATATTAAAATAGTATGCCTGCAAAGTCGTATTTTTTATGCTGCCCAGATGGGTGTTGACACTGTCTCTCAACTGGTGATATGCTGTGTCTCACACCCAGAAATTGGCGCTATTTTGAAAAAGAAAAATTAAATTATTTTCAACCGTAGATTGGAACAATGCAATGTTGCATCACAAAATATAAGGAAAACACTAAAAGAAAATGCATTACATTTACCTTTTCCAATTAATTAACTTGGAAAAAAAGTACACTGAAAAAAAAATTTATTTGATTCAAATAACCGATTATTTGGTTATATTCAAATAAATATTTATTTGAATCAAATAATTTTTATTTGAATTAAATAAATTGTATTTGAATCAAATATTTCAGTATTTGAAGCAAATATTATTTAATTGATTCAAATAAAAATTATTTGATTCAAATAAATATTTATTTGAATATAACCAAATAATCGGTTATTTAAATCAAATAAATTTTTTTTTCAGTGTACTTTGCATTTATTGAAAAAATGCTTTTTAGTCGATTATCATACACAGTGTTGGTATTTAACAAAAACAGTTTATATATCCACCTCGGCGTACACGAAAAAGTTGGCTCATATACAAAGAAATGTTTTTTTATAAACCAATCGGCTTTTTAATATTGCATGTTAAAAAAAATTGACTGTCTCACAACTGGAGACTCTCCCCTATTAAAATTCATCTGAACTAGAATCAGAGGTTTAACCAATTTTCTTCAGACGACCAACAATTTCTTGGTCAATAAGATTCATTTTCCTTAAATAATTACGCACCATCATGTATATCATCCTAAAAAGAACAATTAAACACTTTCTTAAAATTTGCAATGTCATTAACAGGATTTTACCGTGCCGATTTATCTCTAACTATCCTTGCCCCATGAGTCCATATTTCAGTTTTTTCTAAATTTTATGGAACAACGTGAATTAATTTGAAAATAAATACTAAACTCTAATATAGAAAACAATATGATAAAAATTACGTTGACATTTTAGCAAAACATACTTTTTTCAAAAATAAACTCCTAACTTCGCAAATGGTAATAGATTGCCTTCAAATTTTTACTATCATCTTTTGGTGTTAAGACACGAATATACCATGAATTACGCGATTTTTGAGCAAGCCATCTAAGCATAACAGCAACTAACTATCCTTGCCTCATCCTCTCCTACTGAGAATGTGTAAGACTTTAAAAGAAATAATAGCCAATAAATTTTAGTAAATTGAATTCCAAAAAAATATTTTTCTTTCATATAAAACATGAATAATAATTAGTGCCAATGTTTAGATGAAGAAAATTAAAATGATATAATTTTAATGATCCGTTTATATTTTTTATTGTAAAGAATAATTTTTTACTATTTCTCGTTATTCTCTAACATAAGATAAATTAAAAAAATAATTTTTTTTAGTTTCTGTAAAACGAACTGTATTTTTCCGATTAAAACTGCTTGGCACCTTCTTAAAAAGAATACAACAATAATTTCCTAACAATTTGATAAATGGCAGTGTACATATACATACACATGTATACGTAGCTTATATTTTAAGTTTTATATACTAATGTTTCTTAATTTTTGTCTAAAGTTTATAGATTCCATAGGAAGTCGATGTTTGATTTATATAAATTCAAATAGAATTTCTTTTACTATAAAAAAGTTTATTCAAGGAATTCGTATTATCAATTGTTACCGTAAGGCACTTAAAAGTATATAAATGTCATTGTTTTTTCTAAAAAAAACATTAATGGTCTTTGAATTCTTTTTACTGATAACAAAATTTTGTCAAATATTTCAAATAATAAATTCCCAGGCGAGAACTGACGCTGGATTCAGGCTTTACGGAACCTTCGTTGAGGCTTGGTCAACATTGATCAAGCCTTGGTGAGACGGCGAAACGAAGGTTGCTTCTAGCTATAATGTAACACTTATTTAAGACTGACGCTCCAGTCTTTGTTGTAGATTGGCGTTCAATGTTCAATCAATGCTGCGGAACCCTAATGCAGGACTGAAACAAGGCTGCTTCCACTGTTCCCAAATTTACGCGTCTCTCGCGTTCATTCAATATAATATGAATATATGAATTGTATATAATAATAATAATATTAATAATAATAATAATAATAATAATAATAATAATAATAATAATAATAATAATAATAATAATAATAATTATTATTATTATTATTATTATTATTATTATTATAGTAATGAATATTATTGATATTATTTTTATTTATGTTATATATGCGTTTGTTTGGAAATAAGTTACTATTATAATAATTATATTATTTTCATATAAATAATATATTACTAACAATAAATGTCATTTGAAATAGTAAATATTAAAAAAATAATTTTAGTAAAAAAAGACAATTTTTCTGTTAATCGATATATTTTTTTCTCGATTTTTTAGCAGACTTTTTAACATTATTTACAAAACATGTTCACAAGTTTTTATTCACAACACAACACACAATTTTATTATTTTATATAACGCTTAAAACAAAGAATGAAAAATGTTCGCTCGCATGTGGGATCGAACTCACGACTCCCACCCCCCTAACGCATACCGGAAGTACTCAACGCACGCATTTAACCGCTCGGCCACAGAAGGCTGGAAGGCACCTCGCCTAATCTACTATTTTAATGCCAGCGCCGTATATTCTGTATATACGGCGCGTCACTCAATATTTGTTCAGCATGGGACACCAATGTTCGTCCCATGCTCGATTCAAGACTCGGTCAATCTTGATACAATATTCACTTTCTTTTTTACCGTGTGCACTGAACAATATTAAATATCAATATTTATAAATTATTTATTATTAAAATATTCTTTATGATAATTTTATAAGTTAAATTATATATATTATTTTTTTTCTTGTACAGTGTCAAATTATTATTTTCAAAGTTTAAGAGTTTCGTTTATCTGAAAAATTATTAGTGAAAAAAATGTTCATTAGGTAGTAATAAATATTTATGCTTAGTAGTTTTACACTAGGATTAACTGTTTAGTAAATATTATCAAAAAACTATTTTTTGTTAAACGCGCGCGACTAAACACAAATAACCTTAAAAATCCAGCATTAACAACTCAACACATACGCTAAACTCTTGAGTTGGCAATGCTAAAGTCTCAAGGTTATTTGTGTTTAATCGCACGTGTCTGACAAAAAATAGTTTTTTGATAATACATATTTACTAAACAGTTAATCCTAGTGTAAAACTACTAGGCATAAATATTTATTACACCCTAATGAACATTTTTTTCACTAAAAATTTTTCAGACAAACGAAACTCTTGAACTTTGAAAATTATTTGACACTGTGCAAGAAAAAATAATAATGTATAATTTAACTTTATTTATATAAATCTTATATAATTAATAATAATAATAATTATTATTATTATTATTATTATTATAAAAAAAATATTTAATATTTATTTTTAATTTAATATTTTTTTATAATAATAATAATAATAATAATAATAATTATTATTATTATTATTATTATTATTATTATTATTATTATTATTATTATTATTATTAATAAATTAATATAAATATTATACACTAAATAAATATTAATATTTATTTACCAATTGATATCTTAATAATAATAATTAATAATAATTTTTAAATAGTATACAAAATTATCATAAAAAAATATTTTAATATTAATTAATTTATAAATATTTATATTTAATATATTTTTAAGTGCACACATCAATAAATAAACTGTCAAGATTGATTCAGGCTTGAATTAAGATCAGATGTTCGAGCTTTACTCACGAAGATTGACCGAGTCTTGAATCGAGCATGGAACGAACATTGGTGTGCAATGCTGAATCAACATTGAGTGACAGTGGTATAAAGACTGCTTCAACACTGGGTTACCCAGGCTGGGCGTTCAAGGCTCAATAAATCTTCAATCCATCGTCAGCATTGGTCTTTTGCGCCTGGGTTAACGTTTTCATTTTTTTTAAATAAAAAATTTCGAATATTTTAATTATTATTATGAATGATTAATTTATTTTGTATAAACAATAAAGTCGTGAATTATAACGACTCAAAAAAAATTCAATTTTCTAATTATTGACTATCCTATGTTTTTCAGTTGAAAGTGATGCAAAGAAAAAAATATAACCTTTGATAATTAAAATTTAAGGGACTACATTTTTACCTATATTAAGAAAATGATTTAAATCTTCCATAAAATTATTTTTACAGTATTTTTTGAGATTCGGACCCTTTTTGAATTTTTATTCTTCTTAAAAATTGATAGATTTTAAAATCCATCCGTAATTATGTAGAATAGTACATTGTGCACCAAGTACAGAAAGAAGCTGTTTTCCGATGAGTTTGAAGTTTGCTGCTCGAGTAAAACGAGAGCAGTAATTAAACTCATCGTAAAAGCTTCTTTCGTACGAGGTGCACACTGTGCTTTGTGTAACACCTGTGTAAAACAACACCATTTGAAAAAGTTATAGTATAGTATACTATAGTGTAGTATACTATGCTTTGCAGAAAAGTGTGCAGGAAAGTACACTTTCCTGCAGACTTTTCAAAGTACAGAAATCAACAACTTTCTGGTGATTTACATTAAAGTAAAGTAGTACTTTTCTTGAACATAAATGCAGCACAAAGTGGTCAATTTCTGCACATTTAAAAGTGTGCAGGAAAGTGTACTTTCCTGCACACTTTTCTGTAAACAGTATAATATACACTATAATCAACATAAAACTATACCCAGGGGGAAAAGTCGGGCGAATGCCGGATCGTCCAACCGTCTAGCGTCCGCGCCGGTTGAATTGGAGAGTCAATGCCAGTACAGGCAGTTTGTACCGATTCGGATGAGAATTTCTGCTGGCGCAGTACAAAGTCGGATGCGACTTTCGGTACACTCTTTCTACTGTCGGCACTACAGGCGCGGTATAAGATTTGATCCGACGCCGGATCAAAATTTATACCAACTAACAACCGGCGTTGCACTGGCATTCGTCCGTCTAACGACCCGAGCGGTACAGGATTTGATCCGACCGCCGGATCATAATTTATACAAACTAACAACCGGCGTTGTACTGGCGTTCGTCCGTCTAACGACCCGAGCGGTACAGGATTTATACCAACTAACAACCGGCGTTGCACTGGCATTCGTCCGTCTAACGACCCGAGCAGTACAGGCATTCTACCGACTGAGAACTAAATAATTTATATTATTATTAATAAGATTTTAATTAATAATAATAAGCTAAGAATATGGTTATTGTTATCTATTCTTTCAAAACAATTTAATGCTTTTCATAGGATAATTATTTTTTTAATCAACACACTATTTATAATCTTCTAAAATAGATTTTTTACAAAGTGAAAATTTAGCTATATTTTTATTGTTTCCAATAAAAATTAATGAAATAAAATGGATAAGATAATAATTAAAGTAATAAAAATTTAAAATCCTTTACGTTGTAAAAACTTTTGTATAGGAGAATTTTTTGAAGTTTAAATACTAAAAAAGGAATTAATAATGCAAGAATATAAAATTTAATCGTAAAAATGAATGAATTTGAAAAATAGGTTATAATTATATTTTTTAATAATATTTATTATTTATTTATTAATTGATAATAATTAATAAATTTTTTTGTTATATTCAAGTTTCTATAATAATTATAGAAATTCACCTGGAAAAATATAAGGAAATTCCGATAACAGATTATTTTAATGAAATATTTTCAATTACACTCAATTATTTAAACTTAAAAATAATTAATAATAATCTTAATGTTTAAAAAATCTTAATGTTTCAAAATTTACGGTTTATAAATAAATTTGATCAAAAAATATCTGGTAAATTATATTAATTTTTCCTTAATGAAAGTTAAACAAATTAAAAAAAATTATTTTGAATATAATTGCAAAAAAATTTTTTAATTATAAATAAAGTATACAACTAATTATTTATAAATATAAAACACTAGATTTATTTACATAATATTCATAAAATGCTGAAATATTCAATTTGTTTTTAAATTATTATTTATTGTTGTATATAAGTTGCTAAAATTGTTTGCTCCCTAGCGGTACTGTATATGGGTTTTGTTATGCTCACATCCGCAAGCGAGCGAATAGCGTAGTAGTTAGCGTATTAGACTTCGGTGCGTAGATTAGGATAGGCTTGGGTTTCGTATCCCCCTGCGAGCGTTTAGAATTTTAATGTGTAAAAAAAATGTAAAATGTGTAAAAAAATGTTTCAAATGATCTGTAAACAAATATTAATTAACATGCACCATGCATAGTTAATTAAATATTTTTTTTATTTTATTTTTCAATAGAGAATATAATTTGGCCCGCATCGCTTGCTAGGCGGACGAATGCCAGTAGAACACGAGTAGAAAGTCAGTCATCTTTCGGAACAAAATTTGGCCCGTCCTGGTTGCCAGATAGACGAATGCCGGTACAACGCCGGATGTTTGGCGGTATTAAATCTGTACCGAGCCAGGCGCGCAGCCACTACAACACATTGTCAGGTTCCAGTACAATGTTTGCACCGATCTGGTCGTCAGGCGGACCCATGCCAGTACAGTCTTACCGACGTTTGTACTGGCGCGGTACCCTGCCAGTGGGAAATTTCCCCCTGGGTATTTATTGATTAGAAAAGTATAAAAATTACTTTTTTCGGTAAACAGGTGTTGCACAAAGTACTGTGTGCAACACGTACGAAAGAAGATTTTCCGAACTTGTGCAAATTACTGCCCTCGCTTCGCTCGGAGCAGCAAACTTTGCACTCGTCGGAAAACAGCATCTTTCTGTACTTGTTGCACAATATAATATTATGGAAGATTTAAAATATTTTTACACAAATTTATCATAGGAATTGGACAATAACACAAAAGACGTAGTTTTGGAGATGAACTTTCGAATAGAACAAATAAATACAAGAATAAAATAGGCTTTGTGTAAAATAAACCATATTAAACTTGATGATTTCTGTTTGGAGAATTGAGAAAAATGGATTTTTTAGCCTATTCCAATTAAAGAATAACTTTTATTTAAAAAAATAAATTTTTTTTCGATTATGATATTATTAAAGAATACAGTGAAGATTAAATTGTGCAAAAGTTTGAAGCAGCTTTGAAAATAATTTTTAAAGTTATTAGATACTTTTTAAATTTTTTTACTATACAATTAGTATGACGAATATAAATAATTCAAAAACCATTTTACGAGCACTTTTTAAAATTTAAATCAGTTCTTCAGTTGCTAAATTTCTAACAATTTTATAATTACTCATTAAAATTTAGACATATTACACTTAATAAATCTTATGGACGGATTTCAACATCGATTAATGATAAACTTACATCTAAATTCTTATCGATATCTACAAGCTGAAAGAAATGATTTGTTTTACGATTATTTTTTAAGATTTTTAGTTAAAAAATTGTCTAGTTGCATTATCATTCAAAATGTTTGGATGATGAGAAATTAGATATCCGCCATTTTGAATTTTTAAAATCTGATATTAACTTCTGCTTTGTCGAGCTCAAAAACTCTCTAGTATCACATTTTGATGGAAAAGCTTCAATTTAACAATTTTCCGCCATATTGGATCGACATATTAAATTTTTAAATTGACAATCAAATTTCAATTTAGCATTTGTAAAACCCCCTACTACACTGGAGATTCCATAGAGAGTAGAGTCCGAGTCCTTAGCCCTCTCTATGGAGTTCCTCCTTGACGCCACCCCCGGCGACGAAAACTGTAAACACACAGGATTGTACATTGAATAATAAAAATGTGTCTCTTTGTACAATGCCTATTTTAATATACATTCTAATATATTTTATTTTCTTATGCATCTAGAAGATGTCGGATAATAATTAACAACTTTTATTTAAAAAAAACCACAATAACGAAACTACCATATTTAAACGTAACAAATATTTATCAAAGAAACACTTAAAACATACGCTCCTGTTTCGACTTTTTTAATTTCGTTAACGCCTCTCTCCTTCTGTCACCCTACTGCGTCGCGACCAAAGTTCTACTCTCTATAGAGTCACTCTCTATGTAGTCTCTAGTGTAATGAGTTCAAGCAAATTTACCTATTTTAAAAAATTTTGATTGCTATGTTGTATCCGAAATTTTTGGAGTTTATAAAATATTTATTTCGGTTTTTTGTCCCTTTTTATTTTCCCACTTGGGTAATTGTTAAATTCAAGTTTAGATAACAGTATTCCTCTTAACGGTGTTCCGCAATTTCAAACAGTGGTCGCCTTTTAAAAATGGCTGCTTGAACGTAAACATAATTTGAAAAGGATTTTTCTCCCAATTTGGACAATTATTGCAAAATAGGGAAAAATACCAGTTATCCTGAAATTTTGTTCTTTTATTTGTGCACAAGAAATTGAAAATCCAATATAATAAAATGAGAAACCTAGATGTGCCCATTAGGTGCTGCCCTCTGGTGGCAATTTTATGTATCGCGCATTTGTTTAACTTTTTCCTATTTTACTTCCTGTCGTTGTAAATCTAAATAAATCTTTTACTTCTTGCGCGCAAATGAAAGATAAAATATTCAGGATATCTTGTATTTTCTCCGATTTTCCAAAAACTGCCCGAATTGGGAGAAAAATCATTTTCAAATCAAGTATACATTTAAGCAGCCATTTTTAAAAGGCGATCACTGCGGAACACCATTAAAAGATACAAATACACTAGTTTTGCATAATCAGTAGGCACATAATTACAAATCATTCAAACTAAATTTGACTGTTTCAATTACAAAGTAAAAAATTCTTGAACAAATCAATTCTGTCAGTTACGGATAAATCTTTATAAAAAAAATTTAATCTCCTGTCTAGGATGGCGGTGTACTGCTGTCAGAGCGAAGATGTGAAGGCGCAGCCTCACTATAGGCAATATCGAACACACTTTTTTTCTCCAACAATTGTTGATGTCTCAATTTTGTACCACCTTGTAGTGATACTGCAATTCCAGAATCTAAATCGTCGTCAATTTTTCTGGTCTCATGCACGTGATAATGTTCAGGCGAATCTTGTGGCGAGGGATATGGTGCCGGTGGTGGATGAAGATAAAATGGCTGCGGTATTTTCTCGTACTTGTACTCGGAATGTTGTATTAGAGGATGTTTTGGAATTGGTTGCAATATACTTTCTGTTGATGATGATGGTGGTGGTCGTTTTGGTGTAAAAATTTGCACAGTCACATCTTCATCACCCAATTTATCTTTTCGCAATTTTCTTCCCTGGCGAACGATAGCTTTTAGTTGCTCGGATTCAACATTTATTGACGGTTTCACTTTGTGTTTGGGTTTTGGTGTTCCCTCTGATTTTGGTGATTTTGCTTGTTCCTTTTGTTTCCCGTGTGGTGATGTTTTCATCCAACGGGGCTTCTGCTTTTCCTCCTCTGCTGATTTTCGTTTCTGTCGTTTCATTTCCATTTCCGCTCGTTTATGCTTGTACCATGACATGTATCTTGATTCTGCTTTTATAGATTCTGGTTCTGTTTTGGGATCCGTTTTTGATTTGGGTTGCTTCTGAGGATGTTGTTCTAGTTCAAAAATTTCTTGTTTGGGACCCGTTTCTGATTCAGGTTGCTTTGGAAGATGTTGTTCTGGTTCGGTATCTTCTGTTCTGAAAGGAGTTTTTGACTTAGGTTGCTTAGCAGGATGTTGTTCCGGTTCAGAACCTTCTGTTTTAGAATCAGTTTTTGACTTAGGTTGCTTTGGAGGATGTTGTTCAGGTTCGGAACCTTCTGTTCTAGAAGCAACTTTTGATTTAGGTTGCTTTGCAGGATGTTGTCCCGATTCGGGGAAGTGGGACTTGTTTGCTGTTTGCTCCTTGGCGGATTTTCTTCGGGGTGATTTTTGTTCTGTCTGAAGTAGAATTGGCGACTTATCTCGAAGTCTTATTTCCTTCTGAGGAGATATATTTCTTTGTTTTCTCTCTCCAGGATCGGTTTTTCCTTTTTTTAACACTCTTCCATTTTCAGTTGCTGCGGGAGATTTTACATTAACTTTCTCCTTTTTTGCATCTTCGACTTTTGTCGTTTTCTCAATTGCGAATTTTTTGGTGTCGTTAGGTACTTTTACCATCGGTGATTTATCTCTTTTGATTTGTCTCCTTACATTCTCCTCCTGAAGATTTTGCTGTTTAGGAACCAAATTTTGATTTTTGCTTTCTTTTTTTGGCATGGGTTTTGGTGTCTTTAATTTTTGTTGTTCTTTCATGTTTTTCCTCTTTACTTCCGTAACAGTAGGAGGCAGTTTGGTTTGATTCCTAATTTTCGATGTATCTTCAATGTCAAGTGCAGTTTGTCTCAATATTCGCGAAGTACTTTCTTTTTCTGTTTTATTTTTCGACAGATTTTCAGAAATCTTTTTCAAATCTTTAGTAGCTGAGAGTTTTGGTGAATGTCGAGGAGTATGATACGGTTGAGTTGTCAACATTGTTTTACTGGACATATCACTGTCGGTTGATGAATCACTATCGGAGTCTGTCGTACCACTAAATTGTTTGTACAGTAATTCTAATCTTTGCAACCGTTGTTGTTCCTCTAGTAAAACTTTAGCCATTTTACGCTCATGTTCTTCGTGTCTGAAAGTTAAATTAATCACACTTGGGTCTTGTTTATCAATTTCCGCTAATTGTTTTTTCATACCCGATTTGTCCCTATCTGCCAATGCTTCTTCGACAATTACAGCGAATTTTTTATACGGACTACTTTGATCCAAATTAACAAACTGTGACGTCTCTTTAAAAACAGTTTTTATCCTCTTATCCTTAGTGTTATTAGTTTCTCCATTTGCATTTTCTTCTGTAACGCTTTTTCTGTCACTGGGAGAATCTTCAGATGTTTGGGAATCCATAGAACTTTTTAGAGATTGCTCATGATCTACAAACGAATCAGTAGATGTACGTAGTAACCTGAATGCTTTTTCTTTAGAAACAGTTCGCGAACTATCGGAACTACTTTCGGAATTCTGTCGAATCGAGTCAGATATTTCTCCTACTTTTAAATCGTCAGAAGTTTCACTCTCTTCGGTAAATTTTGTTCCATCTTTCTCTGTACTCGAAGCTTCACTAGATTTTTCTTCAAATTGTGCATCAGACGATATCGTTCTTGAATCACTGTCAGTCTTATTGATTTCTTGTAAGTTTTCAAATTGCTTAATTGTTGTGTCAGTTTCATCACTTGTGTCCACTGTTGATTCCTGGGAATCGTCTATGAACCTCAAGTCATCCGATTCCAGCATTAGTGACTTTAGAATATCACTGGATTCATTTTGTTCTGCAACTTCTGTAGAACTTTTGTCTTTCAGACCTTGTTTTTCGTCTTTTTGGAAAGTTTTTGGAGAATCGTCAGTAGGTACTTCTGCTTGTTTGGTAATTTTATCACTTGTTGTTAATGACATTAGTTTATTCATTGCTTCACTTACTACGTCTACTAAGTTGTCAATTGTGTCTGCTGTTGTATACATTAATTGCCTCTTGTCATCCGTTAACTCTTTTACCGATTGATTCTTTTCTGTTGAAGTTAACAATTTGTTCTTTTTATCTGTTGCTTCTTCTATCACATGGTTCCTATCACCTTTTGCTTCTTCTGTTATTTGGTTTATAATACCTGTTGCTTCTACTATTTGATTCTTAATACCTTTCGATGCTTCTGTTATTTGGTTTTTAACATCTTTTGCTTCTTCTGTTATCTGCTTTGTAGTGCTTATTGTTTCTCCTACTATTTGGTTCTTAATACCTTTTGCATTTTCTGTTATTTGCTTTGTAGTGCTTATTGTTTCTCCTACTACTTGGTTCTTAACACCTTTTACCTCTTCTGTTATTTGCTTTGTAGTATTTACGGTTCCTCCTACTATTTGGTTCTTAACACCTTTTACTTCTTCTTTTATTTGATCCTTAATAATTGCTGCATCTTCTACTATTTTTTTCTTAACACCTGTTGCTTCTTCTGTTATTTGGTTCTTAATAGTTGCTGCGTCTTCTACTATTTGGTTCTTAATATTCAACGCATCTTCTACTATTTGGTTTTTAATACCTCTCGCTTCTTCTGCTATTTGGTCTTTCTTAGACGTTACTTTTTCCATTAACTGTTCCTTCTTGTCTGCTATTTCTTCAACTAATTCGTCTTTCGTGTTTGTTGCTTCATTTAACAACTGATCCTTTTCATCTGTTACCTCTTTTAGCAACTGGTCCTTTTTATCTGTTACCTCTTTCAGCAACTGGTCCTTTTTATCTGTTACCTCTTTTATCAAGTGATTATTTTTATCCGTTACTTCGTTTATCGCTTGATCCTTCTTATTGGTTACTTTTCCTATAAATTGGTCTGCTTTATCTGCTATTTTTTCTGCTAATTGTTCCTTCTTATCAGTTGCTTTTCCTAGAAATTGGTTCTTTTTTTCTGACAGTGTCTCTACAAGCTGATCCTTGTTACTTTTTGCATCTGCTACCATGTCTGCTACTATTCCTGTCAACTGATCCTTCTTAATTTTTGCTTCGTCCACCAATTGCTTCTTCTTAATTTTCGCTTCCTCTACCAACTGCTCCTTCTTAATTTCTGCCCCCTTCACCAATTGCTCCTTCTTATCTTCTATTTTCTCAACCATTTCCTTCTTAATTTTTGCTTTCTCCTTTTTATCTGATACTTTTTCTAGAAACTGCTCTTTCTTTATTTTTCCCTCTTCTTTTAGTTGCTTCCTGTTAATTTTTCCCTCTTCTTTTAGTTGTTCCTTGTTAATTTTTCCCTCTTCTTTCAATTGTTCTTTTTTGACGGTCGCCTTTTCTACCAATTGCTCCTTCTTCTCCGCTATTATTTTATTCCCACCGTTTTTAATTTCCCTCAGTTCCTTTATCACTTCATTTTCGATTGTCTCTTTCGAAAATAATTTCCCAGACGAGTCTAATTGTTTTTGCTCTACAATCTCCTTCCTTGTATTTTCATCTTTTTTCAACTTTGGCGACGTTTCGTCTTTAAATTTTGATTCTGTAGAACTTTTTTCAATGGTAGAAAAATCTCTTTTATCTGTGGGGGAAATTCTTTTTATTCTATCATCAGTTGAACGTATATTGTCTGCTTTTTGATGCTTGTCAGAAATCAGTTTCGTCGGAGGACTCTCCATGCGGGCGCTAACAATCGTATAGGCAGTTTGTGTTGTATCTGATTCGTGAATTTTAGGTGCTTGCGTAACTTTTGAACTTTTGATTAATTGCTTTTCGCCAGAGGAATCGTCGCTTTTTTTCAGTTCCCTAACTTTTCGTTTAGTTGCTTCCTTAGTTCGGGAAATTATATTTTTCATTGCTCCTTTTGAAAATTGTAGTCTCGATTGCCTTTTTATTTTAAACGGTCGTTTAGTCGGTTTCTCGTCAGTTTTTTTGAAAATTGCTTCCTTCTTGTCCGATTCGGAAAATTCGGAATTTGACGCAGTTTGTTTCTCTTTTCGTTCAATTGGTCTCTTTCTCCTCTCAGATTCCTTTGGCAACGAGTTTGTTTTATGCTTTGGAAAATATTTGGAATCCCTTGTCGATTGTTTGGAATCTTTTCTTGAAGCTGATTCTTTTTTTAATTTCTCTTTCTTTTGATCTTTTTTCTCCTCAGAGTCGTCCTCCGTTTGATAATTGATTTTTCCGTACTGTTTCTGACCGAAGGTGCGTATTCTTTTTTGCAAACTTGTAATTTCTTTTTCTAGTATGCGAAAACTGGGTTCTTTTTTCCTATCAATTAGGGTTTTTTTTATTCTGTTTTTGATTTGTTCTTTTTCTGTTTCGGGAGTAGTGGAATCTTCAGTTTTACCAACAGAACTGTCTTTTAGGGTTCGCCGACGGATTTGGAAGGAAGATTCTTCTTCGTCTTCGTCTATTGGGGATGTGCTATTGACAACATCGTCGAGCGAATCGGAAATCTCCTGGAGTACCTCGGGTGAAACTGGTGTTCGTTTGGTGGTTTTTGAACTTTTGGGGATTTCTTCTGGTATCGACTTGATCCATATAGTTTTCATTAGTTTAGGTTGGACCTTTTTCTTGACCTTCGCTTTCTTTCGTAATTGATTTTCATCATCGGATTCGTCGTTGTCACTTCGGCTGCGTAGTTGACGGTCTGTTTGGGTGGAGGTCGTTCTGTCCGTCTGGGTTGCCATGGCCACTTGACCTGGAAGACTTTGGGTTTCTAGATAACTGCCTGTATCTAAATTACCTATGGCACCGCGATTTGCTTCCTTCTCTAGAAGAAGGCGAGTTAGGAGGGCATTTTGTCTGACTAGTTCCACTTCGTTTATGGTGTAGGTCTGAACGTTTGTCTGGTCCAGATTTCTGGTGTCGTCGGTTGAATTTTCAAGGCTTTTTGACGCTGGATTGCTGGCCAACGCTTCGCCACCTCCATTTCTAGATCCTTGCGGTTCCCTTCTACCTTGTAGATTGAGACTAACATCAACTTGACGTGTCTCTCCATAATCTCCTCGATCGACAAGAATTCTCTGACCAGATGGCGCGATTCTTTCAAACTGGTAATTTTGAAGAGTGTCAGTCTCTAGTCTTTGGGGAATTAGCAAAATTTCCTGACGTCTTGGTGATACTTCCTTCGGATGCTGATGGGATTCCATACTGAGACCCTCGATATCAAGTCTACTTCCCAGAAGGTCTTGTCTGATTTCCTGATCCTCGATGAATCTTTGCAGGAGGATTTCTTTTCCGTCTCGGTAGAGATGAGATTGTTGATCAATCACCAGAGTCATTGGTCGATGGATTTGGCCATGTTCTTGAAGTTCTCTGAGACGCTCCTCTTCTTGGCCTCTGGTGACTAGTCGGAGGACTTCGGCGTTGCCTTCTCGAAAGAAGTGCTGCTCGCGAACGTTCGCTTTCTGATTGGCAATCTGCTGAGCCAAATGTCTCTGGCGCGATATATCCGATCCCCTGGCGATCTCGTGTCTTCGAATTGAATCCATATCTGCCTCGTAATTTCTCGTTTGGCCCTCAACGTCCTCGATGTAAATTCTGTCATCATCTGATTTACGCGCGAAATCGCGGAACTTGTGGATCGGAGCTGGACTATCGGGTTGTAATCTTAAAGACAAGGCGTTCCTTTTTGCCTCGATGTCCACTGAAGTTTCATGAGCCACGTCGCCAGGAAGGGATGCCAAACCATACTGCTTCGTATTCCTTCGATTGAATTGCCAATTTTGCTTTATGGGATCTGCACTCCATGCTTGCTTTTTCGTACCATCTGACACGATAGCTGATAAAATAATCGTCTATTTAGAAAATCATTAAATTCCTATAAAATATGAGTCTAAAAAATAGTTGCTATGAACATTATTTCGAAATTTACCATCAAGATTTGTCCGCTTTCGACGAAGATGCTTTTTTGGTCTCCCATCGTCCCGATAAATGAGCGTTTCAGTCGAATGTATTCTTCTCTTTCTGGGTTCCATGTAAAAGGGACATCCAGGGCATATGCAACAGATTATCAAGCATATAATAGCGAGCAGGATGAGAAGTCCCAAGAGAGTCAATAGCCATGTCAAAATTTTATTCTCCGCCTTGTATGTTATCTGAAATTAAACTTTAACTATTTATTTCTCAAAAGTGAGAGTTGTGAATAGTGGAAAAATCAGATCTTATTCAGATCGAATAAGAGAAACTTTTATTTTTGGGGAAAAATAAATTGTTTTAGTCTTGATTTTATAATTTTGATTGATTGATTGATTGATTTTATAAATTTACTCACTACTTCTTTGTCGTGAATTGTAACTGAACTGTTGGTGATAATTTTTGTGTCTCCAGTGACTCCTGTATTGGACGTAGGCATTATTACACCCACTCCTTTTGCTTCTAGTATGTGACGAATTTTTTCAATGTCCACTAATGTGCCAGTTCCTTTTTGCTCGACTTGTGCCTCAATTATACTTCTGAAATAGTATTTTATTTATATTTACTTTTCTATATTTTTTAATAGTAAAGGACTTTTTAGTGGTCGCCATTTAAAATTTTTTTAATTTTGACTTCAGATTCAGCGACCCTAAAAACACACGGAGAAACTTTGGAAAATTTTACATTGTAATGATTCTTTTTAAAAAAGAAAACAAATAGGAAGAGAGGATATAGTGATAAAAACAACAATAAAACACTATAGTAATTTTATTTTCAAACCGGATGGATTTTTATCTCAATTTTTGTAAATTTCATGATTCTTTTTTGTTATTGATACCTATATATTTATAAAGTTCGTTTTTAACGATTCATTAACTATATTTTCTCATTTTAATATATTAAAATTTGCTATTGTTCAGAAATATAAATCCATAATTATTATATTACGTTTTTCGACATTAAGGGTACACACTCAGTATAATATTTAAATAATAGTAATTTTTACAAAGATGCTGATATATTCTCGTTCGCTATTCGTTTTTGTGAAATTTAGTATTTTATTATCAAACTAGCTAACTTCTTACTTATTTTTTTTAAATGAAAATAGCAATTTTAAAAATAATACCTAGAATTTAAAAATTTGTTCTCATAAAAACAAAATATAATTTGGAATATAGTCTTAATACTATTATGAATATTATTCTGAGGCAGGGAATTCAGGGAAAAGTCAGAGATTTTTATTAAAAAGTTTAGAAAAAATTAATTTTTTAGAATTCATGAGAAACTTCTGAATTTTAGTGTCTTTTCTGCTTGCTTCATAAGCTATAAAATTGCAACTAATTCTTATTTAAAACCTTCAAATTTTTCTATTTTCTAATTTATTTTCAAATACACTACCGTCCACGAGTATCAGGACGATTACATTCGACTCTATGAAAAAACATGTTATCATTTTTTCAATCATATCTCGGAAATAAAAGGAGATACAAAAAAAACTTTAATACGGTTAGAAAGCTGATTAAATTTTGCGTAAAATAAGCCGTCCTTGAAGTCATTTCGTTAATGATATTATTAATATTAATAATATTATTATAGTATTATAATTATATTATTAGTATTATTAGTAATAATGGGAACGGTGGGAGTGATCTATTCGGACGAGACGATAGCATAATTTCGATTGAACTTCACTTAGGTAAGTTCGTTTAATCGTACAATTATGCTGCATCGTCTCGTCCTCAAGATCACATGTAGTTGTTTAAAGAAAACAGCAATTTGGATATTTTATATTCGGAATTTATTTTGAATTTTTTAGAATAGATGTAGCAAAGTCACAGGTCGGCTCTTTAAGCGGCCTATTGTAAAATTTGTTGAAAACGCTAGAGTTCTTGGACCATCCTGCGGTGGATCTGATAGTGTCTAGGCTGATGCCTTTTCTGTATGCTGCTGAGGTGGCAGCGTGACGTGTGCTGTATCCTGAAAATGTTGTGGTATCAACTCCGCTGCTTTTGAGGGTTGCCTTGATCCATCGGCTAATCGATTGCGCAGTGGCTGGCCAATGTGGTGCATTGAATGTTATTAGTAAGGTATCATTTGTCCTTGGCTCTAACATTTTCCGTTTTACTTATGTAATTTAAGAGCAATCTGGCGACACACAAGCTTGGTTGCTCTTGGAAAAATCAAAAGTGTAACAATGGTTGCTCTGCTCCTATTCTCGATGTTTTGATTCTGTCGGGAATATATATTTTAATTGAGTCTTCGGATATTTTTATATTGCTGAGTTTAATCTTAGTCAGCGTTTGAATGCGCTGTGCAGTCGTCAAAGCTAGTAATGTGCATAATTTCTCGGATAATTTCTTCAAGGTCAAATCTTTGTTTGGTTCCTGCTTCGTTAAGAATACCAAGACTGGGCTTGGGTCCCAAATTTCGTTATACTTGGCCTTCAGAGGTTTCAAAATCGAGGCTCCTCTGCAGAATCTTTTGATAATAGGATCCGCTCCCAAATCCTGCAATGAAATTAAAGAGAGAACAGATCGGTCAGTGTTGTCGGTCCCATAGGATTTTGACTTCTCCGAGATTGTTGTCAAGAACAGTAGAAGCACCGGGATAGAAGCGTCGAATACGGAGACATTTTCCTTTTGACAGAACTCCCACCATTCTGGCAATGGTTTTTCGTATTGGGTATATGTTGAATCGCTTAGCGATGCGATGATGGTCGTTAGAGAAGATTCCGGTGTGCCTCTTTTCAAAAACGCTTGCCGGACAACCTCCCTGCCGCCAGGGTAAGCTTCCCTGACAGAGGGTGTGTCATGCTAGAAGGAGATGATAAAAGGTTAGCATGTGGTTCGAAAATTACAATTTCGTCTTTAGTCAAAGATTTAAATAGAGGAAACCAAGACTGAGTAGGCCAGTGTGAAACCTGTAAGGGGACCAATCGATCGTGAAGGCGTCGATTGCGAATGAATCTGGATCCTGTTTCCAGGAAACAAATTTTTTACACTTCGCATTTGCGCACGATGCAAATAGGTCTATGTCAAATGGGCCGAGTTTGTCGCGTATTTTGTTAATTGCCCAATCTGCGAGTTCCCATTCCGTTTCGCTGGGTAATTTACGGGACTCGCGATCAGCATCCACGTTTTCTTTGGATGGAATGTATGATGCGAAGATGTATAAGTCGCGTACTTCGCACCACATCCAGATTTCTTTACATAATTTGCTCAATTTGGGAAATTGGATACTGCCCATTTTGTTTATGTAGGCTATGGCGATGGTATTGTCGATTCTCAGCAAAATATTTGTTGAGCGGAAGTTTTTTGCAAAGCATTTGAGTCCATTGAAGGCTGCCAAAAGCTCTAAATAATTTATATGGTGTACTATTTGATCCTTATTCCACCAGCCATTTAATTTGTTCCCGTTGGTAACTACGCCCCAGCCTGATAAGGATGCGTCCGAAAAAATTTCGATTTCGAATTTATTTGATTGAATGGGATTATAAGCAAGTGGTATGTTATTAATCCACCAATGAATGTCGGGAAGGACTGAATTGTGTAAAGACATGTATTTTTCGAAATTACCGCCATGTTCGTTTAGGGCTAAGAATTTTTGTCTCTCTAAGTTTCTTATGTAAAGCAGGCCATACTTGACTGCCGGAGATGCAGCGATTAATGTACCTAGAAATTTAGATAACTTCCTAATTTTAAATTCTTTAGTGTTTAATAGTTCCCGTGCTCTACGTACTATCGATTCTTTTTTATCGTTAGTTAATTCAAGCTTCATTTCTTTTGTATTCCAATTAAATCCTAAATACTTAATTCTTTTTAAAGGTTCGAAGACAGATTTTTCTATATTGATAATAAAGCCTAATTCTTTTAAGGTATTGCTAGAAAATTAAACATTTTCAAGACACTTTCTCTTAGTTTTTCCAATCAATAGAAAATCATCTAAGTAAATTACCGAAAGATGGGATCGAGATCTGAGGTATTGAGCTACTGGTTTTATGAGTTTAGTAAAAACAAAGGGGGCAGTGCATAACCCAAACGGTACACAGCAAAATTCGTATAATTGCCCCTTAAACTCGAACCTTAGATATTTTCTGTATTGTTTTGCTACTGAAATTAAATGGAAAGCGTCCTTTAAATCTAGGGAAGCTAGGTAAGCATCTTTGAACAAAAGTCTTGTGACAGTTTTAATGTCTTCGAGTTTGAAGTGGGGAGGTTGAATAAATTTATTGAGAGGTTTTAAATTTAAAATGAATCTTTTCTCGCCGTTAGATTTTTCTGCCAGAAAATAGCGAGATATGAATTGATCTTTGATGGGTGCACATTTATAAATTGCTCCCTTTTTTATTAATTTTTTAATTGCGATCTCGCAATCTAATTCCTCGTGTTTTGAGAATTTTTCCCTTGGGGGTTGATTTTGATAAGGTTTTGATACAAAGGGTATTTCATAGCCTTTTATGTATTGTAATATGACGGGATCTGTCGTTATATTTTCCCACTTGGCGATAAAGAGTCTTAATCTGCCTGGTACTTTACTTACCTCTATTGTTTTCGTGGTTTTGAGTAAGGCTGGTTCCTCGAGAATTTGTCCTTCTGCCCTCCCGGTCGAAACGTTTTGAAATTCTTCCTGGGAGGGCCCCTCTTTTGACTGGTCTAGACGATTGTCCTGTTGGTGTCGGATTTGTTTTGGAAATTTCTTTTCCTATTTTTTGGGCAGCTCTCGCCAACTTCAGCTTTTCGGAGAAATCTTCTCCAAATAGCAAAGTATCCACTCTGCATCCATCGGCTACAGCTTTCACGACAGGATCCAGTCCAGGGGTTATAAATGAGCGTCTCGTGATAGAAATTCTATCTGCTAGTTGAGAAATGTGCTTGGTGGTTTCCGGATCTTCGGAGTTTTTTTTCAGAAAGTCGGACAGGGTCATAGTCAAGTCGGAGATGCCTGCACCTAGCTGGTTCTGTAAAGCAACCTGATAGCTGTCTTTTTTCAGTCCGGTCGGACCCATCGCCATTTTTATTTCGCTGTTGATATTAGGTGATTGTAACAATTTACAATTTAGTGGTGGTGGGTATTTTTCCGCAAATTCTTTTTTCGTTTCTTTAGTGAGACCATCCATTAGTATTTTAATCATAACTTCTGACAGCGTATTGTTAATTTCGGGATTAAATTTTGAATTTTTCTCGACAGTGCCGAGTAAATTAAGAGTTTCTGGATTTAAACTCTTATCGTCGTTAGTGAGATCATTTTTTTTGGACCTCTTTTTTGGGAGTACTTGAAGTTGATGTCGACGAGGAGGTAGACGAAGATGACGATGATGAGCTAGAACGTCTACGGCGTTTTGATTTTTGATGATTTTTGTCTCGATTATGAATAGATTTTTCGCTCGACGCAGAACGAGTTTTTCTTTTGCGTTTTCTGGTCTTATCTCTTGAAACAGATCGAGACCTTTTACTGACGATGTGACGGTCGCTTGACGTATCTCGCAGATTACGCTTTTCTGTGCGATTCCGTTCACACGCGAAAATATTATTTCCACATAAAATTTCCATAGTTTTCCTTCCCAGTTTAATTACATTTATTTTAAAATGGTGCGCGAGGGAAAAAACAATACACCTTCGAAGGAATCTCGAAAAGGATCTGCCGAAAAGCACATAGATTTCTTGTATGAAGAATTGAAACGACTACAAGATAAGGTTAAGGAACAGTCAAGAGAAAAAGATGGCGAACATGTACGCGTCGCGTTACATTCCCCGACTTCTCGATCTCCCTTTCATTACAGGGACAAAACACCTTCTTACCATAAATCAAGATATTATAATTATCGCGACGAGCGTAACCTTCGAGGTGCGTCACGTGACCGATATTATAGACATAACATTTCTCGATCTGTCTCCATGGAAAGTACAAGATACCACGGTGAGCGTAACCGTAGAGGTGCGTCACGTGACAAATACTATAAACGTTATTGTTCTCGATCTGTCTCCAAAGACAACTCAAAACACCACGGCGAGCGTATCCCGCGAGGTGCGTCACGTGAGCGAAACCATAATCGTGAAAATTCTCGATCTGTCTCAAAGAATAAGACAATTAACCAAGGCGAGCGTAGCCCGTGAGGCGCGTCGCAAGGCCACCACGACTACAATAATAAGTCTCGATCTGTCTCAACAGAGGGACAGAAAAATCGCGGCAAGCTTAATCTGCGAGATACGTCAATCGACTGTCACATCGTCAGTAAAAGGTCTCGATCTGTTTCAAGAGATAAGACTAGAAAACGCAAAAGAAAAACCCGTTCTGCGTCGAGCAAAAAATCTATTCATAATCGAGACAAAAATCATCAAAAATCAAAACGCCGTAGACGTTCTAGCTCATCATCGTCATCTTCGTCTTCCTCCTCGTCGACATCAACTTCAAGTACTCCCAAAAAAGAGGTCCAAAAAAATGATCTCACTAACGACGATAACAGTTTAAATCCAGAAACTCTTAATTTTATTCGGCACTGTCGAGAAAAATTCAAAATTTAATCCCGAAATTAACAATACGCTGTCAGAAGTTATGATTAAAATACTAATGGATGGTCTCACTAAAGAAACGAAAAAAGAATTGGCGGAAAAATACCCTCCACCACTTAATTGTAAATTGTTACAATCACCTAATATCAACAGCGAAATAAAAATGGCGATGGGACCGACTGGACTAAAAAAAGACAGCTATCAGGTTGCTTCACAGAACCAGCTAGGTGCAGGCATCTCCGCCTTGACTATGACCCTGTCCGACTTTCTGAAAAAGAATTCCGAAGATCCGGAAACCACCAAGCACATTTCTCAACTAGCAGATGCTTGTAGAATCCTTACAGATCTCTTTTATAGAATTTCTATCACGAGACGCTCATTTATAACCCCTGGACTGGATCCTGTCGTGAAAGCTGTAGCCGATGGATGCAGAGTGGATACTTTGCTATTTGGAGAAGATTTCTCCGAAAAGCTGAAGTTGGCGAGAGCTGCCCAAAAAATAGGAAAAGAAATTTCCAAAACAAATTCGACACCAACAGGACAATCGTCTAGACCAGCCAAAAGAGGGACTCCATATCCGAAAGATAACTTCCCCCGTAATTTAAACTACAGGGGCCCTCCCAGGAAGAATTTTAAAACGTTTCGACCAGGAGGGCAGAAGGACAAATTCCCGAGGAACCAGCCCTACTCGAAACCACGAAAACAGTAGAGGTAAGTAAAGTACCAGGGAGATTAAGACTCTTTATCGCCAAGTGGGAAAATATAACGACAGATCCCGTCTCAATACGTCAGATCTCGATCCCATCTTTCGGTAATTTACTTAGATGATTTTCTATTGATTGGAAAAACTAAGAGAAAGTGTCTCGAAAATGTTCAATTTTCTAGCAATACCTTAAAAGAATTAGGCTTTATTATCAATATAGGAAAATCTGTCTTCGAACCTTTAAAAAGAATTAAGTATTTAGGATTTAATTGGAATACAAAAGAAATGAAGCCTGAATTAACTAACGATAAAAAAGAATCGATAGTACGTAGAGCACGGGAACTATTAAACACTAAAGAATTTAAAATTAGGAAGTTAGCTGAATTTCTAGGTACATTAATCGCTGCATCTCTGGCAGTCAAGTATGGCCTGCTTTACACAAGAAACTTAGAGAGACAAAAATTCTTAACCCTAAACGAACAGGACGGTAATTTCGAAAAATACATGCCTTTACACAATTCAGTCCTTCCCGACATTCATTGGTGGATTAATAACATACCACTTGCTTATAATCCCATTCAATTAAATAAATTCGAAATCGAAATTTTTTCGGACGTATCCTTATCAGGCTGGGGCGTAGTTAGCAACGGGAACAAATTAAATGGCTGGTGGAATAAGGATCAAATAGTACACCATATAAATTATATATAAATTATATTATAATTATATTATATTTTATATTATTATTATAGAGCTTTTGGCAGCCTTCAATGGACTCAAATGCTTTGCAAAAAACGTGCGCTCAACAAATATTTTGCTGAGAATCGACAATACCACCGCTATAGCCTACATAAATAAATTGGCAGTATTCAATTTCCCAAATTAAGCAAACTATGTAAAGAAATCTGGATGTGGTGCGAAGTACGCGACTTATACATCTTCGCATCATACATTTCATCCAGAGAAAACGTGGATGCTGATCGCGAGTCCCGTAAATTACCCAGCGAAACGGAATGGGAACTCGCAGATTGGGCATTTAACAAGACTAAAGACGAAATTGTAATTTTCGAACCACATGCTAACCTTTTATCATCTCCTTCTAGCATGACACACCCTCTGTCAGGGAAGCTTACTCTGGCGGCAGGGAGGTTGTCCGGCAAGCGTTTTTGAAAAGAGGCACACCGGAATCTTCTCTAACGACCATCATAGCATCGCTAAGCGATTCAACATATACCTAATACGAAAAACCTTTGCGACAATGGTGGGAGTTCTGTCAAAAGGAAAATGTCTCCGTATTCGACGCTTCTATCCCGGTGCTTCTACAGTTCTTGACAACAATCTCGGAGAAGTCAAAATCCTATGGGACCATCAACACTTACCGATCTGCTCTCTCTTTAATTTTATCGCAGGATTTGGGAGCGGATCCTATTATCAAAAGATTCTACAGAGGAGCCTCGATTTTGAAACCTCTGAAGGCCAAGTATAACGAAATTTGGGACCTAAGCCCAGTCTTGGAATTCTTAACGAAGCAGGAACCAAACAAAGATTTGACCTTGAAGAAATTATATGAGAAATTATGCACATTACTAGCTTTGACGACTGCACAGCGCATTCAAACGCTGACTAAGATTAAACTCAGCAATATAAAAATATCCGAAGACTCAATTAAAATATATATTCCCGACAGAATCAAAACATCGAGAATAGGAGCAGAGCAACCATTGTTACACTTTCGATTTTTCCAAGAGCAACCAAGCTTGTGTGTCGCCAGCTTGCTCTTAAATTACATAAGTAAAACGGAAAATGTTAGAGCCAAGGACAAAGATACCTTACTAATAACATTCAATGCACCACATCGGCCAGCCACTGCGCAATCGATTAGCCGATGGATCAAGGCAACCCTCAAAAGCAGCGGAGTTGATACCACAACATTTTCAGGATACAGCACACGTCACGCTGCCACCTCAGCAGCATACAGAAAAGGCATCAGCCTAGACACTATCAGATCCACCGCAGGATGGTCCAAGAACTCTAGCGTTTTCAACAAATTTTACAATAGGCCGCTTAAAGAGCCGACCTGTGACTTTGCTACATCTATTCTAAAAAATTCAAAATAAATTCCGAATATAAAATATCCAAATTGCTGTTTTCTTTAAACAACTACATGTGATCTTGAGGACGAGACGATGCAGCATAATTGTACGATTAAACGAACTTACCTAAGTGAAGTTCAATCGAAATTATGCTATCGTCTCGTCCGAATAGATCACTCCCACCCTTCCCATTATACCCATCAGCAATTTGAATTCAAAATCACACAAGCGTAATGACAAGACGGAAGTATAAGAGCCCCTTGGTGAGAGATAGGGGTACCTGGAATGGCGCGAGCTTTAAAAATACTGTGGATTGGAATCGGGCAACTAGCGTTACTACTAGCGTTTATAGTATATAGTATATAGTGGAAAGTAAAAATGAGTTTATGGTCTGGATCCGAGTCGGGTAGATACAAGAAAAGTTGCTCCAGGAAGAAGAAGGCGTCGAAAAGAAAGGTCGAAAAACTAAGAAAAGATAAGAAAAGAAGGAAGCGTGAACTGACGCGTAAGAGAAGCTCGACGCCATCTTCCACAACCTCAGAAAGTTCTTCACGAAGTCACAAGTATTCAAGGAATAAATACTCGTCACACCTTCAGGAGAGGAAGCGTGATCGTGATCAAAGGAAATTGCATCGTGAATACAAATCTCGTGGAGATTCAGGTACTGAGCGTTCTCTGCGAGAGGCGTCTTGCCTGAATCCAATCGAAAAGGGTAAAGAAGAACGGCGCCCGAGAGGCCCGCCACGTTTATCCAGAAGACGCTCACAATCAAGAAGCCGCTCTCGATCAAGAAGAATCTCTCGATCAAAAAGCCGCTCTCGATCAAGAAGCCGTTCTAAAGTTGGAAGTCCAGATCGTTCATCTCGAGAGTCACATTCAAGGCGTGACGAGTCTCAACAAAAGTCGGTAAGGAAGGAAACCGACCTCTTAAAACTTCTTGAAGAGGGCGCTATTGAGGAAAATACCGTCAGTGCTGCCATCCATGTCTCGATTGCCCAATTATAGAGCAATTTTTTGGCAACAGGCCTGTCAAAAGAAGCAAAACAAACATTGGTAAAAAAATTCCCACCAGCTGAGAATTGCCAAGCAATGGGTCCTCCGCGTCTTAACCCCGAAATAAAAATGAACATGACCTCAACAGCGGTGAGGAAAGACCAATATCAGGTCGCATCTCAAACACAGTTATGTGCCGCTATTAGTGCAATCGGCAAAGTGCTCTCAGTGATTTTAGATGCAAATATAAATGCCAAAGAACTAAACTCCAATGACATCTCTGGCATTTTCGAAGATATTTGTGACGTGGGTAGGCTTTTAACAGACCTTCAACATGAAATGTCAATGACTCGCAGATCGTTTATAACACTATCGTTTAGTTTTCGATTAAAATCAATAGCGGATGAGACGAGAGTTGACACTTGGCTTTTTGGTGAAGGGCTAGCTGAAAAGCTCAAAGCGGCAAAGGAACTGGAAAAATCAGGGAAGGAAATTTCCAAAACACCTCTACACCAATCCAACACCAGCCAAAATATCAAGGGTAAATCGTCAGCACCGAAGGCTCCTTTAAACTGGAGAGCCCCCCCCCCCAAGAAGAACTACTCGAACAACAACAAGAGTTGGAGGAGGGGGGGCTATCAGGGCAACAGGAACGTTTGGAACCAGGCACCGTTTCAACAGAAGAGATAAGGGTAAGTTCTAAGACAGCAGGTCGACTGCGATTTTTTATGAAACAGTGGCAAAAAATAACAAATGATCCTTTTATTATTAATTGTGTTTAGGGATATTTTTTGCCTTTTGATAACGAACCTAAACAGATGTTTACCCAAATTATTCGCTCACCTTCACATGAAGAAGGAGAAAGGACCTTGGTTGCAATAAGTAACCTGATTAAAATAGGGGCGGTATTAAAGTGCAAACAGTCACAAGATCAATTTCTATCCTCTTATTTTTTAAGGCCAAAGTCAAGTGTTTTTTCAAAAAATGTGCGGATGGGGCGAAACTATTCGCCCACTGATAACAGCGAAAACTACGAAACAGTGTATTTTTTTGTGTCCTTGTTTTTAGGTTAGAATGGTAAGAAATTGGAAGAGAAAAACCAGAAAAAATCCTCCAATTAACAAATGAATTTTTATATTATTTTTAGTATTATATCATTGATAGCTGCAAGAATAGAAACGCCCCTCGTTTTTTTCGACATAAAAAAAAATTCGTAAAATCGCTATAGTTCGGAACAGAATCGAGTTACAGCAAAATAATACATTGCAAAATTGTAGCTAAGAAGTCAAGTTTTCAAACAGTCCTACTCATTTTTTTATTTTTTTTAAATACACTTTTTAGACTCAAAAATCCAAACAAGAATAGTAATGCCCCACCCTACCCTATATTTTTTATTTGTTAATCATAATTTTTTTTAAATTTTCTAATTTCTAATATTATTGTTTTATTATAAATCATGAAAAAATACCTGCATGTATATTTATTTATATATATTTATATTTTTTGAAGAAAAAAACTAAAGCGTACACAAATACTAACTTCAAACTGCGGACAGAATGAATAAAAGAATACGAAGATTAATATAGTTAATATTAATATTATTATATAGTTAATTCAGTATTTTAATATCAAATTTTCCAAATTCAAGTTTCTTCGTGTATAAAATTTAGTAATACCGCTTTTTATACTGAAAAAAATGATATTGTCGATTTTGTCATACGAGTATAGTAAGGACGTATAGCTGAACAGCAATCCGAGTCGAAATTCAAGCCCTACTTTCACCCTGAATTTTTAGGGTCTATTGAGTGTTAGGAGTAGTAAAGTAGGGTCTAATTCTAATACAATTAGACCCTACTTTGACTCCCAAAACAGGCGGAAATTTGCCAATCTTCCATTTGGAGAAGCAAAGGAGGGTCTACTTCTAAGAAACCTATACCGTACTTTTATACCTCGTAGACCCTACTTTCATACTCCTAGACCCTACATTCTAAAAGAAAATTTAGAATTATTTTTTAATGCATTACTTGAAACACTGCAACACGGAGAAAATTTCTTTCGTAATGATTACAATAGTCTATATTACAGCTCGAATATGTGACCACTTTTTGTAATGATTACAAAAACTATGTAATTTATTAAGGATTTAGTAGGAGCGATTACTATAGTTACTTTAATAAATCCAAACACTGTATTAATCATGTTGAAATTTATTTTTTGGAATCATTAATAATTTAGACGTACAGGTTCAAAAAGGGTACTGTACTCATTCACGCAGAGACTTGTTATAATTACAATAGTCTACGTTAAAAGGAAATCTTGGATTCTGTTCACATTTGCAGCGGTCTAAGGGAATCAGTGATACAGACTGTCGTAGCCTTTACAACAGGACTATTGTAAAATAAGATGACTGCGGCTGCCTCGCCTTCTTATTTTACTATAGTTCTTCGAAAAGACTACTATTGCTATATTTCTGATTACAAATAACTGTTGTAAAGTAAAAAAGAAAATTTTTAAACTAAAATAAAATTTTTTGTGTAATTCATGACTTGCGTAAAGTACGTAAGTTACCTATTTAGTGCAATTTACAATAATTCGTTCATTACGTAACTTAAGCAATTTATGTAAGTAAAACTTACGTTATATACGTAACTTACATTATTTACGTAACTTACGTTAGTTACGTAAGTTAACTCACTTGTTTATGTAACTCATTTTTGTTATTTACGTTAACTTACGTAAGTTACGTAACTTACGTACGTTGTGTAAATTACATAATAATTTATACAGGCAAGACATCTTGCACCTTCGGTGCGTGTGTTAGAAAAACAAATTTTCACTATAGAAATGTAATAAAAAATAGACCTTACACTGAGAAAAATGGAGTATTGGACTAAACATCTGGAGGGACAAATCGTTGATATTTGAGAGTTAGCTATTGGATAACAATCTAAATGTTCAAATACACCATTGACAGATATTCGTGCCATTTCTCTTGGAGGGAAAATGAGTTTATAACAGAGGGACAAATTAACCATCTTGAGAAATCCCTTCCTTATCCGGCGCGAAATGAATAAATATGGCAACCTAACCCCTAAATTAAATACATAAAATGTCAGAAAAATAATTTCGCACGCATCAGATCGTACACATTTTCTGCGCAACTTTTGACCCTCAGATATAATGGGAGAGAATATACAAGTAGATTTCCATTACCAATTCAAAATTTATTTTAGAAGGACTATTTAACTCTCTTCATAAGCAAAGGAAACATACACTTTTTGAATCTCCGAATTTGACACTCCAGTTTTCTCAGTGTACAATATTCAAGACTAACAATGAACAATAATTGTATTAATTATTGAGAACGAAGTGATTTTTTTACATTTAAAGTGTATAAGTCTTTCTCGCAAGCGGTGGATTTTCATAGCAGTTAGTATATAAGGAAGTTTAAGTCATGTATAAATATGTGTAAATAGCGATCGTTATTATGTTATGCGTTTAGTATTTAAGTTAGATTTATGTACTTTGGGTTTAGTGAAATTGTCTAGTTTAATAATATAATTAATCTTGAAGTGGGTAGTCTTGGAAGAGTGAAATTGATGTGCAATACATGATTAGAAGTTATGAATTACAAAAAAATTTTATTTTAGTTGAAAATTTTCTTTTTTAACTTTACAACAGTCATTTGTAATCAGAAATATAGCAATAGTAGTCTTTACGAAGAACTATAGTAAAATAAGAAGGCAAGGCAACCGCGGTCACCTTATTTTACAATAGTCCTGTTGTAAAGGCTACTACAGTCTGTATCACTGATTCCCTTAGATTGCTGCAAATGTGGATAGAATTCAAGATTTCCTTTTAACGTAGACTATTGTAATCAGTCACATAGACTTTGTGCTCACTTATATTTAGTTCGTATTTATTTCAAATAAATTTTTAATGAGTACGTTCGCCTTACAGAATTGTTACAACAAAGCTACTTTACGCATTACAAAAAGTGGTCACATATCCGAGCAGTACTGTTCGACTATTGTAATCATTAACAGAAAATTTTTCTCCGTGAAGTGCAAAAAGTACTCCAAATTCATAAAACACATAAAATTCCACTTTTACTCATATCAAGTGCTTCAATTGAATCTGAGCAAATCTTCAAATTTTTCTTTTTCTAATTGTAGAGTCTAGGAGTATGAAAGTAGGGTCTACGAGGTATAAAAGTACGGTATAGGTTTCTTAGAAGTAGAGCCTCCTTTGCTTCTCCAAATGGAAGGAGGGTCTAGTTTTTAAAAATTGTATTGAAATCAGACCCTACTTTACGACTGCTAAACCTGAATAAGCCCTACATTTTCAGAGACTACGTAGGGTCTAAATTTCGACTCGGGTACATATGGCTGTTCTACACTGCGTATAGCTGAAACAGCAATACTGTATGGCTATCCCATATCCACCAATATAATATGTTAGTATTGGCCATATTTATGGCACGATGGCAGTATCATAAATATATTTTTTTCAGTGTATTAGAAAACATTTTTTTTACTGATACAAAACGTTATTTTTACAGCTCTGTGAAGGGGTTAAAAAAGCCAAAAAATATCCAAGCAAATAAAATCAATTAAATATCAAACTATTTCCCCCAATTAACTCAATCACAAGAATTTCAAGATGTCATGACTGAAGGCTAAGGTCGAGTGGACTTTAATGTTACTGTCAAGGTCCATTTAGAAACCTATTGTTTGGTTTTTCCTGATTTAGAGTGACAGAGAAACAGACGAAAAAAAATTTCCGGTAGTAAAAGTTTTATGTGATCAGACGAAAAAAGTTACATTCCCCATTCTATTTCTCGTCATGTTGGTTTCAAGGAAAGTTGGGAGTGGGGGTGGGTAGAATGAAATAATGTATACAGATATATTCCAGTGGAAGAGCGTGTATATCAGTTATAAAATCTGAAATTGTGGAAAGGGAGAGTGGTGGCATTGCTCATCGAAAATGGTTTTGAAAAGTGATGAGTACGACACGCGCCATTAACACATGTGCGGTCCATCGAATCGATCGGCTGACCAAAACCGTTTGTATCCACTGCGCAATTTATACACTTCATCCTCGAAAGTGAATAAAGGTTTCCTAGTCAGACAGTCAATCTGCATTATTCATGCTAGTCCGATCATGGCTGAAAGACGCTTTTGGACGCTCGGTAAATTATTCCCTTTAAGATCCATTTCCTCTGATTTATTTCACAGTCAAATGTTACTTATTTTTGCCTCTCGACAAAAAGCTTTACAACCGAATTAAACAATTACTATTGACATCATTTAAATATTACGAAAATTATTATTAATATTATTCAAATAATTATTATTATTTTTAATAATAAAATAATTATCTCTAATGTTATTTAAACTAATAATATGTGACAGGTACACACTATAGTATTAGAAGTTTCATAGCTGAACATTTTGGGACTCAACACAAGTTATCCCATTCATCAGCTTAAACAAGACTGTTTATACACTGTAAAAAATTTAGGGAGTTAACGGACTCGGGAGTTGGGTTTGAAATTGTTCGAGTTAAAAATCAACTCCAAAAGAGAGTTAATTTCTAACTCCCTTCATTCAACACCCGCGCGAGTTATTTTTTCCTTGGGGAGTTAGCATTTGGGTGTGAAATTTTAACTCTCTTTATTTAACTCCCCTGGCATTAACTCCCCAATGGGTGCGACTTTTATAGACCCCCCGGGGGAGTTGAAATTTAACTCCCTTTTTTTACAGTGTATAGTCTAAGAGGGAATAAGAGTATAAAAAATTGGAATGAGAAATTACTTTCTCATGTAATTGTTAAAAGAACGCGGCAGTGTACAAAACACAAGTCAATAATAGAAGCGAATATTGAACAAATAGTCCAGTTCTTTCGAAAAATGAACGCCGTGCACATAAAGTAGATACCTACTCGAAAACCACAAGTTATTCTCTCTCTCTCTCTCTCACACACACTAATGGCCGATCACTTATCTTACCGTTTCCCTCACTCTTACTACTCTCAACTATTATGCAGTGCAGTTAAGTTCATTAAATTATTAAATATTGCTGTGAGAATAATTAATTATACATTTCATTCAAGGTCAATTCACTATTTTGTACACGGAAAAAAAAGAATAATCAAATTTACCATGAGGAGTGTCAAACTTGAAAAAGGTTAAGAAAAAATTAATGTTTTTTTATTTATTTATTATAATAAAATAAAATAATTAGGTTTAATAATATTAAATAAACAAAATAATTAGGGTCAGTTGGAGTAAATGTGGACAAGAGGTATTAGAGCCTAATTTTAAGAATTAAAAATTAAGTTCGACGTCAATATTTTCAGCTCAGATTACCTAAAAGAGATTCTGTGTATTAACAAGTTTTTATCTTGACATCAATTTTCAGACTAGTTCAGTATTTCATCCAAGCAAATTTTCTTAAATTAAATCAATTAAATTAGTCAATTTATTAGAAAATTTTTACGTTTATCCGCCATATTGGATCCGCCGTTTTGAATTTTCAAAATTTGACTTTGTATTCTTATTCAGCGACCCCAAAAACATTTTTTTTACCAAGTTTAATTAAAATGCATTAAAATTTGTTAGTTATTTAAGTTTTTCATTACTACTTTTTGAATGGTTGATTCCTTAACATTTGTGATACTATAACTTTTAACTGAATTAACTTTTATACATCTACCATGTATTTTTTCCAAGTTGTTCCATCCTTTAATACAGTAGTATACTTAAAATAATTTTTTTTAAAAACTTTTCTTAGAAACTAAGCTCCCCGGATTTACCCCAAATTTTAGGAAATTTTGTAAATCGTTGGGTAAATCCGGACAGTTAGTTTTATGCAATTAAAACTTATCTAAATTCTTTTATCCTCCATAAAATTAATCTGGGGAACACAAGGAAGAAATTAATGCAATAGAAAACCGGAAGTATTGCCTTTTTTAATAAGAAACTTACGTCATTTGTAAAAAATAGATGTTTTGTCCAGATTTACCCCAACTGACCCTATTTTACTTGAATGGCATAAAAAATAATTATTTTACTTCAATAGCATAAAAAATAATTATTTTTAATAGTATTGAGCTAAACGAAATAATTTTTGTGTATTATTTATTATTAAAAATAATTAGTTAATTAATTATCGAAATGAATAAAAAAATTATTTTTCTGTTATTAAAATAATGAAAATAGTTATATTTAATGATATTGAAATAAAAATTGATATTAATTTTAATATTATTAATATAATTAAAATATAATTAATAATATAATTTAAATAAATAGTTTTACTGTTATTTAAATAAATAAAATAATTATTTCTACTATTAGTAAAATAACTAAAATATTTATTGTTAATGCTATTGATATAAATAAACAGATCATTTGTATTATTATTATAATAATTATCGCACTGAAACAATTTCGAAAATAGAAGTATAATTTCAAAAATACATTTCTGTTTTCTTTTTTTTGATAATATAATCAATTAATTTTTTAATTCGATTAAATTTGAAATATTTCTCAATAAAAGGAGATTTTTATTTCGTTTTCACGAAATTCCAGTTTTAATGATGAGAGCAACTATTAAAAGGCAATTAAAACTTTTAGGAGTGATATTCACTGGACTTGAAATGTAAATGGAATATTTTTGCATGATTTTATTTTGTAATTATTGTACTCTCGAGACGATTTTCATTTAGAGGAACAAATACCTGTTTTTGAATTCAAAAAAATGTTCCCTTCAATTATTGTTTTTTAATTAAACAATAATATTTATTTCGTTAGAATAAAAATCTGGCTTTTATATCGTGTTTCAACCCTCCCTAGGAATTTCAAGACCTTGCCGTTGGTGGGAGGTTGCTTGAGGGGCTCTTACCCAGCGGAAAGTTACTTCTCGATATCTCTCGTGGGGACTGGGGCGAACCCTTCAAAATGGGTCGGCCGCTTTAGAAACCTTCTGTGTTTCGCTGGACAGTGTCCCAGGGCATGGAGATTTAGAGGGTTATCGAGAGAGACGGGATGGACAGAGGCTTAACCGCGGGTTTATTCCGAAGATTTCCTGCTGGCGGAGTCTGACTAAGAAGAAACCCTTCCATGGTTTCGTTGGCTGTGCCATGGCGATTGAGGCGCGAGTCGCTACCACCCAATCCGTGATGAACTCGTGTCCATGGATGAATGATACCAGGGTTACCAAATCCGTCGGGTTCTTGCGGGGGATGGGTTGGACGGGGGACAACCATCGCTGGGCATTATTTAGCTCTCGTAAAGTTCGGGAACGGTTGTGTTACAGGAGGGGCCCTTCCCATGGTGGGGCTCCGAATGGAGGTATCTTGAACGAGACTTTGAGATACCAGGCGAACTTTTAGACGTAATTTAGCCTTACCCTTAAATAGAGGCTCTTTAAGGATGGACCTTATTTCCTCTTTTCTCGTAAAACCAAAATGGATACAACAAAAAAATCAATATGAAAATTTTGAACATGCGGGTGTTAAAGAGCCCTCTTTGGGGGATCACAATGCTGGCGTAGAGGTTACGCTTGGAGCTAGGATGGGGGCCACAAGGGACGATCGTTGCGGAGGGCTATCCGAGGGTCTTGATGACGACGGTTCATCTCGATTAATTAAGGGTAGCGATTCATCGTGAGGTAGAGGGGGACGAAATAGGACCCTACCCTCACTTTGGAGAGGTTCGTCTCACTAGGGGAGCATTCTTGGTAGAGTGCCTGGACTCAGACTCTAGGAAATGGCTAAACAGTCGTATACCTAGGTTTAGCCAGGCGGTAGGGTGTCTCATCCTTAAGGTGGTAGACCCGGCACAGCTGATCAAGCTGGTAAGGGTTGTTGCCTGGGAGCCCGGTCCTAGGGTGAACAAGGCTTCAATCCTTAAAAACCTCAATAGACAGAATACCGGGATGGATACATCCGCTTGGAGGGTGTATTCGGGAGGCGAGAGAGGGACTGACCAAGACGCGGCTGTGGAATGGACTCTCGCGCTTGGAGTACCGGTGAGCGAGATTGAAGCTCTCCAAGCTCGGCAGTTTAAACTGTGTTTTGGAGGGTGCTCAGGGAAGGATGCGACTGAGGAGACCGTGAATCAGCCTCAAAATGGCAGCTTCCGGGATTCATTGTACGAAGATTAATTTGCATTATTGTAAAGGCGCTTCAGCGATTTTAGCCAAGAGCTTGACAAGGATGCAGACAGCTTTAGCCTTTATTCAAGAAACTTGGGTTTTTAAGGGGAGAATTGGAGGTCTAAATGGCTGTGGGGAGCTAGTTAGTTCACCACAGGAACCAGTTCCAAGGGCTTGCCTGATCTATAAAGGTCTAGACGTTTTCCCTCTTTTGGAATTAACTACTAGGGACTTAGCTGTAGTTAAGGCTAAGTATCTGGAAAAGAACGGAAATAAAAGGAAGGTAGTAGTAGCTTCCGTTTATTTTACAGGATCAGGGGATGAACCTGCACCACCTAGAGAAGTGGAGAGGTTGGTAGATTACTGTCAAACACAAGGTCTCCCTTTAGTAATAGGTTGTGATGCCAATGCGCACCATGTCGTATGGGGTAACGCTGACATTAATGACAGAGGCAGAAGACTCTTAGATTTTCTGATAGACACAGATTTAGAAATTTTAAATCAGGGTAATGAGACAACTTTCGTTACTGTTAACAGAAAAGAAGTGTTGGATATTACAATCTGTTTCAAGTCTTTGTGTGGTGGTGTGAGGGACTGGAGGGTGTCTGATGAGGATTCCCTCTCGGACCACAGACTTATTAAATTCAGAATGGAATCAAGATCCTCATCTTGAACATAAGTGGGGACATAATTCTAGGAGTACTGACTGGGCTTCGTATATTGAGGACCACAAGGCCTCCATGGCGTGCTTCCCCACTTCGTATGGAACGCAGGAATAATTGGAACTCGCAGCGGAATATCTGCAAGATACGATTAACTGCTCCTTTGAAAGAAGCTGTGTAGCCAAAAAAATGGGCTCCAACAGGGGTAGTAAATGAAGAAATTATTTTACGCTTGAGATGGCGAGAGACTTATTAATAATTATATTTACAGTAGCAATTATTATTACTATTATTATTATTATTACTATTATTATTATTATTATTATTATTAATATATAACAAATGACCAGAAAATAAACATATTGTAAGGAGAAATATTATTGTTATTCCTTAGTTAAAATAACATGTGTAAAAAATGTTTCCTCCCTTATTTGCTTTGTTAAAAAAAAATGATAAAAAATAAAGTATAAAATAGGGGAGAGTGGGTCAAGACAGGGTTGCGGGGAAGACGGGGTACCGGCCCTATTTAACAAACGAATTAACCAATCGTGGTTATATTTTACTTAATACTGCACCGAGACGATAGTTTCTTGTTTACAAAACCTAAAAGCATACACTCGAATCTCGCTATAACGAGAAGTTCGGGAGTCAAGTCTTCCTCTATTACGAGCGCAAGAGGAGAAATGAGAAATCCCCACTTTTAAGATTCTTCATTAATTTTTTTTAGTGTTTACAATTTACATAATGTCAAAATTACAAACGTAACCTAGTTTAATTTGAACTTTAACGTACAGAAAATTTATATAAGCTAAAATTTTGAAGATTGATATAATTTCAAATAAGAAGTGACCTTTTATGACTTTTTTATTTTATTTTATATAAATAAAATTGATTTTAACCAACTTTAAACCAAATGAATGTGCATTTGTTTATAAATAGTGGGGGTAATCGGGAGGAAATTTTCCTCGCTATACCGAGAGACAGAGCTCTCGTTATAGAGAGCGCTCGTTATACACAAGGTCGTTATAGCGAGATTTGAGTGTATGTTTTTTTTCTTTGTTGAATCGTAAATTGTAGTAATTAACCTTTTTCTTCAATTTCGTAGGTGCGGGCAAGATGGGGTAGGGGAGAGTGGGGCAAGATGGGGTACACAAATTAAGGAAAAGAAAAGAGAAATAAGAGAAGTTAAGAAAACTACTTAAATCAAGACTGAATAAAATAAGAGTGACCAAAAATAAAAAAGCTTGTCAGGTTAAATCATCAATTAGCGATGGTAAAGTGGAAAATACACCTTGTCTCTTTTGTAATGGTTATTATTTAGACTCAAATGAAGGCTGGGCTGCTTGTTCTGTCTGCGGCCAATGGGCTCACTGCAGTTGTGCTGGTGTCGACGACGAAGATCAAGATGCAACCTTCCCTTGTAAAATTTGTCGACAGAAATAGGTTGTTTTTTTCAATATTATTAATTATATGCTTTTTTAAGAAACAGATGGCCTTTGTACGCCTTTTTTACGAAAGACTGATTCCCAAAGATGATAATTAAAAATAATAAAGTATATATTCGATAATTTTCGTTTTTTTGCTTTTTAAACATAATTTTTTGTCCTAACTGCATGAAAAGTATGGCATTGAGGGCACGAGAGAAGCGGGCGCAAAAGTACTTTTGCGCCCGCTTCCTCGACCCCGGGCGAGAATCAGTTAGGGGAGACCGGGGCGTAATGGCTAACTTTTCACTCTTTGTGGTTTTACTCGGACATTTTTGTTCTAATTGAATGTTTATCTCCCAAAAAAGTTACTCTGGTATCTCAGCTTTCTTTTAAGACTACAAACGTCCCGATATGACTCTTATTTTTTATTCTACAACAGTTTTTCTGGAGCAATGCAGAACTCCAAAATACGGCCCGAACCGGGGCGTAATGGATAACTCCCGGGGCGTAATGAATAATGATTGCTAATTATTATCTACAGTTTCCAATCTTATTGTATATTGTAAATTAAGGTTCCTGGGTATTCAGTGAGTGCAATTTTTATTTAGCAATACTTCTCCTATCGCTTTTTCAATAATAACCTGTGATATTGGCACTCTCTTCATTTTTTTGTAATTTCTCTTTATAATCGTAGCTTGAAATCTACTATTTGTAAATTTTAGACCAAAACTTTTAAATTTTGTTAAAAACACCTAAATATACTTAAACTAAGTGACAAGTAACCGCGAAAACAAACCTACACTTCGCCGATATGGTAGGTTGCTTTTTATACATAGCGTATTGCATTAGCCAACACGCCCCGGGAAAAACTAGCCATTACGCCCCGGGGGTACTCGGCAAATATTTGGCTTTTCTTTAACAATACCGGAAGTGTGAATCAAAAATCTCGAATTGTCCCTTAAAAACAAACGTGTCAAGATCGAAACCTCATTTCAGTTTTTTTTTAAATCTATTTTTGAAAAAAATAGAACAAAAAAACGAAAATTTTGAAAAGTTACTTTCGTATGTCAAAAATAGTTTTCCTACTATATTTCTTACAATAATGAATAAATATTAATGAAACTTTCGACAAACTTGCAGTATACCAAGTACAATAACTTGTCTATTGTGCGAAATTATTACGATTTACGGTTTTTAAACAAATTACAATTATTCATTACGCCCCTTAGCCATTACGCCCCGGTCTCCCCTACTTTGCGCCCACTTTAAGTGCCCGAAATGATATACTTTTTGTGCAGGTAAGACAAAAATTTTAATTTTATTTAAAAAGAAAAAAGAATTGATTTATGTGATGAGTTATAAAACAATAACAGGCCTCGAATATTCTGACTTTTTCGACTAGTTTCAAATAATGCGACTTTTATCGACTTATATTAAAAAATTGCGACTTTTTCGACTTTTCTTCCAAATTTTGCAACAAAATACCACATTTTTAGAATAAAATGCAACTTATTTCGATTTTTATAGTGTAAAAAGTATACCTATAGACAAATATTTGAAAATATATTTTTGAATAATTTTTCTAATTAACTTTTTAAAATATACATAATTAAAAATATTTTGAATAATTGAAATTTTATAATATTGAAAATAAATCATTTTTCAAGTATTTTATTACACTGAGAAAACTGGAGAGTCAAATTCAGAGGTTCAAAAAATGTATGTTTCCTTTGCTTATGAAGAGAGTTAAATAGTCCTTCTAAAATAAATTTTGAATTGAAAATGGGAAGCTACTTGTATATTCTCTCCCATTATATCTGAGGGTCAAAAGTTGCGCAGAAAATGTGTACGATCTGATGCGCGCGAAATTATTTTTCTGACATTTTATGTATTTAATTTAGGGGTTAGGTTGCCATATTTATTCATTTCGCGCCGGATAAGGAAGGGATTTCTCAAGATGGTTAATTTGTCCCTCTGTTATAAACTCATTTTCCCTCCAAGAGAAATGGCACGAATATCTGTCAATGGTGTATTTGAACATTTAGATTGTTATCCAATAGCTAACTCTCAAATATCAATGATTTATCCCTCCAGATGTTTAGTCCAATACTCCAGTTTTCTCAGTGTACAATTTTTGAAAATTAACTTTTCAAGAATTTTAATTGGGAATTTTTGAAATAATTGAATTCTCAAAAATTTTAATGAAAAATCTTCAAGGTATAAATTTAATAAAAATAAAAATTAATGAAAATTAAATTATAAAAATAATATTAAAATATTTTTGAATAAACTAATTCTCAGAATATTTTCATTAAAATTTTTTAAAAATTAATTATTTTCAATTATTTTTTATTACATATTTCTGAAAATTCAAATACCTACATAAAAATAATAACATTGTAGAATTATTTTTAACATTTTGGAGAAAAACATCATGTTCAAAATTTTTAATTAAAATTCTTCAAGAAATTAATAATTAATAATTTACTTTTTTAGATTTATTAAAATTTTGGAGTAATCATTTTTAATGAAAATTCTTCTAAAATTTAATTATTTTATTAATATTTTTTAAAATCTCAATTATTTTGAAAATTTTTTATCAAATTTCAATTATTTTAAAAAAATTTTACCAAATTTCAATTATTTTTTAAAAAATTTTACTAAATTTTTTGGAAATTTTTTAATTGTCTGTAATTATAAAAAAAAATTTTTAAAAATTTTAAGAATTTCTTTATTAAAATTTTTGAAAATATTCTACCTTAATATCTTTAATAGAAAAAATGACCAGTTTTAATTATTATAAAAAATTGAATTTTTGTATTTAAATTATTTTCCGTGAAAAAAGAAATAAGATGTATTTTAATATTTATTTACCAAAATTATTTAAGTTTTAATTAATTGAATTTAGAAATCCGTGAAGAATCAGTGAAATACAAAATAAAATTTTTTGTGACAACAATGAATTAAATAGAGGAGACTAGGTGTGGTTGTTACAGTGTGCAGTTTTTACAAATGGAATATCTCAGAAACAGTTAATTATAGCGATGGGATTCCAAAGGGAAAAATGTTTAGTTTTTATGTACGAACTTGCTGCAATATGTTAAAAAATAAATAAATATTTCTGTGGTTGATATTTTTTAAAAAACTAATAGGCCTTTATACTTAAATAAATAAATTTTAATATCAATTCTATGAGGATTTAGCTTTAAGGCGTACTTGCGTTTGCGAAGGAAAAAAATAGGCCCCACTTAAATGTTTTTTTTACAATCATTTTATTTGAAATATCAAAAACGATTTTTGCACCTTAAAGTACATTATAAAAACTACAAAAAGAAAAAATTGTTTTGTTTTTTAACCGTTATTTACGATTCGTAGAGGGCCCCAAAAATTGGCGATCTAAAATTTGTAAGAGTTTGCGGTGCCCACTCTAGAGCCGCTCCTGACAGTCTAAAATTAAAAAAACAAAATTTATTCTTTAGTATACATTAATACCTAGTGGACTAATGTGATGAAATAAAAAAAAAGTAAAAAAAACAAAAATGGCGTCCTTTTAACCCTTAAACCGCACCCTGGGTGTGCGACACCCATATTCTAGCTTTTTACTCTAATATTTCGGTTAAATTCGTAAAAATTAAACATGTGTTGATATTGGACGGTACATTTTGTACTTAAATTTATGTTTCGTGAGTGACATTAGTCTGCCAAGTGTCTTTGTGTATTTGATAACTTTATGAAGTTGTCGGCGAAAAATTTCTGCTTGTCTGACACCTAGTTTTTGGTTTAAGGTAATTTCAGTAGTTTTAAAAAACTCTTTTTTAATTATTAAAATTAAATAAATCATTACGAAACCTATTGTCCTTCAAAATAGATGTACTGAGCTATATAAGATAATTTTTCCAAAAGATAATATCTTATTCCAGCTTGGAGAACACACTTAAAAGTCCCTGGGTGTCGCACACCCAGTGTGCGGTTTAAGGATGGATTTGGCAGTGTGCGGTTTAAGGGTTAAAGTCAATTTTTAAGAAATGATGATTTTAATCTTTTGAATTTTTGACTTTGAAAGTACCGCATTTTCGTTTTTTTTTTACTTTTTTTTAATTTTATCACATTAGTCCACTAGGTATTAATGTATACTAAAGAATAAATTTTGTTTTTTTGATTTTAGACTGTCAGGAGCGGTTCTAGAGGGGGCACCGCAAACTCTTACAAATTTTAGATCGCCATTTTTTGGGGCCCCCTACGAATCGTAAATAACGGTTAAAAAACAAAACAATTTTTTCTTTTTGTAGTTTTTATAGTGTATTTTAAGGTGCAAAAATAGTTTTTAATATTTTAAATAAAATGACTGTGAAAAAAAACATTAAAGTGGGGCCTATTTTTTGCCTTCGCAAACGCAAGTACGCCTTAACAAACTGCCTTGGTTGTCCACATTTAGTGTATACTTTTTTAATAAAGTGATTTATTGTAAAAAATGTACCTGTTGTGCAGTTGTTACAAGTGATGATGAGAACGGATATTTTTTTTAAATTCGAAACAATATTAGTGATGCCATCTCTATGACACTGTCACGCACTATTACGTTGAGTCAAAAATTATGAAATTATTTGTCTTCAATTTAGAAATGTTATAGATGATTCTTGGTATTGTAACAAAAGACATTCACTTTGTGCAGTTGTTACAATTTACATGCTGTCACTAAAATGCTTCTAGTTAATTAAAAAATAGATATAGAGCTAAATCAATTATGGCCTTTTAAAACTATACTTAATATAATATACCTTTGATTTAATCGTATGACCAAACAAATTGAAGTTAAACTCTAATCACTGTAACTGATTTTATCAAAATTGTAACAACGGCACCTAGTCTCCCCTAATATAAACTTTTCGACTTTTTTTCTATATTTAATCGACTAAAGCGACTTTTTTGTCTCGTTAAAGTCGATCCGAGGTCTGCAATAATGAAATATTAAAATGTGAGAGAAATTTTTTGTGTGCAGTTACTAATAGACATTAATCATATTATAATTATAGTGAATAGTAGGAGGAAGAAAACTAACTTTTTTCCACTCTCAGGATCATCACTTGTCTGAGGTATGTATGGTCGAATTTTCCTAATAATAACAATTCCCCCAGTAATGGTAGCTAATGTGTCGGCAGTTTTCACTGGATCCGGATGTTCTTCAGGCATTACAAAATACACAATGCGATCACCCATCTCAGTTCCTCTGAACACTCGTATTTGCGTCTGACTTGAAAGATGTGGTACACCTAAAGGATTCCAAAAGCTTTTTTTCAATTTCACACGTCTTATTATTATACTCTCTTGTTGTCTCATAAAAAGCTTTTTATATAGAATTTATCTCTCTCGTATTTCTTTCTTCTTTTTTATTACAGAGAAACATTTTTTAATTTTATTTAGTTTAGTGTAGTATAACAATGTTATTCAACCCTCCATAGCAAGGATTATTCAATTATGTACATATTTCTGGAATATTCAGTCATTTTTCTGGAATATCCAGTCATTTTCCTGAAAAATTTCTAGAATATTCAATCAATTTCCTTGAATATTTCTGAAATTGGAATATTAAATCATATTCCTAGAATATTCCATTAGAATGTTCATTGAAACATTAGGAATATCCCACACAAACATTTTAGAAATATTAAAATGTTAGACCATTGCCATCCCAGTCAAAAAAGTTCTATAGAATGATTCTATAGAATGACTCTATAGAGCATTCTATAGAGTATTCTATAGAGAATTCTATAGAATATTCTATAGAATATTTTGTAGAATTTATCTAAAAATAGTTTTTTTAATTTCTACGCGGATTGTATAAAATATTTCTAGTCAAATTCTATAGAATTCGTGAAGATATTCACAAAAAATACTTTTTTTATAAATTCTATAATATAGGGGAGAGGGCCCTAAGGTGGTCACCCATCTTTTGAACGACTGCAGATTTCAAATGGAATTATATATAAAGGTCAATAATACGGCGTTTGAAACTTTATCTTAATACCTAACTTCCTATCATAAAGTTTTTTTCATTTCATTAACCCTAGAAGGAGTACGTTAGTTTACTCACCCTCTAAGGAGTAACTGGGGTGTCCCGACACCCCACGCTTTAAACTTGTTTTATAAGGATTATATTTGACGTAAAAAAAATTTATTATAATGAATTGATTGGTTTTTTAGTAAGGAATACAATAATATTATTCATATTTTGATAAATTAAAAAAATTTTGAAGAAAAACCATAAAAACCCAAAAAAAACACCAAAAAATTGCAAAATTGACTTTTTTCACAAAAACGTTGTAGTTTTTTAAAAATTTGACTAATTTTAAAACTATTTTAGGTTTTTAAAGTTAAGGGCATCCGGGAAAAATCAAGCCCAAAAAGTGTTTTCCCCGCGTGTCGTCTCACTCCTAAATAATTAGAGATATTTAGTTCTGATTTATCATGATAATTAGGGGAATTCATGATGATAAATAATATTCTCGAAATTTACAAGTAATTTTTGAAATAAATATTGAAAAACGAAATTACAAAAGTTGGATTTTGGGCGAAAGTGGGAGACAATATGGCGGTCAGCACACTGACAAGTGGATCTATGTGTCAGTGGTCAAGGAGGTGGCGCCAATTCTCGGAAGTGGTCGCGAGTTGAACTGAGGGAAATGTATTAACCTCAAATTACTCCACTTTCAATCGTTAATAAAATAATTTCCTCGCAAAATTATTGCAAAAACGGAGAGGGCCGCTCCTCGGAGAGTCTTCCTCTATCACCCCTCCAAATATGAACCCGAAATATTTTATCCTCTCAAAATGAGACGTCTATACTGAACCGTGAAAAACCCCTTTTTTCCGTATATTTAAACAATTTTTTTCAATAATTATTTATCAAAATTTCTCCAAATTCCGAGAGGACCGCTGGTCCCAGAGCATTTCTCTATATTTAAGAAAAAATCCCGACTCAAAATATTCTTTTCTTTTTAAATGAGACGTCTAGCACGAAACCAGTATTATTTCCCGGATGCCCTTAAATAAATATACTTTTAGGGGAAAAAATTAGTTTTTATATTACTTCCAAAGAACATAATTATTTGAACATCTGAAGTGAATGAAATTAAAGACAATTGACGAATAGTGAAAATCATAAAAATGAACTATAAAATGGACTTAAACAATTAATATTTACTAAAAATGGTGTTATAAATTTAATATTTTACAAACTTAATATTTCTGAATATATTAACATTAAAATTAATAACTTATGAAATGATTCTGTAAATTAATATTTAATCAAAGTTTTAATTAACAATTCTTAATAACTATAATATATGTTAAAATATTATTAACAATATAGAATTTATAATTTGAATTTGACTGTCATATACTACATTTTTCTGTATTAGAATTTAATTTCTGACTGTAGAGAGAGCACAGAAACTTTTAATAATAATCTTAACTCAAATTTCATAAGTTGTTACAAATGCAGAATGTCTATTTTTCATAAAAATATAATTTTTGTATAAAAATGTTTCTTTTTTATAAAATACAACTTTTTCATGCATAACCTATCAATTTATACTTTATCAGATGATTTTAACTGATTTAAAAAGATTTTTTAAAAAAATTTGAATTTACTTATGTTGACAATTTTTCTAACGTTAGGGAGTAACTGGGGTGTCCAGACACCCCAGACGTATTTTAACAGGAGATAGAGCTCTTCCTAGAGCAAAACTTTTGGCGGCACAAATAGTTGTCAAAAGATAGTGGTTCAAACTAAATTATCAACAAGTTTTGAGCGTAAAAAAATTATTGGTTAAGCCATGGGAATACTTTGAATTTTGCTTGGGGTGTCCAGACACCCCAGTTACTCCTTCTAGGGTTAATAAAAAAAAAGTTATGGCACTTTTTAAAAAAAGTTGAAAATTCGACTTTTAAAAAAGTGGCCTCAAGGTGGTCACCATACAAAAATTCACTAAAAAAGTTTTCAAAAAATGTACAAACGTATTATTAAGTTGTTTATTTAATATTAATTGTTTTTCAGGATCACAGAAACATATTACATATTTTTTTTTGCACTTTGTCCTTTCGTCAAAAATGATACTTTTTGTGTATGTATTAGACAGGTAAAATTTTGAAAATAATTCTATTTCATTATTATTCATCATAAAACTTAAAAATTAATAAAATTCACAGTCACAGTGATAAATGTTGATAAATATAGCGTATAAACACATTTTCATAAAAAATCAAAAGTGACCACCTTGGGGCCAAAAAAGTGTCCACCTTAGGGCCAAGACACAATTTTTTAAACGTTAATGAAAAAATTTTGTAAAGCACAATATTAATTATATTCATTTGGAATATTATTGTACGATATATAAAGATAATTATAACGATTTTTACTAATTTAAAATGGTTAATTTCGATGATTTTAAAACCCTGAGAAAAAAATTTCTCGATCATTTAAAAACAGAAATTTTACGACGTTCACGTTACAAAGAGACTCAGACGACTATTTACCTCAAAACTTTACTAAAATCTTTGTCTTCTCAAATAATAACAATAACAAAAAACATTCGAAGATACTGACTAATATACAAAAATTTTCTTAGGGTGACCACCTTAGGGCCCTGACCACCTTGGGGCCCTCTCCCCTATTCTATAGAATGCTCTATAGAATATTATATAGAATTCTCTATAGAATGCTCTATAGAATGCTGTATAGAGTCATTCTATAGAATGACTCTATAGAACTTTTTTGACTATGGGATACTTCTTTGTCAATAGTGTAAGAATATTCCCACAGATTGTGTTGAAATTGCAATGAAAATTGTAAAACTATTTTTCTAGGCAATATTATTAGTATTATTGCTGATGCACTAATCAATTTTTACGATACTTATTTTATACTGAAAAATTTGTAAACTCAAAAGTAACATTCCATTGAAATATTCCTAAAATAAGCAGTGAAAAAATTTTACTCCTATTAAGTAATAGAATATACCTACATTATACATTATTCCAAAGGAACATTCTAAAGATTGGTCATTCAATATTTCTTTCGAATGGTTGAAATATTCTCAAGGTTTAAAAAAAATTCTAAAGAAATACCTATTGTGGGGTTATTCACATATCACGTGATAGATATTTTAGGTATTTTAGACCTCCTCCTGTGTGATACTTTTTCTATAGTTTAGTATAGGAAATTTGTTAAAGCATGATACTTTGCTTACCCCCTTGCAGGCCGTCAAACTTGGACCAAAAAAATTCAAAAAATTTGGAACAACTTTTCTGTACTAAAAACTATTCTAAAAAATATATAAAACATCATATGGTGTAGATTTTTCAAGAAAATTTAGTAAAAAAAATACGTTTGAATTTTAAAACTTATTTTTCTGTTAAAAAGATTGTTCCAAATTTTTTGAATTTTTTTGGTCCAAGTTTGATGGCCTGCATTTTCTAAGAAAAAATTACACGTTAATGCCTATAAGTAATTCTTATAGTGCAGTTTATAGTTTGTGTTTATTATTTTAGAAGTTATTCAAATTTTTGTAAAACATTGAAAATAACGATTTTTTAAAAACATCTAAATAAATTATTGGCCAAACGACTTCCGAAATATCTTGTTCTTTTCCAAATTCTATCATCTTTCAAAAAACGAACAGAAAAAAATTTTAGTTTCAATAAATTTTATGTTTTAAAACATTTTTCATTCGCCTGAAAATGGGTGGTCTCTTAATTTTGACCAGTAGTGTAATCTGTTAATGGAATTTTCCAATATTAATATTCTAAATTTAAAAAATTCTTATGTGTGACCGGGTCTATGAAAAATTGAAGAGACCTTACGTGCGGAAACTAGTTTTCGAGAAAACAGCAGTTAAAATTTAAACTTAGAAAAACCCTGATATCTTTTTTAAATATTAATATTTTTTAATCAAGTTTGGCTTATTTTCTTCAGTGTAGATCACAGTATCAAAATAAAAAACGTAGAAGTAATAAAAAAAAGTTTTTTTAATTATTTTTCTTATGAATTAATAACAAAATCCCCAAACATAGAAAAAATAATCTAAGTTTTCCAAAAACACACTGGAGTCGCCGTGTCAGTTGCGAGAACGGTTACAGCGTCCCTCTTTCGGCGGAGATAAGAATTGTCACGTAAACTGCGGGTATAATAAGGCGGTCAGTAAAGCGATTTAGCAGTTTACGTGACAATTCTTATCTCTGCCGCAAGAGGGACGCTGTAACCGTTCTCGCAACTGACACGGCGACTCCAGTGTATATAAGTATCGAGAAATTCGTCGCGAGACCAGAGTATATCTGCGAATCCGTTTAATGACGCGGATATCTCTTGTCTATCATCTGCGAATCTATTTAAAGACGCGGATTTCTCTCGCCTATCATTGATTTTTCAATGATAGAATTTTTTTGCAGAATGCTATTTTCTAATAGCTGCTGCATTTTTAAATAATTATAATTTATAAATAATAAATTATTTATTATTTACATGAATAATTAAAAATAAATAATTAAACAAATAAATATATTAAACAAAAATTATAAACATTAATTTTTTATTATTATTTAATTAAAAAAATTTATTTAAAAAATTTTTTTCTCTTGGTTGCCAATATTCGGCCAATATTGGACCAATATTAACAACCGATGCTTGGCGATCCCGTTACATCCCAAGCATCAGCCCATATTGGTCCAATATTGGGAGTCAATCGGCGCCCAGCACGGCAACCAATATTGGACCGATTAAAGTCTATTAGCAATTTCTCACTGGGAAGTCCAACGCACAATACGTTCGCGAACGAGACGCATCCCAGGCGCGAAGTGACGCCGAGTTCAGGCTTTATAAAAATTGGCCGAGCATTGGTCAACATTGATTGAGCATGAGTGAATCAGCGAGAGCAGGAATGATCAAAGCTTTAATGTAAAGCTGAGTCTCCAATAGGTGCCAATGTATGTGCAAGTGCCAGTGCAAGTGCCAGTGCCAATGCTAGAGAGTGGCACTTGGATGCGCGCGCAATGTATTGCCAACTGTGGTGCAATCTGATTAAAAACTAACGACAAATTTGTGAAATTTCTCAAAGCAACAAAACTACTTATAATTAATTAATTATTATTGTTTACATTTTCAAAAATATTAATATAATTCTTCGCAAAAATTCAATTATTTTTTTAAATAGTAAAATAGTATAATAAAATTCAATTATTATCATAAAAATAAATCCTCAAATTTTTCTTAACATTTTTGTAAAAAATTCTCAATTTGCATAAGGAAATAATTTGTATCAATCTTATTTCTTAATTTCAATTTTTTTAATAAAATTCAAAGTTTTTTAAAAATAAAGAAAAAAAAGTTTATAAATTATATTTGTCAATTAGAAAATTTATTTGAAAATGAAACTGATAATTTTTGAACTTTTAGAACATAAAGGAAAAAATTTTATTGAAAAAAATTTTCTGTTAAATTTATTTACGAATATCATTAATTGTAAAATTATTCGAAAACAATAATTTATTTTCTTTTTTAAATATTTATATAAAAAATAAAATTAACATTTTATTTTGATATTATAATAATAAATTTAAGTACCAAATTTAAAAATAATAAATGTTAAAAAGTAATCGAAGATATTGTTTAAAAAAGATAAGTATACTAAATTGTACAAATTTAATCTAACATTTCAAAGGAATAAATTTCCTAAAGATATGTCTAGTGCATTTTATTAGAAAATTTTATGAAAAAATATTTCTTATTTTGCGAAATGTACAAAAAGGAAATAAATGTTTCTTAAATCTTGTTTATAGAAAATTAACATATTATTTTATTTTGATATATCTTTATCTTGTTCTTCAGTTCCCTGTAACAATTTAGTTTATTACTTTTTTTGAACAATTTTGTACTTAAATTTATTATTATAATATCAAAATAAAATGTTAATTTTATATAAACATACGATTTAAGAAACATTTATTTCCTTTTTGTACATTTCGCGAAATAAGAAATATTTTTCTATTTGAATTGAATTCCTGTGAAGAATTTTATTACTTTTAAAAGTAATTGAATTTCAGGCTTCGCACTCAATTATCAGTTTAAAAAAGTAGGAAAAAGTAGCCTCGATGACAAAAAAAGTAGAAAATAGTAGTCTCGATGACAAAAAAATCGCTTTTTATTTCAATTTTTATAGATATTTATACTGTTCTCTAAATTTAAATTAGTTACAAATAATTAATTTAATAGTAAAAAATCAGTCACTGATTCAAATAAAGTATGTAAAGAAATTTAAAAAAAAATTATCGAATTAATAGAAATTTCGTAAAATTCAACTAAAAGTAATATTTATTAAAGAATTTCATTAAAAACTTTTTAACAAATCGAATTTTCACAGTATTTTAATTTAATAACTGATAAATAATTAAATTTTATAAGGACTCACATTCTAATGTATTCATGTTTCTTGGTGCGAAGATTAATACATAATTAAAATTTTTATTAGTTAATTTAAAAAAGAAACACACTTCAAAATTTTTAATAAAATTGAATTTTCGTAAAGTTTTTTTGAAAATTTTGAAAAATAAGATTTTTAAAATTTTTCAATTCTGTTGTTTCAAGATAATTAAATTTTTATAAACAAATAATAGAAAATTTTTGATATAATTGAAATTTCTTTACATTCTATTAAAAATAATTTACTGCTTCCTTTAATGAATTTTATTTAAATTTTTCGAAAATAATCCAGGGAATTTAGTTACTGTAATTATAATTTTATTTTTAAAAATTTCTTCGCATTACATTCAATTATTTTCATAAATAATAAAACTCGAAAAATGTTATTATTCTTAAAAATTTTATTAAAATTCGTCGAAAGAATTCAATCATTTCTAGAAACTGTAAAAAAATTCTTCTCAAGAATTCAATTATAAATAGCAAAATTCTTCAGATTTACTAAATTCTTTTGAATATTATTTTTAAAAAATATTCTTCACAAGAATTCAACTATATTTTTATAAATTTCCCTAAAATTCTAAAAAACAATTCAATGATTTTCAAAAGTAATAAGATTCTTCACAGAAATTCAATTATTTTTAAAAAATCTAAAAAAACTGTCAACATTTTAATTATCTTTATAAATGAATAGCAAAATTCTTCGACAAAATTAAATTAGTTTCAGGAATTTTAATAAAATTCATTGTAAAAGTTCCATTATTTCCATAAATAACAAGAATTCAATTATATTCACCACGAGAATTCAATTATTTTTAAAAAGAATAAAAATTTCATAGGAATTAAATAATTAAAAATAGAGTTTATCTAAATTTTTTTTTTTTTAAATTAATTATTTGAAACTTTTTTTTTATAATATCCCCGCAATAATTCAATTATTTCCATAAATAATAAAACTCATTGCAGAAATTTAATTATTTTTAATACAATTTTAATCAAATTCCTCGAAAAATGTAATTATTCTTAAAAATTTGATTAAAATTCGTTGAAAGAATTCAATTATTTCCATAAATAGCAAAATTCTTCAGATTTACTAAATTCTTTTAAATATTATTTTTGAAAAATATTCTTCACAAGAATTCAATTATTTTTATAAATTTCCAAAAAATTATTTAAAAAAACAATTCAATTATTATCAAAAGTAATAGAATTATTCGCAGAAATTCAATTATGTTTAAAATTTTTTTCGAAATTCTCCTCGAAATTTCAATTACTTTTATAAATAATTAAATTGTTCTCTACAATTCAATTATTTTCAAAAATTTTAATAAAATTCTACACAAACATTTTCCTACTTTTTTAAACTCATAATTGAGTGCGAAGCCTAATTACTTTTAAAAGTAGTAAAATTCTTCACAGGAATTCAATTCAAATAGAAAAATATTTCTTATATCGCGAAATGTACAAAAAGGAAATAAATGTTTCTAAATCTTATGTTTATATAAAATTAACATTTTATTTTGATATTATAATAATAAATTTAAGTACAAAATTGTATCGCAAAAAAAGTAATAAACTAAATTGTTACAGGGAACTGAAGAACAAGAGAAAGAAATATGAAAATAAAATAAAATGTTAATTTTATATAAACAAGATTTAAGAAACATTTATTTCCTTTTTGTACATTTCGCAAAATAAGAAATATTTTTCTATATTTGAATTGAATTACTGTGAAGAATTTGAAATTTTTGAAAATTTTATTTCCTATGGAAAAATAATAATAATTAAATATTTAAAAAGAAAATAAATTATTGTTTTCGAATAATTTTACAATTAATGATATTCGTAAATAAATTTAACTGAAAATTTTTTTCAATAAAATTTTTTCCTTTATGTTCTAAAAGTTCAAAAATTATCACTTTCATTTTCAAATAAATTTTCTAATTGACAAATATAATTTATAAACTTTTTTTTCTTTATTTTCAAAAATTTTGAATTTTATTAAAAAAATTGAAATTAAGAAATAAGATTGATACAAATTATTTCCTTATGCAAATTGAGAATTTTTTACAAAAATGTTAAGAAAAATTTGAGGATTTATTTTTATGATAATAATTGAATTTTATTATACTATTTTACTATTTAAAAAATAATTGAATTTTTGCGAAGAATTATATTAATATTTTTGAAAATGTAAACAATAATAATTAATTAATTATAAGTAGTTTTGTTGCTTTGAGAAATTTCACAAATTTGTCGTTAGTTTTTAATCAGATTGCACCACAGTTGGCAATACGTTGCTCGCGCATCCAAGTGCCACTCTCTGGCATTGGCACTGGCACTTGCACTGACACTTGCACATACATTGGCAGGACTGAAACAAGACTGCTTCCACTGTTCCCAAATTTACTCGTTTCTCACGTTTATTCAATATAATGTGAATATATGAATTATTAATAATAATAATAAATATTATTGTTAGTATTTTAATTCATGTATGTGTGTATATATACATTTAATGACAATAAGTTATTATTTGTAATAATTATATTATTTTCATATAAATAAGAATATATTACTAACAATAAATATCATTTGAATAGTAATTTAAAAAAAATAATTTCAGTAAAAAAAGACAATTTTTCTGTTAATCGTTACATTTTTTTCTTGATTTTTAACAGACTTTTAACATTATTTATAAACATGTTCACATTTTTTATTCACAACACAACACACAATTTTATTATTTTATATAAACGCTTATAACAAAAAATGAAAAATATTCGCTCGCATGTGGGATCGAAACTCACGTACCCCGCGCCCCTAACGCATACTGGAAGTTCTCAACGCACGCATTTAAACCGCTCGGCCACAGAAGGCTGGAAGGCACCTCGCCTAATCTACTATTTCAATGCCAGTGCCGTCAATCAACATGGGATACCAATGTTCGCCATCAGCTGTTCGAATTATCAAGTAGTAGAATGGTAAAGTTGTCGAATGTTCAAAACATCGAATCGTCATTTAGTCGAATGCTAAAAACATCGAATCTTCATTTAATCGATTGCTAAAAACATCGAATTCTCAATTCGTCGAATGTTCAAAACGTCGAATTATCAATTCATCAAATGTTAAAAACATCGAACCGTCAACATGTCGAATGCTCAAAATAAATAGTCGAAACGCCATCTGTTCGAAATGTCAAGTAGTCGAATGATAAAGTAGTCAAATGGTAAAGTATTCGAAACGCCATCTGTTCGAATTATCAAGTAGTAGAATGTTAAAGTTGTCGAATGTTCAAAACATCGAATCGTTAACATGTCGAATGTTCAAAACGTCGAATTATCAATTTATCGAATGCTCAAAAAATCAAATTGTCAATACGTCGAATGTTCAAAACGTCGTATGATAAAAACGTCGAATGCTAAAAACATCGAATCGTCATTTAGTCGAATGATAAAAACATCGAATCGTCAATTGACAAGTAGTAGAATGGTAAAGTAGTCGAATGTTCAAAACGTCGAATGATAAAAACGTCGAATGCTCAGAACATCGAACTGTTAATTCGTCGAATGCTCAAAACGTCGAATGATAAAAACGTCGAATGCTAAAAACATCGAATCGTCAAAATTTCGAAAAAGTTCTTTGTCTTCAGTAGACATTAACTTAACCCTCCTGCGTACCTATTTTCACCCATAAAATTGTTTCCAAATGCACAAATTTTTCACTGTTGGATTTTTCTACAAATTGGTACCTAGTGGTTTTTGGGGTCGCTGATTACGAATCTGAGGTCAGATTTAAAAAATTCAAAATGGCGGATCCAATATGGCGGATGAATTTTTAAAAAATTCATCCAAATTTCTTGAAAATTTATAATCGGGGTTTTTTGAGGTCGCTGATTACGAATTTAAGGTCAAATTAGAAAAATTCAAAATGGCGGATCCAATATGGCGGACAAATTTTTAAAAAATTGTTTGGTTTTATTAAAAAATTTTAATGAAACTTGGTGTCTGGGGTTTTTTGAGGTCACTTATTACGAAGCTGAGATCAGATTTTAAAAATACAGAAGATCAGAGCCAATATGGCTGCCAGTTTTAAAAATATTTTAGATTTGTTATAGATATGTTGGTATTTTACAAGTCCTTTATAAACTACGTCTCTTATATGAAACAATGTGCATTTTTTAGACTTCCTAAGTTGATTAGTACTACATAATGATGTTTTATAAATTTAACAATTTAACACATATTTAAACAAATAATTATAGATGTTGATTAACTCCTTGCACAAAAGACTTAGAAACATGCTTTTTCCAAATTTTAAAAGTTAACAAGATCATTATTATTGTAAGTTTCATGTTTGTTAATTGCAAAATTGGAGGTATTTTATTCAACTTAGTTAATTGCAAAATTAGAAGAAATTGCATGCTTTTAGATGTTTTTTGTAAAAAGTTAGTAAATAACAACATTATTTGTTTAAACAATTAAAGAATCGTTCAATTTATGAAGAATCTTCATGTAATATTACTCAGCTTAGTTAATTGTAAAATTAGAAAAAAATTGCATGTTTCTAGATGTTTTTGTAAAAAGTTAGTAAATAACAACATTATTTGTTTAAACAATTAAAGAATTGTTAAATTTATGAAAAATCTAAATGTAATATTACTCAGCTTAGTTAATTGCAAAATTAGAAAAAGCTGCATGTTTCTAGATATTTTTTGTAAAAAGTTAGTACATAACAACAATTATTTGTTCAAACAATTAAAGAATTTTTAAATTTATAAAATATTCTTATACTGCCATTTTGAGTATTAAAAATCTGACCTCAGATTTGTAATCAGCGACCACGAAAACCTCTAGATACCAAGTTATATTAAATTCAAACAATTTTTTTAAAATTCATCCACCATATTGGATCCCCCATTTTTAATTTTTTTAATCTGACCTTAGATTCGTAATCAGCGACCTCAAAAACCCCCGAATATAAATTTTCAAAAAATTTGGATAAATTTTTGAAAAACTCATCTGCCATATTGGATCCGCTATTTGGGTTTTTTAAATATGACCTTAGATTCTTAATCAGCGACCCCAAAACCTCTAGATACCAAGTTTCATTACAATCAAACAATTTTTTAAAAATTCATCCGCCATATTGGATCCGCCATTTTGAATTTTTTAAATCTGACCTCAGATTCGTAATCAGCGACCCCAAAAACCCCTAGGTACTAATTTGTAGAAAAATCCAACAGTGTGAAAAATTTGTGCATTTGGAAACAATTTTATGGGTAAAAATAGGTACGCAGGAGGGTTAAGTTAATGTCTACTGAAGACAAAGAACTTTTTCGAAATTTTGACGATTCGATGTTTTTAGCATTCGACGTTTTTATCATTCGACGTTTTGAGCATTCGACGAATGAACAGTTCGATGTTCTGAGCATTCGACGTTTTTATCATTCGACGTTTTGAACATTCGACTACTTTACCATTCTACTACTTGGCAATTCGAACAGATGGCGTTTCGACTATTTGAGCATTCGACGAACTGACTATTCTATGTTCTGAGCATTCGACGATTTGAGCATTCGATGTTTTTAGCATTCGACGTTTTGTCCATTCGATTACTTGGCATTCGACGACTTGGCGATTAGGGGATATGCATGCGTCTCACCGACGTCAACTCTATTCCGGACTCTCCTTCATGCAGGTTCCACACTAGATGCCGCCAGTGTTGCCAGCAAGTCTCGAGCGTTCGGCGCCATCTGTCGAAAAAAAAATCGCCAAAAAGCGCTAAATTTAAGAAACTGTATATCTGTCTCTTACTCTAATGTAAATTTTTCGTTCTTGGACAATTTTTACTGAAGGTGTAAATGCTTCCTATGTGAAAAAAAATTAGTTGACATGGAAAGCGAAAATCGCCAAAAAAACGCCACGCGCCAAGCCGAAAAATTCGTCGCCATTTCAAAAAAAAAATCGCCAACACTGGCAACACTGTAGATGCCCGGCACGTGAAACGTGCCTCCTCTCCAATGCTAACTTCTCCTACGTGAGGAGGGGAAAGCATTTGGTAGATGAGGCAGAGTGGGCACACGCGTTGTGTCGGGTGTCCGTTTGGTTTAAGTGTGGAACCTGCATCAAGGTTATTTGTGTTTAGTCGCGCGCGTTTGACGAAAAATATATTTTTGATAATATTCAGTAAACAGTTGAGGAGGAACTGGATAAATATTAGAAATTCTTGAAATTTTGAGGTTTGTTTTCTTTTGATATAATAAATAAGTACCAAAAATTTCAGAATTTTTTACTGCATAGTTTAAAAGTTATAAAATTATAAATTTAAAACGGTCTCTTATGGAGAAACCAACAAATTGGATCTTCACAAACGAAAAAGTACTGTTTAAAAATCTCAAATTTTTTAATATAAATATATATGAAAGCTAAAGATGACAGTTTTATTAAATAATTAATTTTGTTGTGTCTTCACAAGCTAGTTTAACAGAAAATAATAAAAATACGAAAAGAAACACAAGTTTCTCAAAAGTTTTAGTAGAAACATAGCAACGTCGCAGAAAAAATACAGATAGTTGACGATAAAGAAAATCGAACCAATCATAATTATGCACGCCAAATTTTAAAACAAATCTCTTATGAATAATATTGAAAACGAGAATTTAATGAATTTATTAATAATAATTGAAATTTAAAATTATTCATTGTACTAATTAAGAATTTAAGTAATTAATTATTCAAATTTAAATATTTTTTAATTTTAAATTATTCGAAAATCTAATTATTAGCCATTTCATTTTAATTTTCGTTTCTTAATGGTGTTCCGCAGTGATCGCCTTTTAAAAATGGCTGCTCAAATGTATACTTAATTTGAAAATGATTTTTCTCCCAATTCGGGCAGTTATTGCAAAATCGGAGAAAATACAAGATATCCTGAATATTTTATCTTTCATTTGCGCTCAAGAAGTAAAAGATTTATTTAGATTTACAACGACAGGAAGTAAAATAGGAAAAATTTAAACAAATGCGCGATACATAAAATTACCACCAGAGAGCAGCACCTAATGGGCACATCTAATTTTCTCATTTTACTTCCTAAAGTCGTGCATTATATTGGATTTTCAATTTCTTGTGCACAAATGAAAGAACAAAATTTTAGGATAACTGGTATTTTTCCCTATTTTGCAATAATTGTCCAAATTGGGAGAAAAATCCTTTTCAAAATATATATAAACACTATAACTTAGAAAATTGAAAACAAATATCAATTATTTTCATATCTCTTCTATTGCGCTTGGGCTTGAAGTTGCTTTTAGTTGAACTGTCGCATCGCCTCACACTTGTGTAAAAATAGTGCTAACTCTCTCGCTCATGCAGTTACTAGACTATTCGACAATGCTGCCAATGTTTGCAAAAAAAAGTTTTCAGATTGCAACGTTGCCATGTTTTTCAGTTGATTAAAAAGTTTCTTAATTAAAAAATTACAATAAAAAAAAATCATTATATAGCATAATATGCTATATTTTAACTAATTAAACATTTTAAAAACATATTTACAGCATATTTCCTAATAGATTAGAAATTATTCTTTAGTAACTTTTATTTTCTTAGGTTATAAACTCGTACATTCACGACCAAAAATTTCATTCAGCATTGTTAAGAAATATTAATTTCTTAAAAAAAACATTTTAATTATTATGTAATTGATATTTTTTAGTCATATTTAATTACTATTTTATTCATTCGCAACATTTAGACATTCCTATATTCGATACTTTTAGAAATATATATTTTCCCTAAATGTCATAAACTTTTTGCCCGATTCACCGTCCAGTTCCTCCTTAAACCTAGTGTAAAACTACAAGGCATAAATATTTATTACTACCTATAATGAACATTTTTTTCACTGAAAATTTTTCAGATAAACGAAACTCTTGAACTTTGAAAATAATAATTTGACACTGTGCGAGAAAAAAATAATATATAATTTAACTTTATTTATATGAATCTTATATAATTAATATAAATATCCACTAAATAAATATTAATATTTATTTACCAATTGATATCTTAATAACAACAATAATAATAATACTTATTATATTATTTAATAATAATTAATAATAAGAATAATAATTTTTAAATAGTATAAAAAATTACTAAAAAATATCAGAAATAATATTTTAATATTAAATAATTTATTAATATGTATATCTAATTTATATCTAATATTGGTAAGTGCATACGGTAATAAATAAACTATCAAGATTGATTCAAGCTTGAATAAAGACGGGATGTTGAAGCTCCACTCACGAAGATTGACCGAGTGTTAAATCGAGCATGGGACGAACATTGGTGTCCCATGTTGAACCAATATTGAGTGACAATGATATAAAGACTGCTTCAATTCTGGGTTACCCACGCTGGGCGTTCAAGACTCAGTCAAGTTTCAACCCATCAGCGGGATTCAGCGGGATGTGTTGCCTTGGATCTTGAAATTTATTCTGAGCCTTGTTTCAAGAAAATTCCGTCGTTCCTACCTTTCGGCTTACCAACGGATTGTCTCTTAACAAGGGTATTTGCAAAACTGTTTGATATTGACTCTATTATACTTTAATCGGCGAATTGTTTCGTGCCTCTCATTTACTCTTTTCTAACGACATTAGCGTCGGTTCTATTTTATCTCTTCTTTAACTCTTTTAAACTTTATTTATCGGTCCAAGATGTCCACGAACATCTTTTACTACTTTCTAGCTGCACCACCAAAGAAAACGCCATTGCAGGAATGGAAAAATTAGACAAACAGAGTCCTCTTCTTTCGAGATTTACAGGTTTTAGTTCACCTAGTGTGATCCAGGGAAACCGCGTGGAGGTACCTGCCCTGGAGATAAATCCCCAGGCTCTGCCGCCGTGACTCGACCCGGGATTGCTCCCTATGTCTTTCATGTCTTACGACTCGCATCCGTTGATATCCGAAGATATGCCGGAGCTGTTTAGTTACGCCTGCATAACTTCTCATCTCCCAGGCGACTGGGTTTTGCCATTTTAGTCGCCTCTTACGACATGCATGGCTACATTTGTCCTATTCTTCCTCCGGATAACAACACGGAGTAGTTTCAACCCATCGTCAGCACTGGTCTTTCGCGCCTGGAATGAGATAGACAAGGACACAAATATATCTTTGTCCTTTTCTAACTCATGCTTTACGTTCGCGAACGACTTTCGCGATCTATTGTGCTGAGGCCTGAACAAGTGAATGACTTTTACTCCCTGTCGTCTGCTATCTGAAATCGACACTTTTGGGCATTAGGAATAAAAAATATCGTAAGTAAGACGAGAGTAAAGGCAGCCATTTCTTTACGATGATTTTTGTGACAAGAGTGGAGGTCTCGGGGCGCCTACTGCGCCCTCTAAAATAATTTATTACTCCTCATAGAGTAAAAAAAAGAGCTTGTAAATTTTAGAACAAAAAAATTTTTTTGTTAATGTTATTAAGATAGTAAATCGGTTAATCAACTTTTTATATTTATATATTGTTTTGGAATTTTTACGATACATTCTTCATAGAGTTATCCTTCTATTTGTAAAGTTTGAAAAAATTTGCCTGTAGGAAAAAAAATAATTTTTCTTCATACCTCGGTCGAAAGTACGTACTTCCCTCTGCGATTTCGCAGCAGAAAGTCAAGCATTTGTGCTTTGGTTGATTTCATGGGGGTGACACTCGTGTTTTGGCTGGTTTAGAAAGGTGTCATGAAAGTCGTTATTCACCACTAGGGCGGCGCCACCTATGCATTGGCCCCACATTATTCAAAAAGTTCAAAAATGCATGCAATAAAAGATGAAATTTTTTTGTTGCTATTTAAAAATATTCTTTTTAGTCATTCTTCATAAATAATTGTTTTAATTGCTTTTAATATTGCATTCATGAATAGTTAGCTTTTTTTAAATTAAGAAATTTTACCGAGTTTGTTAAAGAAAACATCATTCTATCTAATTGAAAATAAATTTCTCGATATTTTTATATTTAGAAAAATTCAGAACATATAATAATAATTGAAATTAAATTTAATTACTTTTAGTATTTTATTAAACATATAATAATAAAAAGGATCGGAGAAAAAAAATAGAATATAAAATTCAAGTAATCAATTTTTTTAATAGGAAAAACACATTTTCATAAAATTTCTCGAACTTTTTTATAAAATACTATATATTCAATAGTTATTGTTTTAATATTTTAAATATTAAACAATTCTCTATATTATTGAATAATCTTTGATTTTTAGTTGTGGTTTTTTATACTGAGCCTAAAATATTAAAATAAATTAATCTAAAATATCCTAATAAATAATATTTTTTTGTATTGTCAGTTCTACAAATACTTCAAATGCATTTGAATAAATTTAATATATTTATTGTAAATTAGAAATTGTAATCAAATAATAATAAATTATTTTTTATTCAGTAGTACTGAATAAAAAATACACTTTTCGCTTGCAAGTTACATTAAAAAAAGAAATAACCGAATTCTTAATAAAAAATTATTCTGAATAATCCTTTACGATGTTGTTTGCGTTATTAAGTGAGTAAATATTAGGATAAATTTATTACTTTGGATTTATAACTAAAACATTATTTTTAAAAAATATACCGTTTATAGGGTTCATATATTTTCCATATGTTTTAAACGATTGGGGTACAAAAGTTCCAATCGAAAAGTTCCAAGAAAAAATTCCTAAAATGAAAAGATCAAAAATTTATTTTTCCACTGTACAAAAGTTCCAAATCCCAAAAATGTCCAAAATATAAATTTTCCAAAGTATGAAATTTCCTAAATAAAAAGTGTTGAATTGTTAAATAAGTGAAAAGTATTGGAGTTGTTTGAAAAAATAGGCATCTCCAATTATTTCCCCTTTTTTTCCCATCTGAATGATTGTAATACAGAAATCCTTCGATATGTAAATAATTTTTTTCCGACTTGTATTAATTCTGCCATAATTAAAATTTATAATTTAATATAATTTCACTGTTTACTATTTTATAATTTAAATAGCCGCTCGCCAACGCCATTGGTAGTCAAGTTTAGGAGAGCAACTCGCCTAATTTTGATAGAGCTGTGAGTTTAAAGTTAAGTAGCGCTGCACAACAGTCAATAGCGGAACTGCTCTACCAACAGTTTTTCAGTGAGAGAGACAGAGAAAAAACTAGAGCTTCACGAGTGTCCGCTAAAGGCGTTGAAGCGAGGAGCAAAAATAAATAAAGATGTCCGACTGTCAAATGAAACACGATTGCAATTTTCTTAAAAAATAAATTTGCGAGCGTTCTTTCGACCGTATATAAAGAAAAACAGTATACATTACACGGGCAGAAATTCGAAAGCCCTAAACTACGCGATAATGCCCTTGGCTTCGCCTTGTGCAGGAATTTCGAACTTTCTGCCCTTATAATGTAATATACTATTTGTTTTTGAAAAATTTATTTTTAATAGTTTTTTGTATAATTTGTTTATAAAATGTTAATAACAAATTGTGTTCTACCCACACTAAAAAAGTTAAATAATAACTGTGTCAATGAAAAGCGATACAGGACGTTAAATATAACACTGTGCGACACATTTTTCTTTCCCGGTTGGCTCTTGTGCTAAATGATAGTACAAATAAACAGTAATTTAACCCTCCAAGGGTTTTTTAAATGTAGCTCAAATTTATTTTTTATAAACCTTTGAACTTATGCTCATTTTTGTGAAATTTTCAAAAATTTTCAATCTTTTGCTATATTTAAGTAGAAATATGAATTAAGTAATGAGTAAAATATAAGTATGAAATAAATTCTAATTGAAAAGGTGTAATTATAGTACTTAATTGGAAAAGTGATTGTAAAAGCTAATTTATCGAATTTTTCTAACAATTTTTTTATAACCATAATGTAAATAAGTAATAATATTTAAATTGTTTAACAAATTTTCCAAGGAAAAAATATTCAAAACAATTTTTTTAAACAATCTATTTTTAAAATTATACATCACAAAAGGTGCAAAATTTTTTAAAAATATCACAAATTGTAACTTGAAATTTAAAATTTCATAAAAATATGAAATAAACTAAGTTTGCAAAATCCTTTTGGGGTTTCATTATTGCATACATCTACTTCAATTTAAGCCTACACTTATTTTAGTCCAGGCGCCCTGTCAAAAAAAGGTCGATTTTGTGACATAAATCCAACCCAATAGGCAAAAACGTTTTTTGATAGATTAGTAACATAGAAACAAAGGCCAACAGTTTGCACCAACTTACACTAAGCGCGTTTATTGTTATAAAACTTTTAAGATGACAAAATCAGTTTTTTTAAAGTTTTTTGAGAATTGTTCTTTTCAGTGAAATTTTAGAGAAAAAAGTTGTTATTAAAAGTTGTAGAGCTTAAGAATATCTAAAAAATGAGAGGTCGCACGATATTTTTCAAAAATTTGTTTACGAGTTACATAATTAAAACCATAAAAGTTAAACGATTTTTAAATATTTTATAATTCATTTAATTATTACTAAATCAATATTTCCCTTGTAAAAATTATTTCTTTTGAGGCCCTTAATGAGCATAAAAAATTTTGACCCAATCGGATTAATAGATTTTCCATAATCTGATTGTTAATTAACAAACTTTTTTTTTGCATTGCATGTCAAATTTGTGAATCGTTAAAAAAAAATGTTTTTCAAGTTGCATTTTACTCTTAAGGGTTTATATTTTAAATGTCATGTATTGCGGAATAAAAAAAGAAATTTTTATTGCTAAAAAATAAATTTTTAAAAATGGAAAATTTTTTCACTATAAACAATGAAGCATATCTCAGTCAAATTTTATTTTAGAAAATCGGGATAAAAACTACTTTATTCCTGGTATCTTCCTGCAACTTTTAAGACCAAAATGATTAATCTAGCTCGAACGGTATTAGAAATAATTTTATTTTTTTAAACAAATCCAGACAATTTGTTTATTAATATTTTTTAATTTTTTTCGTACAGATTCGAAGATTACAATCTGCAGTTTAATATAAGAAATCGTGAAATTTATCCATTCATTATTAATAATTAAAAGAGGACATTAAAATCAAAGTAAGAATTTATCTTGATGTAGCGCGTAGAGTTTACCATTTAACTCGCTCGCGATGGTGGAGATGGTGTAGTTTCCTTAGTTCAAGTCGCGGCTACTCCCAAAAATTGGCGCCACCTCCTTGACCACTGACACATAGATCCACTTGTCTGTGGGCTCGCTAACATATTGTCCGAAACTTTCGCCAAAAATTCAACTTTTCAACGATCTTTTTCAATACTTTTTTCGAAAATTACTTACAAATTTTAAGAATACTCTTCATCAGCACGAATTTCTTTAATTATCCTGATAAATCCGAACGAGATATTAAAACTTTGGTACACATTAACAACTTTCGATCATTCTTTTTTTAAACTAGGCTAGCTTTTTCTCAGAATTTCAAATCTTTTATTACCTTCTTAAAAAAATTATAAGTAATATGAGAAAAATAATTTTAATTTTTTCGAAATTTTTATTTTCCTAAAACAATGATTTCAATTTAATAGATTGTCCATTCTACATTAGTAATTGCAAAATTAGTAATGTAGTCATGAGCTAAATAGCAAATATTTAAGTATTTCTTATTATTTTTCTATTTTGGAAATATTAATTTTAAAAAAAAATTGTTTAAATAATATATTTTCTATTACAATGTAAAATATTATAAGCAAATAATATATTTTTCCAAAAAAAATTTCAAAAATATACGATTTTCTTTTGTTAAATTAATTTCTTAATTGAATTTAATGAATTTATAAAGTTCAGGAAAGAAATATTTTATTTTACAATAAATTATTAGAGAAAATACAAATTTTGAAAAAATGAATGTTAATTTAGAGATAGAAGTTTTATTTTTTTTTTTATAAAGAATATTAAATTTGAATCGCTGAGTAAAAAGCACCCTAGTTTAAAAAAAGAAAGATCAAAATCGGTCAATTTGTTCCAAAGTTACAGCAACTTTTGCGAATTTAAATGCCGCCCAAATTCAATATTCTGACGCGAGCGACTGCAACGCACCGCTGGACTCCATCCCCCACTCCACGCGCTACACCAAGATAAATTCTTACTTTGATTTTAATGTCCTCTTTTAATTATTAATAATGAATAGATAAATTTCACGATTTTTTATATTTAACTGCAGATTGTAATCTTCAAATCTGTACGAAAAAAATAAAAAATATTAATAAACAAATTGTCTGGATTTGTTTAAAAAAATAAAATTATTTCTAATACCGTTCGAGCTAGATTAATCATTTTGGTCTTAAAAGTTGCAGGAAGATACCAGGAATAAAGTAGTTTTTATCCCGATTTTCTAAAATAAAATTTGCCTGAGATATGCTTCATTGTTTATAGTGAAAAAATTTTCCATTTTTAAAAATTTATTTTTTAGCAATAAAAATTTCTTTTTTTATTCCGTAATACATGACATTTAAAATATAGACCCTTAAGAGTAAAATGCAACTTGAAAAACATTTTTTTTAACGATTCACAAATTTGACATGCAATGCAAAAAAAAAGTTTGTTAATTAACAATCAGATTATGGAAAATCTATTAATTTGATTGGGTCAAAATTTTTTATGCTCATTAAGGGCCTCAAAAGAAATAATTTTTACAAGGGAAATATTGATTTAGTAATAATTAAATGAATTATAAAATATTTAAAAATCGTTTAACTTTTATGGTTTTAATTATGTAACTCGTAAACAAATTTTTGAAAAATATCGTGCGACCTCTCATTTTTTAGATATTCTTAAGCTCTACAACTTTTAATAACAACTTTTTTCTCTAAAATTTCACTGAAAAGAACAATCCTCAAAAAACTTCAAAAAAACTGATTTTGTCATCTTAAAAGTTTTATAACAATAAACGCGCTTAGTGTAAGTTGGTGCAAACTGTTGGCCTTTGTTTCTATGTTACTAATCTATCAAAAAACGTTTTTGCCTATTGGGTTGGATTTATGTCACATACAATTGACAGGGCGCCTGGACTAACAGTGTAATTATATTGTTAATATTGTTATTTTATTATATTGTTGAATTTTCAGTCTTTTTTTTTACTCTACGAGGAGTAAAAGAAATTATTTTAAAATCAAAAACAAAATTATTTTTTTAAGTGGTCCGTTTGAGAAATTCTGACCCATGTTAAATTGACAATTTGACAGTAGTTGACAGCTATCAATTGAATCAAATATCAAGTTCTCTTAAAAGTGATTATTTTTAATAAAAAAAGACAGTAATAAAGTTTTCGAGGTCGCTGATTGCGAATATGATATCAAATTTGAATTTTGACAGTTGACAGCTGTCGAAGAAACTGTCAACTTTTCTAAATAATTATAAATTATCGTCTTCGTTAATTTAATTTGTATCGTAACAAATAATCAGTTTTTTCGTATTTGTACTCTTGTTTCTCTTGACTTTAAACAAAGTTTTAAAAAAACTTCTAAACAAATTATGACTTTTTGGTTTTCACCATCTTAAAGAGCGTTTCAAACTATACTCTCTAAATCTGAATCAGCGAAATCTCGCTGATTTCCAGCTATAAGTATACCACTGATTTCTTTCAGCGTATATATACTGATGAATCAGTGAAATTTCACTGATTTTTCAGCTAATATACGCTAATTGAAATCAGTGGTATACTTATCGCTGATTCAGATTTAGAGAGTACGAATCAACAAAAAAGTGAAAAATGATTTTTTGACACGTAAGGTCCCTTTTCATAGACCAAGTCACACATTCTTGAACTGTGGAAATTTAAAAAATATTCTTAGTAAAATATTATTTTGCTAAAAAAATTACTCACCCTGATCGTAGGCTCTTGCAGTCAATGTAAATAGTGGATTGTTCTCAGCTCTTTTCGTTCTAAAGTTTCCACTATTGGAAAAAATGTTTTCACCATTTTTTCTATAATTCAAATTTCTGTTATCAAATTTTTTTGTGAAATTTAAAAAATTTAGACTTTTATATCCATTGAAATTGAAATTATAATTTGATGACAGTTGTTGCTTTTTGTTCTCTAAATGAGTGTTTTGTCTAATGTATCGTGTTTTGTTAACAGGTTCTCGTAAAACCAATTCACCTGTAACCTCGTTCAAATAAAATTTGTTGTTGTAGTTGCCGTTTATAATTTCGTAATGTACCACATTGTTTGGCGGCTCGGAATCAGCGTCCGTTGCCTGAAATGAAAAAGAATTATTGTGTTGAGGAAAATATATAGTTGAACGACAAATAACACCATATATGTGAAGCTAAAATAAATTTCCCTTCTTTTTAAATTGTTTTCTTTTGTAAATTTAATTTATCCTTTTTTTGTAATCTATAATCGAGTGAATGCTTTTACAATGCGTAGGAGAGACCGAGGTGAGTTAAAACGATTTTTACAGTATCCAGTATAACTCAGCCAAAGATTGTCCTATTTTTATGTGCTTTGTATTTTTGGATAGGTAGTTTTGTGAAGTATGTGAATCAAAAATTAAAAACGTTGTAAGGGTTTACGAAAAAATTGCAAAATCTAAAACTGTTCCCGGTGTTACAACTCACCTAGTACCAAGGTGAGTTGTAACACATGTCGACGTTAGTTGTAACAGTTGCAAATTTTGTGATTTTAATGAAAAAAATTAATTTTTAATGCTTAGTTTAGTTAGTAAAGTAAATTTAATTAGTTAGTAAAGACATATCTTATTAATAAAAACGAATAAAACACTCGTTTTAATACCTTCATTTATTTTTGGAATTAGGTCATCACATATTTCGTTTTCTTTAACACTAATTAGATATTTTAAACCAATCTTTGGTATTTAATTACGATCTGTAATAACAATTTGAGCTTTATAATAGCTAAAAATAATATTATATAATATATTTTATAGAAATTAAAGAATAATAAAATTTTGTCTGCGAATTTTTAAATAATTAAGGAGGAATTAGAGTACGAAAATTTATGAGATCAATATAAAAAATCAAATTAAACCGAAAAGCAACAAGCTCAATAATACCAAAAAAACCTATAAGTAGACATTATTTTTGACTTTCGTATGTATGAAAGAGCAACTCGAAAAATATTTTTATTAATATTTTTTTTACTTTCGAAAATATGAAAGTTATTTACACGAAAATTTGTAAAATTCTAAATACTTTTAAAGCCATAATATAAAACTGCCTAGGTGCGAAAAACTGTGCATCGGTTCGAATAATTATTTTTTATCTTAAATTTCGAGACTAACACAAAAAAACAAAACCATTTCATGAAACTAGGATATCCAACAGTTGTTAAGGTAAATATTAGAATAACAAGAATCTAATATGTGTCGCATAACAAAGTATCTAAATTTCGTTCGAAAACTTACTTTTAGCAATTTTTTTGCACACATATTAAATACATCTCAAAAACTTTTCTCAGGTGGTCAAGTAAATTTGAGTCAAATAGTAAATCAAAAATGTAATAAATTCACGCTTTTCAAAATATTTAAAAGCTCATAGCTTTCGAGAAACTGGCTTTGTTACAACTCACCTCTGTTATAGAGATGTGCGAATCAGGAATTTAGGTCTCGAATCGAATCCGATAAAATTACTTCGAATCGAATCGAAGCTTATAAAAAATTTTCGAATCGAATTTAAAGGCGATTCGAATTTGAATTTATTTCGAATCAATGTATTGCGAAATAAAGTAATATTGTTAATATTATAGTTATATTATATAAATATAAGCATATTTTATTTTTCATTTATTCAAATATTAACATATGGGTAATTCCACCTGAGATTTTAGTCGACCTCTTAAAATCGGCCAAAAATATTTTTTTTTCTATTCTGTATTGAAAAAAAACAGAAACGTATTTTTCATTTTTGTTTAATTGTCTAAATTTTCGAGTTATGAATTTTCGAAATTTTGGACTTGTAATTGTAGATCTATATTCAGTAGCTTATAAATCCGAAAATATTGAGTTTAGAAAAAAGTTGTCAAAGAATGAAAGTTTTAATTTTCTTTTGACTTTTAAAAAATGTAAACAAAAAATTATTTTTTAATTTTTTATTAACAAAATTTTTTTTTTATAAACAAATTAATTTTTTTTAACTTTGAGCCGGATTTTTTTTTGTATTTTTTGAAAATTAATTTATACCTTATAATATAGAGAAGATTTTCCAAAAAGTCCCGAAATGGGCCTGATGTGTTAAATGAGTTTTAAAACATTTTCAAAAATTACTTGCAAACATCACAGTAGAATTTTTTACAATTAACTTTTTTAGGTTCTACTACACCTTAGAAGGCTCTTAAAAGACCAAATTTAAAAAAAATTTTCTTAGGTCTTTTATTATAAATATTTAAAAAACTTTTTTGCCTATATTAGTACATATTTGGAGAATAAAAATAATGGTTTGTTTTTAATTTTTATTTAATATCATAATCTGCAGACAGCATTCAGATCGAAACTCCAAAAAGTTAATTGTCCAATTGCGGACAGTTTATCTCAAGATTGACAAATCGGGAACAAAAAATCCCAATTGCTTTTTAAAAAGGAAGGTGTCTGGCATAGAAATCTACCACTATTAAGGGGACCCGCACCCGAAATTTCAACTACAACAGAATATAATTGAAAAGTGTTGTATATTTTTTTTCTGACACTATTTTGATTCAGAAATAAGGTGAAAAAAAAATTTCACGATTTTTTCGAAAATTAAAAAATTTTTTTTTTGATTTTTTTTTTGTAACTTTTGACAAAATTAAAATTTTACAAAATCCATGCCCTTAATTGTACAGGGGATTGTAAGGAGCTCATTAAAGCAAAAACCATTAAAAAATAATAAAATTTGTGAAAGAAGAAGCATTTTTTGTAAATTTATGGTATAACATTTCGATGTTATACTATAAATTTACAAAAAATTAAAATTTCACAAAATCCATGCCCTTAATTATAAAATGGAGTGTAAGAAACTCATTAAAACAAAAACCATGAAAAAATAATATAATTTGTGAAAGAAAAAGCATTTTTTTGTAAATTTATGTCAGACACTGTTACATACATTAGCACCAATGTTTCTACTGGTCGTAACAAAAACCTGGACCCCACCATCCCCTTAAAGACTTACTTAATTTGTCAATGACTTTTTACATTAATTGAATATTTTTTGAAAAATTTACTTTTATTTTTTACAATTGGTTATGAATACTTTAAGAAGGTGTTTTCTGAAGTCATAAGGAGTTAAAAAATACAATAAAAAAAAAAAATTTTTAAATTCTAAAGTGTAGTAGTACCTTAAAACTGTCCACAGCGTATAATTTTTAATCTATTAGAGTATTCTTTGTTTTAAATTAAAGGTTCTACGCTGTAGACAGTTTTAAAAAGTTAATTGTAAAAAAAATCCCACTGTGATGCTTGCAAGTGATTTTTGAGAATGTTTTAAAACTCATTTAACATATCAGATCCATTTCGGGACTTTTTGGAAAATCTTCTCTTTATTATAAGGTACCTATAAATAAATTTTAAAAAATAAAAAAAATTAATATGTTTCTAAAAAAATAATTGAGTTAAACGTCCCAATACGGTTTTCACTCGAATCCGTATTGGCTCAGAGCTTCACTCAATTCCTAAACGCTCCACTCAATACTTTTTTTTACTGGGCTATTAGCGTAACCTTTTAGGCAAATACGGTAATACGTTGTCAATGACATACATATGAATCAGTCAAACTGTCATGACAACACGCATCATTAAAAAAATTCTATTGTAAAAAATAAAAATTTCATACTTTTGATCTAAGGAAAGCTTAACTTTGTACTTAGATAACTTTTGTTGTAGCAGCTGAAATTCCATTTTTCTTGTACTCACGGCTTCAGTATATCTTCAACTAAGTGTTCTGATTGGTATTATTGAATAACAGAGCTCGTAGGTTAAGTTACGAACAAATTACAAAATAGTGGCATTTAGGGCAAGATGATCCCTCAATGGGTGTACAAGATGATCCCCCCTGATTCCCATGTATTTCGTCTCACCTTAAAGTGAATTTTCTAGTATTAATAAAAAATTCAATTTTTCTCTCTTCTTATATGTTTTTATTATCAAAACTAACTTATTTAAAACAAAAAGTTGAAATCTACATCTATTTTATTAATTTTCTTGTTGTAGACAATGCCTCGTAATTATAAAATGGAAAAATGAATCTTGGTGAGTGTTCAAAGGCATTTATAACCTAAATAATAGTATATTAAGCAACATGGGTATAAAGGCAGCCATTTGTTTACGGTGATTTTTGTGACACGAGTGGAGATCGAGGGCGCCGTAGGCGCCCTGAGACCGAAACGAGTGTCACAAAAATCATCGTAAACAAATTGGTTGCCTTTATTCCCATGTTACTTACGATATTTTTTTATTCCTAATGCAGAAAAGTGGCGATTTCAGATAGCAGACGACAGGGAATAAAAGTCAGTCACTTGTTCGACTTATATGAAAATGGCGGCCGTTTTCTCCCATGGGCAAAAATAACGCATGGGATCAGCGGTTATGTTTTCACATGGGAGAAAATGGACCCCATTTTCATATGGTCGAACAAATGAGTGACTTTACTCCCTGTCGTCAGCTATCTAAAAGCGCCATTTTTGTACATGTGGGATAAAAAGCATATTTAATATTGATATACGTTATTTCTTCAATTTAGTCTCCTTTTCCAATAATTGGGGTAAGATAAATTTACGGATAATTTTGTCCATGCCAGGGGGACCATCTTGGACACCCCGGTGTCCAAGATGATCCTTTTGTAAGGTTTTAGAAAAATTAAATTTACTTGTAAAATATATTAATTAGCTGCATAAATTACTAATCAGAAAAGTTAGATGGATTAATTATCTACTAGTTCGTACAAAACAAACTCAAAAATGCTGATTTTTCTTTGAATAATGGTCATTCTCCCTTAGGGGGATCATCTCGTACACCTTTCCCCTATAGTTGATTTGAAATCTTCTACATCTCTACTTTGTTACAACTCACCTAGGTCTCCCCTAGCCTTCTCTTATAATAACATTGTCATTATTTTGCCTTATGTTATAATAATATTGCCATCATTTTGTCAAAATATATCATCCATATTTTCAGTATCTTGCCATTATTTTACAGCAATATAGCCACTATTATGCCATTATTTTGCCGAAATATTGTCACTATCTTGCCTTATATTTGTAAAAATAATAATATTACCATTGTTTTGTCGAAATGTAGCATTTATATTGTCATTATATTGACATTCTTTTATTTTTTATTCTATATTTTATTTAATTAAAAAAAGTTGTGAATTTAAAACTTTATATTCTATTGAAATAAATATTTAACAATTTACATTATTCCAATGGAAAATTTATTATTATTACTCTAATGGAATATTCCTGAAATCCTTATAAATAAAATCACAGTTCTGTCTATACATTGCTCAAAAATCGAAAATTTTAGTATATAATCGGAAGATTTATAAATTAACAGATTTAAAAAATATTAATTAGAACCGGAGATATTCAATTTTTTCGAAAAATTTTAAAAATCGAAAATTTCCAAAATTTTACATTTTTTTATCGTAATGGCTCAAGGCTCCATTATAACTAAAAGCTTGATTATGACACAACTCTTGATCATGGTTCAAGGCTTGGTTATGGAACTAGGCTTGATCATAGCTAAAAGCATGATTATGGATCAAGGATTGGTAATGGCTCAAGGCTCGATTATGGCTCAAGGCTTGATTATGGCTCAAAGCTTGATCATGGCTCAAGGCCATGATTAAAAATGGCAAAGCTTGCTCAAGGCTTGGGAAGGCTTGGTAATGGTTCAAGGCTTGATTATGACTCAAAGCTTGATTATGGATCAAGGCTTGGTAATGGCTCATGGCTCGATTATGGCTAAAGGCTTGATTATGACGCAAATCTTGATCATGGCTCAAGGCTTAATTATGGAACAAGGCTTGATTATGCCTCAAGGCTTGATCATACCTAAATACTTGATTGTGGATCAAGGCTTGGTAATGGCTTAAGGCTTGATCATACCGAAAAGCTTGATTATGGATCAAGGATTAGTAATGGCTCAAGGCTTGATCATGGATCAAGACTTGATTTTGGCTCAAGACTTTGTTATGGCTGAAGGCTTGATCATAGCTAAAAGCTTGGTTATGGATCAAGACTTGGTAATAGCTCAAGGCTCGATTATGGCTTAAGGCCATAATCCAAAATAGCAAAGCTTGCTCAAGGCTTGGGAAGGCTTGGTAATGGCTCAAGGCTTGATTATGACTTAAAGCTTGATTATGGATCAAGGCTTGATAATGGCTAAAGGCTTGATTATGGCTCAAGGCCATAATCAAAAATAGCAAAGCTTGCTCAAGGCTTGGGAAGGCTTGATAATGGCTCAAGGCTTGATTTCATGACTCAAAGCTTGATTATGGATCAAGGCTTGGTTATGGCTCAAGGCATGATCATAGCTAAAAGCTTGATTATGCAACAAGGCTTAATTATGACTCAAGGGTTGATCACGGCTCAAAGGTCCATTATGGATCAACTCTTGATCATAGCTAGAAGCTTGATTATGGATCAAAGCTTGATTTCATGACTCAAAGCTTGATTATAGATCAAGGCTTGATCATATCTAAAAGCTTGATTATGGAACAAGGCTTGATTATGGCTCAAGGCTTGATCATACTTAAATGCTTGATTATGGATCAAGAAGTAGTAATGGCTCAAGGCTTGATCATACTTAAATGCTTGATTATGGATCAAGAATTAGTAATGGCTTAAGGCTTGATCATACCTAAAAGCTAGATTATGGCTCAAGGCTTGATCATATCTAAAAGCTTGATTATGGAACAAGGCTTGGTTCCCGTACAGCAAATAGATATCCCTGGGATGTCTCTGGGACATATCGAAAAAATTATGGATATCCCACAGATATGCAGAGAATATCTTATACATCCCTGGGATATCAAAAGTTCCCTCATCTAAGACATCCCTAAAATATCTATGGTAGATATTTGTCTCATAAGTTATGTGAATTAATAAATGTGAATCCTCTCGATTCAATACAAGTAGAAATGAATATCCTATGTGTATAATAATTTTATTGAAACAATTTACTTGCCTAGACATGCAACAAAAACAAATGTTCAAAAACACTGATATATTAATCTCGTGACATACATTTGTTGACAAGCTGTTTTGACAACTTCTCGAGGTTTGTTTATTGAAATGTAAAGTATATCCAAAGATATCCCAGAGATATTACTAGGACACAAGTACGACGTCCCACAGATATCCACAGAACGTCCTACAAATATTCATAAATATCCCCTAGACATTCTCAGGATATCAAAAGTTCCTTCTCTTAAGAAATTTGTTGGAATGTCCGTAAGATATCCCTGAGATATCCGAGATATCTATAGATCTAACTGGGACGTTATTTGGATATCCATAGAATGTCTTGTGCTGTACGGGTTATGCCTCAAGGCTTAATCATACCTAAAAGCTTGATTATGGATCAAGGCTTGGTAATGGCTCAAGGCTTGATTATGGGTCAAGGCCATAATCAAAAATAGCAAAGCTTGCTCAAGGCTTGGGAAGGCTTGGTAATGGCTCAAGGCTTGATTATGATTCAAAGCTTGATTATGGATCAAGACTTGAATTTGGCTCAAGGCTTGATTATGGCTCAAGGCTTGATCGTAACTCAAAGCTTGATCATGGATCAAGGCTTGATCATGTCCATAAGCCATAATCAAACCTTTATCCAAAATCAAGCTTTAAGTCACGATCAAGCCTTGAGCTATAATCAAGCCTTGAGCCATAATCAAGCCTTGAGCTATAATGAAGCCTTGATCCATAACCAAGCCTTAATCCTTAAGATTTTGCTATGATCAAGCCATGAGTCATAACCAAGCCTTCATCCATAACCAAGCTTTTAGGTATGATCAAGCCTTGAGCCATTACCAAGCCTTGAGCAATAATCAAGAGTTGTGTCATAATTAAGCTTTCAGTTATAATGGAGCCTTGAGCCATTACCAAGCCTTCCCAAGCCTTGAGCAAGTTTTGCTATTTTTGACCTATTTTTTAGAGCTCAACAACATGTAGCTAAAATACTATTGATTTTTGGGAATTTTGCCATTAGCATTTTTTGTTCAGGAGATTATCAGCTACAAAACTACAGAGTTTAAACAAATTTGACCGAAACTTTTTTTCAATGTATTCTGTGCGGGGTCTTTTATGGTAATTTATAAAAATTTTTGGAAATTTATGTAAATTTTCGCTATAATTTATAAAAATATGCAAAATTTAAATTATTATTAAAAATTTGGATTTTGGTAATTTATGGAAATTTTCGCGGTAATTTATGGAAATTTATAAGGTAATTTATGGCAATTTGTAAGGTAATTTAAAGAAATTTTGTCGGTAATTTTTAAAAATTTGCAAAGTAGAAATCACAATTGAAAATTTTTATTTCGGTAATTTATGGAAATTTTTGCGGTAATTTTTTTCAACCGACTTTAAATATTTTAATTTTTTGAAAAAAGTATCATTAATTTTCAATCGGTTTAAAGTGGATCTCATTCGTATTGACCAAAACAATATAACTACGCTTTATTTAACCTTTTTTTATAAATAATTGTTTAATTTGTGGTAAAATATTTAAGGGTCGGTGAAGATTATTTTGTGATTCCCTTATCAAATTTCCAACTTAAAATGAGTGAAAAATAAATAAATCAATTAGAACATTGATTCTTTTTCCTGAAATAACTTAAGGAAGTTATTTTTTGTGTTTACAAAAGTAATTTTAAGTTAACATTTGATTTTCATTTAAATAATTTACTGTTTGTAAATAAAAACCGCTGCCAAGTTGTATTTTTTATAATTTTGGTGGTCATTTCATGAACACTTTACTTCCTCATAGAGATAAAAATAATAGAAATATATGAATAACTTTTTATAAATATGGTAAAAGTGATTGAATTTTGGGTCAATCAATGTATTTTTAAATACCCTACAAAATAGTTACAATAATTTAATAGTTAAATAAAAATTTTCAAACAAAAAAGTTGAGAAAATGGCATTTTTCACAATTTTTGGTTTTTAAAATACCAATAATTTCGAAATTTATTATCGAATTAGGTTCAAAAATAGGTCAATCGAAGCGTTTTTTAATGCTCTACAAGTTGATAACGATAATTTTAAAATTACTTCTACTTTTTTCAACAAAATTTTCAAAAAAGTCTTATTTTCCAAAATTTCTGATTTTTAAAAGTTTAATAACTCCGGTTAATATGGACGAAAAATGTTCAATTAGGGCTCAATAGATGCGTCTAAAAAAACTCTACAAAATTATGGAAAAACATTTATAGGTGTCCTAACATTTTTTTAAAGTTATGGGCAAAAAACGTTTTTTTGAAAAATTAAAAATCCAAAAAAAATTTAGTTAAACTTTATTAATATATTAGAAAGTACTCTCATTTTATGTCCGCAGGTGAGATCTACAATTTAAAAAAAAATTCAACCCAAAAGCTCTTGATGATTTCGAGATATTTATGAAAATGTGATGTTTACACACACACACACACACACACACATACGGAATGACATTTTTTAAAAATGTCATTTTTGAACTCCTGAGGTCAAATAACATAAAGATATGTCAAAAAATCGAACTCAAAAAATTTCGGTATTACAATACTTCCTCTATGAGGAAGTAATAATGAATAGCATCCAAATTTGCTGTCAAGCATAAACTGAAAAAAACATATATTAAATGAATTTAAAAAAAAAAAATTTTTATTTAATTGTACTAAAGTAGACGATACTAAAATGTCAATAGTAATTGTATTTATTATTGCATATTACTAAAATTTTTTAACTTTTTTTTTCTAAACTTCCTGTGGGGACAGGTAAAATTTTGACGTTTTCAGCCTTAAAACCGATTATATATGAAAAATTATAATATTAGATACAAAAGTAATTATTGGTTTTTGTTTCTAAATATATAGATAACCTTTTCACGTTGGAATTGTAAAAATATATGAAAATTATTTATTATTTTTTCATTACAACATAAAAAAAACCAAGTTCTGCGCTACGCGGAGAATCACCCAAGTATAAAAAATGTTTTCAAAAAATCAAAAATTTCAAAATTTTACATATTTTTTGATGAATTGCTTTTTAACTCTCTATCATTAAGTATTACATGTTACTTTATTGAGACTTACTTTATAAAGAGACTCTTTTTTAAGTTCATATGTTATATTATATTACTTGCTGTCGTACCAGTCTTTGACGGATTTTAGTTTCTACTAATATAATTATAACAGAATGTCTACTAACCGCGCGGAAAAAGACGGAGAAGTAACCGGGAATTTAATTTGACCAGGAAAAACAGGAATAAGCCGGTAATTTTATGACAAACCGGGAATTTTCTTACCAAATTAAAAGAGTTTTATTATATTAATTTGTTTTTAAAAAATTCATTTTTACTTTAATTTTTATTGATGTAATATTTATGTAAACAGACCCAAATTAAAATTTAATCCCTGCGTTTAGCCTACAATATAGATTTCATTTTGCTTTTAGCAATTTAGGTTTTAGCTCATGATTAGTCGGTTAAGAATTTAATCATTGATTATATGTGGACGTTTACATGAAAAGGGACCATATTGTCGGTTCCAGTTTTCGAGATAATCGCAATTTAGTAATTTTAGAGAAAAATCTTAATTTTTTTTCATTTTTTATTATCAATCTACATGTTTTGACAAGCCGAATCATGCGGTTTTCATTAATTTATCGATAATTCAACTGTTTGATTTCATTGGTTCTTTAGAAAAATGGAAAGGGCCCAATTTGTCGGTCATTTGAAAAAGTAATCCGAATTTTAAAAATGGAGGTGTAGAAAAATTTAAAACCTCTTGATTTTTCATCTCTAAAGTGTCCTGGACTGTACTGCCCTACAACGGAAAAAGACACATAAGCGACATTTTGGTGAAAAATATAAGTTTTTAGTATCAATGGATTCGTAATCAAAAACTGCATCTAACTATCGTAATTAAAATAAAAAATTTAAATTATTTATAGTAAAAAATTAAGTTTGAAAATATTGGAATTCGCGAAAAATGAGATATTGCAATGGAAAAAGACACATGAGGTACTTTGCGTTGTCCAGAATCTCCAAAAGGCATGAACTACGTCACAAAATACAGTGTGAAAATACACACAAAGTAGTTTGCGTTCTTTTTCCATTGTAAATACTGCCGAGCTGGGCTTCGTTTGCGAAACCACATCTGCAAGGGCGCATATGTATTTTTTTAGTTTGTAAACTCAGTGAGTAGAGCAAAGATGTCCAGCGGAAACTATACGCAAGCGACATGGGTTTAACTCGGAACTGCTTTGCGTATGTTTCTTCGCTGGACATCTTTGCTCCGCTCGATGACTTTACAACGAAAAACTCCGCAAGTGACTTTGTGTTCTTTTTACGTTGTATTTGCGATGAAAAAACTTCACAAGTCCATTTATTAACAGAGATTGTTTAAATAATTAATTTTTTTACTCAATTAGAAAAAGCACATGCTATTTACCTTAGTAATGATATTTTTATTCATGAAAAATGAGCTCTAATTGAAGTTTTTAACGCAAACGGTTTTTCTCAAATATCTCCGTTGGACCTATTTGTCGCTTATGTGTCCTTTTCCGTTGTAGGGCAGTGTAAACAATTCTTATCTAAATAACTTCCGAGAAGAATCAGAGATATTGAAGTTAGAATCTTTTTTTTGTAATTTTCGAAATGAAAATTTAGATACTGCGTCAATTTTCTCATAATAGAGACTGTCAAAAAATTTTTAATAAGTGTAATATCTATTCTTTTTCTCCAAATGACACAATAAAATTGTACCTAATCATTAATCTTGTAAAACATGGTTTTTTAATAGAAAAATTCTCCTTTTTAGAAAAGGGCCCATATTGTCGGTTTTTCATATTTTCAAAATTAAGAGGGGGCGGATGGTTTTAAAAATTTTAAACCTATTGGTTTTTAATCTTTTATAGGTACCCTGGACTGTAAAAAATTCTTATCTGAATAACTTCCCAAAAGAATCAGAGATATTGATGTTAGAGTCTTTTTTTCGTAATTGTCGAAATAAAAATTTGGATATTGCGTCATTTTTTTCATAATAGAGGCTGTCAAAAAATTTTTAATAAGTTTAATATATACACGGAGAAACTTTGTATACTAGTTTCTGTTAAACTCACCATGTGTTCTTAGTAAATTGACTACTAAAGTGGGGAAAAACTGCGACGGTATCAATATTTCGTAGTCTGACTATTAAACACAGAAAAAGAGTTTGAAAATTTAGTAGTCAGTTGATCAACATTAAAAATTCACGATTTCGCTAAAAAAACAATGTCGAATGTCAGTGACAGTTATACAGAATGTCGCCACTTATAATTATTGAGTAAGGAAGAAATCTATTTTACCTAATGTCGATTGATAACTTAATTTTAACGCAACCTAATCTAATTCCCTAACATACAGATAAAGTAACGCACACTGTAATCGACGGAACGCATATACAATTCATATAGAGAAAATAAGTCAGTGTTCTTATATACTAATCCAACAATTGTATTTCCACTTGGGAGAAAATTTGTATGCATATGTTGAATGACGTTTTAAATAATATTTGTTTGTTATACAAAATTGATAAAATCAATTAATCACTTAAAATTAATAAGGTCTATTTTTGAAATGAACAGAATTAATTTTCATCAAACAGGATTCTTGTAATAAATTATAAAAATGTTTGACATATAGAAAAATAAAATATACTGTCATTATTATTTCGTAAAATTGTTTATTTAATTATTTAATTTAATTAAAAAAATAATTACACTGAGAAAAATATTAAAGCAGGTCAATAATATCTGTGACAATGAAATATATAAACATTTTGTTCAAATTTAAAAGACTGGTTCAAACATAACCTCACATTTACTGATAAAAGAGAACCAGGTGGAATCACGGCGGCCATTTAACTCGAACACATGTATATGAGTTAAGGTGGTTATGTGTGACTACACGAACAGCGGTACTCGCATGAAGTAGTATAAGGAGGCCTCACTGCTGTGTTGAGTCCATGAAAATTTGAAGCATGTTTTCCCGTTCCGCTTAAAACTAACGGAGGTGTCGAACCTACCGGAAAAGTTTGGAACTAATACACACACTGACATAAGGTGTGTTCATACAGTTCCTACACATGAAACTCCCTTTGCAAATGGCTGCCGTCGCTGCTGTCAACAGTTGAACGTTTTTTTTGTCGTGTTTTCTTTTATGAGTTTTGTATAAATATTTTTTGAGAATTGTTATAATGAATTGCTCTGTAAAAGGTTGCCAGACAAATTAGTTTAACATTTGTGTCACGCTCTGAGGAAAGGTACATAAGAAGCAAAAAATTTGAGGTTATGTTTTTAATTTTTTAAGTAAAAATACAGAAAGAGAATCAATTATTAATTAAAAATTGTTGGTCTTCAAGTCTTCATTATATTCAAAATATTTAATGAAAATTGGTTTCAAATTCAAATAATTAAAAATAAACTTTTAATCGAGATAAATCTAACACGAACCCAACCTATAATTCGTTTGCTTCTTGGGTACCTTTCTTGGTACTTGGTATCTTTTCTTTAAGAAGTTAATTTAGTACACTGTAAAAACAGTTTCTCAATGTAAGACGTTTTGTCACCACTTTTAAAACATTTGAGGTGTTTTACCTCAAAATTATTGAGGTAAGACACCTCAAATGTTTCAAAAATGGGGACAAAAACGTTTTACATTGAGACACTGTTTTTACAGTGTACTAATTTAACTTTTTAAAGTTTAATAATTTAGTCACTTAAAGATAATATTATCAATTATTTACTTGTGTTTTTACTATATTTTTATATATAGCAAATATTTCTGATGTTTAAATCACTATTCGTTTAAATGTCACTTTTAGCGGACGAAATTTAGGAGTTACCAAACTTTCCCTGCAGGGTTCGCCACCTCTGTTAGTTTTAAGAGAAACGGAAAAATTTGCTTCAACTTTTCTAGAGAGTGGGAACTCCTTATACTACTTCATGGGTACTCGTTTGTTTGCGTGCAGTTCTGATAGTTTGACTACTAAATTGTAAACGCAGCGCGAAGAAAATATCATTCTTACGAATATAGAAAATAAAATTTCGACATTCACTTTTTCAATAACTTTTTTTTCTCGTACATCATAAACGAGTTTCTCTTAACTTGACTACTAAATATTGAAAAAAAAGAGAACATGTATTATTATCGAAACTTCTATTAAATAAGAAATTTCGTCTTTTGGTCACTTTTTCCCCACTTTAGTAGTCAATCTACTAACAATACATTGTGAGTTTAACAGCAATTGGTATTCAAAGTTTTTCCGTGTATTCTTTTTTTTCAAATTACACAATAAAATTGTAGCTAATCATTAATCTTGTAAAAAATGGTTTTTTAATAGAAAAATTCTCCTTTTTAGAAAAGGGCCCATATTGTCGATTTTTAGTACTTGAGTACGAAATTTTTGAAAATTAAGAGGGGGGATGGTTTTAAAAATTTAAAACCTGTTGGTGTTATATCTTCAAGGTGCCCTGAACTGGAAACAATTCTTATCTGAATAACTTCCAAGAAGAACCAAAGATACAACAATTAGTTGATATCTCAATCTTTAATTCCGTTTTTCTCGAAATGAGGTTTGTGGCGTTCTAAACTTTGAAATTTCGTAACTCAGCGAATTTTTAACCAAAAAACATAACATATGTGGACGTCCACATGAAAAGGGCCCATTTTGGCACTATTGGAGTTATCTATATGGGCGTATTTCTGGCAAAATTTAGAAAATTTTGAGTGGACTTAGAACTTTTTTGGTTAAAAATTCGCTGAGTTACGAAATTTCAAAGTTTAGAACGCCACAAACCTCATTTCGAGAAAAACGGAATTAAAGATTGCGATATCAACTAATTGTTGTATCTTTGGTTCTTCTTGGAAGTTATTCAGATAAGAATTGTTTCCAGTTTAGAGCACCTTGAAGATATAAAACCAATAGGTTTTAAATTTTTTAAAACCATCCCCCCTCTTAATTTTGAAAATACGAAAAATCGACAATATAGGCCCTTTTCTAAAAAGGACAGTTTTTCTATTAAAAAACAATTTTTTTACAAGATTAATGATTAGGTATAATTTAATGTGTCATTTGAAGAAAAAGAATAGAAATTAAACTTATTTAAAATTTTTTGACAGTCTCTATTATAAAAAAATTGACGCAATATCCAAATTTTCATTTCGACAATTACAAAAAAAGACTCTAACATCAATATCTCTGGTTCTTCTAGAAAGTTATTCAGATAAGAATTGTTTACAGTCCAGGACACCTCAAAGATAAAAAATCAAGAGGTTTTAAATTTTTCCACACCTCCATTTTTAAAATACGGATTACTTTTGCAAATGACCGACAAAATGGGCCTTTTTCATTTTTCTAAAGAACCAATGAAATCAAACAGTTAAATTATCGATAAATTAATGAAAACCGCATGATTCGACTTGTCAAAACATGTAGATTGATAATAAAAAATAAGAAAAATTAAGATTTTCCTCCAAAATTACTAAATTGCGATTATCTTGAAAACTAGAACCGACAATATGGGCCCTTTTCATGTGGACGTCCACAATATATACTAGTAAATGATACTAATAAAAAATATTTTTGCAAAATTCTAATGGAATATTCCTACAATATTTTAATGGAATATTCCATTCCATATTTAAATTTTCTACTTTTTCAGTTTAAAACAAATTAATAATTTATTGAAATCTATATTTTCACTATCTTGACATTATTTTACCGCAATATAGCCACTATCTTTCCATTATTTTGACGCAATATTGTCACTACCTTGCCTTATATTGTAAAAATATAGCATCTATATTTTCACTACAATGCCATTATTTTACCAAAATTATTTTGCCGCAATATTGGTACTATCATGCCTTACATTATAATAATATTGCTATTACTTTGCCAAAATATAGCTTCCACATTGTCACTTCAATGCCATTATTTTACCAAAATGTAGCCGCTATTTTGCCATTATTTTGTCGCAATATTGGTACTATCTTGCCTTATATTATAATAATATTGACATTATTTTGCCAAGATATAGCTTTTATATTGTCACTATGGGGCCGTACACACAATACGTCACGTGATTTTTAACCATTTTAGACCCCCCCTCCCTATGTCACACACTGTCTCATACATTAGCGCCATTTTTTCTATAGGTCGTCACAAATGTCTAGACTCCCCTCCCCCTGTTCGCGTGACGTATTATGTGTACGACCCCTATCTTGCCGAGATCTTGCCATTATTTTACCGCAATATAGCCACTATCTTTCCATTATTTTGCCGCAATATTGTCACTATCTTACACTGAGAGAAATGGATAGTCAGATTTTGATGTTAAAAAGATGATGTTACACGATACTATCATTATGCTACTGCCAACCATCACAGATGCTAAAAAAATATAGTTATGCTACCCCGTACTACCAAGATGTTACTCCTGATGATATTGACGGTAACGGTGACTATCTAGATAGCTGTCCGTATTTGTAGCATTAAAGATGGTCACCCTAACCACAATTATGTTACCCACTACTATAAATTTCTCTCCGTGTACCTTATATTGTAAAAATATTGCCATTATTTTGCCAAAACATAGCATCTATATTTACGGAGAAAAATGGATATTTAAGTTAAATATCTAGATGTTAAAGTGTAATATTTTTATTCTTTAACATAGGGACAGCTATCTATAGATATTAAAAGTAAATAGCTGGATGTTAAGCGTTAATATCTAGCATGTGATTTGAATATCTAGATACTAAAGTTTAATATTTTTTATGTTAATTTCATTTTTAGAAACTTGTTTAATACTTCTATATTGATTTACGGTAAATATATTTGTAAAAATTAATAATAATAATAATCATTAATAACATATGTACAATATAATTATATAACAATATTAACAAAGTTTATAATTATAATATATAAACTATTATTAATTTTTAACAATATTAAAGATTTTAAAAGGTGCAATAATTTCATTGAATTTAAAAAAAATTTCGATTATTCGCTTTCTTCTTTTATACCATATTTTATTTTTAACAAGTCCAGTTATTTATTTGTTATTATTTTAAATTCTAATTAAGAATTTCAACCTATACTACACTTCACATTATTAACATTAATCACTTAAATTAAGACGGAAAAATATCGCACGCACGGGAGTTAGAACCCTAGACCTTTGGGACTCAGTACGAATACACATACTACACAGCCACGCTGACTTGGAAGATGTGTTGCTTAAAATACCTTTTCAGTTTCGAGACTGCAATTTTTGCCTTTATTTATAATAAATTGTTTGTAAATGGTACACTGTAAAAAAAGGGAGTTAAATTTTAACTCCCCAGGGGAGTCTATAAAAGTCGCACCCATTGGAGAGTTAATGCCAGGGGAGTTAAATAAAGAGAGTTAAAATTTAACACCCAAATGCTAACTCCCCATGGAAAAAATAACTCGCGCGGGTGTTGAATAAAGGGAGTTAGAAATTAACTCTCTTTTGGAGTTGATTTTTAACTCGAAAAATTTAACTCCCAACTCCCGAGTCCGTTAACTCCCTAAATTTTTTACAGTGTATATTTAAATCTATATACTTAATAACATTATTAATTACAATATGTAAATAATAATAATAATAATATTATAAACATAAAGAAATTACTTGCAGATTATGATTGTGAAGTTTCACTAGGGAGAATTGATCTAGATCTACAATATGAAGTAGTTAATGTAGTGAAACTATACAAATTCTAGACCGTATCCCAATGTAAAGCAGTTGTTTTAGTGAAACTATACAGATTCTAGAACGTATTCCAATGTAAAGCAGTTAATGTAGTGAAACTATACAGAATCTAGACCATTTCGGTATAGTTTTACGTGACTAGCTTTACGAGATGTTTGCGGTACAGTTTCTATCTCGTATATAGTTTCACCAGACACTTTTCTGCACGGGTAGGTTGGGTTCGAGTTAGACTTATCTTGATTAAAAGTTCATTTTTATTTATTTGAATTGGAAACCAATATTCATATAATATTTTGAATATAAAGAAGACTTGAAAACCAACAATTTTAAATTAATAATTGATTCTCTTTCTGTATTTTTACTCAAAAAATTTTAAACATATCCTCAAATTTTTTGCTTCTTAGGTACCTACCTTTCTTGGAAGCGCGTCACATATTTTTTCAATATCTACTTTTGAATATCCAGTTTTATCCGTGTTTTCACTACATTGTCATTATTTTACCAAAATATAGCCACTATCTTGCCATTATTTTGCCGCAATATTTTCACTGACTTGCCTTATATTGTTATAATATTGCCATTATTTTGCCGCAATATATTCACTATATTGTCACTATCTTGCCTACATATTACAATAATATTGTAACTATTTTGCCGATGTTAATATAGCTGTATACAGAAACTACGCAGCCATTATATTGCCCTAATTTCTAATTGCAATGGAATATTTCAGGATTGCGAATAGAATATTCCGTACACTATTGTGATGAATTAGTAAAAAAATTACTAATCTAAAGTTTGAGAGTTGAGGAAACATTTTTGACATAGGAGTCAAAACGTGTCAACCGTGAATACATTTTTTTTATAGTTTTGGAAAAGTCAAAACATTTATGAAAATCTGTAGTTCACAGCAAACCAAAAAAACACTTTTAACCGTTTTTCAAAATTTTAAATATTTATACCTTTTTTTTATAATAAAAAATTTTTGCATTATTTAAGAAAAAAATTAATAACTCATTACTGTTTTGCTAGAAATTAATGGCAATTTTTTTGGTAGTCATTGAATATCCACTCTTTTAAATAAACTTAATTGTAAAAAAAAATTTTGAAAAATTTTTAATTTTTAATAACAATTTTATAAACAATTAGTGTTTTTTATGCTTTCTAGAGCAAGGATTTTAATGAAATTTATATGTAAGATACATTGAACCTACATCTTTATATTCCCGAAAAAAAAATTTGTATTTCCAATTACAACCGGAGATTTTGAATTTTTTGTTGCGCCGTGCGCCGTCACCGCGGCATCCATCGCTGTGATAAATGCCGCGGTAAACGAGCAGACGGCGCACGGCGCAACAAAAAATTTAAAATCTCCGGTTGTAATTGGAAATACAAATTTTTTTTCGGGAATATAAAGGTGTAGGTTCAATGTATCTTACATATAAATTTCATTAAAATCCTTGCTCTAGAAAGCATAAAAAACACTAATTGTTTATAAAATTGTTATTAAAAATTAAAAATTTTTCAAATTTTTTTTTCACAATTAAGTTTATTTAAAAGAGTGGATATTCAATGACTACCAAAAAAATTGCCATTAATTTCTAGCAAAACAGTTGACGGTTGACGCGTTTTTGACTCATAGTCAATTAATTTATAAGAAAAATTTAAAATCTAAAAAATATGTTTAATTTATCGTTAATTAGGAAAATGTATGTGTACCTTGATGAAAGCTCGCAGAGTGAAATTTGTGAGATCGGCGTTGAGCGTAAATTCGTAACTCGGTTTATCGAAAATTGGAGCATTGTCATTGACGTCTAATAAGTTAACGATGAAGGGAACGACGCCTCTGAGACCCCTGCCAACTTCGTCTCGTGCCTCAACCGACAATTGCAGTTGGGGAGTCCTTTCTCGATCGAGTTTATTCCCCATAGCGACGGATATTAAGCCGCTATTGGGATCCATTGTAAACGCTTCACTACCAGTTCCCGTTATGCCCGTATACTGTATCATTCCATACAATCCTGAATCCTTATCAGTTGCATGTACCTAAACATCGTCAATAAAATAGATTTATATACATATTCGAACCAAATTGTTAAACGATAAATGTAATCAAAATTTTTCACCATATGGTTCATGATAGTAATTCCTTCCTCCACTAAATTATCCCCCTCCCCTCGTCCATACCGTTCACTTTCGTTTTCACTTTAAAAATTTATAGCTTAATTCATTTATTTTATTACCGTTTCTTTAATACATTCATTTGAAAAAAATTTGCAAAGTGGCCGGTTTCCAACAAATTTTAATAAAAGGGACATAAATTGTAAAAAATATACTTGGTTTTTGATTTTTTACTCTCCAAGCCATTTTAAATTTCAAAAATTTGACTTCAGATTCGTAATCAGCAACCCTGAAAACCCCCGAGTAACAAATTTTATGCAAATTTGAGCAATTTTAAATAAAATGTCCGCCATATTGAATTTTGAAAATCTGACTTTAAATTCGTAATCAGCGACCCCAAAAACCCCCGACTAACACGTTTTAATTAAATCCACTAGCTGGATCCACTAGCTAAAGGGTTAAATTAAAAAAAAATAATTAAAGAAAAATTAGTTATAATTGTACTAAAACCTATATTATCATAGTATTTTTAATCTTTATTAAGAAAATCAGACTTATGGACAGTACGTAGTATATATAAAAATAGTACAACGAACATTGTGATTATTAAATGGAAATTATGACAATTTTTTTTATTTATTTCCAAAATCAGAATTTTCTTAAAAATCGTCATTAAAAAAAATTAAGGTAAGTGCACTAGTTCCTGCGGCATTCCAGCCAAGGTATCTTTTGCAAAAAAAAATATTTAAAACAAAGGAATTAAATTTAAAATTTATTAAACTAATTGTTTGTATTCTTAAGAAATTTTTACAAAAATTAATAGCCTATAAAATTATACCATTTGATTTAATTTAAATAATTAAAAAAAAATATCAAAAGCGTCTAATTCTGCGCGCTGTGTCAATTGCTGCGCGTCAGTTTCTGCGGCCAAAATAACATGCATTTAGATGTCATTTTGCCCGCAGCAACTAAAGCACATGCATTTGACATGCATGCTTCAGTTCCTGCGGCAAGCATAATTTAAAGTTAAATAATTAAAGTAATTTTATTTTAAATGTATATTCTTTATAGTCAATTGTATCAAGTATTGTTCAAAATAATTTTTTCACAGTTTTTTAAACATTAATATTTTCTTATGTGACAAATAATTAAACATTTCACAAACGCGCAGCAATTAAAGCATCGGCAGCAATTGATGCACTTACCTTATATAAATTTTCTTAGCTTTTTGTTAATAATATTTAACATATTGTTAAATAATTTTCGAATTTTTGTAGAAATAACAAAACTTTTATTTTTTTACATTCTCATCGCATGAGAAGGTATTAGTTTTTTTATAAAAGTTTTTATCAAACTTTTTTGAGAATTTTCAAATCCATTTGTTTACAATTAAATTTAACAAAATTTCAAATATTCGGAAATTCTTCAATTAAATATAATTGAGTGAATCTCCGCGTAGCGCACGATTTGGTTTATGAAATTAAAAAAAAAATTTTACGTCACATGAGAAAAGAGGAATAAATTCCGAAAGAGAGAGTACTTTTTGGAAATCAACCTGATGACACCTAAGTCAACTCAAAATGCAACCCCAGTATACAGTTTAGAAGTTAAATAAACTTTATCCCCAAGTATATTTTTGAAACAGACTTCGGTACAACATCTAGTAAATATACCTATTTTACTACGAGCAATAAGTGAAAACTCAAAAAGAATTAATTTTCCATGTCTGGTTGGTTCCAACCAGACATGGTTCTCCGCAAGAGAACAAGTCCAAATGCGCTCCAGTTAGAACGAAAGTTCCTCGTTCTAATTGGAGCGCATTAGGACTTGTTCTTTTGCGGAGGGTTGCTAGAATCTTGGAGAGACAAAACGACCTCCACGTCCGTACCAACATGTTCACGTGCCCTTACATATCATAGACGTAGCATTAATGCTTCGGCAATGCTATAACTTCTATGTATCTAACGAAAGCGGTTCAGGATCCATCATAGCCAAACGATAGTACCCTGTTTAGGTTCGCTCGTTTCTCGACACGGGACAAAGGACAACCAAAAAAAATGAAGGTAGCGATTCAAGTGTGGGCAGCTGCAGCTGAGCTGTGACCGTGCCATTAGCGTTTTCAGCAACGCTTCTACTGATGCTATCGCTATTGACCATCAGGATAGAGACACTTGTATAAAGCTGCGAGAGGAGGAGGCGGCTTGCATTGAAAAGATCGAGGAAGAGGTACGCAAGATGCTGGAATCCTGTAAGGTACAGACGAACGTCAATATGAAGATTAAAAACGGTCTGAAGAACCTGACAGAAATTGTACAGGAGGTTAGGAAGAAGCATAAAGCCGCAAAGGACCAAGATGCGCGCTTCTACCACAGTATTTCCATTTCGGAAGAGATGCGTGAGAATCGGAAGAGAAGATGAGAGCGATTCCAAGCAAAGGTCATTAGAAATGTCGTGCTGGAGTTCTCTAAGAAAAGGAGGAAAAGTGAAAGTAGTCCAGAGAGGACAAAGGAGGTAAAGAAAAGGAAGGAAGCACCTTCTAAGATACCGAAGCCAACAATAAGTCATGGTAATACGGCGAAGTCAGCGGCTGGAGGATCTACAATGATTGTTAGAGTCGCGGAGGGAAGGTCTTTTGCCGATGTGCTGGGAAAGGTCCGCAAGGAGGTAAACTCGGAAAAAAGTTAGACTAGAGTAGTTGGAGCAAGACCAACCAAGAAGGGAGACCTCCTCATTAGGATAGGTGGTTCCCCAGACAAGAACGGGTTTACTGAGGAAGTGACCAGAGTTGTAGGTGATTTGGGTAAGGTGCAGAACGCGGACCGAAAGGTTACTCTGGAGATCCGCGACCTGGATTGCCTTACCCAAGAGGACGAGGTGCAAGAGGCACTATCGGGTCTCATAAGTGAACCGGCAGAAAGCAGAAGAGTGACGGTTCTTGGACCTAACAAGCGGGGAATGAAACTCGCAGTTGTGGTCACAGACCAGGATCAGGCTGCAAAGCTGGAGGTGCTCGGACGCATTAAAATTGGTTTTATGTCATGCCCGATCAGAAGGAGGCTTATGATAGTGAGGTGTCACCGATGCTTCGGCTATAGTCACCTTGCAAGAGAATGTAACAGGACGGATAGATAGACTGCGTGCTTTAAGTGTGGTGAAGTCGATCACAAGGCTGTGAACTGCAAGAGGAATGCTTTTTGCTTTTTGTGTAAGGAAAAGATCCCAGAAACGAAAAACGTTCATCACGTTGCGGGAAGTGGAACATGCGAGGTCTTCCGAACTGCCCTTGAGGAGGCGAAGAAGACTTTCGCAAGGACCAAAATTAAAAAAAAAGCGTAATTTCACGCCACAACTTTTATGTCTTTAGTCAACATTTTACTTTGTTCTGTTTAATTTAATTACTCTGAGATTTTTATTTGTCCTTTTTCAATTTTAATTTGTTTCGTGATTTTTATTTGTCCTTTTACAATTTTATCTTTTGAACTTTACTGTCAATATGTTTACTTTCTTGTTTCTATTGCCTATGTCCAATTACAATTTTATTTTTAGACTTTTTTACACTTTTTTAACATTTGTTTTTTATTGTTGTGTTGTGAATGCCGCTTTGACATTTAAATAGTTTTACATTTTAACTATTGACGCAGGAGAGCCGCAGGGAACGAACAAGGTCGCATCAGCGACAGAGTTGGAGCGCCGCCCTCGAAGGCTAAAGTCTTACGACAGTTCCGAGGGTGGGTATAGGGCTCCAAAAGAAGAATTACGGGTTTTAGTGGGTCGGGCTGGCAGTAGGTCGCCAGTTTATTAAAATTATAACATTTATTTATTTACCTTTTATAAAATTCTTTTTTTTTGTTTCATTGTACCATCCCCACATAACCTTGGAGTGGGGAATCCAAGGTATCTGTAGGCAGATTTCCTAAAAGTCCCTAAGCAAAAAAAAAAATATTATTATTACTAATTATCATGACCATTTAAAAAATGACACTTAAAATTATAAGAAATTAAAATCCGATGAGAAAATTTAGGAGCGACAATTATTTAAAAAGTTATAATGAAAATTATATTGGCGCGGTGTAGTCCCGAGTCGAAATTTAGACCCTACTTAGCCTCTGAAAATGTAGGGCTTTTTCAGGTTTAGCAGTCGTAAAGTAGGGTCTGATTTCAATACAATTTTTAAAAACTACCCGAGTCGAAATTTAGACCCTACTTAGCCTCTGAAAATGTAGGGCCTATTCAGGTTTAGCAGTCGTAAAGTAGGGTCTGATTTCAATACAATTTTTAAAAACTAGACCCTACTTTGACTCCCAAAACAGGCTGAAATTTGCCAATCTTCCATTTGGAGCAGCAAAGGAGGGTCTACTTCTAAGAAACCTATACCGTACTTTTAAACCTCGTAGACCCTACTTTCATACTCCTAGACCCTACAATTAGAAAAAGAAAAATTTGAAGATTTGCTCAGATTCAATTGAAGCACTAGGGATGAGTAAAAGTGGAATTTTATGTGTTTTATAGCGTCTATATACACGAAGTGTATATAGACGCTATAAAACACATCAGTATTTATGAATTTGGAGTACTTTTTGCATTTGCAGTGTTTCAAGTAATGCATTAAAAAATAATTCTAAATTTTCTTTTAGAATGTAGGGTCTAGGAGTATGAAAGTAGGGTCTACGAGGTTTAAAAGTACGGTATAGGTTTCTTAGAAGTAGACCCTCCTTTGCTTCTCCAAATGGAAGATTGGCAAATTTCCGCCTATTTTGGGAGTCAAAGTAGGGTCTAATCGTATTAGAATTAGACCCTACTTTACTACTCCTAACACTCAATAGACCCTGAAAATTCAGGGTGAAAGTAGGGCTTAAATTTCGACTCGGGTAGACCCTCCTTTGACTCCCAAAATAGGCTGAAATTTGCCAATCTTCCATTTGGAGAAGCAAAGGAGGGTCTACTTCTAAGAAACCTATACCGTACTTTTATACCTCGTAGACCCTACTTTCATACTCCTAGACCCTACAATTAGAAAAAGAAAAATTTGAAGATTTGCTCAGATTCAATTGAAGCACTAGGGATGAGTAAAAGTGGAATTTTATGTGTTTTATAGCGTCTATATACATTTCGTGTATATAGACGCTATAAAACACATCAGTATTTATGAATTTGGAGTACTTTTTGCATTTGCAGTGTTTCAAGTAATGCATTAAAAAATAATTCTAAATTTTCTTTTAGAATGTAGGGTCTAGGAGTATAAAAGTAGGGTCTACGAGGTTTAAAAGTACGGTATAGGTTTCTTAGAAGTAGACCCTACTTTGCTTCTCTAAATGGAAGATTGGCAAATTTCCGACTGTTTTGGGAGTCAAAGTAGGGTCTAATTGTATTAGAATTAGACCCTACTTTACTACTCCTAACACTCAATAGACCCTGAAAATTCAGGGTGAAAGTAGGGCTTAAATTTCGACTCGGGGTGCATCAACGCTGAACTTAGTTTTTGATAATTTTTATCAATTTTTATGTTTGTATAATAATTGAATAAAAATGTTAATTTGACAGTGTTTTGTTCATTTCGTATTAAATAATTATTAAAAAATAAACTTCTTAAAAATTGTCTAATTCTAAACGAAAGTATATTTCATCCCCTTTATATTCCCGCTTGGTTCATTTAAATCGGTTCATTCATTTAGGAGAAATAAAATTTTGTTTTTATAACTCAGTCATAAAAACGGCGTTTTTTGGTACTCCGGAGATAAGTAGAAAACTGCCTTTTCTTGAACAGAGCGTCATAAGAGCTCTTATTCCTACGGAGTGCAAATAAGACCTCCCGAGAGTACGAAAAAGAAAAATAATGTAACGACTGCGATGAACCAAGTGAGAAGGACAGCATGAGTCGACGTTTTTATATATATATAATATATATATATATATATATATATATATACTATATAGCAATAGTTATGGACAGCACTACCAACCTAAGATTTGCTAGAAATCTAAAAATCTCTATGATTTCGCTATCATTGTCGAAACATTTTCTCAACGTAACCTCACTTTTTTTATCAACTGTCAGAATAATTAATATTTGGAGCCTATGATTTGGAGATGGTTATTTGGGAACGGGGGGCTTCGCCCCCCGAAGTACCCTTCCCCTTGTAGGCCACACCAAAGGTTTTTCAACAATACTGAAATGAATTGTTTACTTTTAAATCGTCAATGAAAATTAATCTTTTGAGTCGGTTTTTTTGCAGTCGGGGGTCTCCGCCCCCCTAACCCCCTGGCCGGGGCTCCGCCCCTGTACCCCGTCGGGGGGTGACCCCCCGAACCCCCCCGTGCGGCAAAACGTTTTTGTACGTTTGAATGTATATCGGTAAACTATTTTTGTGACAAATCTGGGTGTCTCGTTTTTAACGCCTTTTTTTATGACTTTATTATAAAAAGTATCGTTCGTAACTTGCGTGAACTGCTTTTTGAAACTCGCGCAAGTTTTTGAAACTCGTTTCAAAAACGCCATCAGTTCACACTTGTTACGAAATGTACTATTAAAAAGTTGCAAAAAAATTAATTTTGCAATAACTTTTATAAAAAATATTTTGTTTTGTTTTTTGGTGGACACATTCTTAAGGCCAAATAGAAATGTTTTTTCAACATTTCGATGTAAAAAAAATACTTTTTATTTTCTGTGAAAATTTCACGAATTTTACCCTATTTGAATTTGAAACCAATTTTCATGAAATATTTTGGATATAATGAAGACTTGAAGACCAATAATTTTTAATTATTAATTGATTTACTTTCTGTATTTTCACTCGAAAGATTAAAAACATAACCTCAAATTTTTTGCTTATTAGGTACCTTTCTTCAGAGCCCGTCACATATTAATAAAAAAGAATTAATAAAATTAAAAGTATGAATAGTGATTTTTGAAGGGTTTTTTACGAGCTATAAGCTGATAACAAAAAAAAGTTGTTTTCTTTCAATTTAACCTTGAAATTCAAGGTCAAGTTCTTAATTTCAATATATCTCAAAATCGGTATTTTTTATTTTTTCTAATCTATATCAATCGAAAGCTAGGTCGAAATCTAGCAGTTTATTAAAGTATACGTAAACAAGTAATTTAGTTAGTAAAACATCCGTTTTTATTTAACAAAAGCTTTAGAACAGTTATGTAGTTTATAAAATAAAATTTAAAAAAAAAAATTTTTTTGGTTTATTTTACGTGAACGGTCTTGTTTTTTGACTGAGTACTTACCTAATGCCAAATAAATAATTTTTAAACAAATAAACCCGAAAAATGTAAAAAAAATGTTAATTTGCACACCACAAAAGTGAACAGAATGTTATATAACTTCGGACATTTATTTAGAGTGGTAATACCCCTATATAATCAAAATTTCAATGCTCTAACTACTTCCTTTCGAAAGATAAGGAATTGTAACTGTTTTGACAGTTTAACATTTAGCCCCAGTCTCTAATTAGTTAATATGTATTATTTTTAAATTTTGAATATTGAAGTTGATATAATTTTGTAATTTGCAAAATAATACAAAATTTAACATTGCGTTTTGTGCATTGTTGCACGTGCATCATTTGCTTGTATTTAATAATTATGAATTAATATTATTAATTTTTTTAATAATAAATTAAAGAAAAGAAAATTTAAAAATGATTGATTAATATTTATTAAAAAATTTATTCTTCTACCTGAATAACTCTTGTTCCCATTGTTGTGTTTTCGGAAAGATCGACTTCGTATTTTTTTTCGTCAAATATTGGTATATTGTCATTTACGTCTCGCAAGAGAATTGTTACAGGAACACTCGTCGATAAATTTGTAGCTGGACCAAGTTCTTGAGCTATAATCTAGAAAAATCCAAAAATTCCAAAATCTATACACAGAGAAAAACTGAACTCAAAATGAGTCGAAAAAGTGACTCATTATGAGCTGCAACAAAAATGAACCTCGCAGATGGCGCCGCGTTCTATGTCATTTAACATGGACTCATTTTGAGTTGCAACAAAAATGAGTCCAAGTTTTTTCTGAATATATTCAGAACAATTATTAACATAATATTTGCTATTGATTTTTTTATAATTAATTAAATTTATGTAAACATTGATTTGATAATACTGCCGTTTGGAATAAAAACTTAGTTAACTGACATTTATATCGAAACGAGAAAATAAGGAAAAACTGTTTGCTTTCAGAACCCTAATAAAAATTAAAAAATTGTTCAATTCAACTTCACATACTGGGTATAATGATGGTGCTCTATTTAATTATGAAATAAAAAATTAATTATTTAAACAAATTATATGAAAAAATGCACTTGCGTGTTTTTCCGAATGCAAATATGAAGTAAAAAGTTAGGTAAATTCCTTTGCGTAGTTGCTCAACAAAAATGTACGCGAGCTCGGTCCTCCGCACGGGGGTGACACTAGTACGCTTTCCCATTAGATGAAACTCACCTGAGAGTTGACCGTCGCCACCGGTGGCGCTGGCTGGTTAGTGGGACGATTTTGAGTGAAAATGCATTAGGTTGCATAGAAAAATTTAATTATTATCATTAATATTAATTTAATGGTATTTATTTGTATATAATATTAATCCAGTAACATTTTAGCTTATTTCATAATATCAAAAACTTAGAAAAAGTGTTTAACATTTCATTTAAAATGAAAATTGTTAAACAATTCATGGCGGGAAATTTAAATCAATAAAATTATAATTATTTTTTATAATTTTAATTATTGCTATTGACTATTATTTAATAATATTTTACAGTATAAATAAAATTTTGTTAGATAATTTATTTATTATAATATCATTTAGTATTTAATTTGAATTTCCCGCCATGAATTGTTGCACAATTTTCATTGTAAATGAAATGTTAAACACTTTTTCTAAGTTTTTGATATTATGAAATAAGCTAAAATGTTACTGGATTAATATTATATACAAATAAATACCATTAAATTAATATTAATGATAATAATTAAATTTTTCTTTGCAACCTAATGCATTTTCACTCAAAATCGTCCCACTAACCAGCCAGCGCCACCGGTGGCGACGGTCAACTCTTTGGCTAATTCCAACTCAAGAGTGTCACCCCCGTGGTCCTCCGATTTGATGGAAAAACTTACCTAACTGACAATGACGTCATGTGGTAAGGGGACGGCTGCTTGCTGCTTGCTGCTTGCGTCCCGAGGATAAACCGAGTTTAGCCGAATGCAGTTAAGTAGTCGTTCGGCTCTGTCTCGACTGACTTTTTGACGGAATAACTTAGGTAATTGCAAGCGTTGCAGATGCAAAGTTTTTATTTCAAATCCAACGCTCAGACTCGACTACTTATTTGATACAAAAAACACACAAATGCCTTTAACTAAGTTTTTCCTTCCAATCTTACATTCGAGCTCGTAGCCTCGTTTGTTTTTTGGACTACGCAAAGTCCTTTCCTTAACTTTTTATCAAATATTCCTTCATTTGTTGCAATTTCTTAGATTTTTAATATTAATTTTTTACAAACAATAATCTGCAAAAAAATTTAAACTATAACTATTAGACGCAGTTTTTTCTTACCAGTTCATTGATACCAAAAACTCATTTTTCACCAAAATGTCAGTTAACTAAGTTTTTATATCACACGGCAGAATACTTGACTATGAGTTTGTGTACACCGTGAGGCATTTTATTCTCCGCGCATACATCTTGTAGATAGCAAACGATCGCATACAAAGTCGCTTCATTAGGTCCTAACATTATTTTTCCTGTATTTTAAAATTAAAAATAATTTCAAATAATATAAAATTATGAGAATGAAATATAATGTTCTATTATAAAAATTACAACATTCTTTATGTTTAATTATAAACTGCAATTTTTCAAAGAAAATCACATTTAACGTCGAACTTTTCAATTAAAATTATTAAAGAAACTCCATTATTTTTGGAAAAATCAAAGAAATTCTTCAAAACAATTCAATTTAGGAGCAATTTTTCAAAAGTTGATAAATCCATTTTTTTAAAAATTAAGATAAACACATATTCAAAATATTAAAATCCTTAGAAATCGATTTGTTACTATTCAATTTAAAAAAAAATTTATTACTAAAGAATTTTAAAAAAAAATATTTTGGCCTAACCTTGATGATTTTTAATTTCGATCTTTTTATTAGAAAAAATTACCAAAACCTTTAAATTCCCTATAACAATTGAATTTATTTACAAACATAGAGTTTTAAATAGATAGGTCAGGTTTTGAAAACTTACTCCTTAATTATATTTAAAAAATGTCATAATATTGTTCGTAAGAATTCTATTTTCATAAATAATAAAATTCTTTGCGACAATTTAATTATTTTTAAAAACTTTGATAATATTCTTTGAAAGAATGCAATTATTTTCAAATTTTTTTGTAAAATTCTTTGTAACTAGGTATTTTATAATTTTCAATGAGGTAATTTTAAAATTTTTTAAATTTAAAAAGAAAAATTATTAAAAACATGAAACGCAAAATAGCAAACAACAACTAACTTCGAACTGCGAACAGATTACCGGAATACAACGATTAGTAATATAGATTATGGTTATTATTAAATATGATTTATTTTCTCCGTGATATTCCATTTATTATTATTATTATACAAATTACAAAATTTTTTATTTTCAAATTTTAATATTTTAACAATTTTATAATCAAAATTTAAAAAAGTCACTTATTAAGAACATAATTAATTATTATTGTTTATATTTTCAAAACTTTTAATATAACTCTTCGCAAGAATTCAATTATTTTCATAAATAATAACATTCTTCTGAAAAATTCAGTTATTTTTATAAATACTTAATAAAATTTTTTGCAAAAATTCAAATACCTATTTTCAACAAAATTTTAATACAATTTTACGAAAAAATTCATTTTTTAAAAAATTTTAATATATCCGTTTATGCGCGGAGAATAAATTTATGCCTCTCGGTGTACACAAGCTCTGTTATAAATTAAATATTTACTTGAATCAAATAATTCTTATATGAGTCAGTTAAATTCTATTTGCTTCAAATACTGAAATTATTGATTTAAAATACAATTTAGTTGACTCAAAATAAAAATTATTTGAATCAAGTAAATATTTATTTGATAATGGACAAGTAATTGTTACCTGCTAAATCAAATCATTTTTTTTCAACGTATGTTCCGTAGTATTGTGACTACTAATTGATTTGAATTAAGGATTTTTAATTGCCACTTACTCTAAAATTAAGGGTATGATGAATTTCGTAATTAATCAGGGTATTATCTCGAACTGTGATAATAAAATTGGCTGCTCGTTCACCAACTGTCGGACTTATTTCAAAGGTCCCATTGTTGTTCTCCAATTTGAGTGCAAACACACCAGCTTTTCCGACATCCTCGTCTTTGACTTTTGTCGAATAAGGGTCGCTGAACGTCACTATTGTACCCGCTTCTGGATTTTCAACAAGCCATGCCATGTAACTTGAAAACAAAATAAAAGTAAAAATTAATTTTTCTTAATATCAATTTAAAACTATGAAATTACTACGAATTCTAATACAAAATCTTTAATTTTTCCAATTTCTGACAATAATTTCTTTTTAAATAACTTAATTCTTGCAGAACCATCATAAAATTATTACCTACTTTTAAACAATTTATTAATGAATAATTTTACCTTAATATTTCAAAATTAATTCAATTTTAAAAGAGTTGCGTAATTTACAATTTTCATAAATAAATCAATTTCAAAAGGTTTTAAAAATTGTAACGATGTTGATAGGTTTTAATTATAAATTTTATAAAATTTTAATTTTTAATGAATTTAATTAGAAATTTTAAAGAACTTGGATTTTTCAAAAATTATAGGTAATAATTCGAATTCTTCTAAATGAAGTTAAACTTTTTAACATACATTTAATTAATTATTAATAATAATGATTTTATAAAAGAATTTTAGTTTAAAACATAAAAACACAGGAATTAAATTGTGTTAAAATTTTTTTTAAAATTCTGGTCAAAATTTAAATTATCTTTATAAATAACAAAATTAGAGGTGTGCATTTAATCGAGTCGAACCGAAAATTAATCGACTCGACAACAGAAAATTCGAATCGGAGATAATTCGATTCGAACTAGTCAATTCGAAAATCAGCGTTTCGAATTTTGAATTGCACAACTCGACTCGCTTAACTTTCGATTCGAATCGGCCAATTCAAAATTCGAAGGTTCGAATTGGCAGTTCGAATCGAATTTTCTCTCAATTCGAATCGGCTAATTCGAATCGATTCGAATTGCTCGACTCGACTCGAGTTTCGAATCGATTCGAATTGCTCGACTCGACTCGAGTTTCGAATAAAGTCGGCCAATTCGAAAAACAACATCCCAATGGGAAATGCCAGTGTAGTGCCGATGTTCACCACTGGCTTAGTACTCAGACGATTGTTCGGCGTAGTCTAGCCGAGCCTCGACAATTAGTGCTGGCGCAGTACAGAATTTTTGTTTCGCCAAAGCTTGGACAAGCCACGGCGGCAAGTGCTGGCTGAGTATAGAAAAATTGTTCACAACGCTCTAAAGCCAACATTGCTTTTTTGACATAAACTTGAAAAAAATTATAAAAAAAGTTTATAAATGTTTATAAATATAAATTTATTGAAAAAAATTAATATTTTACTTTTCAGTTGTTCATTTTTTATTCTTATTAAATTTAATAATAACAATTTAACACAATTGTCTAACTTTGTAAATAATAAATTATTTAAACAAATTAAAATTATAAACAAAATTTAAACTTTAATCTCAATAATAATTTGGTTCCTATTAAAATACTATTATACTTCTTACTATGAATAAAGTAATTTAATTTAAATATTAAAAATTTAGTTTAATTTATTATTTCTAACGTATCCCTATTTTTTTCTCATCTTTGACTCAATAATTGTATGTCTGAATGATACTGAGATATTAATACTTTACTGTACACATGTGTCGTTAGCATAGTGGTTAGAGCGTTAGTCTGTTAGTCCGTAGGTCGTAGGTTCGATTCCCCTCGTCAGCAATTTTGTTTATTTTCATAGGTTTGCGATATTTCTAGATTCCAATCGTTAGGTACTAAAATATGAAAATCTAATGCACACTTACTGTAATTGTTTATTATTTAATTTTTAAATGTTATAAACAATTTTTTTCTACTTCATTTACTATATCCATTGTTAGTCTCCATCTTTAATACAATTTCTTCAAGAAGAGAAATATTTTATGAATAATAACTATTTATTAATATTATTTACCATTTTGTTGTTAAATTATTTATAATTATGAATTTACGACTAATTAATAACAATACGGCATTTATTGCGGCAATATTCCCAGCCAGCACTGTCTGGCAGCACTGACAGACAGTACTTCGACAGCGCCAGACGGCGTTATCATCCCAGTGCCATGCCAGTGCTGGCTCTCAGCCTTGCCGCCAGTGCTGCCAGTGCTGGCGCAGTACTACGCCAGTTGTAAATTTCCCATTGGGATACTGCTTACACATCATAGTATATTAGGAGAAGTGCGCCGGTTGTGGGCACCCCTATAAGTAAACTTTGACGGCAAGCAGACTTTACTGATCTAAGTTGAAAGGAATAAGAGAATACTCTTGAGGAGAAAAGTCGTAATTTTCTATACATTTGAATGGTATAGTCTTGCTCGTAGGTTTTAAGGGGAACGTGGAGATTTTGGGAGGAGAGTGCTGAGTGGTGGGGACTAAAATTCGGTAAGGGGGTTTTATTTGCTGGAATAATTAGGGGCCTTCTGCGCAATTTTCCTCACTTTCCGTTGTGGCGTTAATAAAACTTGTAGCCGCTTCTCTGCGTGTCGCCGACAGCCCAGAGGTAGGAATTAAAGTGTAAATTTGGTTAAAAAAATTATAATGTCTTTATTTGTGAGTTTGTTAAGTAAAAATATAAATTGGTGTAACTTTTGTTAAATTTAAATATAGTGGCGATTTTTGATAGAGGCTACGGGAAGTGAGGATATTGGCGTTGGGCGTCTTTTTATAATCAAAATATGACGTTTGGGATAAAGAACTGCACCTTCCTGAATAATTGGCCGTGACGAAGGGAGGTTGTATCCTATTTATTTTGGAATTATTGGTCGAATTAAAGGACGAAGGACAGGGTGAATTAATCCGGAAAGATACCTGCCCAGCACTCTCGTCACCATTTCACGCCAAAGGACAAAACCCACGCTAAGGCTTCACTTCCGTGGAAAAACGCCAGCGGATAAGTTTTTTTTTGTTTCATATATTTATATTTTTGTATCTGTCTTTTGTCTTTATCATTTTATATCTATTTAATTGGTCTTCTTAGCTTCCGACTTTTTAAATCTTTTGAATTCTTTTTTTGTTTTATAAAATATCATTATTATTTTGTATGTCTTTTATAAACTCATATTCAATTATTTATCATTTAATTATTAATCATTAATTTATTCAATAAATTATTTATTTTTGTATTTAAATAAATGAATTCTCGTACACTCTAAATCTGAATCAGTGAAAATTTCACTGATTTCAATTCAGTGGCCCAGTTTTCTTTGATAAATCAGTGGTTTTTACTGATTCTCAGTGAAATTCCATAACAATATTTATCACAAGAGTTCTATTATTTTCAAAAGTAATATAATTCTTTACAGAAATTCAATTATTTTCAAAGATTATTTTATAAAATTCTAATCAAGATTTCAATTATTTTCATGATTTTTCAATTTATTTTCATAAATAAACGCTTTTTTGTTTTTATTTTCCAAAAACGATTTAAATTTATCAAAGTTTTTCCATACAATTATGTGTTAATACAAATACTGTATTTCAATAATGTTTTCATGTATATTGCAGATAAAAATTAAATTAATTAAACAATTTTTAACTAAATTATTGTTGTTATTTACCAACTTTCTACAGAATGCACACGGAGAGAAATTTCTGTTAATTTTTGTAAGGAAATTATGGAAAAAATTACTGTGCTTCCGTATAAAATAGGTTCGTTTTGTTGGCAAAGTAGAATGTACCATTAACCAACACAGTTTATACCTAAAAAAACGAAAATATTTGCTGTCTCTTTAACCACAAAAATTACTGTGCTACCTCAGCAAAGAAAATACACAGAAAAATAATTTGATATAAAAGCTATTTGTGAATGTGACATTCTTTTTTTACAATTCATGTAATGAATTAACATAAATTAAATAATGTTTGTTAATTAATTACTGTTAATATTTATTTGTTTTACATGTGACGCGATTATTATATTCCATGTGTATCATGATATCAAATCAATATTTGAGGTTAAGTTGAAATTACATAGTAAACGCATTGCATACAAGGCACACAAGTTTGATTTCAAAATTTCTAGGTTAAGTGAAATCATGGACAGTAAAAATTATTTCATTTCCAATATTTCTTTATATCACTAATTGAAACATAAAATCGAAAACGTCGGAAAAATTTTCGTTGACAACGGGTGAGGAAAGTACGACAGTAGCAATCGTAGCAATATTAAATGGATGTTCGTGATACTTCGGGTATCATCGGCCTTCTTCAACTTGACTTCATGCAGGCAGCACAGTAAAAATTTGTGGGGAGCACAGTCTATTTTATTAACCTGCGCATGACTATTTCATGGTACGGTTAATATATTTTGCTTAGGACCAAATTAGAAAGTCCTGGTTCAGCAATTTTTACAGTGCTTTCAAAGAAATATTCCGAGGCCATTTTGGAAATAAAACTGTTTTCCATATGAAATAAAATTGTGCGCAAGTCAATATTTCTATTCTTCCGATACAAATAGTTCAGTAAAAACATTTTGCACATACTTTCAGGTGACAAGCACAGTAATTTTTATTGGAAATTTCTGATTATAGATTACAATTTATAAGCAAATTATTAATTTGTTTAAAAATTGTTTAAATAATAATTCAATTTTTTTTCTTTATCTGTAATCATATAGAGTTTAGTAAATTGCAAAATTAGCATCAAAATGCAACTTTCTAGGTGCATTCTGTAAAAAGTTGGTAAATAACAACAATAATTTGTTTAAACAAGTAAAAAATGTATTGTAACATCAAAATATATTGTATTTACACTGAGAAAACTGGAGAGTCAAATTCAGAGGTTCAAAAAGTGTATGTTTTCTTTGCTTATGAAGAGTGTTAAATAGTCCTTCTAAAATAAATTTTGAATTGATAATGGAAATCTACTTGTATATTTTCTTCCATTACATCTAAGGGTTAAAAGTTGCGCAGAAAATGTGTACGATCTGATGCGCGCGAACTTATGTTTGTGACATTTTATATATTTTTTATGGTTTACGTTGCCATATTTATTCATTTTGCGCCGGATAAGGAAGGGATTTCTCAAGATGGTTAATTTGTCCCTCTGTTATAAACTCATTTTCCCTCCAAGAGAAATGGCACGAATATCTGTCAATGGTGTATTTGAATATTTAGATTGTTATCCAATAGTCAACTCTCAAATATGAACGATTAGTCTCTCCAAATTTTTAGTCCAATCTTTCAATTTTCTCAGTGTATTGACATAAAAGAATTTTACTGTAAAACTTTGATTTTATTTTTATTTCTTTGCAATAAACAAAATAAACACCTGGGAAATTTTCTTTAGTCTATACTTAATTTTTTAATTGTTATAAATAAACAAGAAAAAATGATAAAAAAACTTTAATTGTTTTATTTTTCAAAAGTATTTAAAATTTTGTTCAGTAAATTAAAATCGCGATTCGATTGATGCACAAATCGAGCAGATTTACAACATTTTTCATTGTTTGGTCACCCCGGGTGACCGCTCCGGACCGCGAAGGTTAAATTAAATATATTTAATTTTCAATATTATTTATTATAAATAAATACATTTTAGAAACCAAAGTTGTGAATATTATAATAATATTTTATGTTCTAAATTATACTTTAATTCCTAATTCAATAAGCCCCGGGTAGTGATCCATTACGCCCCGTCCCGGGGCGTAATGGCCCACCTTGCATTTCTCCAAAAAAATTGTTCTAGAAAGAAAAAAGTATGAGTAATATTAAGACTAATTTTTTTTTAATTGAAAGCTGAGATATTGGGGTAAGTTTTCCATGTTATAAAATTTTAATTATGGAGGAGTAACACCTTTAAGGTGTCTTCTCTCTAAATCTGAATAAGTGAAATTTTCACTTTTTTCATGTGTGAACCTTTTTCTCACTTATTAATAAGTAGAATCTACTTATACATAAGTGAAATATTCACTTTTTTATGTGTGAACTTGTTTTCACTTATCAATAAGTGAAATCCGCACTTATGTATAAGTGAAATATTTAGTTAAAAAGAAATTCATCTGCGCATTATATTACAATTTATTATTTATACCTACTTTTAAATGTTTAAAAACAATGTTTTTATCATTTCAGTTAATATATTAGAAATTTTTTATTTTATTTTATTATAAAAATTGTCATTTAAAATTTAATAAAATTTTTAAAAAATATTCAGTTAAATATTATATTAAGAGTAATCTAATAACTAACTTTTTATTTACTAAGTATTTATATACATATATAATAAGAGAAATCTTAAACAAAACGTTAAAGTATAACACAATAAACTAACTCTTTATAAGTATCATCCAATAATTTTCTATGAGTATAAGGCAACTTATTAAGTGGCATTGTAGTGTTTCTCGTTGATCATCAAAGTTAAGCGACATTGCTTGCGGTTAATATTAAGATGGGTGACCGTTTGGGAATTTGGCTTAAAAAAGTTGAAAAATTGATATGTTTATAAGTTTCAGACTGATAGTAAGAAGAGAAGAGAGTGTTAAATAGTTGATAGTAAATAAATATTTTTTATATAATATTGATCCCGATTATTTATTTACATTCACTTCTTAATGTCTGAGTATTCACTTATCTCATAATTGAATATTCACTTATTCATAAGTGAATGTAATTCACTTATTCATAAGTGAATATAATTCACTTATTTCATATGTGTGAATATTCACTTATTCTACGTGGAAGAGTTTTGAAACATGGAATAAGTGAATATTCACTTAAAATAAGTGAAATTTCACTTATTCAGATTTAGAGAGTTTTGAACCTGATTTTCATGAATTTTTTATGAAGTAAATAAAATTTAGTTTGAAGGACTTTATTTGTTAACTTTTTAAGTTTACGAAAATATATTGATACTTAAAAAAGTTTCAATTTGTTGCCTACAGAGGGCGCCGTCTATTGTCAAAAAAACAAACAAACCAAAAAAAACCCCGCTACGTACTCGAAAGCATTAGTAAATGACGAGCAAAAAAAACTTTGACCGAAGTCAATCCGATCAAAACTGTTCAGGCTAGACTGTCCACCGTTTTGAAAAATGCAATTTCGAGAAAAACGCATTTAAACTTTTGTAATGTGAAAACATCGAAAATGAAACCACTGTTAATCAAGGGTCTAACCAGTGATTTCTAATCTGAATTATATATCTAGATTTTATGCGGAATCTAGCTAGATATTTCTAGTCCGAATTTCCTCACAAGAATCTAAACAGGTTCTAGTCAGATTGTTCCAGACTAGATTTTCTAGCGTGATTCTAGTCAGAATCCATTATTTGATAGGGACACGTAGGGAAATTTCTACATGGGTAGGTAATACTCAACTTTTTATACTAGTTTGTATGTTGTACCTATAGTAACATGGTTTTTATTGTAATTTTAATTTTTGAGTTTCTCTGTGTATAATATTTCGATAAACTTTTCGAACATATCACAACCTGTTTAAGTGAACGGGTAATAAAAGTAAATATTTGTACGTAAGGAGAAAACTATACTCAAAAAGTATACAATGTTAATTTTTGGAAATTGAACTAAATTTAAAATATATTATAGCTTTTAGAAAAACTGGTCTTGGGGGTGAAAAAGCCAGGAACAAAAATCCATTAAATATTATGTGAAATTCATTTGTTTTTTACTTAAACTAACATTCTAATTTTACAAAATTTTCGCGTTTTTACTTATTTAAATTAATTAAACACGACGAATAAATAGTTCAAAGTGCGGTAAAAAAATAAATAACAAAAAAACTGTTGCATATGACATCTGTGGTAAAATTTAAGGAAGGCTTTTAAAAAAGGTACAAAAACTTGGTAGTGTAAATCGAAACAGGTAAACTTAATAATATTCAATTTTCCTTGATAAAAGTCTCTTTAAAATTTATTAAAATATTTTAAAACTAAGATTATTTGTCATATAAATAAAGAAAAACTATAAAAATACCAAAATTAATAACATATTTTGCTAAAATCGCGAGGTGGTTTTTTCCCCCACCAGGTGGTACAAAAAAGCTACTTGCAAAGCTTTCGTAAAACTCTTTTAACTTAGTCCTTTCATTAGATAAAAAATATTTCCGACAAGAATATTCAAGCTTAATAACTAAACTTTCAATGCCAATTGGAAATTTGAGAAAAAAATTTTAAATTCAGATTTTATAGCGTCAAATGTAAAAATGTGGCTTTTTCACTCCGTTTTACTCTAATTGAATTGATATGATGAAAAGTTATTGAATTTCAAAAGATTTGAATTGAAATTTTTAAAAATCTTAATTCCAATGGAGAAATAATAATGATTAAATATTCATTTAATAATAAATTAAATTGTTAAATATTTATTTAACAATTAAAGACATTCTTAAATAAATTTTTTTTTAATATCTAATCTGGAAATTACATGAAAAACAAAAATAATTTCTAAATATTTTATCTAAACAATCAGAGTACCTTTCTCTCTTATTTCCAAAAAATTTCAACAAAAAATATTCTTTTCTTTTTAAAATGAGATAGCAAAACCACATTTTTCTTCTGGAAGTTCATAAGAACAAATTTTCAGTAATTTTTATTTTATAATTTTGAAATTAAAATAATTTGTTTGTTTTTTTTAAAGAAGAAAAGAAACATGTTTTAATTTTGTTAATTAAATTAAATATTAATATGATAAGGAAATAAAATTAAAAAGTAAAACTTAGGTACCAACTTATCGTTTTCAAAATGAGGTGGATTATTTCCGGGTTCGCCGAGAAGAAATCCAACTTTAACGACAGTTGATTGTGCAGGGGGTTCTTCTTTCCTTCGTCGAATTTCTTCGGCGACCACTTTCAACACCACTGGTGCTCCCACATATGTAATTTGTGTCAACTCCTGCAACGGACGTGCCAAAAATATCTCTCCTGAAACATTACATTCTTCACGTTATTGACTTTTAATTCACACCCTTTTCTCTTTCTTTCTTTCTTTCTTAATTATAAGAAATCGATTTTTTTCTTGAATTTTCTGGTTAAAGCATATTTTACAATTTCTTTTTTCATTATCTTCTACAATTAATTAGTTGTAATTAATTAGTAATTAATTTTTCAAATAAGACTCGAAATTCTTGTAAATAAATATTTACACTGAGACAAAAATGCTATCGAATCAATGACATATTTGTTTGTCGCAATAAACGGCATATTCAATATCGTTCGAATACAAATACTGTTGGTTTAATAACATGTGCTATTGATTATTGCACTATAGATTTAAATAAATCTTGTATTATATTATTACGAAAGTTATAGTGTTAATAGGAAATGATATAATATCAAGAAATGCATTTCCTAGGTATAATTAAATCAATTTAATAGCATATCCTAGTGATTTCAATTCTATTTTATTTTCAATCCTGCTATCAATTTTAAAGTACATGAGCATTTACAGTAGGGGAGACTAGGTGCGGTTGTTACAGTGTGCAGTTGTTACAAATGGAATATCTCATAAACAGTTAATTCTCGCGATGGGGTTCCGAAGGGAAAAATGTTTAGTTTTTATGTACGAACTTGTTGCAATATGTTTAAAAATTATATGCAAGCTTTACAAGTAAAAAAATAGGCACATTGGTTTTTGGAGACTGAAAGTAAATATCTAATTTTATATCTCAAATTTCTTCTCTCTAAATCTGAATAAGTGAAATTTTCACTTTTTTTATGTGTGAACCTTTTTCTCACTTATTAAGAAGTCGAATCTACTTATACATAAGTGAAATATTCACTTTTTTATGTGTGAACTTGTTTTCACTTATCAATAAGTGAAATCCGCACTTATGTATAAGTGAAATATTTAGTTAAAAAGAAATTCATCTGCGCATTATATTACAATTTATTATTTATACCTACTTTTAAATGTTTAAAAAAAATGTTTTTATCATTTCAGTTAATATATTAGAAATTTTTTATTTTATTTTATTATAAAAATTGTCATTTAAAATTTAATAAAATTTTTAAAAAATATTCAGTTAAATATTATATTAAGAGTAATCTAATAACTAACTTTTTATTTACTAAGTATTTATATACATATATAATAAGAGAAATCTTAAACAAAACGTTAAAGTATAACACAATAAACTAACTCTTTATAAGTATCATCCAATAATTTTCTATGAGTATAAGGCAACTTATTAAGTGGCATTGTAGTGTTTTTCGTTGATCATCAAAGTTAAGCGACATTGCTTGCGGTTAATATTAAGATGGGTGACCGTTTGGGAATTTGGCTTAAAAAAGTTGAAAAATTGATATGTTTATAAGTTTCAGACTGATAGTAAGAAGAGAAGAGAGTGTTAAATAGTTGATAGTAAATAAATATTTTTTATATAATATTGATCCCGATTATTTATTTACATTCACTTCTTAATGTCTGAGTAATCACTTATCTCATAATTGAATATTCACTTATTCATTAGTGAATGTAATTCACTTATGAATAAGTGAATATAATTCACACATGAAATAAGTGAATGTAATTCACTTATTCATAAGTGAATATAATTCACTTATTTTATGTGTGAATAATATTCACATATTCTACGTGGAAGAGTTTTGAAACATGGAATAAGTGAATATTTACTTAAAATAAGTGAAATTTCACTTATTTCGATTTAGAGAGTTATTTATCTCAAAATATGTCGACTAGCGGTGAAACACAATCAGATCCAGGAACAAGAGAGTATTCTGATGACTTCTTGATCCAGCCTTCTATGGAGACCTTTAAATAAAATGATCCCCCTCCCTATATAGTACTGATGGAGGGAGTAGTCAAATCACTAAATGTCGGTAAACTAAATCCTATCGCAATCGCGGATCTAATCCAAAGAGTGATCAAGGGTAAGCGGTTGATTCTGAGGAGTGGTCTTAATCGGGTTAAAATCACGTGTGATTCCAGGAATGACAGAAAATTATAAGGATTATATCCCAAATTCTATTAAATATTCTTGATGTCTTATTTATTTATTGGTTTATACACCTGTCTTCAGTCTACATAACTTGGCTATACAAGTGTCTCTTTACAAATTTTCTCTCATACAATATTTTTCTATTTCTATACTTAACCACTTCAGCGGCATGGCGTTCTAATTGGCGTCGCGTGAGTAGGTGACAGAAGCGGCAAAAAATGCGAAAATGGCGTTCATATTTAAACTTGATTTCTAAACTCTGTAAACAAATCAAGGTTACCCGAGTCGAAATTTAGACCCTACTTAGCCTCTGAAAATGTAGGGCCTATTCAGGTTTAGCAGTCGTAAAGTAGGGTCTGATTTCAATACAATTTTTAAAAACTAGACCCTACTTTGACTCCCAAAACAGGCTGAAATTTGCCAATCTTCCATTTGGAGCAGCAAAGGAGGGTCTACTTCTAAGAAACCTATACCGTACTTTTATACCTCGTAGACCCTACTTTCATACTCCTAGACCCTACAATTAGAAAAAGAAAAATTTGAAGATTTGCTCAGATTCAAATGAAGCACTTGGGATGAGTAAAAGTGGAATTTTATGTGTTTTATAGCGTCTATATACACGAAGTGTATATAGACGCTATAAAACACATCAGTATTTATGAATTTGGAGTACTTTTTGCATTTGCAGTGTTTCAAGTAATGCATTAAAAAATAATTCAAAATTTTCTTTTAGAATGTAGGGTCTAGGAGTATGAAAGTAGGGTCTACGAGGTTTAAGAGTACGGTATAGGTTTCTTAGAAGTAGACCCTACTTTGCTTCTCCAAATGGAAGATTGGCAAATTTCCGCCTATTTTGGGAGTCAAAGTAGGGTCTAATTGTATTAGAATTAGACCCTACTTTACTACTTCTAACACTCAATAGCCCCTGAAAATTCAGGGTGAAAGTAGGGCTTAAATTTCGACTCGGGTACCAAAACAAATGTTTTTTATTATTTGAGATTATGAATCTTAAATTGATTTTCAAAAATTCAAATAGATGGATTCAATATTGTAAACTATTTTGGCTGAATATTGGAACGCCATTCGTAAAAAGTGTTAAAAATTGGCTACATTAAAACCTTTATAGAACCATTTAACACCTCCAAAAAATAATTTTTTGTTGGCCTATTCATCTTTATTTATCTCAAATAATAAGAATATTCAATTTTGGCAAGTTTAACTTGACTACAGACTTTTGAAATCGAGTTTAAGTAGGAACGCCATTTGGAACCATTCAAGTATTACGTAAGCATTTACGGGGGAGGGGGGGGTCTAGCTATTGCTTATTTCCATTAGAAAAATGTCGCTAATGCATATAAAAAATCTTACATGGGGGAGGGGGGTCTAAAAACCTGAAAAATATGCTTACGTAATACTTGAATGGCCCCTTTTCGCATTTTGTGCCGCTTCTACCACTTACTCATGGAACGCCAATGGGAACGCCATGCCGCTCAGATTGTCTCACGTGCCGGAAAAATACCAAGCCAAATGGGCGCGAACCAAGGGTACTTACACTTGATCCTTAAACGACCGCCAAGCGAGGCATCTATCCGACTGAGCTAATCTGTCGGTTTTCTAGATGTCTTATCAAAGACTTTTATCGTTCAATATCAGTCGTGGAATTTGTCGACAGACTACAGGATGAAGATCTCGACAGGATTATGTCTGTTCGTCGTAGGATTACATTTGATAAACAAACGTTGGAATCATTGGAACTCACTTTCTATGGTCTCAATTCACCAACCAGCTTAATCGTCTCGTCTTTTGAATTTCCACTGACACCCGTATCAGCGAAACCAATACGTTGCTTCTTCTGTCAGAGATACAGACACACTGAATTACTGTGTAAATCAACGTATTCTAGATGTGCTTTTTGCCTGGATTCACATGAACCAAATAAATGCCTTAATAGTCTAAGACGCGAAACTTGCTGTAATTGCTCGGGAAGACATCCAGCCTTTTCCGACCAGTGTCCAATTTACTAAAGGGAAGCTAAAATTCCGAGAATTAGGGCGGAAAATGGAGTTGGGTATCAGGAGGCAGAAGAGATTTTAAGAAAACAGGAATCTAATGATACTACTTCAGAAAATGATCTAACCTTGACTGAAAGTGAAAATGATCAGCAAAAACAATTTCAACTTAGAGAATTTCCAAGATCAGAACAGGATAACCCCAAATCTAATCCATCACCTGTAGGTTTCAATCGACAAATGTATTTCGCAGACAAGGATCATCCTATGGACATAAAGTTGTCCCCACAAAATAAGGGTTTACCCAGCAAGTACCAACCTGGTCTATCAGACTCAAATAATTCATTAGCTTCACTTTCAGATCTTACATACCAAATAGAGGCAAAACCTCACAACGGCAATCTTATTCTCTCAGTCCTCCTGAGATGTCTCAAAAGGATCCCAAAAAAGGTCGGATCTGATTAATAAATGCATAGAACGGCCTAAAGCTGTGCCCAAAATTGTATGCAATTAAAATACAAGTTATGCACATGAAAATACTCGTCATGACATCCCCTTTCAATTGCAAAGTGGCAGAATTGAAAATTCAAAATGGCGTTCTTACTACGTCAATCTGAAGAGGCTAAACTCGAAAATAAGTAAATATATTTATTAATTACTTTTAAAAAACGATGCATAAATATTGGGTCAAAATATATTTTAATGTTTTTGGGGTCGCTAATTACGAATCTGAAGTCAGATTTTCAAAATTCAAAATGGCGGATTCAATATGGCTGACGAATTAAAAAAAAATTCTTGAATTCGATTGAAACTTTTTACTCAGGGGTTTTTGGGGTCGCTAATTACGAATCTGAAGTCAGATTTTAAAAATTCAAAATGTCAGATCCAATATGTCGGACGAATTTTAAAAAATTTCTTAAATTCGATTGAAACTTTTTACTCGGGGGTTTTTGGGTTCGCTTATTACGAATCTGAAGTCAGATTTTTAAAATTAAAAATGGCGGATCCAATATGGCAGGCGAATTTTAAAAAAAATTTCTTGAATTCGCTTGACACTTTTTACTTGGGGGTTTTTGGTGTCGCTGATTACAAATCTAAAGTTTAATTTGCAAAATTCAAAATGGCAAGTATAATATAACCTTGAAAAAGTCCGATAAACATAATTTTGCAATGCGGGACGATTGGGTGGCCTTGCAAAAGACCGATCGATATAATATTATTTCAATGCGCAATTATTAAGTGGTCTTTCAAAAAGCCGATTAATATAATATTGCAATGCGCAGATGTTAAGTGGCCTTGAAAAAGGCTGATTGATATAATATTGCAATATGCAATTATTGAGTGGCCTTGAAAAAGGCCGATTGATATATTATTGCAAAGATTGGGTGGCCTTGAAAAAGGGCGATTGATATAATATTGCAATGTGCAATGATTGGGTGGCCTCGAAAAAGGCCGATTGATATTATATTGCAATGGGCAATTTCAGTATGCATCTCGCTTCTGAACGAACCTACTGCAACTTCGACTTCGCCGCCTTGCAAATAAACAAAGAACTGTAATGTAAAACGCGCAAATTTTTGAAAATGATGTAGGCTTTGTAAATAATACAGAGCAAAATTAAGATCAATCAGCATAAAAAAATTGAGTCTATATAATTTAAATAATATTTCATGCAAAATAATTAATATTGTTTTATTATTCAATTAATAAAACTTGAAAAATAAATAGAATGTAAATTGAAATTTTCATTAAATGAACACGATTTATATAAAACTTTTTACTCGGGGGTTTTCGAGGTCGCCGATTGCGAATCCGAAGTCCAATTTGCAAAATTAAAAATGGCGGATCCAATATGGCGTACGAATGTTGTAAACATTCGTTATTCTTGAGAAATTTCGTAAAAGATTAATGGATTTTCATAAAAGAATTTTCTCACGGGTTTTCGGTGTTGTTGAATTCGAATATTTTGTCAGATTTTAAAAATATTAAGTGGCGGACTTATAATGGCAGACGACTTTTTTAAAATCATATGCAATTCACTTGAAAATTGTTATTTCTGGTTTCCAAAACCCCCGATTAAAAAGTGTCAAGCGAATTCAAAAATTTTTTTTAAATTTTCCCGCCATCTTGGATCCGCCATTTTAAATTTTAAAAATCTGACTTTAGATTCGTAATAAGCAACCCCAAAAACCCCCGAGTATAAAGTTTCAAGCGAATTTAAATTTTTTTTTTAAATTCGTCCGCCATTTTGAATTTTGAAAATCTGACTTCAGATTCGTAATCAGCGACCCCAAAAACACCCGAGTAAAATTTTTCAAGCGAATTCAAGAAATTTTTCTAAAATCGTCCGCCATATTGGATCCGCTATTTTGAATTTTGAAAATCTGACTTCAGATTCGTAATTAGCGACCCCAGAAACATTTAAATCTATTTTGACCCAATATTTATGCATCGTTTTTAAAAAGTAATTAATAAATATATTTACTTATTTTCGAGTTTAGACTCTTCTAATTGACGTAGTAAGGACGCCATTTTAAATTTTCAATTCTGCCACTTTGCAATTGAAAGGGGATGTCATGACGAGTATTTTCATGTGCATAACTTGTATTTTGATTGCATATAATTTTGGGCACAGCTTTGGGCCGTTTGACGTGAAACCCCCCATATATATATAGTTTACCTTTACTCAAATATAGGCCGACAGAAATTGAGCAGCCTGAGTAACATTAAATTCTTCTCTTGTATATATAATATTATTTATCGATTTCTTTTTGTTTTGGCTGGGGCTTGGCCAGTTGCCCTCATGCTAGTTCATGGTGGCATTCTTGGTCAAAAGCCCCTGTCCAACCTTCCTCTATATTATATTAACTTAATGTACGATCGACCGACCGACTCACACCTCTTTCTATCTGTCTAACATCTATTAGAATACTTCACTCACACACATGTCCAAAAAACATATACCCATGTATGTTACACATATACTCTAAACACATATGTACATGTCATGTCACACATGCGCAGTAGTATCCTATCAATGTTAGGCATGCGCAGTAGTGTTCTACTAATGCTAGGCATGCACAGTAGTGTTCTACTAATGCTAGGCATGCGCAGTAGTGTTCTACGAATGTTAGACATGCGCAGTAGTGTCCTACCAAAGTTAGGCATGCGCAGTAGTGTTCTACGAATGTTAGGCATGCGCAGTAGTGTTCTATGAATATCAAGCATGCGCAGTAGTTTTCTATCAATGTCACGCATGCGCAGTAGTGTTCTATGAATGTTAGGCATGCGCAGTAGTGTTCTACAAATGCTAGGAATGTGCAGTAGTGTTCTATGAATGTTAGGCATGCGCAGTAGTGTTCTACCAAAGTTAGGCATGCGCAGTAGTGTTCTACCAAAGTTAGGCATGCGCAGTAGTGTTCTATGAATGTTAGGCATGCGCAGTAGTATTCTGGCAATATTAGGCATGCGCAGTAGTATTCTACGAATGTTAGGCATGCGCAGTAGTGTTCTATGAATGTTAGGCATGTGCAGTAGTATCCTATCAATGTTAGGCATGTGCAGTAGTATCCTATCAATGTTAGGCATGCGCAGTAGTATTCTGGCAATATTAGGCATGCGCAGTAGTATTCTACGAATGTTAGGCATGCGTAGTAGTGTTCTACCAATGCTAGGCATGCGCAGTAGTGTTCTACAAATGTTAGGCATGCGCAGTAGTGTTCTACCTAAGTTAGGCATGCGCAGTAGTATCCTGTCAATGTTAGGCATGCGCAGTAGTATTCTGGCAATATTAGGCATGCGCAATAGTATCCTATCAATGTTATGCATGCGCAGTAGTGTTTTAGCAATATTAGGCATGCGCAGTAGTATTCTATCAAAGTTAGGCATGCGCAGTAGTGTTCTACGAATGTTAGGCATGCTCAGTAGTGTTCTATGAATGTTAGGCATGCGCAGTAGTATCCTATCAATGTTATGCATGCGCAGTAGTGTTATAGCAATATTAGGCATGCGCAGTAGTGTTCTATCAATGTTAGGCATGCGCAGTAGTGTTCTATCAATGTCAGGAATGCACATTAGTGTTCTATTAATGTTATGCATGCGCAGTAGTGTTCTATGAATATCAGGCATGGGCAGTGGGGTTCTATGAAAATCAGGCATGCGCAGTAGTGTTCTATAAATATCAAGCATGCGCGCAAATCACCCACACATATACACTAATCACATGTACATGTATGCTCACACATATACATAAATTACATACACATGTATACTGACTCATATGCAGATATAAAATCATACATATACACAAATCACATATATAGATTTAATAAACAATTGATAATATAAGTTGTTGAATTTTTTAATTTTGTGTATTTACTTATTTATTTGTTTGATAGAAATTAACAATAATTTTTTAAATGGATAATCAGTGAAAAATGACTGAGATTTCTGTAAGTGTAATTTTCTGCTGATTTTCAGTAAAATTATTTGTTTGACAGAAATTTACAATAATAAAAAAACATAATAAAATGACAATCAGTGAAGAATGACTGATATTTTAGTAATTTCCAACTGAATCCAGTATAGCGGACGAAAATAAAAGATTTAGTAAGAGAATACGTAAAAATAACATTTCGTATAATGTACAATGACAATTTTTTAAAATGTCACTTCTTAATTTTTGTCTTATTACACAATGATTTTAAATAAAATAATTTTTATTCTTATAAATATTAATAATTTTTTGCATTTACTAACCACTATAACCCAGTGTACACGTACTGGAACAATTCTGGAACCGTTCGAGAACTGTTCTTTACTTCCATTAACTGTTCTAGAACAGTTCTAGAACGTGCACACTGGGAGGTTTTTATTTTGTAAATGTTCAAACTCTGGTTTAGAAAGAAAAATTTATATTATTATACAACTATATTGCCTAGACTTGCAAAAACCCAAAATCTAGACAAAGTCGTAACAATATTGTTACAATATGTATTGTAACAATATTGGTGACATTGATGTGCGTAAGAATAGTGCAGTAAAAATTTCAAAAAAACATTTTTCAAAAAAATTAATAAAACAGCATTTTTATATACTTTACGAGATAAAAATTCCAAAAAAAAGTGTTGAAATTGGGACGCATGATTATTCCCCAAATGTCATTTTTCCGAAATGTCATTTTACCGAACTGCACTTTTGCGAATAGTCATTTTTGTGAAAAGCCAATTTTGCGAAATGTCACTTTTGCGAATTGTCATTTTTTCTAAAAGCTATTTTTGCGAATTCTCATTTTTGCGAATGGCCATTTTTACGAATTGTCAATTTTCCGAAAAGTCATTTTTGCGAATCACCAGTTTAACGAATTGTCAATTTTCCGAAAATTCATTTTTGCGAATTGTCATTTTTACGAAAAGACATTTTGTAAAATGTCATTTTTGCAAAAAGACATTTTTGCGAAAAGTCATTTTTACGAATTGCCATTTTTGCGAATTGTCATTTTTAGGAAATGTTATTTTTGCGAATTGTCACTTTTGCGAATCGCCATTTTTCCGAATCGACATTTATACGAATTGTCATTTTTACGAATTGTCATTTTTGCGAATTGTCGTTTTTGCGAAAAGCTATTTTTGCGAATTGTCATTTTTGCAAATCGACATTTTTACAAATTGTCAATTTTTCGAAAAGTCATTTTTGCGAATTGTCATTTTTGCGAAAAATACAATAGTGAATTTATAGACCTACAAGTTTTCTATTGTATTTTTCGCAAAAATGACAATTCGCAAAAATGACTTTTCGGAAATTTGACCATTCGTAAAAATGGCGATTCGCAAAAATGACTTTTCGGAAAATTGACAATTCGTAAAAATGGCTATTCGCAAACATGACAATTTGCAAAAATGACAATTCGTGAAAATAACTTTTTGCAAAAATGACTATTCGCAAAAATGACAATTCGTAAAAATGGCAATTCGTAAAAATGGCGATTCGCAAAAGTGACAATTCGCAAAAATGACATTTCTCAAAAATGACAATTCGCAAAAATGTCAATTCGCAAAAATTACTTTTCGCAAAAAGGACTAATCGCAAAAATGACATTTCAGAAAAATGGCTTTTCTCAAAAATGACATTTCACAAAAATGTCTTTTCGTAAAAATGACAATTCGCAAAAATGAATTTTCGGAAAATTGACAATTCGTAAAAATGGTGATTCGCAAAAATGACTTTTCGGAAAATTGACAATTCGTAAAAATGGCGATTCGCAAAAATGACAATTCGCAAAAAAAGCTTTTAGAAAAAATGACAATTCGCAAAAGTGACATTTCGCAAAATTGGATTTTCGCAAAAATGAGTATTCGCAAAAGTGCAGTTCGGTAAAATGGCATTTCGGAAAAATGACATTTGGGGAATAATCATGCGCCCCTTGAAATTATTTGATTGGGGAGCGTTTACAAATGATGTCACGCAATTTTTCGGGATTTTATATACCCCCCCTCCCCTCTGTCACGCAATTTCATGCAATTTCACATGTAAAAATACATTGTGTCACGTTTAGTAGAGACCCTCCACCCTCGCCCAAAAAACGTGACATCATTTATGAACGCTCCCTTGCAAATATCTCTAAAATATTAAAAATTTTGTAAAACTTTTTGGCACACTTATTTAGGACCCTAAACACTATCAAATTACAAAGTACCCAAGTAGCACGGAATATAACCTTAAGGTGTCTTGCATAGAAATCTACCACTATTAATAAAAAATGGACTAAAATAAAAAAATAGCAGATGTTTCAATAATTTTTGTCAAAATACACTATGTTTTTCAGTATTTTTCTAGTCTGCAAAAATGTTTTTTTTTAATTTTTTGACCATTTTCTGGTAAATTCTCACACAGGACATGCTACCAAACAAAACGAGTTATTATTTATTAAAATCGGTTCAGTAGATTCAGAGATAAACTATCCGCAATTTAAGAAAACGTTATTTTGAGAAAAACGCGTTTAAACTTAGATGTATCGTTAGAGGCCATCCATAAATTACCTAAAATTCTTTTGCAAATTGAAACCCCACTATTTTTTTATGTCAGACACTGTCACATACATTAGCACCAATGTTTCTACTGGCCGTAACAAAAAGCTGGACCCCACCATCCCCTTAAAGACTTACTTAATTTGTCAATGACTTTTTACATTAATTGAATATTTTTTGAAAAATTTACTTTTATTTTTTACAATTGGTTTTAAATACTTTAGGAGGTGTTTTCTGAAGTCATAAAGAGTTAAAAAATACAATAAAAAAAATAAAATTTTTTTAAATTCTAAAGTGTAGTAGTACCTTAAATTGAAGGGAATAATGCATTTCATATTAGGAATATTCCAGTGGAATGTTCCAAAGATCTTAAAGTAATATTAAAATGTCTGCCGCACAGGAATATTCCAAGATAACATTTAGGGAATGTTTCACGGTAATATCGAAGTAATATTCCAGGATGATGTTGAAGGTATGTTCCACCGTAATATTAATGGAATATTCCAGGGTGATGTTGAGGGAATGTTCCCAGATAATATTAAATATGTTGAAAATACCATTGAATTCGTTTTTACTAAAAAAGAAGATAAAGAGAAAAAAAGTCAAATTTTTTCAAAGTATAAAATTTTGGAATATTTTCAGGGAATATTCCCTTCATATTTATTCAACATTACCTTGGAATATTATATTAATATTACGGTGGAACATTGCCTCAACATCGTCCTGGAATATTACTTCGAAATTACCGTGGAACATTCCCTCACACGGAGAAAAAAAAATAATCAAATTTACCCTGAGGAGTGTCAAATTTGAAAAAGTTCATACTCTTCTGTTTAGAACTGAACCTGAGGAGAGTTAAATTTACATCATAGTAAAATTAATTATCCTTAATTATTCTTTTTTCTCCGTGTAATGTTATTTTGGAATATTCCTGTGGGGCGGACATTTTAATATTACTTTAAGATCCCTGAAACATTCCACTAGAATATTCCGAATATAAAATGTAATATTCCCTTCATTTTAAGGTTATATTCCGTGCTGCTTGGATATAAATTATAAACAAAACCAAAATTTCGTCGGTGCATCCCAATGGGAAATTTACAACTGGCGGAGTACTGCGCCAGCACTATCAGCTACGCTGACAGACAGCACTGGCATAACGCTGGCGAAGTACTGCTTGCCAGTGCTGCCAGCAGCGCTGGCGCAGCACTGGACCAGTGCTGGCTGAGAATATTGCCTCAATAAATGGCGTATTGTTATTAATTAGTCGTAAATTAATAATTATAAATAATTTAACAACAAAATGGTAAATAATAGTAATAGATAGTTATTATTTAGAAAATATTTCTCTTCTTAAAGAAATTGTATTAAAGATGGAGACTAACAATGGAGATAGTAAATGAAGTAGAAAAAAATTGTTTATAATATGTACACGGAAAAACTTTGAATACCCATTGCTGTTAAACTCACAATGTATTGTTAGTAGATTGACTACTAAAGTGGGGAAAAAGTGGTCAAAAGACGAAATTTCTTATTTAATAGAAGTTTCGATAATAATACATGTTCTCTTTTTTTCAATATTTAGTAGTCAAGTTAAGAGGAACTCGTTTATGATGTACGAGAAAAAAAAGTTGTTGAAAAAGTGAATGTCGAAATTTTATTTTCTATATTCGTAAGATTGATATTTTCTTCGCGCTGCGTTTACAATTTAGTAGTCAAACTATCAGAACTGCACGCATACAAACGAATACCGCTGTTCGTGTAGTCACACATAACCACTTAATCTCGTGTTCGAGTTAAATGGCCGCCGTCATTCCACCTGGTTCTCTTTTATCAGTAAATGTGAGGTTATGTTTGAACAAGTCTTTTAAACTTGAACAAAATGTTTATATACTTCATTGTCACAGAATTGACCTTTAATATTTTTCTCAGTGTAATTGTTTTTTTAATTAAAATTTGAAATTAAATTAAAATTTTTTAAATATTTGAATTAGATTTAAGAAGATTTTTCTAAATTTCTTAATAAATATTTATATGAATATTTTTAATTAATTGAAAAAATTTTAAATGATTTCTATTAACCCACACAGCACATGATATTTCCTGAATACTTCCTGAATATTTCACTGAAAGATTGAAATATTTAATTATAAGATTCAGGAAATATTTCTGCAAACAGGAAAATGTCCGCTTATGTGGGAATATTGACGCGAAAGTTGAGAAAATATTTCATTGAAATATTTTGGAAATATTCAACTGAAATGATGCGCACTGGTCGAACTCAGTTTCTATGGCCTGTAGAGTTGCGCAGTAGTTTTTGGCTTACTATATCCTATGGGTTTTAAAATATTTCAGAAAATTCCTATTGATTTGAGGTGTTTAACAAATTTTTCCATTTTTTGAAATATTTTCACAATATTGCAGAATCTTTATGTGTAATATTGCAGGAATATTTCAATGAAATATTTTCTCAATTTTCGCGTCAATATTCCTACATAAGCGGACATTTTCCTGTTTGCAGAAATATTTCCTGAATCTTGCAATGAAATATTTCAATCTTTCAGTGAAATATTCAGGAAGTATTCAGGAAATATCATGTGCTGTGTGGGAATGTAAATTTTTTTATATTAAAAAAATAATAATTAAATTAGTTAATTAAAAATTAATTAATTAAATAAACAATTTTACGAAATAATAATGACATTATATTTTATTTTTCTATATGTCAAACATTTTTATAATTTATTACAAGAATCCTGTTTGATGAAAATTAATTCTGTTCATTTCAAAAATAGACCTTATTAATTTTAAGTAATTAATTGATTTTATCAATTTTGTATAACAAACAAATATTGTTTAAAACGGCATTCAACATATGCATACAAATTTTCTCCCAAGTGGAAATACAATTGTTGGATTAGTATATAAGAACACTGACTTATTTTCTCTATATGAATTGTATATGCGTTCCGTCGATTACAGTGTGCGTTACTTTATCTGTATGTTAGGGAATTAGATTAGGTTGCGTTAAAATTAAGTTATCAAACGACATTAGGTAAAATAGATATCTTCCTTACTCATTAGTATGAGTGGCGACATTCTGTATACCTGTCACTGACATTCGACATTGTTTTTTTAGCGAAATCGTGAATTTTAAATGTTGATCAACTGACTACTAAATTTTCAAACTCTTTTTCTGTGTTTAATAGTCAGACTACGAAATATTGATACCGTTGCAGTTTTTCCCCACTTTAGTAGTCAATTTACTAAGAACACATGGTGAGTTTAACAGAAACTAGTATACAAAGTTTCTCCGTGTATAACATTTAAAAATTAAATAATAGACAATTACAGTAAGTGTGCATTAGATTTCCAAATTTTAGTACCTAACGATTGGGATCTAGAAATATCGCAAACCTATGAAAATAAACAAAATTGCTGACGAGGGGAATCGAACCTACGACCTACGGACTTACAGACTAACGCGAGTGAGGTATATGTCGCTAGTTTAAATTAAATTAAAATTATCCTAAGATTCCCGAGCTCTGTCTGACTCTTTGGAATAGAGTCGTGATCACAGCTACATGGGGGTCAAACCAGATCGAACTAAAGCAAACAATTCAAAATGATTAGAATTGAAAATTTAAATTTTATCTAATTTTAAAAGAGAATTTTATTAATTTGAATTACAAGAGTTTATATTTATAAATAATTCCTTTGGTCGATCATATAGTAGCAGCCTGGAACAAAAATTTATAAATATTATTTTTGGTCCGAACCGGTAGAACTGTTTGTTTTGTAAATTAATCTACAACTTGAGAATTCATCTTTATGATTCATTATTTAAGATGATAAATAATAACATTAAAATTAGAAATGGGAACGCGCATAGTGTTACAAATAAAAAGTCAGGAATTGAAACTCTGATCTTCACATATCAACCACATATCATCTGTATTACAGAGTCTTGACTAGGAAACGATATTCCGTTTAATATTTATGGATATAATATTTTTAGAAGGGATCGCGTGCAAGGAAGCAGGGGAGGTGTTCTTTTTGCAGTCCATAAATCTAACAGACATCATCATTGAAAATACAATTAAACGATATAGGAGATTTGTACGGAACAGACATCATGGGTATTAACATACACACTGTGACTGGGGTTGTAGATGTTCAGCCGGTATACTCTCCACTTAATTCTTGTCCTAATGTCGAAACATGGAAGGAAATTTTGACCCCTAGGGTTCGAGGCGGTTGCAGAATTGCAAGTGGAGATTTTAATGCCAATTCTCCGGCGTGGGGAGCAGCTCATTCAAACTCCAAGGGAAACAAACTGTGCTAGGCCATGGAGGACTGTAAGATGGTACCAATTAATGATAAGTACCCAACCACTATACCAAGAACAGGAAATGTGGCAAATAATCTCGATCTGATCTTTGTACTATTGGTTAAGGCTAACCAATTCTCTTTTTATATAGGAAACGATTGTTACCAGTCAGATCATATCCCAGGCGTAATCGATTATAATTGTAGAACCAAACAAGTCCATTCGAATTCAACAAGAGTTAATACCAAAAATGTAGATTGGATTCGTTTTTATTCAAAACTTGAAGAAAGATTAAGTCTGTTAAATGATAATCAAAATTTAATTTATGCAGATAAAGTCACGGATGAACTTTCTAAGTCCGTTATTGAATTGCTTTTGAAGTGCGGAGCGTATCTACATTCTGGCATTGTGGGTAATAGAAAGTCACAGCCACTCTGGTGGAACGCTACATGTCAAGAGCTGGTCGATCATAGAAGAGAAGCTCTTAACCCCTTAACTGCCGGCTGATAAACACTAAATGTGCCCAGAATGCCAAAAATAAAAAATCGTCTAATTTGTCTGAAACTTGTTACTTAGGTGTTTTCGGGGTCGCTGATTACGAATCTGATGTCGGTATTTTAAAATTAAAAATGGCGAATCCAATATGGCGGACGGCTTTTTAAAAATTAATCCAAATTACCTGAAATTTGTTACTTAGGTGTTTTCGGGGTCGCTGATTACGAATCTGATGTCGGTATTTTAAAATTAAAAATGGCGAATCCAATATGGCGGACGGCTTTTTAAAAATTAATCCAAATTACCTGAAATTTGTTACTCAGGTATTTTCGGGGTCGCTGATTACGAATCTGATGTCGGTTTTTCAAAATTCAAAATGGCGGATTCAATATGGCGGACATTTTTTTTTTAATTTTTGATTCGCTTGAAAATTATCATTAGGGGGTTTTCGGGGTCGCTGATGACAAATCGGATGTCTATTTTTAAACATTTAAAATGTCGGATCCAATATTGCGAACATTTTTTCAAAAAAATTTTTGTTATTATCATAAAAGCAGAACAAATTTGACAAATGCCGGTTTCATAGAACAGCTATAAAGAGCGTGCAAAAATTGAAATTCCATTGAAATGTCCTAACGCATTTCACCTTTCTAATAAGTTCATGAGTGAAGTGGATCTCCACGGTATGCCATATTAGATCCGCAATTTTGAATTTTGAAAAACTGACATCGGATTCGTCATCAGCGACCCCGAAAACCCCCGAATGATAATTTTCAAGCGAATCCAAAATTTTTTAAAAAAATGTTTTCCTTATTGGATCCGCCATTTTGGATTTTGAAAAATCATCATCATATTCGTAATCCGCAACCCCGACAAACCCCGAGTAACAAATTTCATGTAAATTGGATCAATTTTTAAAAAATTCATCCGCCATATTAGATCCGCCATTTTGAATTTTGAAAAACCGACATCATATTCGTAATCAGCGACCTCGAAAACCCCAAAGTAACAAATTTCAGGTAAATTGGATCAATTTTTAAAAAAGTCGTCCGCCATATTGGATCCGCCATTTTGAATTTTAAAAAACTGACATCATACTCGTAATCAGAGACCCCGAAAATCCCCGAGTAACAAATTTCAGGTAATTTGGATCAATTTTTAAAAAAAGTCGTCCGCCATATTGGATCCGCCATTTTGAATTTTGAAAAACTGACATCATATTCGTAATCAGCGACCTCGAAAACCCCCGAGTAATAGATTTTAGGCGATTTTAGACATTTTTTAAACAAAAATGCATTGTATTGTCCATGGCAAAGATTTTTAAAAATTTGCTAAAAGTGTTGTTTTTACAAATTTATAACATTTTTATAATTCATTGAATTTAAAAACAGAAACGTGTGTCGCATTCTGCATAGCGTTGACTTTTAAGAAATCATTTTATTTTTAATTTTTAGCTAGTTTTGACGTTTTTACATCAATTTTTATTATGGCAAAGATTGTCAGTTTTCCGGCAGTCAGAGCAAAGTCCGAAATGGCAAAGATCTTTGCCATCGGCAGTCAAGGGCTTAAAATCTACTTAAATGAACAAAGTGAAGTGAACATCATAAAATATAAAAAAATTAAAAATAAAGTCAAAAGAGTGTTGAGGAAAATCAAGGCAGAATCTTTTAAGAAGTTCTGCACAGAACTATATTTCTCCAGGGGAACCTTCAATATTTGGGGGACCGTAGAAGGAATGGTGCCTAGACTTGGAGTTGTTAATAAAGACAATTATACAGCCAAGGAAAATATTCAACTAAGGAATATGAAAGAAAAACTGATCAGGAGAGATGTTCCTCTTAGATTGCACGAATCTGAATTGAATCATGATAATAATGTAGTATAGAGGTTCCCACTCCCCGGTCTAAGCGTTCGGTTGTAATCGGGTTTATTCGGAAAGGATTGATAAGAAGCGGGAAAAGAGATAAGAGAGAGTCCGTTGCCGGCGTGCATCTGATTAAGATGTTATTTGTATAGTGACGATATTTATTTTAATAAACTTGTATATTTTTATCTTGATTCCATTTTAACTGTTGGGTTTTATTTAATTACCTTACAAATGGGGGCTCGTCCGGGATCAAGATAAATTTTTTCGGTTTGTGAAGGTGAAAATTTTGTTCTCGTGTGCTTAGTGAAAACGTGGTTAAGTGAAAAGTGGAAATATGTCGACGCTTGAAGAGAAACTCGCAAACGAAAATGGATTTACAGTGGAAGAACTGAAGAAGTGTTTAAGTGAACGAGGATTATCAGTGACCGGTACAAAAGCAGTGCTTAAAGAGCGTCTTAAAAAAGCGCTCATGGATGACGCCACGACGACGCCTGGGGACGGAACGACGATTGCTGAAGCCGCCAAACTCATAAACCTAGATGACGACGAGGAAGATGATTCTAACGACGAAGAAGAAGACATAGATGTTAACTCGCTTAAAGTGAAGGAGTTAAAATTCCGGTTAAGACGACTAGGTTTGAGCACGGTGGGAAAGAAAGCTGAATTGAAGGAACGCCTGGTCGAAGCATGGAAAAATGGCGAAGAAGACGACGCGACGGAGAAAACCGATGACGAACGTGAGAGGGCACTGGTAGATAAAAATGGCGAAGACACCACTTTGAATAAAAGACGAAATGAGGAAGCGAGAGAAGACGAATTAAGACGAGGAAGCACGAGAACAAAATTACCAGAAACACGCAGACGTGAAGACGGCCCAAGAGTGGGGCAAAGAGAAGAATTTCGGGGGGAATCAAAAAACCTCCCATACGCCGAAACGGGGCAGCGGACCCCCTATGACGCACACTCAATGAATGGAACTGCTGACCGATTCAGGTGCGAATCATTAACATCAGATAGACGGAGTTCGCACGGACCAATGATGAATTTTCGTGACATAGAAGGAACAATAGAAACGTTCAGCGGTGATGATGGAAAGAGTGTAAGACGATGGATCGACGAATTTGAAGATATCGCACAACTTTGCGAATGGAGTGAAACTCATCGTGCTATCTATGCCCGGAGGTTGCTGAAAGGATCGGCAAAATTGTTTGTCAGCTTTGAGGACTGTAAATATTCGTGGATAAAAATGAGGAAAGCGTTAATCAATGAGTTCAGTCCCAAAATAGATAGCCATGCGGTGCATCGAATGCTGCAGCAGAGGAAGAAGAAGAGCGACGAGACGAATCAGGAGTATTGTTACCGAATGCTGGAGATAGGTGCACAGGTCGACATGGAGCAAAGTGCGGTAATACAATATATTATCGAGGGTATAGATGGCGATGAGGTGAGTAAGATGATGTTATATGGTGCAGAAAATGTTCGCGATCTTAAACTTAGATTAGATAAATACGAAAAATATGTAAATTCACGAAAAAATAATGTAAATAAAGTTGGGGATCAAAGAAAATTGTCGGCAAAATCAGTAGATAATAAAAAATCCGATTCTTGTTATAATTGCGGGTTGACGGGTCATATAAGTAGAGATTGTCCAACGAGGTCGAAGGGTCCAAAATGTTTCGGGTGCAACGAGTATGGCCATAAGGCAATGGATTGCAAAAATAGTTCGAGAAATAATCAAAAAGCAAAATCGTGTAATGTCGTACAATCATCGTCAGCAAAATGTTATAAAGATGTTGAAATTAACGGGTCAAATGTAGTTGCACTCATAGATACCGCGAGTGACTTGAGTCTTTTAAAATTTAGTGATTTTAAAAAATTTAGAGCTTCGTATTTAGAAAGAAGGTCAACACAATTTGCGGGTATTGGCTCGCAAGGCCCACGTTTATCTACGCTGGGTACGACGGAGTTGAATATAAAAATTGACGACGAGGATTTTCAAGTAATGTTACATGTTGTACCGGACGACGTGATGAGCGATGTATTGCTTCTTGGCGCAGATTTTCTAAGTGCTGTCGATCTGCGCAGTAGGGGTGGTAAGGTAACCATAGCGAAGATCGACGATGTCCTACAAGAGGGGGACATAAGGAGAATTAATTGTATTGCCGAGGTAAAGAGAGTTGACGTTTCACACATAGCAGATAGAGAGATTCGTGTTGAGGTCGAGGAGCTCTTTGAAAGCTACGAGCCTAAACGATTAAAAGAAATTGATCTTAAAGTGAAAATAATATTAGTAGATGAGGTTCCGGTTTTTCAGAGTGCTCGTCGGCTTTCACCGGGAGAAAAAAAGGCCGTGTATGATCAAATTGAAAAGTGGTTAGAGTTAGGAATTATAAGACCGTCGAATTCAGATTATGCGAGTCCGATAGTGGTCGTAAGAAAAAAAGACGGATCACTTAGAATATGTATTGATTATAGAAAATTAAATTTAAAGATTATTAAAAATCGATACCCTATGCCTGTGATTGATGACCAATTAGATTGTTTAAAAGAAGGACGCATATTTACTGTACTCGATTTAAAGGACGGATTCCTGCAAGTTGCTATTGACGAAGATTCGTGTAAATATACCGCCTTTGTTATTCCGGGCGGGCATTACGAGTTTTTACGCCTACCTTTTGGTTTATGTGTTTCGCCCGCGTATTTTCAAAAGTATATTCATATTGTTTTTCAAGAATTAACTAAATTGGGAATTGTAGTGATTTATATGGACGATTTAATTGTACCCGCGAAGAATGAGAGAGAAGCGGTAGAGCGTTTGAAGATGGTGCTGAAGGTAGCAAGTGAGCATAATTTGGCATTTAGCTGGAAGAAGTGTCAAGTCTTAAAAAACCGAGTTAATTATTTGGGATATATTGTTGAAAATGGCATGATTAGGCCATCCGTGGAAAAAACATTACGCGAGTTGGAAGACCAGCAGCACCGAGGAAAAATACGAGAGTTACAAACTTGAAGTTCTAGCCGTGGTAAAAGCTCTCGACAAGTTCCGTAACTATTTGATTGGAATACCGTTCCGAATTGTGACTGACTGCAAGGCGTTTACGCAAACGATGTCAAAAAAAGATATCTCACCTCAGATTGCCAGATGGGCACTGAAATTAGAACAATTCAGTTACAAAATTGAGCATCGAGCCGGAACCAAAATGGCTCATGTGGATGCTCTGAGTAGGTATCCAATTTCGGAAGTGCGAGTAGTTAATGAGGAAGCAAGTACGATAAGGGAGCGTATAACAAGAAATCAAAGAATGGATCCAGCGCTAAGGGAAATTCACGACAAGGTGGGAGAGGACGAATGGAGAGGGTACTCGATCAAGAATGGCTTGTTATGCAGGGAAACTCAGCAAGAATGGTTGATAGTGGTGCCTCAGCAAATGCGAGATGAGATCGTTCGACGAAGTCATGAAATGGGACATTTCGGAGAACAAAAGACGATGGAACTGATTAAGAGAGATTATTGGTTCCCGAATATGGCGGAGAAGATAAAGAAAACAATTCAGAATTGTGTTGCTTGTATCTTGGCCGAGCGAAAACACGGGAAACAGGAAGGGTTTCTCAACCCTCTGGATAAGGGCGAAGGACCATTGGACACATACCATTTGGACCATTTAGGACCACTACCGACAACAAAAAAAAGTTACAACCATATACTGGCAGTTATCGATGCATTCTCGAAATTTGTATGGTTGTATCCCACTAAGTCGACAACGTCACGTGAGGTGATAAACAAGTTGCTGACACAATCTGCAACTTTTGGAAATCCACGACGGATTATAACTGATCGAGGAACGGCATACACTTCTGCGGAATTTGAAGAGTATTGTCAAGATGAAGGGATTGTTCATTCAACGATAGTGGCGGGGGTGCCAAGAGGAAACGGGCAGGTGGAACGTCTAAACAGAACTCTGATTCCCCTTCTATCTAAATTAGCAGCGCCAGAACCGGGAAATTGGTATAAGTTTTTGGACAGAGCCCAGCAGTTTCTTAATTCTACTCCCTCCAAGAGCACAGGTTTTGCTCCGCTTACCTTGATGTGTGGTACACGCATGCGTCTGAAGGAGGATCCACATGTCCGTGAAATCATCGAGGCGGAACAGGAAAATTGGCTAATGGAGAAACGAAATGCTTTTGTGGAACAAGCTCGAGAGAAAATAAGTAAAGTTCAACAAGAAAATAAAAAAGCATATGACAAAAAGAGAAAAAGACCAAGCTGTTATCGTGAAGATGATTTGGTTGCGATTCGTCGCACGCAAAACGGTCCTGGATTAAAATTTTCAGCAAAATATTTTGGGCCGTATAAAGTAACACAAGTTTTGCGAAATGACAGATACTTGGTAGAGAAGGTGGGGCAAGGAGAAGGACCGAGAGCGACGTCAACATCGGTGGACAACATGAAGCCTTGGGTGGGGACAACGACAATTTCGAACACCTGAGGGCAGGTGTGGGAGGTGCAGGATGGCCGAGTGTAGTATAGAGGTTCCCACTCCCCGGTCTAAGCGTTCGGTTGTAATCGGGTTTATTCGGAAAGGATTGATAAGAAGCGGGAAAAGAGATAAGAGAGAGTCCGTTGCCGGCGTGCATCTGATTAAGATGTTATTTGTATAGTGACGATATTTATTTTAATAAACTTGTATATTTTTATCTTGATTCCATTTTAACTGTTGGGTTTTATTTAATTACCTTACAATAATAACCCCTATAATAAACAATTATCAAACAGTAACGCTAAGTTTTCACCTAAAATGGACAGATTGTCCTACGAAATACTTCAAAAGCTTCCTGCTTCTACTCATAGATTTATCCTACAAGTATTTAACCGCATGTTTCAAACAGGACAGTATCCACTGTCATGGAGGAATACTTTGGTCAAATTTATTCCCAAGGGCCGCGGTGGATTAAGACCGATTTCTCTAACGTCTTGCTTGTCCAAACTGTTTGAGCGATTGGTCCAGGGTAGATTGGAGTATTTATCCGAGACGGGGGACTGGCTCCCGAATTTCCAATTTGGCTTCCGTAGGGGTAAATCTGTTACGGATGCAGTTTCCTCACTAATTATTGATATTCATAATTCTTTTCTACAGGGTGAATCTACTTCTGCTCTTGCATTGGATATAAAGGGAGCTTTCAGCCAGTGTTGCCAGATGAGTTTCTCTGAAACATCCTAAATGCACTAGAATTTCCCCCTAGAAAAATATAAATATTCCTAGATTGAATAATCTGAAATTTTTTAAATACACATGTATATATATATAACATTAAGTTCATAAATGTTAATAACTATTGTAACTAATAATTTACTTGTTTTATAAAATGATTATTTATTAATAATATAATAAAGAGTATATAAATTTTAATATTTAGTACTTAAATAAGCTATTTTATAATTAAACAATATAAATTTTATATATTTTTTAACATAAAACTAATCAGTACAGAAGGTTACATTTGGTGATCATATTAATAATGTAAGTTGAACTTATAAATTGACTACATTTTTAAAATTAATTTCATTATATAAGAACATTTTCATTTATAGCATCTAAACCATCCTTATCAAAATTGCCCTCGTAAACAGTTTCACTTTTGAATTTTTGTATCATTCTTTCAGTTGGCTAAAATTTGGTACAATTTTGATTGTTCAAAAGGTATCTCACGCGTAAGATAGCATCTGCAGTTTGATAAGACATCTTATTTCTTAATTTTTCTTTAATAATATTAAGAATGGAAAATGCTCTCTCCACTGAAGCATTCGAAAACGGCAAACTTAGTAGTGACAAGGCCAACTGTGAGATGTGTTTGAATCTCGGTTCACCACCTGCATTCGAATGTTATTTGGTGTTCTGGACTGCAATTCTTCACAGAGCCTAGTTAAAAAATCTCTGCATCTGTGTTTTATTATTGTGACAGATTCGGCATTACAGTTTACGCTCTCGTTGTTGAACGAATAACCAAAGTTTATACAAGTTGCTGGCACAAGGTGATTTTTAAATTCAAATGTTGATAAATTTTCCTTGCCTGATACAGCTAAATCTAAGCAAGCAGGAACCACAATTAACTTTAGGGTATTATACAAAAGGTTGTTCAATTCTTCCAGTAATTTAAAAGGTTTAACATCTTCTGATTGAAATAACTTATTGACACCTACAACCTTTCTCAAAATTTGACACAAGAATAACAAATATAATTTATTATCTGGGCTGTTGTACATATTATACAATTGTTCAGCTTTAAATCCGGAATCGGCTCTTTCCTTAGTTCTGGCTAGATTAAAATGTAACTTCAACGAATCCCATTGATCGAGTATTATTTCAATAGATGCTAACCTAGCTAACCAGTGCGTTCCTGACCCCTTAGGAATCTTTTTCGAATTCAATCCATCCGTCATGACTTTATGAAGAAAATTGTAATTAATATTCCTTTTCGTACTCAGGGAAAACCAGTTATGAGATTCATTGACCATATAATCTAAGAATCGCGGTAAAACATCACATACTTTTTCAGCACATTTGTGTAACGAGTGAGGAAGACATTTTACAGTGACTAAGTGAGGATTTATTTCAGTCAATTGTGAAGACACAAAATTATTACAGCCAACCATGACGTTACACGGTGCGTCTAGTCAAAATTAAATGAAAAATGATATTACCTCAAATTTTTTTGTTGATTCTGTATCCTAGCCCTATATAGACATATCTTATGAAGAAACGAAAATTGTAAGTTTAGCGCTTTCTTTTTAACGACGTCAATTACATTTTTTGATAATTTTTACATTTTTCAACGTATTTTATATCATTTTAAACATAATTATATAATTGCGTAAAACCTTAAAAGTAAATATAGATCCAAGAGGGTGATGTATTTCACATTCAGTGTATGCTTTGTTATTGTTTAGTATCGGTTAGCCCCGCTAACATTGATTTGACAACAACGAAACAATAATTTAATATAACATGTACATAATTACTCTTGAAAAAGCGTGGTTATAAGTGAAGAGTATTGTAAACTAGAGTAGCCCTTTAAAGAATAAAACTGCTGCCAAGTTGTATATTTTTTTATAATTTTGGTGCTCATTTCATGAACACTTTGCTTCCTCATAGAGGTAATAATAACAGAAATATATGAATAACTTTTCATAAATATGGTAAAAGTGATTGAATTTTGGGTCAATAAATGTATTTTTAAATACCCTACAAGATAGTTATAATAGTTTAATAGTTAAACAAAAACTTTTAAACAAAAAGGTTGAGAAGATGTCTTTTTCCACAATTTTTGATTTTTAAAATACCAATAATTTCGAAATTTATTATCGAATTAGGTTCAAAAGTAGGTCAATCGAAGCGTTTTTTAATGCTCTACAAGTTAGTATCGATAATTTGAAAGTTACTTCTACATTTTTCAACAAAATTTTCAAAAAAGTCTTATTTTCCAAAATTTTTGATTTTTAAAAGTTTATTATCTCCGGTCAATATGGACGAAAAATGTTCAATTAGGGCTCAAAAGATGCGTCTAAAAAAACTCTACAAAATTATGGAAAAACATTTATAGGTATTCTGACATTTTTTTAAAGTTATGGGCAAAAAACTTTTTTTTGCAAAATTAAAAATAAAAAAAATTTAGTTAAACTTTATTAATATATCAGAAAGTACTCTCACTTTATGTCCGCAGGAGAGATCTACAATTTAAAAAAAAAATTCAACCCAAAAGCTCTTCATGATTTCGAGATATTTATGAAAATGTGATGTTTACACACACATACACACACGCATACGAAATGACATTTTTTAGAAATGTCATTTTTGAACTCCTGAGGTCGAACAACATAAAGATATGTCAGAAAATCGAACTCGAAAAATTTTGGCATTACAATACTTCATCTATGAGGAAGTAAAATGATATAAAATATGTTGAAAAATGTAAAAATTATCAAAAAATGTAATTGACGTCGTTAAAAAGAAAGCGCTAAACTTACAATTTTCGTTTCTTCATAAGATATGTCTATATAGGGCTAGGATACAGAATCAACAAAAAAATTTTGAGGTAATATCATTTTTCATTTAATTTTGACTAGACGCACCGTGGTTAGCTCCGTAACACCAATTCCTAAGAGTTTGTTTAATTTTAACCCGTCATTTTCTAACTTTTTATTATATTATTCGTCAAAGCTTCAGCAGTTTCGGATTCAATTTCAATCAATCTGTAGAAAGTAGTTCTCATTTTTTGAAATTTTTTACTAAAATAGCGTAACGTAATACCTAATCCTTTTTTTGTGTCAATAGTTGTTATTTCGTCTAAAATTAATGAATACCAAGATTCACCCACATCTTCAATCAATTCTTCAAACAAGCAAGGTGATATAACGTTTACGATCAGTCCTGTGCATTTTGTTCTGTGAATTTAAATTTGAGACAGAACTTTTGATTCTGGATCCAAGGAAGTAATAACTTCAGACAGATGATCAACAGTATGTACAGAACAGTGTTCTGCTATAAATGCAGCTATTTTTAATTCGGATATTTTTCGTTTATCGTTAATTACTGTTACTAATTTCGAACTTATTTTTGTTGTTTTGCTGATATCTTGATCAATTCTTATATTTCTAAGGTGTCTCTTTCGTTTAGAATGATCTTCCAGAGATCTCTTGTGTGCCAAGAGATCTTGCTTGCAGAAAGCACAAAAAGCCCTCGTATCATCTCCAGGAAAAGGCTTCAACCATCCTAAGTAAATATATCGTAGTAAATTTCAAATTTTTCATAATTATTTATAATTTAAATAATCTTTTTTCAATACTAATTTATCTTTCTAACCTCACTTTAATAGTTATTTAATATTTTATATTTCACAAAGAATTTTTAATTACAAAAAAAGTTTTAACTCTAGAACAATTAGTTTATTTTAAAATATGTTTTCAAAAATAAATAACTATAAAAAATCTAATTGACTTTAAAAAATTAAGAAATACACTGGAATCTAGATCGGTGAGACTAATCGGGGATGGCTTCTTACCGATCTAGCGGATTAGTTGAGACTGAGAAGCAACACAAACAGGGCCGTACGAAGTATGTTTTGTTTGCACCATTCTTTTAAAAAATAATTCATGTTAGAAAATTAATATAAATAACAAAATATTATAAAATATTATACAAAAATAAAATGTATTTATATTAAAAAGAAAAAAATGTAAATAATGATGAAGTTATCAAATAAAATAAATAGCATCGGGCACTGAGAACCTTTTTCTTCTACAATTAGGCACGGCATTGATCGACATTTGAAAGTCCCCGCTAGCCCTCCACCTTTCCTCGCCTACAAACTATGTAAACAGAGTCTCAACGATCCCGAGCTCACCGATCTAGATTCCAGTGTACAAAACTTGAATTTTGTTTTGCACTCTTACCTTTGAAAATGGGCAATAATTCCCAAGATTTTACATATCTTTGAATATATGTTTTGGATTGCACTGGTGGCATTTTTAATTTCGGATTTTCGGCAATTGTAAAATAATTTATGTTTCGAATAGGTTCTAGAAACTTTGAATTTGTGGACATGCTTATAATATGGTTATAACCTTTACAGCCGATCAAAACATTGTACACTGCTGATGCAACGCTGGGTAGCAGCGTCAAATTTAAGTAAAGGACAAGTTTTTTGGGAACAAAAAATTCCTGAAGAGGTAAAAATAATAATGTATGCTGATGACATTCTGGTTTATTCATCTTCCATTGACATCAAAGTGGCTAACACACAAATAAGAACAGCATTCAATCAGTTGGCCGAATGGTTAAAGGAAAGGGGCCTGGAGATATCTCTACCCAAAACCCAATATATTGTTTTCTCAAAAATTCGAAACATACTCAAAGATAGACAAATCATTGCACTGGAAAATCAGAATAACTTGCAAATTTTACAGTCCAATAAGACACTAAAGTACCTCGGAATAGTACTTGATCAGTCGCTCACCTAGCATTCTCATGTAGATTATATCATTAAAAAAATCATGAGAGCTAACAATGTCATACGTATCCTTTTAAAAACTACTTATGGTCCTAGTCCTAAAGTTCTAAATATTAACAGTTTTTAAGGGACTGATGTGTGCTCTCTCTAACTGGGGTATAAATTTCGCATGGACGACAAGCAAAACTCATTTGCAGGGCATTGATAGGCATTGATTCACCTCTATTAGGATTATAATGGGTATCTTTTGCACGCTTCCTATCCCGATTCTTTTGTCCGAAGCAGAAGTTCCTCATCCGTCATTTACTAGATCACATAGTGCACAACAGTCATCTCTGAGATCCTCTCAATATGAAACTAGTGTCTCTAATAGTAAACTTAAAACATTACAAGACGAATACTTAGAATCATCAAAGAAAAAGGTTATTGACAAAATAGGCATATTGGCCTCATATGGATTTACAGAAGGATTGAGAAATCTCATGATTATCCCTTCCAAGCCATCTTACTTTGACCTTTCTAGGGATCAAATTACTCAATCCAATTCCACTGACGCACACATTGGCAATGAAATCAAAAACGATCCTGATCCTAACTCTAAATTGGACTTAATTATTAAATCAAATTTTCAAAATCACACATCTATATACACTGATGCTTCTTCCAATCATCTAACTAATAGATCTTCTATATCCTTCTATATACCATCTACAAATACTAGATTAGGTCTGAGGACCTCTTCTCTGCACTCTGTTTTTTCCCTTGAAAACTTAGCGATCGCCAAAGCATTAAATCACGCTATTACTGAAAAACTGAAAAATGTTATAATATTTACAGATTAACTCCAGACAGTCAAGTTATTATCAACTTTACTGTATGGAAAATATAAGGTATCAACTCACATTCAATCCATTGTAAAATTGGCCGACAAATACAAAAATTTAGATTTGGGACGGTTAAATTTTGTTTGGATACCGGGACACTTGGGCATAAGTTGTAATGAGACTAAAGACAAAATGGCAAAGACTGCAGCCGAGTTACCCTTTTTCCAACGTAATAAAATTTCATATGAAGATCTTAAAAAAGTATTTAAAAAAGACAATGAGGATTGGACGTTAATGTGAAAACTGTTAAACCTTGGTTTAAAAAATTTAATCTAAATAGATATTCTACTAACCTAATCACGACATAAGAACTGGTCATACACGTACAAATGGACATTATGCTAGAATCTCGTGGTATAAACAATTACTTTGCAAATGTGGATATTCCGAAGTCACTCTTAGACATCTACTGCATACTCTTGGCGAAGGGCAGGGGTAGATTTCTGGAGTTTCTCTCAGGGGGTATTTCTGATACTACTGACTCTGTCATTAATATCAGAAGGGCGGTATTATTATTGTGGGAAGGCATGCATGTTGAGGTCCCCAAATTTTTTAAACAAGCAAATGTTATGATTTAAATGTATTACCTGTCATTTCAATTGATTTAATGTTATAGTTGTTTGATGAGCTCCAGACTGGTAAGGTGGAACCTAATATTCACAATTCCTATGCTCAACAATTTACATCTTAATCTCCTTCATAAATTGACTATACTCATAAGAAAGGATCAACATAATTCTCAAAGAATCCAGAATTGCAATCAACACTTACAATATATAATTCAACCGAGTAATAAAATAATACAAAATAAAGGAAATATAAAAACATCTACGAAATTTAATTCAGTTTAAAGAAAAGTTAAATATAAAAGTCATGGCTATTTGACCTTCGGGGACTTCAGGCCAAAAACAAAACCAACCAACCAAATAATTTTAAATGTATGTTAATTTTAATTAGGAGAAATCTCTTTTATTACTATTAGAAATTTTGAGAGAAATATTTATATTATTTAAATAAAATCTCTGCAGTAAAATAAATATGTATAATGTCAACAGTTCTCACAACCTTATTTTTGTCATTCTTAATAAATTGAAACAAATTAACAAAGAAATATTTTCTTAAACAGTAGTAATATAAAACAAAATCGTAATTTAACAATCGTCTAATAGTATAAAAATTTTAAATAGTTTTTTGTACGGTTTTTATTAACTTTTCCGTACGAAAACATTTAAAAGCATAGGTTATGTGCTCCGCGCGAAGAGTAAACTCGTATCATCTGTTCGACACTACGTTGCCGTCTCACGAAAAGCTGCGCAGAATTATAGAGTCAGCACTTCTGCGCCGGGCTGAGGCGAAGAGAGACACGAAAGTGTTCTCAACTTTTTATTATGAGGGAGAAGCAATTCTTTAACGTATAAACTCGTATAAAGCTAGGTCGATATTGAGAACCACTGACGCCGGAGAACTTCCTTAATACCGTTTGTGAGAGAAAAAATTAATTTTTCAAATAGGGTATATTCAGGGGCAAAAAATGTTTAATAACCTAATTACATTATTTTATAAATTTTCTTTAGACTTTTTTTATCATTGTTAAATCCTATTTTTTTAAGTTTATAGCATTATATTTTTATTCGAAATGCACAGGAAAATGTCCGCTTCTGTGGAAATATTGACGCGAAAGTTGAGAAAATATTTCATTGAAATATTCCTGCAATATTACCCATAAAGATTCTGCAATATTGTGAAAATATTTCACAAAATTAAAAAAATTGTTAAACACCTGAAACCAATAGGAATTTTCTAAAATATTTTAAAACCCATAGGATATAGTAAGCCAAAAACTAGTGCGAGGCTCTACAGGCCATAGAAACTGAGTTCGACCAGTGCGCATCATTTCAGTTGAATATTTCCAAAATATTTCAATGAAATATATTCTCAACTTTTGCGTCAATGTTTCCACACAAGCGGACATTTTCCTGTTTGCAGAAATATTTCAAGGACCTTGCACTGAAATATTTTAATCTTTCAGTGAAATATTCAGGAAATATTTAGGAAATATCATGTGCTGTGTGGGCAAATACTATTGAATAGTAGAAATATACTTTCTAATTGAAAAATTATTTTCAACAAGACAATACCTAACATCTTTAATTTAAATAAGTATGACTACAATTTTACTGCACGGTACTGTAAATTTTATAGCATCTGCTTTTAAACGTATTTGAATACATCGTTTATAATAACAAAAGCACTTACTTTAAATTAATTAATATTTTTTTAATAGTATCAACCCTATCTCAACCATTTTACATATTTCATTAGACAACATTATGCTTCTAGTTCTAAATTATGTATTATATATATTCCGAGTCCAAATTTAACTCGCCTACTTAACATCTACAAACTTCTGAAATTTTAGCTCAGTAGCACCTTCCAACTCCTATATTTAATGGATATAGGTTTATTCTTAGCGCTTGCGTATCAAATGAAATCTGCGGGGACTTATATAGAGGGTCTAAGGATAATATAAATTCATGTAGCTAAACAAATATTTAACAATTATAAAAATTAATATTAGTTAATACTAGCTTGAAAAATCTATTGATACCATTACCATTATTTTTTTTTCACCATTTACTGAAAAAAACTTGCAAGATTATTCAATCTTGAAAGTTTTTGAGTATTAAAGATATAAAAATGTATTTTTAAATAGAGTTTTGTGTATTATTTAAGTAATTTTTTGTTTACAATTATTAATTTTTTGCAAAAATCGCTGTTAGAGAGTAAATTTTCCATATAAGCTTAATTAATATAATAAACGAATACAAATTAAATGCACCTAGAGAAAAGGTTTATTTGACTCTGATATGCTCTAAATATAAAATTTATTTGTGCCATATAATAAGTATATTTATCTACAAATAATTAATTATTAAAAGAAAATTACTAATTTTTGGTAAATAAATAACTATAAAAATAGTCAAATTTCCCTAATTAAATTAGTTACCAAAAGTTTCAGTTATTTTGACTTAACCCACACCCAGAAAAAAGATATATTTGACTCAGAGCGAACTATACTTTTTATTTGTTTCAAACATGTTTCAAATAAATTTTATTTGATTTAACCCACGTAAAACGATTCTACGAAAACCGTTCTACGGAAATTCTGTAAAGAATTTCTGCAAATATTCCACATTGTATATTTTTATGGAGTTTTCAATAACTTTTAAAAAACTGTTACCATTTCCAATTGGATTTGGTAACACACTGAAAGAATTTTGGGGAGGCTGCTTATTCTCGCCTTTTTGAGGTTAACTGCGAGCTTGAGGCAGCGAGCTCTAGCAGCATTCATGTAAAGCCTGCAGCCTCCCCAAAATTCTTTCAGTGCAGTTTAACAGTTTCTTATCAGCTTAGGATTTTTTTCGTATAAAATTAATAAAAAAAATTAAAAATTAAAAAAATGAAATAAGGAAATATTAAAAAGTATAAAAAAATGTTACCAAATCCAATTGAAGTTGATACCAGTTTAACAGTTTTTTAAAAGTTATCGAAAACTCTACAAAAATATACAATGTGGAATATTTGCAAAAATTCAGTAGGGGAGAGTAGGCTACATTGAACCAGCGTCAACAGTGAACCACTTCAATTTTCTGAGAAATGACTGAGTGAAATTTTTTCTTATTCAATATATAAGTTAGTTTTACCGAAGCAGACAATGTCTAAAAATTTCCGGCACGTAGGTTTATTATTTACAAAGAAAAACTAAAAAAAAACTGTTTTTCACGTACAAAACAAAAAATTTTGTGGAATTATAATGACGTTTTTTTATTGAAATAGGAAGTTTTAAAAATTAATAAACTTGTGATTTATTTCGCTTAAGGTGTCAACTTCAATATTCCGATGTAATAAAGAATTTAAAATCTTAAATAAATTAATTACAAACAATTTTTGTTGTGAATGTCATGTGTGTATACACATGATAGTGAGTGCGGCATCATTGAACCACCCGAAAAAGCAAAGAATTTTCAATTTTAAGAGTTGTAAAGTTGTCTGCTCTACTAATTAGTAAAAAAAATACTGGAAGACATGCTTTCATCACAATTGTGAACGAGATAAATTTAAACTGTCACTTTTGCTACCTAACCTGACATCGAAATATATTAATCTCCTATATTAACAAATAATAACTATTTAACAACAATTTTATATTTTTTTGAGTGGAAAATAAGATTTTTTACAATGTGTAAGTGGAAATATTATTTTCGAAGTAAATTGTAGTGTTTTATTAGAGGTGGTTCAATGTAGACACACATCCTTCAAAATAAGAAAAGTGTAGCTGGTTAGAAAAAAATTAAATTTCATTATTTAATCACAGTAATTTGTGTTTGTAACGTGTGTATTAACTAAAGGAGTACTTCAGTTTTATTTTCATACAAAAACCTGATCAAAATTTGTAAAATTTAATTAGTTCTTGGACTTTATAAAAAACCTGGTTCAATGTAGCCTACTCTCCCCTACGGAAATTCTTTACGGAATTCCATACGGAATTTCAGCAGTGGTTTCCGTTGAATCGTTTCACGTGGGAAATTATTCAGTTCAAATAAAATTTTTATTAAAAATAAATAAATCAACCTAGTTGGCTTTGAGACGTTTATTTAACCCAAGTAAAATATATTTGGTTCAAATAAAATTTTTCTTTGGGTATAAAATTAAATTTAACAAATAAATTAGTTATTATTAACTATTTGTGGACGTCCGCATGAAAAAGGACCACTTTGGCACTATTGGACTTATCTATATGGGCGAATTCCTGACAAAATTTGGAAAATTTTGAGTGGTCTTACAACCTTTTTGGTGAAAAATTCGATGAGTTACAGAATTTTAAAGTTTGGAGTATCAAATACGTCATTTCGAGAAAAAACGAAATCAAAGATTGTAATATGAATATCTGTGGTTCTTCTGGGAAGTTATTCAGATAATTGTTGTTTTAAGTCTAGTGCACCCTTAAGATTGAAAATCAATAGGTTTCGAATAAGAGTTGTTTTAAGTCTAGTACACCCTTAAGATTGAAAATCAATAGGTTTCGAATTTTTCCCTCCCTTCGTTTTGAAACAATGAAAAAATAACAGATTTCCGACAAAGTGGTCCCTTTTCATTTTTTTTTCTAACAACGAAATAAAATACTTAGAGTGTCAATAAATTAATAAAAACTGCATGAATCGACGTGGTAGACCCTGTAGATTAAGAAAAAAAGATAAAAAAAATTTCGATATTTTTCTTCAAAATTAGTAAATTGCGAATATCTCGGAATCTAGAACCGACAAAGTGGTCCCTTTTCATGTGGATGTCCACATTTGGTTAGTAAAATATTACTATTTAAATTAGTTACTAGCTTTTTACTATCAAATTATTTATTTTTAACTAATTCAAATTTAGAAAGGTAGATGAATTAAAAATTGCGTTTAGTACAAATTGTAGTAAACAATACTAATTGTGCACCATAAAAATTCATTTTAGTATAAATTTAAAATAAATAACATTCGGTTAAATAAGATTTCTCAGAAATAGGAATTTTGTTAAATGCGATTTTAGTTTAATAAATGCAGTTAAATGGATTTTTTGACAAATAAAAGATTAGATTTAAAAAAGTAAGTTTGAATGAAAATTCTTTTCAAAAATTTAAATTTCTATCAGACTTAATAAATAAATTATAACCTTCTTAAACTTACCTTAGTCGAAATTTAAGTTCTACTTAACATCTACATGACTCCTACTAAGATTCTCTCTAATCTTAGAGAATTCTCTAAGATTAAAGAGAATCTAAGTAGGAGTTATGAAATTTTATATATATGTGACCGGGACTGAGAAAAGGGACCTACTTACCAAAATCAACTTTTCGAGAAAAACGCGTTTAAAGTTTTCTATCCAAATAAATTAGATTTCTTGAAACATTTTACATTTTAAATTAACATGATGAATGTTCTTTATGTATTTTTTTATGCTGAATCCGATTTTCATGGTTAAATAATTGTTCAAACAACCCTGTAATTGTTATAAACAATTTATTTTGCAAAAGTCTAATTATGGAATTTTCAAAATTAATTTAAAAGACTTCCGGATGTCCTAGAGGTCTGAAATTTTTTATGCAAGTTCAGAACTGATACAATAATGAATAATTCTGAAGTCTACAATAATCCATAGTTATTTTTTGACTTGCACAACCAGGTTGCCGATGACGGGGTATACTTGGCGATCATCTTCGAGGAATTAAGTCGAATTTTTTGTAAATGGTTTAGGCATTCAATTTAAGATTTAGGGGATATATTCTTGACACTTAGACAACCAAGAGCAATTTTTGTCTTAAAATTACTTATATTTTCATAAAAAAAATTAAAAAAAAAAAACTTTTTTTTTAAATTTGTTTAAACAATTGCAAAAAATTTTTTTTAACAATCTGGACTGATTGCATTGTATTTCTAGGACCTTAAAATATAAGAAACTATCATAAAAAAATCGATTTTTTGGTAAGTAGGTCCCTTTTCTCAGTCCCGGTCACATATACTTAAGGAGATGTTACGTAGGACTATAATAGTGTTGGAAAATCTTTTGAGCAGTAGAGTAGTACTAGATTGTACCAAGCAATACTAAATAAGAACTGGCATTGGCGCTGTTAAGCCAATAGTTTTTTTTCTCAGTGTAGAAATAAAAAAAAAGTTTAAGTTGTAACTAATAAACTATTTATTATTTTTTAAAATTTTTCTTTTAACCATTAAAGAACTTGTTTTAAAAGAAGTTTTATGTTTAATAGATCATTTTTTTAGTGTATATTTCGTGTTGTCTTGAGAATAAAAAAAAGATAAAATTCAATCCCACACCCCTTTTTCCCCGTGTTTTTAAGGGATGTAGGGTAAGTCCGGGGGAGATGGCCATATGGGAGAGATGGCCAGTTCGAATATTTTACAGAATTTGTAAAGAAATATCACTTTTTATGGGTTATTCTTCAACCTTTTGTGATTAATAATAAATCTAAAGAATAATTTGATGAAAAATGATGAAGCTGTAAGTGTAATCCTTGTTTATTTTTTTTGCATAGGTCCAAAATAATTTGAAAATTTCAGATTTCTTGTTGCTATATTGTTATTTGTTAACATAATTTTTAAATTTAAGTTTTATTGAGTAGTGTATAACCCACGCTTCGATATAAACGAAAAATGAAAGGAAAAATTATTTTATTTATTTAATATTTTGATGTTTACTTTTATCATGAATTTTTGGGTAAGATGGCCATTAATGACTTTTATTTAACATTTTTTCATGTTAATGTTATATACTTGAGAAATATTAAAGAAAAGCAAATTAAAAATGTCTGAGAACAAAATAATTGATCTAATTGACACCAGAGATGGAGATTTATTTGTAGGTTGTGCTAAAAGTTACAACCGAACGACATTAATTGAAGATTGAATTCAATGCAGAATTTGACACTTGTGGCTACATGAAAACTGCTCTGAACCCCATGAAAAATTTTCAAAATGCGACCAGAAAAAGAGGAAAGTGATGTGAACGATTAAAAATTAAATTTAAGATAAAAGCCAAAAATTATAGGTAGTGGCCATCTCTCCCGAACACATGTGGCCATCTCACCCGGACATTCCAGAGAAATGGCCAAATGCACTTTTTCGAAAATGTAAATTTTAAGATTGTTGCAATGAAAATATTTTATGTTTTTTTATTTTCAAGTTAAGTGTTCAATGTTTAATTATCAATAAAAGTTCAGACAAAAAAGCTTTTTTATAAATTTTACACTACTTTAAAAAAAACTATGGCCATCTCCCCCGGACTTACCCTACATATTCCCAGCGTTCAGTTATAACCATTTTGCATTCTCTATATACCGCTTTCGTTAATTCCAACTCTCTCTTCAAAATGAATAAAACATAAAGCGAATTAGCGAAGAATTCCTTCTTCTTCTCTCTCTCTCTCTCTCTCTCTCTCTATATATATATATATATATATATATATATATATATATACAGTAAGAGTATCTAACTATGAATCACCCCTAAGCGTGAGTGCGAGTGAGCGAACATTGAACGCCGCATAAGAATGTCCTCTTCGCACTCGTGGACTGACTGACAGTTAGGTATTCTTACTGTATATATATATACAAAAAAGATGGGAGAATTATATTAAAGAAAAAAGAAAAATGTGCGTGAACAAAACACGCGCCACGGTTTTATTTTGCATATTTTGGCACGAGACCAAAAGAGGTGCTTGGACTAAGAAAACCTTCACAAGGGTTAAATAAGGTAATGAAGTAGGTGGAGGAGAAAAGGGGGTGAGTTTGGATCGCATGCGTCTCAGAGAGAAATGATAACAATCACGAGGAGAGTCCTGACCATTCGATCGATATCCATGTGGTGACTGAACTGGACTCCCTTTTTTATTTCCTCATACTTTCTTTTACAACTCTCAGTACAGTTTTGACTCATTTCGATTTTAAGTATCAGCACTGATTTAAAGAGCGAGATAAGGAAAATGTCCATTTCAAAGTATCAGGGTCGTAGGGTAAATTATATACATGTGTAATTTTTCAGTTGTCTGGAGATTTTACTTGTACTTATTATCACTTAAATCGATCGTCGCGCTTTGAAACTCTTGTACCCTTCTTTATCCTATATACTTTAAAAAGTAAACAACAATTTGTCTACTAAATGTCATTTTTTATTATCATTTATTATATACGCTAATCCTAGAAAACAATTAAATTTCACAAGGAAAAAAAATATACCGAAGGCATCAAATATTCCAGTTACCTTCCTGGAATATCCCACTGAAAAAATTCAAAAATATTCCAAAGAAATATTCAATATAGGGTAAGTTCGGGGGAGATGACCAATTCAAATAATAAAATTGTAGGTAGAATCCTTAATTTTTTTTGCATGGTCCCAAAAAAATTTGAGAAATTCAGATTTCTTATTGTCACATTTATATTTTTTTAAATAATTTAAAATTTTTAATTTCATTGAGTAGTAAATAACCTACGCTTTGATATAAACAAAAAATTAAGGGAGAAATTATTTTATTTGTTTAATATATTTTGATGTTTACTTCTGTCATATATTATTGGGTAAGATGGCCATAACCCAATGGGAAATGCCAGTGTAGTGCCGATGTTCACCACTGGCTTAGTACTCAGACGATTGTTCGGCGTATTCTAGCCGAGCCTCGACAATTAGTGCTGGCGCAGTACAGAATTTTTGTTTCGCCAAAGCTTGGACAAGGCTCGGCGGCAAGTGCTGGCTGAGTATAGAAAAATTGTTCACAACGCTCTTTGCCAACATTGCTTTTTTGACATAAACTTGAAAAAAATTATAAAAAAAGTTTATGAATGTTTATAAATATAAATTTATAAATTTATTGAAAAAAAATAATATTTTACTTTTCAGTTGTTCATTTTTTATTCTTATTAAATTTAATAATAACAATTTAACACAATTGTCTAATTTTGTAAATAATAAATTATTTAAACAAAATTTAAACTTTAATCTCAATAATAATTTGGTTCCTATTAAAATACTATTATACTTCTTACTATGAATAAAAAATTATTAAAAAATTACCACGTAATTTAAGAATTACGTAAAATGTTAAATGCAATAAGTAAAGTAATTTAATTTTGAAAAATTTAGTTTAATTTATTTTATTTCAATTTATTATTTCTAACGTATCCCTATTTTTTTCTCATCTTTGACTCAATAATTGTATGTCTGAATGATACTGAGATATTAAAATTTTACTGCACACACGTGTCGTTAGCATAGTGGTTAGAGCGTTAGTCTGTTAGTCCGTAGGTCGTAGGTTCGATTCCCCTCGTCAGCAATTTTGTTTAATTTCATAGGTTTGCGATATTTCTAGATTCCAATCGTTAGGTACTAAAATATGAAAATCTAATGCACACTTACTGTAATTGTTTATTATTTAATTTTTAAATGTTATAAACAATTTTTTTTACTTCATTTACTATATCCATTGTTAGTCTCCATCTTTAATACAATTTCTTTAAGAAGAGAAATATTTTATGAATAATAACTATTTATTAATATTATTTACCATTTTGTTGTTAAATTATTTATAATTATGAATTTACGACTAATTAATAACAATACGGCATTTATTGTGGCAATATTCTCAGCCAGCACTGGTCCAGTGCTGCGCCAGCGCTGTCTGGCAGCACTGACAGACAGTACTTCGGCAGCGCCGGACGGCGTTATCATCCCAGAGTTATGCCAGTGCTGGCTCTCAGCCTTGCCGCCAGTGCTGCCAGTGCTGGCGCAGTACTACGCCAGTTGTAAATTTCCCATTGGGAAGTGACTTTTACTTAAATTTTTTATGTTAATTTTAGATATTCAAGAAATATTATAGAAAAACAAATTTAAAAACCTTGATAACAAAATAATTGATCGAATTGACACCAGAGATGAAGATCTATTCGTAGGTTGTGTCGAAATTTACAACCAAACGACATTGATTGAGGATAATATTCGACACTTTTGGCTACATGAAAACTGCACTTAATTCTGCCGTGTGATATAAAAACTTAGTTAACTGACATTTTGGTGAAAAATGAGTTTTTGGTATCAATGAACTCGTAAGAAAAAACTGCGTCTAATAGTTATAGTTTAAATTTTTTTTGCAAATTATTGTTTGTAAAAAATTAATATTAAAAATCTAAGAAATTGCAAAAAATGAAGGAATATTTGATAAAAAGTTAAGGAAAGGACTTTGCGTAGTCCAAAAAACAAACGAGGCTACGAGCTCGAATGTAAGATTTGAAGGAAAAACTTAGTTAAAGGCATTTGTGTGTTTTTTGTATCAAATAAGTAGTCGAGTCTGAGCGTTGGATTTGAAATAAAAACTTTGCATCTGCAACGCTTGCAATTACCTAAGTTATTCCGTCAAAAAGTCAGTCGAGACAGAGCCGAACGACTACTTAACTGCATTCGGCTAAACTCGGTTTATCCTCGGGACGCAAGCAGCAAGCAGCAAGCAGCCGTCCCCTTACCACATGACGTCATTGTCAGTTAGGTAAGTTTTTCCATCAAATCGGAGGACCGAGCTCGCGTACATTTTTGTTGAGCAACTACGCAAAGGACTTAATCTAACTTTTTACTTCATATTTGCATTCGGAAAAACACGCAAGTGCATTTTTTCATATAATTTGTTTAAATAATTAATTTTTTATTTCATAATTAAATAGAGCACCATCATTATACCCAGTATGTGAAATTGAATTGAACAATTTTTTAATTTTTATTAGGGTTCTGAAAGCAAACAGTTTTTCCTTATTTTCTCGTTTCTTTTCTTTTCTCGTCTTTTTTCCGGTCAAATTTTGAATTTTTTGTTTTTCAATATTGCACTTTAAATTGTTAGAAAATCAATTATTACCTAAAATATAAACAAAATCTAACTAAATGGACAAAAGTTATTCGTTTTTTTAAAAAAATGTACTTTAATGTTTAAGGGGACACCTAAGTGGAAAAATGACAAAAAATCGATTTTTTTAAATTTGATTTTCTAAAAGTAGACTCAATTAGGAATAGATCAAGACTTTTTAAAACCTTTTCTGAAAAGTAGAAAAAATCTGATTACATGATTCTGAATACCATGAGTTTTTAGTATTTTTTCTTTTTTCGTGTCTCCTACTAAACCGATTTGTATTTTTTTTTTTTACTTTGTTCAGTATGGTTCCAAGAATACGAATAAGAAGTTTAACATCATTTTGAGTTGTTCAAACGGAGCTATGAGTCAATGAATCAGAGAAAATGGAATTTTTATTTTGCTTTGTGTATAAATATTCATAAAAAAGTTTCTATTGGAGATAACGTCGTATTACTTCTTATTCATATAATTGATTATATTTGTAATCGAATAAAAAAAGGACGAACGCAATTGGAATAATAGTTTTCGAGAAAGTGTACCGAAAGTTGCCCGTTAAAATCAACAATTTTGAAAATTTTTTAAAATCTTTTTTTCCTACAATCTTCCCCCTGTGCAAAGTTACAGAATAATTTTATAACTATTCCAGAACAAAAAGAACAAGTTCTGTAACTGGTGAGGAACAGGCAGGTCAAAATGTCGTCCCCCTGGAGGCACAAAATAGGAACCAAAGTCTGTAACAATTCTAGACCAAAACTAGAACATTGTTTTAGAACAAATATATAACAATTCTATAACAAAAACAATTTATCATAAATAATACTCAAGCAGAAATTTAATAGTTGCATAGAACAAATAAATGTTTATAAGTATGAATAAAAATATAAATAATTAATAGAATATCTTTTTTTGCAATAAGTTTTTAAAAAATATTTTTCTTATTTTCTTTAATAATTTAAACAGACTATCTTATTTATTTAAATTAATGACTAAATTATTATTATCATTGTTAATAATTGTTTAAACTTATACTTTATGTAACAATATTCAGAATTATACAATATACACAGAACACTTAAAACTAAGAATGAAAAATTTCGCACGCACGGGGGATCGAAACCTAGACCTAGAGGACACAAGTCGAATACGCATACTGCATAGCCACGCAAGCTTGGAAGTGATTTTACTTCAACTTCCTTTTGAATTGTGGGACCGTTATGTGCAGTGCTGAAATTATAAATTAAAATGTAACATACTTAATAAAAAAATAACTATATATAGGTCATTCCAGGCCAAATCGGAAATTATTTTGCTTTTGCATCTCAAATTTTTTTTAAACATTTTTTTTCTTATGGTGGATTCCACGTCAGTTTAACACACTTATTTTCATGACTTGTTGGGATTTGGCTGTACTTTTGTAAATTTATTACTTTTATAGTGATAAACAACTCCACCAAATATTTTTTCAAAATTTTAAAAATTACCAAAAATATGGCATTTTGAAAATTTTTGTCTTTTTTTGAAAGTGCTATAACTTTGGTTCTAATTAACCGATTTTGGATTTTAAAAAAAGGATTTCTTTGGTTTTAAGTATATTTAAAGTTAAGGTATTAGTCGCGTAAAATGGTTTTCGTCAGATTTTTTTCAAATTTTGCATACTTATTCCTGAAGTATTTATCTACAGAATGAGACCAATTTCATTAATTTTGACCGTTTCAAAGCTTTAAAAAATGAATTCAAAGTTCATACATTTTGCATGGAGGGAGCACCCAATGCATGTATTAATTTTCTTTAATAATTATTTATATGATAACTAATCGTAAGATTTTGAAATAAAACTACCAAAGTATTCAATTAGGTGAAACAAATGAATAGAAAAAACATGACATTTTTTGACCGCACCAAACTATAAATATATTGACAGAAAGTTAAAAAAATAACTAAATTATACGAATTTTCATACGAACGAATAGAGTAGGGAGTTAAACTGTCTCTCTCACTCTCACTGCCTTACTCTAGTAAGCGGCCCGGTAAACTTTTGGCCAGAGCCAGCAGCGCGACTACTACCTTAAAATTAATATAAAAAAAAAATTCAAAAAAATTTTTTTTTTTTTGAAATTTTGAAAAATTAAAAATCCGTTTTTGAAAAAAAAATCATCTTCGATTTTTTTCAAAATTTTACTAAATGTTAGGGCAAATGTGCTTTACATGTCCTGTAAGTTTCATCTTGGGATCTCAAAGGGATTCGGAGTAAAAAAATAAAACGTAACCACAAATTACGAACATATGGGGGAAAATTCCGCAACTGCCCAGGTAAAACAATGAATTTTCTCTAAACTTTGCTAAAATGTTACTATTATTAGTAGAAGTGTAAATATTAATTTTTTTGAATTTGATAAAATATTTTTTGAGTTATGGAGTTTTAAAATTTTGATTTTTTTGAAAATATATTTTTTTCGATTTAATATATTAATAAGTAAAATTAATGAAATTTAAAGTTTGAATAGTGATTTTTAAAGGGGTTTTCACGGGCTATAAGGTGGTGACCTTTTTTCTATAAGCCATGTAAAAATCAGAGTGGGACAATGAGAATTTTTGAGGAAAATAATAATTTATCATTATTTTACATAGAAAATGATGATTTATAATTAATTTCTTCAAAAAGTTCCATGCTCCCACTCTGATTTTTACATGGCTCATATGAAAAAAGGTAAGCTTTTGATTAGGATAGGTTACAAAAAAATAAAAAACATCAATTTTGAGATACAGTAGAACTTGGTTAATACGATTCTGTAGGGACCGAACTAAGTATGCGGGAAAACGTATTAGGTGGGATATAAAATGTATGTCTTTAATTGCAGGGACCACCATAAATGAGCGTCTTAAGTGGAAAATTGTATTAAACGGGATCGTATTAACTGGGTTCTACTGTATATTGAAATTAAGAAGTTGACCTTGAATTTCAAGGTTAAACACTTCTACTAATAATAGTAACATTTTAGCAAAGTTTAGAGAAAATTCATTTTTTTACCTGGGCAGTTGAGGAATTTTGCCCCATGTGTTCGTAATTTGTGGTTACGTTTTATTTTTTTACTCCGAATCCCTTTGAGATCCCAAGATGAAATTTACATGACATGTAAAGCACATTTGCCCTAACATTTAGTAAAATTTTGAAAAAAATCGAAGATGATATTTTTTCAAAAACGAATTTTTAATTTTTCAAGATTTCAAAAAAAAATTTTTTTTGAATTTTTTTTTTATATTAATTTTAACTTAAAATATACTTAAAACCAAAGAAATCCTTTTTTTAAAATCCAAAATCGGTTAATTAGAACCAAAGTTATAGCACTTTAAAAAAAAAAAGACAAAAATTTTCAAAATGCCATATTTTTGGTAATTTTCAAAATTTTGAAAAAATATTTGGTGAAATTGTTTATCACTATAAAACTAATAAATTTACAAAATTACAGCCAAATCCCAATAAGTCATGAAAATAAGTGTGTTGAACTGACGTGGAATACACCTTTTAGTACTCTTTGAAATGAGCTACCTTGAATTTTTTCAAATTTTTTCATAAAGCGGTTCAGGAGATACAGATTTATGAAAAATGACGTTTTTTACGTAAATTTTTTTTTAAATGCTTATAACTCGGTCAAAAATAACCGACAGATTAGCTCAGTCGGATAGATGCCTCGCTTGGCGGTCGTTTAAGGACCAAGGGTATAAGTATCCTTGGTTCGCGCCCATTTGGCTTGGTATTTTTCCGGCACGTGAGACAATCTGAACGGGAGGTTTGACGTCGAGGTATAATGATGTGCACCGTCGATTATTGTCCGGTACACACCATTAGAACTCGACTGTCGATAAACCGGTTGTACTCAGAGAGGTTTTCTACAGTTTCCCTCTTCTCTGGCGAGAAAACCCATTGACGGGTGGTCCAGGCGGAATGCGAGTACTCCTAATAAAGTCGGCTGTAGACGCAAATTAGGTTAATATATAGAAAATTTCTAAATAGTATGGTTATGCTTAATCTAAAAAGTATTTCTCGGGGAATCTTGTCGAAGTGCGTAAGGCCAATAGGGCAGGAGTATAAACAATTAAAAAAAAAACTTGGTCAAAAATTGATCAAATTGGACGTTTTTATAATGAAAAGTTTTGTTTTCACACGTAGTTTTAAATAAAAATATTTTTGAGATGCAAAAGCAAAATAATTTCCGATTTGGCCTGGAATTCCTTATATATATATATATATATATATATATATATATATATACACTACCGTCGGGAATTATCGGTACGGCTGCACGCGCACGGCCCAAAAACATACCAATCTATAAATCACGATTTTTTGTAAATACAAATGGCAGAAAATTAACAAATATACCATTCGAAAGATTATTAAATTCTACTATTAATGATACATAACTGAAAATTTTAATAATTTATACAAAGATTGCAGCAATCGACAAATTTGACAAAAAAATTTAAAAAATAAAATTTTTTTGGAAATTTTTTCAACCCCTGCACATTTTTTAAAAATTGTAGAAAAATTTTAAAACTTACATAAGAGTGATCATTTAATTCTCATCTTTAATTTAAGACCAAGAGAGTTAAAAAATCTTAATCGGTTAGCGAAATATCATCATAAACGGCCGAGTATTTTCAGCCTAAAATCGTTCAAAATCGACTAATTCAATGCATTTGTCAAAAAACATGCTCGGACGTTTATAATGATATCTCACGAACGGAATAAGATTTTTAAACTTTTTTGGTCTTAAATTAAAGATAAGAGTTGAGTTATTACACTTATGTAAGTTTCACATTTTTTCTACAATTTTTAAAAAATGTGCGGGGGTTGAAAAAATTTCCAAAAAAAAATTAATTTCTTCATTTTTTTTGGTCAAATTTGTCGATTGCAGCAATCTTTGTATAAATTATTAAAATTTTCAGTTATGTATCATTAATAGTAGAATTTAATAATCTTTCGAATGGTATATTTGTTAATTTTCTGACTTTTGTATTTACAAAAATATCGTGATTTATAGATTGATATGTTTTTAGGCCGTGCGCGTGCAGCCGTACCGATAATTCCCGACGGTAGTGTACGTGTACACTGGGTTCTGTCATAAAACACTGCATTTATACCAAGTTTCACAAAAATTGAAAGACCCATTACCAACTTTGATTTTTTTAAGAAAATTTGACCCTACATTATTCTAAAGGTTTGGACATTTTACTATTCCTAAAATATGGTTAGAATATTCCAATAGAAAATTTCATGGAATGTGAATTGAAGATTTCATGCTATTTGGCTGTATTATAACAAGCGTTAAATAGCGAAAAATATTTTTCTAATATTTTCATTTTTTAATTTATTATAAAAAATTGATTTAAGAAAGAATTTTATCAAACTCACCTGTGCTTTCCGAAATGTTAAAGAATGTAACGAAAGGATTGTTATCCGGTAGGAGACCATACGTTATTTCTCTGGGAACTCCTTTATCACCATCTTCAGCGTGAACTCTTAAGACAACATCGCCCTTTAAGACAACATAAAATACAACAATAAAATAAGCAATTTTTATCACCAATAAGAATTTATTTTACTTTCTAATTTTATATAGGTATAAAGAAAATATTTTGCACATAATTTTTTGTGAAAGAAAATATATAGTTTTATTTAAAAATTTATTAGAAAAAGAAATAAATTTTTGTTTACAATTTTTATGAAATAAAAAAAATTATTTCATTTACAATTTTTATTAGAAAAAATAGTTTTGTTTGTAATTGTTATGCGTAAAAAGGAACTTACCGGTTTTACGGTGTTATTAATTTTTGTTAATGGCGGTGCAAGTGTAAAAATTGGAGGGACATCCTGAACGTCCTTGACAACGACAACGACCTTCAAACCGGCAATGTTACGTGTATCCTTTCCTAATTCAGTGTATGCATCCTAAATGGAAAAATGCAATTAATTTTTTTTCGAGGGTTGTTTCTTTTAATTAGCAATTCTTCTCCATTGTTTGTAATTTCCTGGTTAAATAAATGTCACGTACCGTTGCGTACAGTGTGAGGGTGAACATGGATTGAGTTTCAAAATCCAATTCTCCGATAAGCGTAATTACCCCTCGCGTAGTGGCTGCGGTTTGTCGTTGTATGATTTTAAACAAGCCTTTTGGTTCCTAAAATTATAAAATTCATTTTCCAAATTTAAATAATCCCCGAAGTATAATTTCCCTCATATAGAACGAAATATTTGTTTTTAATATTAAAATTAATTAATAAGGATTATTTATAATAATTAATGAAAACGAATTACTAATTAATTTTAAAAAACCCAATCACGCGGAACATATAATATTACGATGGAATATTTCTGTAATATTCCGATGGAATATTTCTATAATAATCCGATGTAATATTTATATAATATTACGATGGAATATTTATATCATATTCTGTTAGAATATTTCTATAATACTTCAATGTAATATTTTTACTAATATTGCATTATATTCTTTATTATTCTACTAATATTCCTAACTTGTAGATGCAATATTTCACTGAAACATTAGAAATATTCCTAAGGAATATTTTATCTACATTTTACGAATATTAAAATTTTCAAAACTTGGAATAATGTAGAAATATTTCCATAATATTTTGATGGAATATTCCAGAAGCATATTCTGAATGTTCCAATAAAATATTCCAGGAATGTGAATGGAAATGGAAAGTAATATTTTATAGTTAATATTGGAATAATAAAAATACTTGAAAGTCGGAATATTTATTTGAAATAATAATAAAATATTCCATTGGAATATAATTAGAATATAGTTGCAATATTTTTTTATATTAAAATTAATTAATAACGATTATTTATAATAATTAATAAAAAATATTAATTCATTTCATAAAACCCAATGACGCGGAATATTCAATTTACCTTACATGAATATTCCATTGGAGCATTGGGAATATTCCTCTGAAATATTCTATCCACATTTTAGAAATATTAAAATCTTCAAGCTTTAGAATGTTCGTTTGGAATAATGTAGAAATATTCCATCAATATTTTCATGGAATATTCCAGAAGAATATTTCCAATGTTCAATGAAATATTTCAGGAATGTGAATTGAATTAGGAAATAAGAATATTTAATTATTAATATTTTGAATAATAAAAATTTATTAAAAAAGGAATATTTGTTTGAAATAATAAAAGAATATTTAACTAGAATATAATTTAAATATTCCGTTGTAGATGGAATTGTTATAATTTGTAGATGGAATATTTTATTGAAACTTTCAAAATATTCCTGTAGAATAATTTATCTACATTATACGAATCTTAAGATTTTTGACCTTTGGAATAAAGTAGAAATATTCTCACAATATTTTGATGGAATATTCCAAAAGAATATCGAACGTTCCAATGAAATATTCCAGGGATGTGAATAAAAAACTTCGTGATGTAGGGGAATATGTCACAGATAATTTTACACTACTAGTGCGGAATATTCTATTAACATTTCTGGAATATTTAATTGAACCATTGGAAATATTCCACTGAAACATTAGTTGGGAGAGTTGACAATTAAAATTTAATTTTATAAAGATACAAATATTTCAAACGCACTGAATACTCCACTCACATTCCTACAATATCCAATTGGAAAATTAATTATATTCTAAAGTAATAATTTTTCATTTAAACAGTAGAAATATTAAAGAAGAAATATTTCAAATAAATTTTTCATTCTAGTATAAGGAATATTCCAATTTTAAGAAGGATAAATATGTTTAGGAAGATTCAATATAGGAAACAAAATTTATACATTAAATTAAGTAATTAATTTATTCATTAAGAAATAATTGCAAACATTTCTCGTACCAACAATTCTATGTAGACTGGTTTTCCACTCCAGGGATTTCCTCTTACTAAAATGTAATCAAGTTCTGTACCTGGCTTCGCATCCTGACAAAAAAATCATAATTAGGATTATTATCATTGTTATTTTTATTATTTTTATTATTACTAATATTATTGTGATAATTATAATGAGTATAATATTCATAATATTATATTGCAATAACACCATTTTTTCTGTTTGCAGCAAGCGTACCCCTCGAATAATTTGTTTCTAAAAATTTGTCATCAATTCAAAAAATAAAAAACTAAAACTAACTTTTTTTTTAATTAAAAAAATACTTTTGAGAGCTCGAGAGTCTACAGAAGCAAGCTTGCGGCAAGCTTACTGTACAATCTTGCCAAGCTTGTCGCTTGGGAGATTAAAAGTTTCAAAAAAACGTTACGAATTTTTTTGATTAAAAAATAAATAAATTAAATAATTAATAAAATTAATAATTAATAACCCTTATTGACAAAAATTTTTATTTTTTGATAAAGAAAAGTGATGAGAGAGTAAACTTCCACAAATAAACAATCAATTCTAATTTTTATCGTCACGATGAATTTAAAGTGAAACTCACCTCGGGAACCATGACAAGTGATGGAATGTGTGGAAATATTTTGTCACGAGGTGTTGTGCAATTGGTGACCGAAATAGTTGCTTGCATTGAATTTAATTCACCCTTAGTATCTCTAACTCGAACAACGAAGTCGTGTAGTCTTCCGGGTATTAACCGTCTCACAAGAATCACGTTAGCCTGACACACTTTGTTGTACAAAGTGCACGGTAAATTTTCAACCCGGACAACTGGAGTTGCTGTAGCTGTAATAAAATAATTATTTTTAGACAAATTCCATTCATATACCAATAATACGGAATATTCTTTTCAAATTCCTGGAATATCCCATTAGAATATTGGGAATATTCCATCCAATTTTTAGGGTACACGGAGAAACTTTGTATACTAGTTTCTGTTAAACTCACCATGTGTTTTTAGTGAATTGACTACTAAAGTGGAGAAAAACTGCGATGGTATCAATATTTCGTAGTCTGACTATTAAACACAGAAAAAGAGTTTGAAAATTTAGTAGTCAGTTGATCAACATTTAAAATTCACGATTTCGCTAAAAAAACAATGTCGAATGTCAGTGACAGGTATACAGAATGTCGCCACTCATACTAATGAGTAAGGAAGAAATCTATTTTACATATGTTAATTGATAACTTAATTTTAACGTAACCTAATCTAATTCGGCTAACATACAGATAAAGTAACGCACTCTGTAATCGACGGAACGCATATACAATTCATATCGAGAAAATAAGTCACTGTTCTTATATACTAATCCAACAATTATATGTGGACGTCCACATGAAAAGGGCCTATTTTGGCACTATTGGAGTTATCTATATGGGCATATTCCTGTCAAAATTTGGTAAATTTTGAGTGGTCTTAGAACCTTTTTGGTTAAAAATTCGCTGAGTTACGGAATTTCAAAGTTTAGAACGCCAAAAACCTCATTTCGAGAAAAACGGAATTAAAGATTGCGATACCAACTAATTGTTATATCTCATGGTTATTCTTGGAAGTTATTCAGATAAGAATTGTTTCCAGTTCAGGGAACCTTGAAGATAAAACACCAACAGGTTTTAAATTTTTAAAACCATCCCCCCTCTTAATTTTGAAAATACGAAAAATCGACAATACCCAATGGGAAATGCCAGTGTCGTGCCAATGTTCACCACTGGCTTAGTACTCAGACGATTGTTCGGCGTATTCTAGCCGAGCCTCGACAATTAGTGCTGGCGCAGTACAGAATTTTTGTTTCGCCAAAGCTTGGACAAGCCACGGCGGCAAGTGCTGGCTGAGTATAGAAAAATTGTTCACAACGCTCTTTGCCAACATTGCTTTTTTGACATAAACTTGAAAAAAATTATAAAAAAAGTTTATAAATGTTTATAAATATAAATTTATTGAAAAAAATTAATATTTTACTTTTCAGTTGTTTATTTTTATTCTTATTAAATTTAATAATAAGAATTTAACACAATTTTCTAATTCTGTAAATAATAAATTATTTAAACAAATTAAAATTATAAACAAAATTTAAACTTTAATCTCAATAATAATTTGGTTCCTATTAAAATACTATTATACTTCTTACTATGAATAAAAAATTATTAAAAAATTACCACGTAATTTAAGAATTACGTAAAATGTTAAATGCAATAAGTAAAGTAATTTAATTATTAAAAATTTAGTTTAACTTATTTTACTTCAATTTATTATTTCTAACGTATCCCTATTTTTTTCTCATCTTTGATACAATAATTGTATGACTGAATGATACTGAGATATTAAAATTTTACTGCACACATGTGTCGTTAGCATAGTGGTTAGAGCGTTAGTCTGTTAGTCCGTAGGTCGTAGGTTCGATTCCCCTCGTCAGCAATTTTGTTTATTTTCATAGGTTTGCGATATTTCTAGATTCCAATCCGTTAGGTACTAAAATATGAAAATCTAATGCACACTTACTGTAATTGTTTATTATTTAATTTTTAAATGTTATAAACAATTTTTTTCTACTTCATTTAGAATATCCATTGTTAGTCTCCATCTTTAATACGATTTCTTTAAGAAGAGAAATATTTTATGAATAATAACTATTTATTAATATTATTTACCATTTTGTTGTTAAATTATTTATAATTATGAATTTACGACCAATTAATAACAATACGGCATTTATTGCGGCAATATTCTCAGCCAGCACTGGTCCAGTGCTGCGCCAGCGCTGTCTGGCAGCACTGGCAGACAGTACTTCGGCAGCGCCGGACGGCGTTATCATCCCAGAGTTATGCCAGTGCTGTCTGTCAGCCTTGCCGCCAGTGCTGCCAGTGCTGGCGCAGTACTACGCCAGTTGTAAATTTCCCATTGGGTATGGGCCCTTTTCTAAAAAGGACAGTTTTTCTATTAAAAAACCATTTTTTCACAAGATTAATGATTAGGTACAATTTTGTTGTGTCATTTAAAGAAAAAGAATAGATATTAAACTTATCTAAAATTTTTTGACAGCTCTATTATGAAAAAATTGACGCAATATCCAAATTTTCATTTCGACAATTACGAAAAAAAAGACTCACACATCAATATCTCTGGTTCTTCTGGGAAGTTATTCAGATAAGAATTGTTTACAGTCCAGGACACCTTAAAGATGAAAAATCAAGAGGTTTTAAATTTTCCCACACCTCCATTTTTAAAATACGGATTACTTTTGCAAATGATCAATAAAATGGACCATTTTCATTTTACTAAAGAACCAATGAAATCAAACATTTAAATTATCCATAACTTAATTAAAACCGCATGATTCGACTTGTCAAAACATGTAGATTGATAATAAAAAAATTTTAAAAAATTAAGATTTTGCTCAAAAATTACTAAATTGCGATTATCTCGAAAACTAGAACCGACAATATGGGCCCTTTTCATGTGGACGTCCACATATTTCAACTTAGGAGAAAATTTGTATTCATGTTAATTGCCGTTTTAAACAATATTTGTTTGTTATGCATAATTGATAAAATCAATTAATTACTTAAAATTAATAAGGTCAATTTTTGAAATAAACAGAATTAATTTTCATCAAACGGGAGTCTTGTAATAAATTATAATTAAAAGTTTGACATATAAAAAAATAAAATATAGGGTAAGTGTACTAATTGCCGAGGGTGTCCCATTTGTCGATGTTACCATGGCAATAATAAAACAATATTGTCTAAAATGTCTCATTTGTTTGTGGATATAATATTAATAATTATATTTTTTTACATTTATAACGCATAAGAAAATTAATATTTATCACTTTTTTTCATTTACAATGTTTAAATAAAATTCAAAGTTTGTTTACTCGTCAACAGGAACCATCCTCGACAATTGGTACGTTTACCCTAATATCATTATTATTTCGTAAAATTATTTATTCTTTTTATTAAATATGTTTATTTCATCCCGTGTGGAAAAGTGGTGTTGGCCCACGCCGGGGGCCCGCATGGATCGCCCACATCCATGAGGGGCCCACGTGGGTGATCCAGGCGAGGCCCCTCATGGAAACGACATGCTGACCGATAAAAGGCGCCCGCATGGGCGATCCACGAGGGCGCCCTCGTCGGCCCGCTGCGTGGCCCTCATACATCACATTCGTTCTTTATAACCTATTGTTTTAAGATTATTTTTATAAATACAATTATATTTCAGAAAAATTTTAAAAAAGAAATGATAAAAACTGAATTTTTTTCTTTATTTGATTTTTATCTGTTGATAAAGGGGAATTTTACGGTGTACATTATTAGGGTTGGTTTAAAAAGAGAGAGAAAAGAAAACAGAGTTAAAGTGAAAATATATATAAATATATTTGTTCTTTTTCTTTATTTTAGTTAACGTTAACTATTTTTTTTATATTAAAATGTAAATAATAAAATATACATATACATATTTCTTTTTCATGTTTCTATGCAGGACTTTATGTTTTCAGCAATTTTTAACATTTATACAATTCATATATATTTATTTCTGTAAAATTAGCAAGCTTAAGGAATGTACATCCCATACACAACCAATTAAAACGGGGCGCTTTTTAGCCACCAATATTTATGTTTGTTTATTCTATAGTTTTTGATTCTATCTTTATTTTGCATTTCTTGAGAAAAGCGCAGTTTGATTTCCGGTTCCGCCAGCAAATCATCCGAGTTAAATTTGATGACTCTATCCCATGAGTGTCTTAAGACATGATACAATTTCGGAGTATTTCTTGAGTCCTGAACATATCCATATTTATCTAAAAACATGAACGTCTCGGGCGACAGATTACCCGAATCTACCAAGCCCCGAAGTGACCCGTTATCCTTCGCATAGGGCAACGATATGAGAAGATTCGCTGTGCTTCTTGAAGCCTTCGCTATGTGATCGCGGATGAGTTTCAAAATAAACACATCCACCCTTGGGATCCCTGCCATATCGTATAGCTTTGCGTTGGAAACATTCCTCTCAAAGTTTGTACCAGGATCTTTGTACACCCCGAGACATGTACGTAAACAGGATCTCTCGAATTTCCTTATCCTTTCCATAGAGGAGGGGGATATACCGAACCATATCTGACACCCATAGGTCAGGATAGGTCGGATAAGCAGCAGATAGCAAATGATTTTCACTCTGGCATTCAGTTTCGAAGACAAAAACATTCTCTTATGTTTGAAGAAAGCTTTTCTTGCCGCATCAAGAGTTATTGACACATGATCGTTATACTTGAGTCTGTCATCTATGTGAAGTCCCAAGTATTTAACTGTTCTTTTGTGTTCAATAAACATGTTTTCCTCTTCTGAAGCCTGAATTGCAAATTCTCGCCATACTCTTTTATATTTTTTATTTACGTCATCCATCAGAGGTCTAAAGAGAATAGTTTCGCACTTACTATAATTGCATTTGAGTTTCCACGCTAAAAATCAGCTGCATCCGTTATGCATCAACATTGCATTATTGAAAATTATTGTTATATTATTTATTATTGATGGAGGCAAATTTTTTAGCGCTATGTTGGGAATTTTATCTGGACCTGCTGATCTTTTGTTATTAAGTTTATTTAGAATCATTTTGATTTTGATATAATTACAAAAGTAATCCGCATCTCCCTCTAATGTGGGATTAGAGGCTGTGTTTACTCTATTGAATTCAGTTAGTGGTTTATGTATTAAAATTGTGTTTTGATTGTTATTAAATTTATTTATTGTTGATGATATTAAATTTTGTAGTAACGGGCTGTTGCTCAATCTTTCTTTATTGTTGATATTTGCTAGATGAGCTGCTAGTACTTGTGCTTCAATTTTTTGATCCGCCAATAAATAGTTATTTTCAGACAAACACTTTACTACTATGCTACGGGACCTACTTAAAAATTATTGTCTTATTGTAGGTGACTTGCTGACTTGCTTTTGATGGTAGGTGGTCACTTTTTCTAAAAAATATTTTCTAATCCTTTTTTTCTAAAAAAAGTGTTTTCTAATGAAGTTCGATTTCTAAAAAAAAATTTTCTAATGAAGTTCGATTTCTAAAAAAAAAATTTCTAACAAGTTTTGTTTTCTAAAATTTATTTTACATTATCTAATGACGTTTGATTTTTGAAATAAATTTTTTACTAAAAATGTATGTTGTGTCCAATAGATCGAAGATAAATTATTATGTCATTTTCAGTGTAGTCATCATACTTCGATACAATATTTTGGAGTCTGTCATTTAGCCTGTTTTGTTTATAAGAAACAATTTTTTTTTTGGCCCAATTCCAACTACCTTAATATGCTTTCGGTGTATGCTTGCTCTTTTTGCAGTTCTTTTAAAAACGCGTACATACTCGGATGCTTTCGACCAATTATGACTTGCAGTCGATTGTGCCAACCTTCGGATATGTTGTTCGTTCGAGCTGTATTGTCCAAAACCGCATTATATTGACACCATAATTGTGGAGTATATCGGGCAGGAACTGCTTTTCTTCTTCCTCTTGCTCGTCTACCACGAATATATGTTACCTCAAAATAATTAGCAATTGGTAAAAGGTCTTCTGGTAATTCGTTAATTAAAGTGTCGAAATGATTTTCAACTTCATCAGGCGGTACAAAAGCCAACGCTGTTAGCATGTGAATCCCGATTTTGATAGTTCTGTTTTCTGGATCCATGTAAGCTTGTTGGAGGCCTTTGGCTTGCACATGTCTATAAACTGATTGGCATAAATGAAAGAAGCAGCAACGAACTCGATCCTCACTAACTGCTATTTTTGCTGCATTTATTAATCCTACTTCGAAGTCAGTCATAAGTACGGATGGCAGATTGCTTTCAATATTAAATTCTCTTGCTTTTCTTAATATTACTTCGAAAATTTTTTCATACACAATTTGTTGTTTGTTTTCTAGTAATGCATACACAAACGGTAAAGCTATGGTCTTATGTCCCTGATTCATAGAACCTAAAATAGCAAACAGTTGGAAGAATATTGTCAATGCTGATTTAAAAGTTCCATCGACGAACCATGAATTGGACCTAAACAACAATCTCAAATTCTCTTTAGTTGAAAAAACTAAAATTCTGCTACCGATTTCTGCATCTTCATCGTTCAGGGAGTCGTATAGCAAAAAAGCTTCGCCGGCGATCGTTTGCTTATAAGCATTAGGCAATTGGGCTAGATCATGTATGTTTTGTGGATTTGCTGGCATTTCTTTTAAACGTTCGCGACTTATTATTGCTTTCCTTTAATTTTGACGGTCCGGCAATTGCGCTAAGACACCTATGAACATTATTTTATCTTAAATATTTATTTTCATATTTATTTATCATATTTATTTATTTATAATATTATTTATTTAATTTAGTTAACAAAAAAGGGAATGTTTAAATATTTATTTTCATATTTATTTATCATATTTATTTATTTATAATATTATTTATTTAATTTAGTTGCCAAAGAAGGGAATGTTTAAATATTTACCTGATGGAACATTATGAAGCTCTGTTCGCAATAATTGCGCAGGAGGTGCTTCTGGTTGTTCAGAAGCTAACCTCTTCAAATTATTCACTACTTTTAAAGCATTTGCTTCTTCCACATTAGGCGCATGTTCATGTATAGATTTTTCCGGTCCTTTATGAACAAATATTTCTCTTCCAAAGCTTGATGTTATAGCGCGAGCACCGCATTCTTCTAAGTTCCTACACTTCCAATATGATCTTCCCTTAGCTTCTCGTTGAAAATAATATAAATATCTATTAATGTGCAACAAATTCCCTTTCCTGATAGCAATAAGCTCCACAACCATTTTTCTTAAATTATAATTTGCGAACTTGAAATTTAGTTTAAAAAACGTTCAACTGTAATACGAAAATTTTGACGTGATATAAAACAACTGATCCCACTTTTGCGAAGTTGCTTTCGAATAACAAAAAACAATTTAACTATCAATTTCAACAATTTTAACTACATTTAAAAAATTTAGAAATTAACCTTCATTAGAAAAAAAAATATTTTAGAAATTAACTTTCATTAGAAAAAAATATTTTAGAAATTGGACTTCATTAGAAAAAAAAAGTTTTAGAAATTAGACTTCATTAGAAAAAATTATTTTAGAAGTTGAACTTCATTAGAAAAAATTGTTTTAGAAAATAAAAAATTAGAAAACTTGTTTTAGAAAAACTGTACCCCAATCGCTTTTGATGATTCAATAAAACATTGTTGACACTAATACACTATAACAAAAAACGTGTTTTTAATTGTTTAAAATAATTATAATCATTACTTTTTGTTATGTAAAAAAATATTTTTTGTTTAGACTTAGAAATTTTTGCAAGTCAATGATGTGGGCGATTCATGCGGGCCCCTCGCGTGGGCCCTCAAGGATTTGCCCTCATGTGAGTTTTATATTTTTTAAAAAGTAACATTAAATATTTGTTAAAAACGTGTTTTTTATTGTTTAAAATCATTATAAACATTAATTTTTTGTTGTAAAAAAATATTTTTTGTTTCGACTTAGAAATTTTTGCTAGTCAATGATGTGGGTGATCCATGCGGGCCCTTCGCGTGGGCCCTCAAGGATTTTCCCTCATGTGAGTTCAATATTTTCAAAAAAGTAGCATTTAATATTTGTTAAAAACGTTTTTTTCATTGTCTAAAATGATTGTAAACAATTTTTTGATGTAAAAAATATTCATTGTTTGGACTTAGAAATTTTTGCTACACGGAGAGAAAAATCAAGCGTTTGTAGTATGGACAGTTAAGCTTATTTCGTAAAAGAATGTACATGCGCAATATGCGTAAAACTTCTGCTGTATTTGTATAAATTTCTACGTTATCAGCATAAAAGTTCTACCTGTAACGCATGGGACGTCAGTATACTACGATTGCAAGAGATCCATGCTTTTTTAGTATATGTTTCATGCAACTGAGGTATAAGAACATGCCTCTTTAGCAGGACGTTCATACAAAATTAGCATAGGAAGTCTCCATACTACAAACGCTTGATTTTTCTCTCCGTGTAGTCAATGATGTGGGCGATCCATGAGGGCCTTCAAGGATTTGCCCCTATGTGAGTTTAATATTTTCAAAAAAATGTAAATAATTTTATGTTAAATATGTGTTTTTCATTGTTTATAATCATTATAAACATTAATTTCAAAGTAATAAAAAATTATTTGAAGTTTGGACTTAGAAATTTTTGCAAGTCAATGATGTAGGCAATCTGCGGGCAATCATGCGGGCCCCCTGTGTGGCCCTCATGGATTTGCCCACATGGATCAGCCAACCCTCGTCGGCCCCTACCAGGGGCTTCACGTCGTGTGGGCTTGATGGGGGCTTTTTCCACACGGGATTATTTAATTTAATTAAATTATATTATTTAAATAATTTAATTATTATTTTCTATAATAAAAAAAAATTTTACATTACCCAGTGAGAAATTGCCAATAGACTTTAATCGGTCCAATATTGGTTGCCGTGCTGGGCGCCGATTGACTCCCAATATTGGACCAATATGGGCTGATGCTTGGGATGTAACGGGTTCGCCAAGCATCGGTTGTTAATATTGGTCCATTATTGGCCGAATATTAGCAACCAAGAGAAAAAAATTTTTTTAAATAAATTTTTTTTAATTAAATAATAATAATAAAAAATTAATGTTTATAATTTTTGTTTAATTATTTATTTTTAATAATTCATGTAAATAATAAATAGTTTATTATTTATAAATTATAATTATTTAAAAATGCAGCAGCTATTAGAAAATAGCATTCTGCAAAAAAATTCTATCATTGAAAAATCAATGATAGGCGAGAGAAATCCGCGTCTTTAAATAGATTCGCAGATGATAGACAAGAGATATCCGCGTCATTAAACGGATTCGCAGATATACTCTGGTCTCGCGACGAATCTCTCGATACTTATATACACTGGAGTCGCCGTGTCAGTTGCGAGAACGGTTACAGCGTCCCTCTTGCGGCGGAGATAAGAATTGTCACGTAAACTGCTAAATCGCTTTACCGACCGCCTTATTATACCCGCAGTTTACGTGACAATTCTTATCTCCGCCGAAAGAGGGACGCTGTAACCGTTCTCGCAACTGACACGGCGACTCCAGTGTATATAAGTATCGAGAGATTCGTCGCGAGACCAGAGTATATCTGCGAATCCGTTTAATGACGCGGATATCTCTTGTCTATCTGCGAATCTATTTAAAGACGCGGATTTCTCTCGCCTATCATTGATTTTTCAATGATAGAATTTTTTTGCAGAATGCTATTTTCTAATAGCTGCTGCATTTTTAAATTATTATAATTTATAAATAATAAATTATTTATTATTTACATGAATTATTAAAAATAAATAATTAAACAAATAAATATATTAAACAAAAAAATTATAAACATTAATTTTTTATTATTATTATTTAATTAAAAAAATTTATTTAAAAAAATTTTTTCTCTTGGTTGCCAATATTCGGCCAATATTGGACCAATATTAACAACCGATGCTTGGCGAACCCGTTACATCCCAAGCATCAGCCCATATTGGTTCAATATTGGGAGCCTTTATTGGACCGATGATCGGTCTCTTGGCTCCCAATATTGGACCGATATTGGACCGGTGAGAAATTTCTCACTGGGTAATAGAAGTCATTTAAAATTTTTTCCATTAATTAAAAATAATTAAGTAAATATTAAAAAATTTAGAAAAATCTTCTTAAATCTAATTCAAATATTTAACAAATTTCAATTTCATTTCAAATTTTAATTAAAAAAACAATTACACTGAGAAAAATTTAATGGTTAATATCTTTGACAATAAGTGTCGAACCATCTGATTGTCCCCAGTAGGCTTCCTCATTATCAAATCGTTTCCTTGTTTTTCCTTCGCAATTTTTGGAAGAACCCTTCTTCTTATCCCCACGGAACGGAACCTGAAAGAAACTTGGAAAGGGTCGCTGACCATATGTGACGTACGCTGACAATCGAGGGGGTAATTACTAGTTAAAATGGTGTACACTCTAATACACTAAATTTTTCTGCTATTACGCGTATTATCTAGTATTATAGGGTATTACAGAACTATTACAGAGTATTACTGATAATTACAGAATATTACCTCTATATTATGTGGTATTACACTGACGTAATAATGCTCTATTACGTGGCTATTACGGGAGGAGCGTACACGCTAATACACAAGTGAATACCCTCTCGCTGACAATTAATCATGCGCAAAATCATTAAAATTCTGATTTCACGAAAACCACATCTCCTCATACGCTGATTCGAAAGAAATATACAAGAGACTTGACAAAAAACGAGACAAACCTAAGATAAGAAAGAGACAAAAAAACGACTCTCTACACGCTGAAAATGCTTTTCCTACACATGACAAATTAGGCAGAGTAAGTAACAAAACACTTCGTTACAAAGTTTTTCCGTGTAATATTCCAAAAATGTGGATGGAATATTTTAATGGAAAATTCCAGAAATGTGAATAGAATATTTCTAGTAATTTTCGTTATTATTCAGTGGAAATTTAAGCTAGCATTAGAAATTATTTTTAAATAGAAAAAATTTATTATTAATAAAATTAAATAATAATTTCTATTTCACAAAATAGTTTCTGCCTATTTATAATTATTAATATTAATATTTTTTTAATAACATTTATAATTTATTAAAATTATTAGGTACATATTCATTTTATTTATTTTTATTATATTTCTATTTATATTTTATTTATTAATATTAAAGTTGTTAATATTTGTAATTAATTTAAACATTTTTTTATTAATATGATATAGGATTGAAAAATATATTTTTTTATTTAGTTGTAAATAGGAATAAATATATTGATATTCATCTTTTTTGTTAAATTTACCATAAATATCGAAAGTCAATGGAAAATCGGCATCTTGATCGGTAGCACGTAAGCGAAAAATTGTAGAATTGACTTCGGCATCGGCTGGAACTAAAACGTGTCCCATATCCGTTGAAAAGTCGAATTGTGGACGTGTTCCCTCGGACCATCCAATCATAAATCCCAAGTAGAGCCATGCATTGAGCCATGCTTCTATCAAGGGCATTCTAAAAAAAATATTATTTTTAAATTTTGTAAAACACTTGAACCAAAAGGGCGCGCGTTGCGCGCCCACTTCTGGTCCTTTCCCACAACAAACACCTTAATATAACCTTAAATTAAATCTTAATTAAATAAAAACATATGTTTATATTTTAAAAATTATTTCTCTGTTAATATAAGATTGTTTAAAAGTTTTTTAATTTTTTAAATGTAAGTTTGACAAATTAAATTTTCTAAAAAAATTCTCATTCTGGAGAAAATCACCTTTAAAAAAAGCATAACATCATTAAAAAGCATTCAGTATTTTAGAAGTTATTAAAATTTTTGTAAAACATTGAAAATTATCATTTTTTAAAAATGTCAAAATAAAATATTGATCAAATGACTTCTAAAAGATCTTGATCTATTCAAAATTTAAACATCTTTTAAAACTTAAAAGATACAAAAATTTTAGGTTCCGTACATGATACGTTTTAAAATGTTTTTCATTCTCCTGAAAATGGGTATGGTCTCTAAATTTTAACTGGTAGTGTATATTATATTTTTATTAGAGTTTTTCTTATATTTAATATTGAAATAATATTTATATAATATATATATTACAAAACTAATTGTGTTCATAATATGGAAATTTCAAAGTAAAAACGCTACAGATATTTTCCATCAGTTTATTATATTTTTACTTATATTAGGGACAAAATAAATGAAACCGGCCACTTGAAAAATTATGGCAAAACTCCAAGGATTAATTTAAAGAAAAAAAATCAGTAACCTTCTATATTATAGAAATTGTGTAGATTAATACTTGGAGTTTTGCACATCAATACATGGTAATTTAATTTTCCCAAAATATTAAGAACATTCTTGAATTTGCAATTATTTATAAGAATTGTTAATAACAATTTTAAATTTTAATTTTTTAACAATCTTTTTATTTTATCATTAAAGTATAGACATTAAGCTTTATTTAAAAGAAATTACTTTATTATTATTATTTGTTTCAAAGTAATAATAACATGAAAATAAAATGATCCAGAACTTTAACACCAAATTACTTTAATAATAAAATTTTTTCTGAAATTGTTTCACTTATTTTGACCCATTATATTAAAACATCAAAGATGTTTTTGTTGGAAATAAATTATTCTCTGATAAATGATTTATTACCATTTATTAAATCAATTTTAATTAATTATACACTATCTGAGAAAATTGTGTAAATACTAATGTTAGTGCTATAAATAATTTTTTCATTTTGCAAAATGTAGGGGAGACTGGGGCGAAAAGTTAAATTTTGCATAAATGATTTTTTTTAGACAATATAATCCGCTTGGATGCAAATATTTATATATAAATATTGTAGGGCAACTTGTTCCCTACAACTTTCAATAAAAAAGTTTCTGATATTTTCGCATACAATACATGTTTTGTCTTTTCTTGAAAATTTTGTTTTTTTTACTTCTCGCCCCATGCTGGGGCAAAAAGTTAAATGGCTGGGGCGAAATATTAAATTCTATTTCTAGCCTACGAAAACTATTTTCTGATAGGTGTTAAGTAGTAGATAAGTTAAAGTATTCATAAACAAGTAATTTAGTTAATAAAAGATCTGTGTTTATTAAACAAAGCTTTAAAACAGTTATAAAGTTAAAAAAAAATTTTGATTTATTTTACGTGAATGGTCTTGTTTTTTGACAGAGTACTTCCCTAATGTCAAATAAATCATTTTTAAACAAATAAGCCCAAAAAAAAGAAAAATAAAAAAAAAATTTTAACAACATGTAAAAATACATTTAACTTTTCGCCCCAGGGTGCGTTTTTGGCTTTAACAACAAATATAAAAAATCTGACTAAAGATATTTAGCAAATACCTTTAGGTATCTCTTCAGGGGACCCAAATAATGAAGTGAAAAAATCGCGGTGAGAATAAATGCAAAAAATATACTTAAAAGTTGATATTTTCTTTTACGAAAAAATTTTCAAAAGTAGGGTGAAAAAAAGAATTTTAATATGGACACCACAAAAATTAGCAGAATGTCACATAACTCTGGACATTTATTTAGGGTGATAACACCCTTCTATAATTAAAATTGCAATGCTCTAACTATTTCCGTTTGAAAGATAATGAATTTTAACTGTTTTCACAATTTAACTTTTCGCCCCAGTCTCCCCTATTAATTAACATTTTTCACGTCTAAGGCACTAAAACTCAATATAATTTTCTAAAAATTAAACTTAAAAGTAAAATTTAACTATCTTTCTAAAATCATTAAAAAGATACTTGAGTTTGTCTTGTTTTAATAAAATTAATATAATTTTAGAAACACTTTACACGTGTTTATGTTCTTTGGATAAAGCTGAAATATGCATTCAGCTTATTTTAATACAATTAATGTTTTTTAAAGATAGTATTTAACATTAAAATTTACAAGTAAATATGTAAATAAAAAAACGGAAAAAGACAGAACTTTATGTAGAAACCTAACTTCTATGCTTGGCCATTTCTGGTTAAAAAATATCAAGCTAAAACAAAAATTGTGCCTTTTTTAAATCATTTACAATATACAATTTTTTTAATTTCTTATTTTAACTCATAGTAATCATAGTAATACAACACTATCCAACCTAATTTTTTTTACACAAAAAACATTTTTATAATAAAGTTCAAAAATTTAGAAATTAAAAAATTATATTATTTTATTATTATTATATTATTTATATTAATTTATTTTTATATTTATAAGAAAATACAAAATTTTTATAAATTAATAGGAAATTTAAATTTTAGTCAGTTAAGTAATTTTTAATTTTATTTAAGTATTTCAACATTAAATACTATTATAAAAATACTTTAAAATGAACAGTACAGATGGTCACTTTAAGCTTTAATTTTTTACCAATTTTTAAGAATTTAAAGTTAAAAATCAGTAATCAAAATTACTTCTAAAATAAGTCAAAAACATTATTCTGAAACTGGCACCTTATTATTTATGGCACCTGTTTATTACCTTCAAGACTCTAATTTTGAACTGAAATAAAAAATATTTTTTTTTTTTAAGACAACATAAATTTTTTTATAATAAAAAACTAGGTACTTGTTTAAGATTCATTAAAAAAATATTAAACCATGTAAAGTATTATTCTGAAATTATATTAAGTTTTTAATAAAACAAAGCAAACTCAAGGATGAGCTCAAGGATTTTTTAACTGATTCTAAAAAGTTATTTAAATTTCTTTACAAGTTTAATTGTTGAAAAAGTAGATAATGTTAGTGACTTAGACGGGAAAGATGTTAATTTATTAATTGCAATTCTTAATTACAAAAAAGAAAAATTATTTTATATAATTAAAAAGCAGTAATTACACAATTTTTTAAAACTGACCTCCTTATCCTTATTTTTAATCACAAAATTTTTTTTGTCTTATTTTTTTTTAATTTGGAAGAGAGAAAAAAACGTGTTCTTAACTTTGCACTTTTCTTTTTCTTTTTCTGTATTATATACTGTAAAAATCTGTTAATAAACTGTAACTACTGTTGAAGCTCTTATAAACAAAGAAAATACACCAATAGCAAGCGTCTCCGCTAAGATTTCTGACCAATAGCGACCGTCATCATCGGTTTTCAGTTAATAGCGACCGTCATCATCGTCTTTCAACCAATCGCGACCGTCACCATGATATTTAGAATATTCCATACATATTCCTATAATATTACATTGGAATATTCTATTCATATTCGTAGAATATTCCATTGGAATATTGAGAATGTTAAAATGTCGGACCTTTGGAATGCTCTTTTGGAATAATGTAGGAATATTCCATTAAAATATTATAAAAATATAATAATTTTATCAAAAATACTGGAATAAGTATTAACTTTCTAGAATTGAAGAAAAAGTTTTAATTTTTTGTGTACAGCAACCTTTAAAGATATTAAAAACAATTAAATATTTTTGAATTTTCCATGTTCTGCTTGGAAACCTTAAAATCAACCACAAATATTAATGCTAAACTTTTAATTTTTTCCATTTCTGACAATAAAATTGATCTTTACAGAATCTGAAATTGAATTTATTTTAAATAAGTTAAATCTTGAAAAAGTTTCATAAAATTGTTATTTATAAAATATTCAGAAAATAATTTTATTTAAAAATTAAAAAATAATGTATTTAACGATAGTTTTCGAGTCTTGAATCTTGTCTTGGTCTTGATAGTTATTGTCTCGACTCGCCTTGAACAGACAAGACGAGGAAAAAGTTCATCTTGGTCTTGGTCTTGACGATGATTGTCTCGTCTCGTCTCGAAAATCTCGAGTCTTGCGGCATCACTAATCATATACTAATCAATTTTCATGTCATTTAAGTAAATTCATCCATTAATTTTATATTAAAAAAGTGTCAAATTTAAAAAGTAATATTCCTAAATTATTCTAAACGAACATTCCAAAAATGGAACATTTTAATATTCCTAAAATGTGAATAGAATATTCCAGAAGAATACTTTCAATTTTCCTATAGAATATTCTGGAAATATCAATGGAATATTCCTTGTGTGTAATAAAAAGAAAGGTAAATTAAACCTAAATTTTATAAAGATTAATAATTACTTATGTTTTTTTAATTTACAATTATTTATTTTTTTATAATTATTAAATTATAAATAATTGTCAAATTGAACAATAGACGATAAAAAGAAAAATAATCCAGAATTTGTATATTAAATGATAAAAAATTGGTAATTTCAACTCACCTGTATCTAATTCTCGACCTCATTTTTTGATTATAAAATCGATATTTGCGATTTTATCAGAAGACTAGATCTTTCTACTATTCATTTGTAAATACACGATTTCTACTCTGTCGTTAAAAAAGCAGATATTTACGTTTTTCTTTCTCTCAAATATGAATCATATTTTTAATGATACAACTTTAGTGTTTTGTGCTTTCTGATTTATTACCCTTGTATATAATATATAAGTAAATTAAAATCATTGAATAAATACACAAATTTTAAATAACCTCATTCAGTAATAAAATTTATGTCTAAACACTGTAATCATAAAAGCAAAGAGAAAAAAATTTAATTACTGTTCTTTATTTTTTTTTATTTAACTTTTTGATTTACATTTTTTGTTTATTGATTTTATAATTTATTTATATAAAGAAGAATTTTTTAAATTCAAATTTTTTTAAACGAAATTTATTTTATTTATTTTTGAGCAATTTGATTTTTATTTACATTACATCAATCGAACGGAATATTCTATTGGAAAATTTTAAATATTACTTTGGAATATTCCATACACATTTTAGGAATATTACAATGTCCGTCCTTTGGAATGTTCCTTTAGAATAATGTAGAAATATTCCATTGGGATATTGTAATTGGAATATAGTGTAGGAATATATAATTAGAATATTATAGGAATATTTCAAAGAAATATTAGTTTTTTTTAATTTTAAACTTTACAGTTTGAAATAAATTGGTGAATTTATTTATGTGGCTCAAAAATTGATTAGAAACAAAAAATTATACTAATAAGAAAAATATTTGGAAAATATTCCATTTGAATATTCATACAACATTTTGATGGAATATTTCAACGTTACTCCAAAAGAATATTATTCGGAAACATAAGTCGGAAATTATTTTACTTTTAAAATATGAATAAAAAATTCTAGAGGAATATTCCAAAATGAGAATGGAATAAATTATATCCTCGGTGTCGCCTGGGAATATTAAAACGTCCCACAGTTGGAATGTTCTTCTCAAATACTTTAGAAACATTCTAATAAAATATTATGGAAATATCTTTTTGAAACATTGAAAAACATTTCTTTGGAATATTCAATCGACAGTTTAGGAATATTAAAATGACTGAGTTTTGGAAATTTTCTTTTAAAATAATATAGGATTATTGCACTAGGAATATACGGCTCCAACAAACACGGAATATTTCATTATAATTCCTGGAATATTACATTGGAACATTTGGAATATTCTTCTGGAATATTTAATACATATTTTAAGCATATTAAAATGTCCTAGCGTTACAATCTTTCTTTAGAATAATGTATGAATATTCTATCAAAATATTGTGGGAATATTCTTTTAAGAATCAGTAACAATATTTTTTATTGGTAATACCGATAATATAATATTCCATTTCCAAGTCAATTAAATAAATTTATTAGTTAATTTTGAACTTAAAAATTTGTAAATTTAAAAAAAAATTTTCCTATGGAATATTTCTATAATAATATTTAAATGATATATCCCTCCTATTTTCCAATTACCATTTTTGTATGAAATATTCTTATCATATGCCAATAAAAAAAATCCCTATAATATTCTTCTGAAATATTCTTACTATATTAAAATAAAAATATTCCAATGGAATATGTTTACATTATTTAAAAAAAAATCTTCAAAGATCAGACATTTTAATATTCCTAAAATGTGGATGGAATATTCTGAAGAAATATTCCGCATGTTCTAATGGAATATTTCAAGAATGTGAATGGAATATTTACTTCTTATTTAATAAATAATTATTTAATATAATAAAAAATAATAAATAACTAATAATTATTGTAGATACCTAATAATAAATTATAATATACTTAATTATAACAAACTAATAATAATAACTAATAAATAACTTATACTTTTATCGAAAAATAAATGATTTTCTTGCGTATAAAAATTGTAAATTTGAAAAAATACAAATGTTTATAACATGTATGTAGGTACTTCTATATAAATAATATTTACAAAAAAAAGTGAAAGGGGTTGTTTTTACAATATATGTTTCACTAATCCAGTAAAATATTGAGAGTCGAGAAATTTCAATTAGAGTGTGACAAAAAGGGGAAATGGAATGGGGGGTATGGTACTTATAATTTTCCCTATTTTCTATTTCAAGTTAAACTATTTAAAACACGTTTTGCATGCAAACTGAACTTTGGTTTTTACAACACTATTATACAAACTTGAGTGCAATACAAAAAAGAAAAAATAAATCAATTCCAAAACAATTTGTGTATATGCACATTCGTCTATAGATAGAAAAAGAGAAAAAACAATTATCATTTTTTAAATAAAGAGAAATTGAATTAAATTTTCTGGAAAAAAAATTTTAATTTTCCTGCAGAAAAGAAAACTTCAACTTTTAAATAAATGTAGTAATACAAATTCTTTATATTTTATTTTCCAATACTAATTTTTTTCAATTTCGTAAAAAATATAATCATTCTCAAAAATATGGAATAGTTTATTTGTTTATTCACATTTTTCTGAATATTCTAAAGGAATATTTCACATTTTGGGAATATCAATATGTCCGGCCTTTGGAATGATCCGTTTGGAATAATGAAGAAATATTTCATTTAAGCATTGTAATTGAAATACAGTAGTAATATTTCATTGGAATACTGCAGGAACATTTCAACGGCACATTACACTTCTACTTTACTTCTACATATTTTCATTCAAAAAAATGAGAATTTATATAAATAAGGCGAAAATTTATATTATCATAAAAGATACTAATAATAATAAAAAATATTTTTGAAAATTCCAATGAAATATTACCACAATATTTTGATGGAATATTCCTACATTAATCTAAAAAAACAATTCAAAGGTTGGACGTTATAATATTCCTAAAACCGCTGCCAAGTTGTACAATTTTTTTTTATAATTTTGGTGCTCATTTCATGAACACTTTACTTCCTCATGGAGATAAAAATAATAGAAATATATGAATAACTTTTTATAAATATGGTAAAAGTGATTGAATTTTGGGTCAATCAATTTATTTTTAAATACCCTACAAGATAATTACAATAATTTAATAGTTAAACAAAAATTTTTAAACAAAAAAATTGAGAAAATGTCATTTTCCACAATTTTTGGTTTTTAAAATACCAATAATTTCGAAATTTATTATCGAATTAGGTTCAAAAATAGGTCAATCGAAGCGTTTTTTGAAGCTCTACAAGTCGGTAACGATAATTTTAAGATTACTTCTACATTTTTTAACAAAATTTTCAAAAAAGTCTTATTTTCCAAAATTTTGAATTTTTAAAAGTTTAATATCTCCGGTTAATATGGACGAAAAATGTTCAATTAGGGCTCAAAAGATGCGTCTAAAAAAACTCTACAAAATTATGGAAAAACATTTATAGGTGTCCTAACATTTTTTTAAAGTTATGGGCAAAAAACGTTTTTTTGCAAAATTAAAAATCCAAAAAAAATTTCGTTAAACTTTATTAATCTATCTCCAAGTACTCTCATTTTATGTCCGCAGGTGAGATCTCCAATTAAAAAAAAAATTCAACCTAAAAGCTCTTCATGATTTCGAGATATTTATGAAAATGTGATGTTTACACACACACACATACGGAATGACATTTTTTAAAAATGTCATTTTTGAACTCCTGAGGTCAAATAACATAAAGACATGTCAAAAAATCGAACTCGAAAAATTTCGGTATTACAATACTTCCTCTATGAGGAAGTAAAATTGGATGGAATATTCAAAACATTCCAAAAATATTCCAGGAATGTCAATAAAATATTTCTTCAAATTATAATGTATTTGAATTTCTATACTAAAATTAAAATAAAATAAAAAAAATTTTTCATTACATTTCTCAATAATATTTCATCAATATTAATTATATCAATATTCCAAAAATATTCTATTGGAATTTTGTAAAATATATTTTTTTAAATTTTAGTATTATTGATTATTTGTCAATCAATTTTCGCACCATTTTTAAATATATTTATTTTGAACATAGAAGTAAAAAAGTTGTAAGCTTAAAAAGTAATATTCCTTTGGAATATTCGCATTCTAATTACAAGTTTTTAATTCCATAATTCAAAATTATTCCAAAGGAATATTCAGGTGGATTAGAAATTTTAATACATTCCAAAACAGGGTGTAATTTTGTTTAGAAAATTCCTGTAAATTTTCCCTAATATTCCAAAAGAATATTCCTAATATTCCAAAGTAATATTTTTAATCTTTTTAATCAATTTTGAAATATTCCATTGGAAAAATTTCAAAAAAATTCTATTGCAATATTGTAATTGGCATGTAGTAGGAATATTTTATTAGAATATTACTTTTTACAACTTTTTTAGTTCAAAATAAATTGATGAATTTATTTAAGTAGAGAAAAAATTAATTAGGACATCATAAATAATACTAATAAATATAAAAATATTCCCAAAAGACTGATGGAATATTCCTAAATTATTCCAAAGGTCGGACATTGCAATATTTCGAAAAATGCGGATGGAATATTGTAGACGAATATTCCAAGAATATGAATGGAATATTCCTATGTAGTAATTTCAATATTCTAAAGTAATACTTTCAATATTTTTAAGAAATATTCCCAATGGTGCATTAAAATATTCCCTGGAATAGTAAGAAGAATTTTTCAAGAATATTCTCTGGAAATGAACCAAAATTTAAAAAAATAATTAATTTAATTAATAGTATTTTATTTTTTGTTAAATTAAGACTAAAATTCAAACATAAAGTACTTTTCTTTTAAAATATTTTTTGTTTTATTTTCACTAATGACAACATTGTTTAAGTGGAGATATTTCGTGTGTTGAATGTGGAAAATTCAGTGACATAAAAAATTAATACGAATTCAAGGAGCAAAGTCCAGTAAAGTACAATCGATTATTGTAGTTCTCTATTTACCAAAGGTTTTGTAAGTATATATTGGGCAGTTACTACTCGTCTCTCTTACAAAATAATGTGAATCGATAAAATTTGTTGAGAAAATAAACTTAGCTTATTAATGTTTGTTGCTTATCATTAAAACGCTTATAAATATTCACTAGATACATTAATTTCATTTTACGAAATAATTTCAGCCCTACTTTTATTATTATTATTATTATTATTATTATTATTAATATTATTATTATTATTTTTTTTTTTTTTGCTTAGGGACTTTTGGGAAATCTGCCTACAGATACCTTGGATTCCGCACTCCAAGGTTATGTGGGGTTGGTATGATAAAAAAACAAAAAGAAATATAAAAAAAAGAAAAATAAATAAATGTTTTAATAAATTTAACAAACTGGCGACCTACTACCAGCCCGACCCACTAAAACCCGTAACCCTTCTTTTGGAGCCCTTTACCCTCCCTCGGAACTGTCGTAAGACTTTAGCCTTCGAGGGTGGCGCTCCGACTCTGTCGCTAATGCGACCTTCTGCTTTTCTCTGCGGTTATCCTGCGTTAATAGTTAAAAATTTAAAACTATTTCAATATAAAAGCGGAATTAACAGCACAACAATAATAAAAAAAAATGTTTAATCAAGTGTAAACAGTCAAAAGATAAAATTGCAAACGGATATATAAAAAAAAGAAAAAAAAATAATAAACGCGTATATAATATTAAAAACATAAAACGGAATAAATTAAAATTGTATAAGGACAAATAAATCACAAAATAAATTAATAAAAAACAAACGAATAAATTAAAAGCTGTTTAAATTATGCTTTTTGGCGGCCGTCGAGATCCTTCCTCGACATAACCGAGATTATGAAGTTCTCGACTTGCCGCCAATTCTCCTCTGACTGGGTCATCAGCGATACCATGTTCTCCGGTGTAACTTGACTGTTTACACCTTCGAACATGGCCCGCCTCTCCAAGTCCCATTTCTTGCATGAGAAGAGGGTGTGCTCCGCGTTGTCCTCAGGGAACTGGCAATATGCACACACCTCGTTCTCGCGTAATTTAAAGCGACACAGGTACGAGTTAAAACACCCGTGACCTGTAAACGCCTGAGTCAAGTAATAGGAAACCTGACCGTGTTTCCTATTTATCCAGGTGGCGAGTGCCGGGATAAGGCGATAAGTCCATCAACCTTTTTCCTCACCATCCCATCTTTCTTGCCATCTTTCTATGAGCCTGTGCCTCGCTTCTTTGCGGATCAGGCCCTTGCTTGGTCTTAATTCCTCATTCAAGGAACTGCTTTCTTTAGAAAAGAGAAACATTTCTTCCCTTTCCCTCGCCAAAAGATCTGCTGGCGGGACACTTGCAAGGACCTGCACAGCACTCGTAGATACCGTCTTATATGCAGAGATGATACGCGTTGTTATCGATCTCTGCGCAGACAGTATCTTTTCACAGATGGTCACACATCTGTTACTCCTCAGAGATATGGCCCACGCTGGTGCTGCATAGAGCATTTTAGCGTGGGCGACACTCGCCACCAGTCTTCTTTTTTGTTCACGGGGTCCGCCAACATTTGGCATTAGCCGTGAAAGATTAGCCGCACACTCGATCGCCTTATTTGACGCCGTAGCCATGTGGTGGTGGAAGTTTAATTTTCCATCTAACTCCACACCAAGATATTTAATTTGCTTACTCCACTTGACCTCGAATCCGTCTATCACGATTCGTGGGAGCTCATAACCACGTCTGTCTGTGACCAGCAGTGCCTCGGTCTTTTCCAGGGCCATTTCAAGACCTCTGGTACCCAGCCAGCTTTTAGCTAGTCGCAGACATTCGTTCACCAATGTCCCAAGAGCCTCCTCACTTTCGGCAGTGCACACGAATAACGCGTCGTCCGCAAAGCCGATGATCACCGCACCTTCGGGCAGATCCATTCGCAGAAAATCATCCTAAGATACATTCCATACAAATGGACCCACCCTCATTATTATTATTATTATTATTATTATTTTATTTTATTTATTTTTTTTTTTAAATGTCGGTATGTCGGACTCGTACAAAATGCAAGGAAAAAAAAAGAAACCTCACATACCTGCTTTTAACGGCAGTCACCCTACCGACTAAAACCTCTTCTTGTTTCCCCTGGGTTTCGAACCTTCTATCCACCTACGGAACTACCTAGTGGCTTCAGACTTCGTAGATGAATGGTTCCATGTAGTCGCTGGCGCAACTCTCCCGTGTCGCTCTTGTTCTGGCCTTATTTTCTTCTTGTCCTTGACAAAGTCTTCTTTGCTTCCTCGAGGGCATTTCTGAAGACCTTGCAACTCCCTGATCCGGCTACGTGTTGGATGTTCTCCTTTTCGCCGAACTTCGCCTTGCATAAGAAGCAGCATGGGCTCTTCTTACAGTCTGCTGCCTTATGGCCGGCTTCTCCGCACTTAAAGCACGCAGCCGACCTATCTACTGCATTGCAGTCTCGACCTATATGACCATAGTCGAGACACCTATGGCACCTTTTGACCATCACTCTACTTCTGATCCTGCAGGACACGAATCCAATCTTTACGTGACCCACCTTCTCCAGCTTATCAGCATCTTCCTGGCTGGTGACCACAACAGCGAGTTTCACTCCTCGCTTATTTGGCCCAAGGACCGTCACCTTTCTGCTTCTAGCTGGAACTGTGGAAACTTTCTCCAGGGCATCCTCAACATCTTCCTTCTCAGTAAGGGCATCCATGTCGCGGATTTCCAGCGTAGTTCGCCGATCCGCCATCTGCACCTTACCCAAATCGCCGATTACCTTTGTCACCTCCTCGGTGAACAGCTTCTTGTTTGAAGACCCTCCATTTTTAATAAGAAGGTCTCCCTTTTAAGTGGGTAAAGCTCCCACAACCCTTGTCTGGCTGGCCTCCAGGTCAGCCTCCCTTCGAACCTTCGCCAGCACTTCAGCGAAAGTTTTACCTTCGGCCACTTTAACGATCACTGTGCCTCTTCCCTTCTTGACCTGGTCTGGCTTTGGAACCGTTTTGTTCCCCTTGCCTCCAGTCTTTTTTGGTTTCTCCTCCTTTTTCCTTTTTGGATCCTTCGCAGGCTCAGGATCACTTCTCTTCCGCTTCTGAGCATCCAAGACGACGTTACTCAACACGATCGCGTTACAGCGATCTCGTCTAGCTCTGCGATCTTGTCTAGCTTTTTCAGACCAGGTCAAACCCTGGTAGAAACTCTCGTCCTTTTTCGCAGCTGCTGCGTGCTTCTCCTTTACGTCTCTTATGAGCGATGTTAAGCTTTTGAGTCCATCCTTGATTGTCTTATTGACATTCTTCTGGACTTCACAGGACTTCAGCATCTTGCTGACCTCCTCCTCCATTTCTAGAATACTCGCTGCCTCTTCCTCCCGCAGCTTAACGCATTCATCCTCGATACCACCTATTTCTAGGAAGCTAACCTATCCACCACCTGGCACGCGTCCGATAGAGGACCAGCAACCCCGCGCAAAAGAACAGGTTCTAATGCGCCCCGGGTAGAACAAAAGTTCCAATTAGAACAAAAGTTCCAACCGGGCACGGAATTATTATTATTATTATTATTATTATTATTATTATTATTATTATTATTATTATTTTTTTTTTTTGCTTAGGGACTTTTGGGAAATCTGCTTACAGATACCTTGGATTCCGCTCTCCAAGGTTATGTGGGGTTGGTACGACAATTAAAAAAAAGAAAAAGAAATGTAAATTTAATAAACTGGCGACCTACTGCCAGCCCGACCAACTAAAACCCGTAACCCTTCTTCTGGAGCCCTTTACCCTCCCTCGGAACTGTCGTAAGACTTTAGCCTTCGAGGGTGGCGCTCCAACTCTGTCGCTATTGCGACTTTCTGCTTTTCTCTGCGGTTATCCTGCGTTAATAGTTAAAAATTTTGAAACTATTTCAATATAAAAGCGGAATTAACAGCACAACAATAATTAAAAATAACAAATGTGTAATTAAGTGTAAAAAGTCAAAAGATAAAATTATAAACGGATATATAAAAAAAAGAAAAAATAAACGCGTATAAAATATTGAAAACATAAAACTGTACAAAGATGAATAAAAAACACAAACAAATTAAAAAATGTATAAGGACAAATAAATCACAAAATAAATTAATAAAAAAAAAAAAACAAACAAATTAAAAGCTGTTTAAATTACGCTTTTTGGCGGCCGTCGAGATCTTTCCTCGACATAACCGAGATTATGAAGTTCTCGACTTGCCGCCAATTCTCCTCTGACTGGGTCATCAGCGATACCATGTTCTCCGGTGTAACTTGACTGTTTACACCTCCGAACATGGCCCGCCTCTCCAAGTCCCATTTCTTGCATGAGAAGAGGGTGTGCTCCGCGTTGTCCTCAGGGAACTGGCAATATGCACACACCTCGTTCTCGCGTAATTTAAAGCGACACAGGTACGAGTTAAAACACCCGTGACCTGTGAACGCCTGAGTCAAGTAATAGGAAACCTGACCGTGTTTCCTATTTATCCAGGTGGCGAGTGCCGGGATAAGGCGATAAGTCCATCGACCTTTTTCCTCACCATCCCATCTTTCTTGCCATCTTTCTATGAGCCTGTGCCTCGCTTCTTTGCGGATCAGGCCCTTGCTTGGTCTTAATTCCTCATTCAAGGAACTGCTTTTTTTTAGAAAAGAGAAACATTTCTTCCCTTTCCCTCGCCAAAAGATCTGCTGGCGGGACACTTGCAAGGACCTGCACAGCACTCGTAGATACCGTCTTATATGCAGAGATGATACGCGTTGTTATCGATCTCTGCGCAAACAGTATCTTTTCACAGATGGTCACACATCTTTTACTCCTCAGGGATGGGGCCCACGCTGGTGCTGCATAGAGCATTTTAGCGTGGGCGACACTCGCCACCAGTCTTCTTTTTTGTTCACGGGGTCCGCCAACATTTGGCATTAGCCGTGAAAGATTAGCCGCACACTCGATCGCCTTATTTGACGCCGTAGCCATGTGGTGGTGGAAGTTTAATTTTCCATCTAACTCCACACCAAGATATTTAATTTGCTTACTCCACTTGACCTCGAATCCGTCCATCACGATTCGTGGGAGCTCATAACCACGTCTGTCTGTGACCAGCAGTGCCTCGGTCTTTTCCAGGGCTATTTCAAGACCTCTGGTATCCAGCCAGCTTTTAGCTAGTCGCAGACATTCGTTCCCCAATGTCCCAAGAGCCTCCTCACTTTCGGCAGTGCACACGAATAACGCGTCGTCCGCAAAGCCGATGATCACCGCACCTTCGGGCAGATCCATTCGCAGAAAATCATCGTAAGATACATTCCATACAAATGGACCCACTCTCGAGCCTTGAGGAGCCCCACGCTGCATCTCTTCCTTGAGAGTGCAGGTGTCTCCCTCATATATAACCCACCTGTCGCTAAGATAATTATCCATTATCCGCAACAAGTAGGGCGGCATGTTTTTTTTTTCCATCGACTCGATGAGATCTTTCCATCTTGCGGAATTAAACGCGTTGCGTATGTCAATTGCTACCAACGCGCAGAAGCTCTTCTTTTTCCCAGGTCCCAATTTGTTTTTTCCTGCTTTTGCTATGTCCACAACTGCCTGGATGGCATCAACCGTGGACTTGCCTTTACGGAAACCAAATTGGTGATCGGATAGACGATTCTCTTCGGTCAAGTGGCTTTGCATTCTCTGCAGAACCATATCCTCTAGAAGTTTACCCATCGTATCTAGCAGGCATATAGGCCTGTACGATGAAACCTTATCTAGAGGTTTTTCACCTTTCCTTAGGAGGACTAACCTCTGTCGCTTCCAGTCGCGGAAGAACTCTCCTCTCTCAAGGCAAAGATTGAAGCATCGAAGCAGAATCTGGGGTGAAGTGTCGATTACCAACTTTAGGATCTCGTTACTTATCCCATCGATTCCAGGCGCCTTGCCTGTTTTCAATCTTTTGCCTGCTTTTTGCAGTTCACTAAGTGTGAAGAGTTCTTTCTCTTCGACTTTGCAAAAACTCCAGTCCCTTCTAAGGTATGGCTCCGCAGGAGGAAACAAAGAACTTATTATCTTTCTGACCCAATCGGGATTGTCCAGACCGGGGGTCTTTTGCCTCGTCACTAATTTCTTAGTTACGATTTTAAAAGCCAGACCCCATGGGTCCTTATCGACTTCCTCGATTAGGTCCTTCCAGCTATGGCGTCGCGACTTCCGGATCTCTTTCTTGAGGTTCTTTTTCGCCTCCTTGAAAGCCTCTTTCAGCAAGGGATCTCCCTTAGATCGGGTATATGTCCTTCTTGCTTTGAGGCATTCCTTTCTCAAGGAGGCTAGCTCCTCTGACCACCAGTGCAAGGATTTTCTTACGGGAGTGGCGCCTTTGCGTGGCATTGACGCATTGCAAGCGGTGACTATCATGTTCCTCACCGCTCGCACCTCCGCATCCAGACTGCTCGGCCTCTTCACCCAGCCCAAGTCCTCAATTAAAAGGGCTTCTCTTAGGGACCGGCCGAACTTTTCCTTGTCGAGTCTCTTCATATTCCACGAGGAGGTTTTGCGACTAGGAGCATCCTGTCTTTTTCCTCCTCGTGTGTCTCCCATCGAGACTGAGAACTCAATATACTGGTGGTCACTTGCGGTATATTCCTCAGAGACCCGCCAGTCGGTTATGCGGCTAAATAGTTTAGACGATGCGATTGTTAGATCTATAATTGATCCGATCGCACCTCGTCTAAAAGTCCATGTATTGCCTCGGTTTACTGCCAATAAGTCGTTTCTGGAGATCATTTCTCCAATACGAATTCCTCTCTTGTCGAGTCTCGTCTCACCCCACTCTGGCGACTTATTATTATTATTATTATTATTATTATTATTATTATTATTATTATTATTATTATTATTATTATTATTATTATTATTATTATTATTATTATTATTATTATTATTATTATTATTATTATTATTATTATTATTATTATTATTATTATTATTATTATTATTATTATTATTATTATTATTATTATTATTATTATTATTATTATTATTATTATTATTATTATTATTATTATTATTATTATTATTATTATTATTATTATTATTATTATTATTATTATTATTATTATTATTATTATTATTATTATTATTATTATTATTATTATTATTATTATTATAATAATAAGCGCGCGGTGGAAGGTGCTGGACGAAACGACTATGAGTGACCACCAGTACATAGAGTTTATAGTCGCTGAGAAAAATCCGAGAGGGAACATTAGGCCGCATATTGGTCACAAGAGTCCCTCCTGGAATCTCAGACGGCTAAATAGGGAGAAGTTGGTGGAGTCACTAGCCGATGCTCGGGCTATACACGAGTTAGGCTGGATGACGAAGCCAACTTCAGTGGGTGATAAAGTGCGTGAGGCGAGGCGAGTAATTATTGCAGCGTGCAACTACTCAATGCCTCGCCGGCAACAAAAAAGAACTAGGAAGGGAGCTCTGTACTGGTGGAATGACGAACTAGCTCGCTTAAGGAGAGAATGCCATGCAGCAAGAAGGAAATATACCCAATCTAAGGGAGACCTTCTGCTGCAAGAAGAGTGGCAAGAAGCCAGGCAGATTTTTAAGCGGGCTATAAGGAGTAGCAAAAAATCGTGTTGGAAGGACCTGATTGGAGAAGCGGAGAAGGACCCATGGGGCTTGGCCTACAAAGTCGTCACTAAGAAATTAGTTTCGAGGCAAAGAACCCCTGGTCTTGACAATCCAATCTGGGTCCGAAAGATTATTAAGGCGCTGTTTCCCCATGTGGAATCTGGCCCTAGGGAGGACTTTTCCTCTTGTGTAGTGCAAAGGGAGGAGCTCTTCACGCTGGAGGAGCTTAAAAAGGTGGCAAAGACGTTAAGGAACGGCAAAGCGCCAGGCATCGACGGAATACCCAACGAGATCCTCAAAGAGGTAATCGCTGTGTATCTAGAGTTGCTTCTCGACGTCTTTAATACATGTCTCGAGAGTGGAGAGTTTTTCAGTGACTGGAAAACACAGAGGTTGGTCCTCCTGAGAAAAGGGGATAAACCTCTAGATAAAGTCTCATCGTTTAGACCAATTTGTTTATTGGACACGATGGGTAAACTTCTAGAGGGAATGATTCTAGAGCGACTTCAGGGAATCCTGGTAGGCGAAAATAGCCTATCAGAGAATCAATTCGGTTTTAGGAAAGGCCGGTCGACAGTAGACGCGATCTTAGCAGTTCTCGAAAAAGCGAAAAGAGTCAAAGAGGGACGTAAGAAGGGTTTTTGCGTATCTGTTGCGAATGATAGACAACTATCTTAGCGACAGATGGGTTGTCTACGAGAGCGATGCATGTCATATCAAAGAGAAAATGACATGCGGAGCTCCCCAAGGATCAAAGGTGGGACCAACCATCTGGAACGTTATGTACGACGGTTTTCTGAGGTTGGGCTTACCCGAAGATACGTCTATATCCGGGTTCGCGGACGACGTGCTTTTGATATGTTATGACGAGGATTTGAGACTGCTAAAAATAAAACTTGAAGATAGTCTGCGGCGAGCTGAATTTTGGCTATATCGGCATGGTCTGAAAATGGCCCTCGAAAAGACCGAAGCTCTGCTCGTCACAGACAGGAGAGTTTATGAAGCCCCGAAAATTGAAATGGGAGGAACTGAAGTCGCATGGGGAAATAAGCTTAAGTACCTGGGAGTGTGGTTGGACAAACGTTTAAGTTTTGGCCAACATATTAACATCTCAACACTCAAAGCCACCGAATGCATGGGAAACCTCTCGAGGATGATGCCCAATATCGGTGGCCCCAGGGAAAATAAACGAAGACTAGTGGCGACTGTGGTTCAATCAAAGCAGCTTTATGCTGCCCCTGTATGGGCCTCAGCCCTTAAGATCCACAGCATCTCTGACAGACTTCTCTCGGCCCAGAGAGAGCCAGCAAGGAGAATAACGTCAGCCTTCAGAACGGTGTCTGATTGCGCTCTTCGGGTGCTTGCTAGATTACCGCCAATGGATTTGTTGGCGATGGAAAGGCAGGAGAATTTCCAGCTCTCCAAAGATCTAGTAGGCAACCCTGAGCGTAGAGAAAGACTCAAAGCTTTAATCCGCTTAGAGTCAAGAAAAAGACTCGTTCTGAGTTGACAGGAGAGATGGGATGGGGAATTAAAAGGTAGATGGACTCATCGCCTGATTCCCCACCTCGCCACATGGTTGGAAAGACAACACGGTGAAGTAGGCTACTACCTTACACAAGCGATGTCGGGTCATGGTTGTTTCGGACAGTACTTCTATCGGTTTAAAATAGAAGCAGACGCGAAATGTGTGTACTGCAACGGTTCGGGTGACGACGAAGCAGAGCACATTGACGACGCGGAGCACACGCTTTTTTCCTGCGGGCACTGGCGTGGACTTAGGGAAGCCATGTTTTCGGCCGTGGGCACTGAAGTCACGGTCGAGAACATGGTTCAAATTATGTTACAGAGTGCAGACTCATGGCGTGAGATTAGAGATAGATTATTATTATTATTATTATTATTATTATTATTATTATTATTATTATTATTATTATTATTATTATTATTATTATTATTATTATTATTATTATTATTATTATTATTATTATTATTATTATTATTATTATTATTATTATTATTATTATTATTATTATTATTATTATTATTATTATTATTATTATTATTATTATTATTATTATTATTATTATTATTATTATTATTATTATTATTATTATTATTATTATTATTATTATTATTATTATTATTATTATTATTATTATTATTATTATTATTATTATTACAAATAATACAAATAAACTCTAAAAATTTCTAAACTCATAAAACTTTTATAATCAATAATAACAAGTAAAATTTTTAATAAATATTCATTGAAAGAAATTTTCCTTTATAAAAAAGACATGGGATAAAAGAGTCGAATGCACTCGAAAGTGTAACTCGAAAAGATTAAGCATCGGTAATATGAATAGAAGGGCGAACTCATGTTTCCAAATGAAATTGTAGTACATTAAAAATTCACATATACTTAAGAGATGGAGCTGCAGTCTAAAATTATTCTTTTACTACTAAATAAATAATAATATAAATAATAAATAACATATAGGGTAAGTGTGGGTATTTCTGCGAATTTTTAGTGTAGGTTAACTTTGCGAAGCTCGTCTAAGTTTACGAAAAAATGAAATGCAGTTTTTTCAATTACAAATTAAAGTTTAATTATTATATTTTCCAAACAATTAAACTCAATCAAATTTCGTTACTTATTTGTATTTAAAAAAGTAAATTAAAAACTAATTGTCAACACATGTATTATTGTTGACTCGTGAGTAATATTGTGTGACATTTATGAAGGAAACACCAATTATTGTGCGAGCATTATTGCAGAAAATCAGATGTCGCATAGCGCGCTGGTTGTCAAAAAAGAGGTTATGCAGTGACGTAGGAACCGGGGGGGCAAAGAGGCAGTTGCCCCCCCCCCAGTTATATACATATTACATTGTTAAATATATCTATATATGTAGTTTGCCCCCCCGGAAAATAATTCGTTCCTACGCGGCTGAGGTTATGTTTAGTATGCGTTGCGCAGTAAACGTATTTAAAAATCGCAATAATACTAACATGCAGTAAAAATTCTGCTACTAATATAGTTTTAAGTATTATTAATTGAAAATCAATAATAGATGGGTAAATTAATATATTTTTCAAATAATAAAGTGTACTTCTTTGATTAGTAACACTGAAACGTGTATACTATAGTGAATATTGGAAATATCAACGGTTTTTAATATGTATTCATGACTTCCATATTTGATAATTTCACAGAATTCTGTCATAATATATTTTAAATTTAAATAAATAAATTAATAATTGTCGGAATGTACATTTTTATGAGCTATTCTATCAAGTAAGATTCAAAATAAATTTTGTAATTATTTTGAAAAAATTAGGCGTATATTTCAAAATGAAAATAATAATTTTTTAAAAATCGCAATAATTGTGTCACTCGCAGGAATACCCACACTTACCCTAATTTGTAATTAAAAATATATTTAAATTAATAGAAAATTTTATACTTAAGCAAAAAAATATTTTAAGTAAAATAGAATTTTATTTAAAAAATTATTAAATTGAAAAAATTAACATTAAAACTTTTAAAAATTGAACAAAAATGAACATGGAATAGAAGCAACGAAGACGGCCGAAAGCCGTCTAAGGCGCTAGTACTATAAAATTTCTTCTTTTTATTTCAATCTAAAATTTAATTTCTATTTGGTTAAAAACATAATTAAAAAAGTGATTAATATGAGTAAAAAGTACTCTTCGTAATTATGAAAAACATAAAAAATATCGATAATAAAAAATATATTTTAGTTACATTAGACAGAAAAAATAAAAAACAAATTTTATAATTAAAAAATGTGTAAGATTGTTATCGTAAAAAAATAATTACGCATAGTAATTAAAATTTTTAAAAATAAAATTTAATTGTAATTTTTTTTTCAAAAAAAATATTCTCCAATCACGTTGTGCAGGAAAGTGAAAAATTAACAGTAAGTAAGTAAAAAGTAAATTTTGTGATTACTTTATTTCTTTCCTTTTTGTTTTTTTTAAAGTAATCTGAAAGCGAAAACTTGAACGACTTTCGCGCGCTTTTATGTGAAATAACTGATTGAAAAGTATACAACAAACATGACAAACAAAATGTGGAGCGATCGTAGATTGAACAATGAGAATATTTGCGTGTGTCACGTGACTCAATTTCCTAGGGATTTCTCTGCAATACTACATCTCGAACAGGAAATGCACAATTTACATTTAGTCTCTTAATTTATAATACCGCAAAGGATATAATTCTCACATCTTGAAATAAGCCGCCATATTAACACTTTTTATCAATTTCTATTTGTTAATTATAAAAAGAAAACAAAAAACAACTGTAAAAAGAAACTTACAGTTTTTTTTCTTGAGAATTTTTAAATTAGTTTAAAATTTTTTTTTAAATGTGAGTAGTAAATAAATTTTTTTTAATATGAATAGTAAATAAAGGAGTAAATAAATAAATATGTAAATAAATAAGTCAGTAAATAAATAAACAAATACTTAAATACCAAAACTATGTAAATAAATAAATTAGTAAACAAACAAATAAGTAGATTAATAAATAAGTATAAATAAAAAAGTACGTAAATATTTAAATAAGTAAATAAACAAATGAGTAGAATAATTAATAATTAATTTTAAAAAATACGGGAATAAATAAGTAAATAAGCAGTTTAGTAGATAAATAAATAAGTATATAACAAATTTATAAATAAATAAATAAATAAATAAATAAATAATTAAATTAGACTTAATACGTGAAATAGAAGAATACAATTTTCTTACTACAGTGAAACCTGTCAGTATGCAACTTAATTTTTCAAATTTTATTGCAGTAAATAATCCTTAAAAAATTGTTTTATAATTTAATTTTGTAATATTTTTACAATATTCTGTAATTAAGTGCAAATAATTCTTGTTAAACATTTTTTGAATACAAAAAAATTATTTAAAATATAGTTGCATTCCGACAGGTTCAACTGTATTTAGAAAAAGAAAGAAAGTGCAAAAAATGTTTTTTGTTTCAATTGTGTTGATTTAATGTTTTGACAATATTTAATATTTATAGTGATAATATTGAGTTTTTACTGAAAATAAATTTAATAATAATAATTATATTATTGAATTTTTAAAACTCACCTGATTGGGTCATTCAATAAAATAGAGAGTCACAGAAGAATACATAATTAAATGTAATCACTCAATGAATTGTTGATTTTTGTCAAAATGTCCGTATCCACATTTTCACTTTAATAACTTTTAAAAGCACTGATGAGTTCTGTTAAAAAAATTATTTAATATGAATATTTAATATAATTATATTGATTATAATTATTTTTAAATAAACAAATAATTATTAGTTCAAATATAGGTTTACAAATATTACAAATAGATTGAAGTTGTTGCTAATTTATTACTTTTCTTTTCATTTGCGCTTTCTATTCTTTACATATGAATTTGTTTATTAAAAAATAATAAATTATTAATATAAATAATAAATAATAATAAATTGTTTTTATGAATTTTATTAGTAAATATTAGATTCTAAATACCATTTTGCTAATAAATAACAAATTCTACTGATTTTTGTAATAATTAATTGTTTATTATTTGGTAACTAATTGCTAGTAATTTAGTAACTAATTAAAAATCGTTCAATACATAATTATTATTTAATTAACAACTAATTAATAATAAGTTAATAATTCAATTAATAACTAATTATTTATTAATTATTAATTATTAAATGATTAATAACTAGGGTCCGTTCAAAAAATACGTAACGCTATTTTTCGAAATTTGGACCCCCTTCCCCCCATGTAACGCAATGTTATATACATTAGCGCCATTTTTTCTGCTGACAGTAACAAATAGCTTGACCCCCCCTCCCCCTAAAGCGTAACGTATTTTTTGAACGGCCCCCTAATTATTTGTTAAACATTAATTATTAAAATGATATTTCGGTTGTTTGGATTTAGAAATTTTAGTTTAGATGTAATTTTTGTTTTAAAGTGAATCCATGATCTTAGTAAAATAAAAATAATTTATTTATAAGCTTTCGCTCGCTGACAGCAAGCCTCTTCAGATACATTTATTTTAATCTGTGGAAATATAAAAAAATTATTCCATGAGGATATATATTGAAAATACATGTTTTCTTGGATTGGGGTACAGTTTTTCTAATTTTTTATTTTTTAAAACAATTTTTTCTAATGAAGTTCAACTTCTAAAATAATTTTTTCTAATGAAGTCTAATTTCTAAAAATTTTTTTTTCTAATGAAGTCCAATTTCTAAAATATTTTTTTCTAATGAAAGTTAATTTCTAAAATATTTTTTTTCTAATGAAGGTTAATTTCTAAATTTTTTAAATGTAGTTAAAATTGTTGAAATTAATAGTTAAATTGATTTTTGTTATTCGAAAGCAACTTCGCAAAAGTGGGATCAGTTGTTTTATATCACGTCAAAATTTTCGTATTACAGTTGAACGTTTTTTAAACTGAATTTCAAGTTCGCAAATTATAATTTAAGAAAAATGGTTGTGGAGCTTATTGCTAGCAGGAAAGGGAATTTGTTGCACAATAATAGATATTTATATTATTTTCAACGAGAAGCTAAGAAAAGATCATATTGGAAGTGTAGGAACTTAGAAGAATGCGGTGCTCGCGCTATAACATCAAGCTCTGGAAGAGAAATATTTGTTCATAAAGGACCGGAAAAATCTATACACGAACATGCGCCTAATGTGGAAGAAGCAAATGCTTTAAAAGTAGTGAATAATTTGAAGAGGTTAGCTTCTGAACAACCAGAAGCACCTCCTGCGCATTTATTGCGAACAGAGCTTCATAATGTTCCATCAGGTAAATATTTAAACATTCCCTTTTTTGGCAACTAAATTAAATAAATAATATTATAAATAAATAAATATGATAAATAAATATTTAAACATTCCCTTTTTTGTCAACTAAATTAAATAAATAATATTATAAATAAATAAATATGATAAATAAATATGAAAATAAATATTTAAGATAAAATAATGTTCATAGGTGTCTTAGCGCAATTGCCGGACCGTCAAAATTAAAGGAAAGCAATAATAAGTCGCGAACGTTTAAAAGAAATGCCAGCAAATCCACAAAACATACATGATCTAGCCCAATTGCCTAATGCTTATAAGCAAACGATCGCCGGCGAAGCTTTTTTGCTATACGACTCCCTGAACGATGAAGATGCAGAAATCGGTAGCAGAATTTTAGTTTTTTCAACTAAAGAGAATTTGAGATTGTTGTTTAGGTCCAATTCATGGTTCGTCGATGGAACTTTTAAATCAGCACCGACAATATTCTTCCAACTGTTTGCTATTTTAGGTTCTATGAATCAGGGACATAAGACCATAGCTTTACCGTTTGTGTATGCATTACTAGAAACAAACAACAAATTGTGTATGGAAAAATTTTCGAAGTAATATTAAGAAAAGCAAGAGAATTTAATATTGAAAGCAATCTGCCATCCGTACTTATGACTGACTTCGAAGTAGGATTAATAAATGCAGCAAAAATAGCAGTTGGTGAGGATCGAGTTCGTTGCTGCTTCTTTCATTTATGCCAATCAGTTTATAGACATGTGCAAACCGAAGGCCTCCAACAAGCTTACATGGATCCAGAAAACAGAACTATCAAAATCGGGATTCACATGCTAACAGCGTTGGCTTTTGTACCGCCTGATGAAGTTGAAAATCATTTCGACACTTTAATTGACGAATTACCATAAGACCTTTTACTAATTGCTGATTATTTTAAGGTAACATATATTCGTGGTAGACGAGCAAGAGGAAGAAGAAAAGCAGTTCCTGCCCGATATACTCCACAATTATGGTGTCAATATAATGCGGTTTTGGACAATATAGCTCGAACCAACAACATATCCGAAGGTTGGCACAATCGACTGCAAGTCATAATTGGTCGAAAGCATCCGAGTATGTACGCGTTTTTAAAAGAACTGCAAAAAGAGCAAGCATACACCGAAAGCATATTAAGGCAGTTGGAATTGGGCCAAAAAATTAAAAAAATTGTTTCTTATAAACAAAACAGGCTAAATGACAGACTCCAAAATATTGTATCGAAGTATGATGACTACACTGAAAATGACATAATAACTTATCTTCGATCTATTGGACACAACATACATTTATAGTAAAAAATTTATTTTAAAAATCAAACGTCATTAGATAATGTAAAATAAATTTTAGAAAACAAAACTTGTTAGAAATTTTTTTTTAGAAATCGAACTTCATTAGAAAATTTTTTTTTTAGAAATCGAACTTCATTAGAAAACACTTTTTTTAGAAAAAAAAAATTAGAAAATATTTTTTAGAAAAAGTGACCACCTACCATCAAAAGCAAGTCAGCAAGTCACCTACAATAAGACAATAATTTTCAAGTAGGTCCCGTAGCATAGTAGTAAAGTGTTTGTCTGAAAATAACTATTTATTGGCGGATCAAAAAAATAAAGCACAAGTACTAGCAGCTCATCTAGCAAATATCAACAATAAAGAAAGATTGAGCAACAGCCCGTCACTACAAAATTTAATATTATCAACAATAAATAAATTTAAAAACAATCAAAACACAATTTTAACACATAAACCACTAACTGAATTCAATAGAGTAAACACAGCCTCTAATCCTACATTAGAGGGAGATGCGGATTACTTTTGTAATTATATCAAAATCAAAATGATTCTAAATAAACTTAATAACAAAAGATCAGCAGGTCCAGATAAAATTCCCCATATAGCGCTAAAAAATTTGCCTCCATCAATAATAAATAATATAACAATAATTTTCAATAATGCAATGTTGATACATAACGTATGCAACTACTTTTCAGCGTGGAAACTCAAATGCAATTATAGTAAGTGCGAAACTATTCTCTTTAGACCTCTGATAGATGACGTAAATAAAAAATATAAAAGAGTATGGCGAGAATTTGCAATTCAGGCTTCAGACGAGGAAAACATGTTTATTGAACACAAAAGAACAGTTAAATACTTGGGACTTCACATAGATGACAGACTCAAGTATAACGATCATGTGTCAATAACTCTTGATGCGGCAAGAAAAGCTTTCTTCAAACATAAGAGAATGTTTTTGTCTTCGAAACTGAATGCCAGAGTGAAAATCATTTGCTATCTGCTGCTTATCCGACCTATCCTGACCTATGGGTGTCAGATATGGTTCGGTATATCCCCCTCCTCTATGGAAAGGATAAGGAAATTCGAGAGATCCTGTTTATGTACATGTCTCGGGGTGTACAAAGATCCTGGTACAAACTTTGAAGGGAATGTTTCCAACGCAAAGCTATACGATATGGCAGGGATCCCAAGGGTGGATGTGTTTATTTTGAAACTCATCCGCGATCACATAGCGAAGGCTTCAAGAAGCACAGCGAATCTTCTCATATCGTTGCCCTATGCGAAGGATAACGGGTCACTTCGGGGCTTGGTAGATTCGGGTAATCTGTCGCCCGAGACGTTCATGTTTTTAGATAAATATGGATATGTTCAGGACTCAAGAAATACTCCGAAATTGTATCATGTCTTAAGACACTCATGGGATAGAGTCATCAAATTTAACTTGGATGATTTGCTGGCGGAACCGGAAATCAAACTGCGCTTTTCCCAAGAAATGCAAAATAAAGATAGAATCAAAAACTATAGAATAAACAAACATAAATATTGGTGGCTAAAAATTATTTATAAAATTATTTTTATTTTACTAAGATCATGGATTTTACTTTAAAACAAAAATTACATCTAAACATTAATTATTAAATTATTAATAACTAATTATTAATCAACTATTTATCAATTACTGACAGATTAGTAAATAATATAATAATAGTAAAATTATAATTTTCAATTAGTTACTAATATTTAATTATAAATTAGTAACAAATAATTATATGAATTAATATAATAATATGAATATATATTAATATTATATTAATATAATATAATATTATATTAATATTATATTATATATTAATATTATATTAATGATAAAATTATTTATTAATTTAAAAAAACGGTTTATTAATATATTAATGGTTGACAACAAAGTATTTATTATTTTATATTGAAAATAAGATGATATTTTTGGAAAATTATTAATACACAACAAATTCTTTGTATAAATTATTTTGTTGATTACACTTTCATTAATTTACAAGTTATTTACAGATAAATTGTTTCATAAACAAAATCAATTAATTAGTAAATTATTTTAAAATTACACTACCGGTCAAAATTGAGAGGCTAGTCATTTTCAGGTAAATGAAAAACATTTTAATACATAAAATTTATGTAACCTAAAATTTTTTTCTTTTAGAAGTCATTTGGCCAGTATTTTATTTCTGATATTTTTAAAAAGTCGTCATTTTCAATGTTTTACAAAAATTTGAATAATTTCTAAAATAATTAACACTTTTTAATGATCTTAGGCTTATTTTAAAGGTCATTTTCTACAGTATGAGAATTACTTATAGGTATTAACGTGTAATTTTTTTCTTAGAACATACAGGTCGTCAAAGTTAAAAAAAAAATTCAAGAAATTTGAAATAATTTTTTGTACTAAAAACTATCCTAAAAAATATATAAAACATGATATGGTGTAGATTTTTTAAGAGAATTTAATAAAAAAATATGATTAAATTTTTAAAATTATTTTTCTGTTAATGAGATTGTTTTAAATCTTTTTGGTCCAAGTTTGAGAACCTGTATTTTCTAAGAAAAAAATTACACGTTAATGCCTATAAGTAATTATCATTCTGTAGAAAATGACCTTTAAAATAAGCTTAAGATCATTAAAAAGGGTTCGTTATATTAGAAGTTATTCAAATTATAATTTTTGTAAAACTTTGAAAATGACGATTTTTTAAAAATATCTTAATAAAATACTGGCAAATTGACTTCTGTAAAGTATTATTTTTTTCAAAAATTTATCATCTTTCAAAACATATACCGAACAAAATTTTAGTTTTAAATTTTATGTTTAAAAATTGTTTTCATTCCCCTGAAAATGAATGGTCTCTCAATTTTGACAGGTACTGTAAGTGACTTATTTGTTTATATTAATTTATTAATTATTTAATTCTTTACGCAAATTTGTCTATTAATTGATTATTTATAATTTATCTAAAAATAAAATATATTCACATAAATTTTGTCAATTAATAAATTGTTTACATAAATTTATTAATTAATAAATTGTTTAAATAATTTCATCAATAAAGAGCATTGGAACCATTATGACGTTACAATTTGTGCAAAGCATGTGTTTCAAAAATATGATGTCATAGTGCTTCAAATGCCCTTAATAAATTGTTGAAATAATTTCATCAATTAATTAATTGTTTATTAAAATTTATCAACGAACGCATTATTTATATTAAATTATCAATCAATGAATTGTTTACAAAAATTAACAAAATAATAAACTGTTCTTAAAAATTAGTTTATTGATAAATTGTTTAATAATATATTTTATTATTAATATATATTAATTAATTTATTATTATCTAATTATGTTAATTAACTATAAATCGATTAATAAATCAATTAATAAATAATAATTAATATTTAATAATAATAATTAATTAATAAGTTAACCAGCAAATTGTTTATATTCATTTATTAATAAATGAATTGTTTATAAAAATTTATAGCAAAACAAATTAATTTATTATAATTTTAACTGGACAGGCCCTTTATTAATTATTTATAGAAATTTTGTAAATAAATAACATTAAAATTAAATAAATTTAGCACTCGAAAAAAATTTTTGATGAACACTTATTTTTTGATCGAAAAAACAAAAAGACATTTTTCAATTTGAAAATCGAAGAAAATTCTTTGTACCTTCATTGTATAAAATTGAAGGGAAGACAACAACAAGAACAACAACAACAATAATAATAACAGTAAAAAAATGCAATTCACTACCGCTTAGCCGTGATCGAGGCACATTTTTTTAAGGTTCCCCGGTTAAATACGCGAATGGCGAACGTTGGCTCGCCAAAGAAGCATGTGGAGAGAAAGGCTTGTCGCAGGATTCAACGACTCGGTCACTCCCACCCGCAGCCCTTTTTACCCCCTTTGCCACTTCTTAAGGGGGTGGGAGGCTATCACATGAATGTGGGGTCAAACCGTGTAAAAAGTAACGCTGCCGGAACACCGTGGGCGGAAAATATAGAGCAACTTCCCTTCGACCACTGACCGCGGTCGAATTAAGCGTCGCCCCCTCCCCCTCTTCTACCCCTCACCCTTTATGTGACAGAAGAAATGGATAACGTGTATTGTATGAACACTATGAACAGTCAAGAGTATGAAAAAGCGTGCGTCGCGTGGAAAATGTAGGCCATCGGGCCTTGTCGTCACGCTTCACTTGGCTCTCTCTCTCTCTCTCTCTCCGCTCTATTATAATGCCTTTCAGGACGAGTGATTTTAATCCATCATTTTTTTTTATTTTTCCTTTTAAAGGATATATACTCTTTTAGTTGATTGCTTTTTTTCTTTTCTTTTTAAACTTGTTACAAATCTTAAAACGTTTAGCTTAATAGTGATGAGTGTCTTATTTGTTCTGTAATAGTCATGCGTTCTTAGGATATAAAATTAGAAGATAAAAAAAAATTTGAGTCAATGATACTAAAGCCGACATCAATTAATTTTTAAAAATTGTAGGTAATATTTTGCTAAAATGATTTTAAGGGGAGACTTAGACTATATATTTTTAACTATTTCAAGGAAATGATTTTAAGGGAAGACTTCGACTACATTTTTAACTATATGAAGGAAATGATTTAAATCATAAAATTATTTTTATAGTAATTTTTTAGCGAAAATCAATGGTTAGAAAATATTTTGTCACTTTTTGGATTTTTTTTATTTTTCTAAAAAATTGATAGATTTTAAAATCCATCTGTAATTTTGTAGAACAAATTTTTTTTGTAGGTATCTACAAAAAAATTTCCGAATGGAAAAATTGATTATTTTTAAAATTTTTGAAGAACTTTTATAAAAAAAAACAGTTTTTAAGTTGAAAATGCTAAACAATAAATCTGTTATTTAATTTTTTTATATGGAAATTCACTTCTTTATTTTTCTAACAAATTTCAAACCATTATTTTTTAAAATATAAAATATAAAAAAATTATGATAAGATTACACGGAGAAAATTTGTTCCTTACATTTTACCGAATTTTTTAATAAACTTGGGATATAGTACCATAATCGTAATTTTTAATAATTTTTATATTATTTTTTCGGTAACAATATTTAAAATCTAATGTGATATCTTTATTCCTTAAGAACTAGTACTGTAAAAGTTAAAAAAAATTGAAACTGAACGTTTAATGTAAATTAAATAAATACCTCCTTGATGGGCACTAACGTTTCAGGAATAGTTCAGTAAAACTTTCTTGACTTGCTCAAAGTGTTAGTTTTCAGGAATAGTTCGGTAAAACTTCCTTGACTTGCCTAAAGTTTTAGTTTTCTGGATTGAAATACTTTATTTCAAGTGTCCCGCAGTCAAATGAAAGACTTTCACTCTAATAGTTGATTTTTCCAACTTATTTAGACTTAATTAATAATCATTTTATTATTATTTAAATTAAAATTCAATTAATTAATTAATTATTTTAAACACTTATTAATTGCCAAATATGTAATAAATGCTTATAAATCAAGTAAAAAGAAAATATAAAATAGCAATAACATACTTATTTTTTTAACATATAATTTATTCATTTTAATTAAATATGAATAATAGTAAGTAAGTAAGCAAGCAATCAAGACAGCAAGTAAACATAAGTAAGTAAGCAAAAAGGAAATAAATAAGTGAGCAATTAAACATATAAGTAAGTATGTAAGTAAGTAAATAAGTAGGTAAGCAAGTAAGCAAAAAGGAAATAACTTGCTTGCTTACTAGCTTACTTTCTTATTTGCATACTTACTTGCTTATTTCTTTCTTGCTTACTTTGCTTAATTGCTTAGGGGTCGTCCATATACCACGTGGACACTTTTTAGACACTTTTTGACCCCCCCTCCCCCCCTCGTGGACAATCGTGGATTTTTGACGAACCCCTCCCTCCCCCCCTGATTGTCCACGTGGACAATCGGATTTTTTATTTTAAAATAGTGAATAATAAAAAGATATTTAATAAGAAATACAATTAAAAAATTCTTTAAATTTTTTTATAACAAACTTCTTTAAAATTCAATAAAGATTAAATTATCTTAAAATATTATTAAATAGGTAAATACCATTTTTAGTATTATAGAGAGGACTTTGGCAGCAATATATCTTCAATTATTATATTAGTAGAAATACTTAATCTCTTCTGTAACAAATCTAAAAATTTTCTAAAATCCAATAGCTTTGAGCCTTCACATAAACAATAATAGAAATTATTTTTTTTAGAATTTGTAAGAGTTTGTAGAGGTTGCTTTGTATTCCTAATTGTCAAATTTGCATATATTCATATTTGTGCATTTACGATAATGATTTTGTAATATAAATTAAAAAAGAATTTGGCGTTTTTTTGACAGTTAAATAAATTTCGGATTACAAATATTGTCTGATCACAATCTAATAATAATCTAATAATAAAGTTGAATATAAAGAAAAAAAAGATATAAAATTAAACTTTTGTGTCCACGTGGACATTTGTATTGACCCCCCCTCCCCCCTCGTGGGAAATCGTGGATTTTTGGCGAACCCCCCCTCCCCCCTAAACTGTCCACGTGGTATATGGACGACCCCTTACCTACTTATTTGCTTACTTCCTAATTTCCTTCTTGCTTACTTGCTTGTTTCCTTTCTGATTACTTACTTCCTTATGTGCTTACTTGCTTACTTTCTTATTTTCTTCTTGCTTACTTTGCTTACTTGCATATTTCCTTCTTGCTTACTTTGCTTATTTCCTTCTTGATTACTTACTTTCTTATTTGCTTACTTGCTTATTTCCTTCTTGCTTACTTTATTCCTTATTTGCTTACTTGCTTATTTCCTTTTCGCTTTTTAATACCTCACAATCATTATTTAATATTTCAGAAAGATTAATTTTCTATTAATTAATTTAATAATTTTTAACTTGCACTTTTAATATGTATATTTTTAATTTTAAACACAAAAATTTGAGAATAATAAGGATTTTCATAAATTATTGTTTTATTCCATTAAATACAAATTTTAACATTTTTCTTTATAATAATAAAAACATAATTTAAAAATATTTCATAAATTGACCTTGAATATAGTTAGAAATGATTCATTAATATAAATAATTTTTAATTTTGTACAACGATAGTTTATTAATTTGAATCTTTCTCACAAGCGGTGAAATAAAATTGAGATTAATATATAAGGACAGTTGAAACTTTCTGAAGCATTAATGTAAAGCGTGCGATGTGTGTATTAGTGTATGCGTTTAGAATGTACTGTAGGCAGGTGTATCAATTAGTATTTGTTCGTAAACAATTGTAGGGGGTTTAGGTAGTGATTAAAGTAGGTAAATTGAGAGTTACGGCAGTATTAATATAGATCTACTAAAGTAACATTATTTTTTATTTTTGTTCTTCAAGTTTTACCGAACTTTCAGTAAATTGCAACTCGTCAGTTTTACCGAAGACTTTATCTTACGTTTTACCGAACTATTCAATAAATATGAATGTAGCGAGCACTTGGCTTACGTTTTACCGAACTGTAAGTGAAGCGCTAATACATGTATCGTGAGCTTTATGATTTTTACATTATTTTTCAATGCAATTTCTTTTACAGTCTAGTTCTTGAAAAATTACTGTTTTGACACTTCATCCCAGTTTTACCGAACTAAATTCAGTAAAATTTCAGGAATAAATTTTCTCCGTGTATGATTTAAAATTAGTTGGAAAAATGAACTAGTGAATTTTCCAATATAAAAAAAAACTTTAAAACAATGGTATTTTTGGCATTTTCAGCCTGAAAACAATTTTTTGATTTTCAAAAAAAGCTTCAAATTTTTTTAAAAATCAATTTTTCATTCGGCAACTTTTTTATAGATTCAAAAACAAATTTTATACAAAATTACGGATGGACTGTAAATTGTATCAATTTTTAAGAAAAAGAAAAATCCATATTTCTATAATATGAATATACCTATTATAAAAATATATTTATATTAATACAGTGGGGTCCCCATACTGTTACATTTCCAGAAATTTCTAACTCCTCCAGACTCAGCTCTGTTATGTGCTCAAAGTATGCCTACTGCGCAACCAAAACCGATAACCGAAATCGTTAACCGAAAAAACAGAAATTTAAAAAAAAACCGAAATCTAGAAACCGAAACCAATATTAAAATCTTTTGGTACAAAAAAAAAGAAAAAGAAATATTGATGTATATGTCTAATACAGTAAATAATAAGTAGAGGAACCAAATTTGCAGATTACAAATAATTAATTAAAAAAAATTTGTTGAACATAAATTAGAAAAAAATTTTCTTAAATTAATTATTTGTGATCAGTCTGTAAAAATACACTAGTATAACAATTTTTAGCTAATTAGGTCAAATAATGTAAAAGTTAAGGGAAAAACGTTTTTTCAAAATTTTTTTAGTTTTTCCTTAACAACGCTATGGCTATCTTATAAAATATAAAACAAATTTATAAATAAATTATGAATAATTAATACACATATTTAATTCTAAATAATTAAAATGCACACAAATATTTTCATTCATATATTGTCCGGGGAAAACAACCGAAATTTTTAAGAAACCGAAAACAAGACACCGTAGCCGTAATTATTCATATTAAAAACCGAAACCCAAATACAGAAACCCAAATTTTTTGAAAAAAAACCGTAACAGAATTTACCGAAACCGAATTTTTTTAGAAGAATACAGAAAAAGGAAACCGAAACCGATAAAATTTCGGTTGCCATCTGTGATTTAAATCATTTTTTTGATATAGTAGTTAAAAATATAGTCGAAGTCTTGCCTTAAAGATCTCGCAAGCTGATGAAATGAAAAGAAGTTTATGAAAAAATTTTATATTTATTAAATAAATTAAAAATATGAATATAAATTTTTAAACAAATATAAATATATAATATTTATATTTATTTATTATTTATATTTATATTTGTTGTTATTGTTCACGATAGGAATAATTTGTTTATCCTACTTTTAAATTTTGCACTACAGATTTATTTTTTTATTTTTAAAAAGATTTGTTATCAAAAAAAGTATTTTTAATAGGGTAAGTCCGGGGGAGATGGCCATAGTTTTTTTAAAGTACTGTTAAAATTATAAAAAAGCGATTTACGTCTAAACTTTTAATGACAATTAAACATTGAACACTTAACTTTAAAGTAACGAAAAATAAAATAAAATATTTTCATAGGAACAATCTCGAAATTTACATTTTGTAAAAAGTGCACTTGGCCATCTCTTCCGGACATTCTGGGAGAGATGGCCAATACTTATAATTTTTTACTTTTAGTTTAAACTTAATTTTTAATCGTTCAAATTACTTTTCTCTTATTCTGGTCACATTTTGAACATTTATTATGGGATTCAGTGCAGTTTTCATGTAGCAAAAAATTTTAAATACTGCACTGAATCCAATCTTCAATCAATGTCGTTTGATTGTAACTTTCGACTTATCCTACAAATATATCTTCATCTCTAGTGTCAATTAGATGAATTATTTTGTTCTCAGACATTTTTAATTTGTTTTTCTTTAATTTTTGTTAAGTATCTAACATTAACATAAAAATTTTTACATAAAAGTCATTAATGGCCATTTTACCCAAAAATACATGACAAAAGTAAACATAAAAATATTAAATAAGTAAAATAATTTTCTATTCCTTTTTTGTGTATATCAAAGCGTGGGTTATAAACTATTCAATAAAACTTCAAATTCAAAAATCCGTTAAAAAATAACAATGTAGGGGAGAGTGGGTCAAGACGGGGTACTTAAGGTTTAAAGCGCAAAAAAACGAAAATTATCGAATATATACTTTATTATTATTTTTAATTAACATCTTTGAGAATCAGTCTTTCGTAAAAAAGTCGTACAAAGGCCATCTGTTTCTTAAAAAAGCTTATATTTAATAATATTGAAAAAATTACAAATCTCCCCATCTTGCCCCACCGGCGGGTAAGATGGGGTACTAACAAAAAACAACCTATTTCTGTCGACAAATTTCACAAGTAAAGGTTGCATCTTCATCTTCATGCATAACTGCAGTGAGCCCATTGGCCGCAGACAAAAAAAGCAGCCCAGCCTTCATTTTAGTCTAAATAATAACCATTACAATAGAGACAAGGTGTATTTTCCACTTTACCATCGCTAATTGATGATTTAACCTGACAAGTTTTTTTCTTTTTGGTCACTCTTATTTTATTCAGTCTTGATTTTAGTAGTTTTCTTAACTTCCCTTATTTTTCTTTTCTTTTGCTTAATTTGTGAACCCCGTCTTGCCCCACTCTCCCCTACCCCATCTTGCCCGCACCTACGAAATTGAATAAAACGATTAATTACTACAATTTACGATTCAACAAAGAAAAAAAACATATGCTTCCTTTCTTCTGTAACCCTCATAGAGTTATTAGAATAGAGTGCGCGAGTTATACCTTTTACCGTGAGAGGCATTCTTAGGCGCATAGAAAGAGACAAAAGCATGAAAGTAGACCCCTTTTCTTACCTTGTTTATTGGCGCATGTGCAAGAATGAAAGTTTTTGGTTAGGTTTTTGTCTAAAAAGATCGCATGAAAAATTGTTTTAAATATTATAAATGTTTTATTTTAATTTTAAATTTATTTTAAATTATTTATTTGTCATGTAAATAAAAGAAAAATATAATTGCAAGCAAGCAACAGTTGTTTCGATGCATCAGCTGTTTCACTATCGCGCATGCGTTATTAGAGAAAGAAAGGAAAGGGGTCTTCTTTTCGTATGGCTGTCTCCGTCTATGCGCCTAAGAAACATTTTGGTCGCTTGCGCACTCTATTCTAATAACTCTATGGTAACCCTTGACAGTTAGAAAAAAATTTATACAGTTCATTAACTGTTATTATTAAGTAATAAACACCTCCTAAAAAAGTGAAAAAATGACAAGAAAATCGTCAAAAACAGTTTTTTTAGTAAAACAGATAAAAGATTTGTTCTCACGGTTTTTAGGTTTTGTAAACAAGAAACTATCGTCTCGGTGCAGTATTATGTAAAATATAATCGCGATTGGTTAATTCGTTTGTTAAATAAGGCCAGTACCCCGTCTTGTCCCACTCTCCCCTTTCAGTAAGAAATCTAAAATTCTCAAATTATTTTGGACACATGCAAAAAAATGTAGAAGAATTACGCCCGTGCAGAAAAATGGTGAGGGCCCCCGGCGGGGCCCTCGTGGATTGCCCTCTTGCCATGTGGAACCCGCAGGGGCAATCCACGCGGAGCCCTCGAAGGCGTGACATGCTTTCCCTCATGGGTGCCCTCGAGAAAAATCCTCATAGATTCCATATGGATTTTCCACGCGGTGCCCTCGTGGATTTCATAAAATGCCCTCAACTTTATTTTCAAATAAATTAATAAATTAATTATTTATTAATAACAAATTAGTCCAATTATTGATAAATAACATTCTTATTTAACAATTTTTACATTTTTTAATTAAATCGTGACAAAAAAAAAATCTGACGCACGTGGGAATTGAGCCTATGACCTACTGACTACCAGAAAACACTTTTACCACTATGCTACGGGACCTACTTGAAAATTATTGCTTTAATGTAGGTGACTTGCTGACTTGCTTTTGATGATTCAATAAATTATTTATTAACACTAATACACCATGACAAATAATTAAATAGTTTAATAATAATAATAACAATATCAATAATATAATAATAGACCATAAATATTCATAAATTAATATTTTTATAATTTAAAAAAAAAAAATGTCAAAACATTTGAGTTAAAAACGCGTTTTTTATAGTTTAAAATCATTATAAACATTAATTTTTTTATGTAACAAAAATTTTTTTTTGGACTTAGTAATTTTTTCTAGTTAATGATGTGGGCAATCCATGAGGGCCCTCGCGTGGGCCCTCATGGATTTGCCCTTAGGTAAGTTCAATATTTTCAAAAAAACTAACATTAAATATTTGTTAAAAACGTGTTTTTCATTGTTTAAAATGATAGTGAACAATAATTTTTTGTTGTAAAAAAATTTTTCGTTTGGACTTAGAAAAATTGTTGAGCAGGGCATTCATAATGGCTAAGAGCAGGGGCCCTGCTGGTGCCCTCGTAAATTTCCATAACTTTGTGATAGGATTTCTGGAAAAATGTCACTTAATGTTTATTTCAGGTGCTTTGAAACGTAATTTAATGCATTCTGAACTAAAGTTTTTCAACAAAAAAATTTTTTTTTTAAAACTTAGATAAATTTTTGAGCAGGGCAACCGTAAGGGCAAAGAACGGGGCCCCTGCTGGTGCCCTCGTGGATTTCTCCTCATTGATCTTCCACGAGGGCCCCGGAGCTGTGGGGCTCGAACGTGGCTTTTTCCACACGGGCGCTTACATTTTTATTATTTTTTAACAATTTGTTGTTTACATTTATTAGTAGTCACAAAAGGTTGAAGAATAACCCATAATAAGTGATATTTATTTACAAATTCTGTAAAACATTTGAACTGGCTATATCCCCCGGACTAACCCTAGTACCAGGCCTCGGATATTATGACTTTTTCGACTTACTTTCAAAAATATTGGGATTTTTTCGACTTTTTTCTAAATATTACAACAAAATAATGGGGTCGTCCATATACTACGTGGACAGTTTAGGGGGGAGGGGGGTTCGTCAAAAATCCACGATTTCCCACGAGGGGGGAGGGGGGGTCAATACAAATGTCCACGTGGACACAAAAGTTTAATTTTATATCTTTTTTTTCTTTATATTCAACTTTATTATTAGATTATTATTAGATTGTGATCAGACAATATTTGTAATCCGAAATTTATTTAACTGTCAAAAAAACGCCAAATTCTTTTTTAATTTATATTACAAAATCATTATCGTAAATGCACAAATATGAATATATGCAAATTTGACAATTAGGAATACAAAGCAACCTCTACAAACTCTTACAAATTCTAAAAAAAATAATTTCTATTATTGTTTATGTGAAGGCTCAAAGCTATTGGATTTTAGAAAATTTTTAGATTTGTTACAGAAGAGATTAAGTATTTCTACTAATATAATAATTGAAGATATATTGCTGCCAAAGTCCTCTCTATAATACTAAAAATGGTATTTACCTATTTAATAATATTTTAAGATAATTTAATCTTTATTGAATTTTAAAGAAGTTTGTTATAAAAAAATTTAAAGAATTTTTTAATTGTATTTCTTATTAAATATCTTTTTATTATTCACTATTTTAAAATAAAAAATCCGATTGTCCACGTGGACAATCAGGGGGGGAGGGAGGGGTTCGTCAAAAATCCACGATTGTCCACGAGGGGGGAGGGGGGGTCAAAAAGTGTCTAAAAAGTGTCCACGTGGTATATGGACGACCCCTAACGCATTTTTAGTATAAATGCAACTTATTTTGATTTCTGTACTCTTAAACATAACTATAGGCAAGTCTATTTTTTTATTTTTTTTTTTTTGAATTATTTTTTTATGATAATAAAATATTAAAAATATACGTACAATTATAAACAATTTTAGAATAATAGAAATTTTTTAAAATTTAATTGAAAATAATATATTTTTTTAAAAGTATTTTATTACAATTTTTAAAAATCAACTTTTGAAGAATTTTAATAGCAAATTTTGAAAATAATTGTATTTATTCTAATTTTTTAAAATTCAATTATTTCCAATACTTTTAATTACATATTTCCAAAAAATCAAATATATTTAATAAATAATAACATTACAATTTTTTAGAATTGTTTTTATGCAACACAGCACTGTAATACGCACTTTACGCCACCTGTTTTGCAGGTTGTAAGTTACTTATTACAGCCCGGTGCTAATAATGCTGGAGGGGAGTACACTTCATTTCGTGTTAGTTACATTATAGACCCAATAACCGGGTTATAATGTTACTATTTCTGTACAAAAGTAGGATGTCTTCTTCTTCAAAAAAAAATTTTTTTTTTTATTTGTTTTGGCTTCGTTTAAACAGGCCAATTCACTGAACCATATATTTTATGACAAAAAGAAACTTATTTATTTCACTTTTTGGTTATTTCTTGTTATAATTGAGTTTTGCTTGGATCCCTTTTCACTTTAAGCACGATTGCTCGAGAGCATTTGCTTGTAACATATGTCTATAGATTCCTGCAGTTACGACTGTGCCTTTATCCACTGAACAAGAGGAATGTGGTGGAGTTGGAGAGTTGGAACGAACTGAGGAATAAGGAAAATCAGAATTCACCTTATAGCAGAAATTTTAAATTCAAATAACAGTAGTAATTAAAGCAGTTCCCTCTTATTCTATGAACAGTTCTATTTGATATGCAATGAGATCATAGTCAAATTAATTTAATTAATTTATTAATTCAATTTCGAGTGCCAGCACACAATATATCCCAGTACTAAAAAGAGCATTAAGTATTATATACTTCAATTTGAATTTAATTCTTATTTTAATCTAAACTATTTAAAGGTAAGAGACTCTGGCCCATTGTTTTTGGTCGATTCTTATGTGCTACAAATCTGTTTCTTTTCTTTCTCTTAGAAATGGTTACATTGAATAAATTTTATGTTTATCTTAATTACTATAATATTTTATTGTAATTCCGTTTATACATTTCAAACCAAATCTCCTAATCGGAGTACTCTGCATGGGAGTGATTACCGATTATGCAAAATGAGAACAATTCAATAAACTTATAAATAGACTTATTAAACTAATTTGTATTATCTAATATTAATCCTTCGATAATCCAATCTAGAGAGGACAAAAAACAAAAAGAAAGGAAAACCAACATCAAATCCTATCTTGTATCAAATCTTACGCGTATGTCTAATTACTAACAAACTTATTGTTACTACAGGAGTTAAACCAGACTCCCAAACTTAGTTTCCATTTTTATATATATTTAAATTTTAAAGTTAGTGAAAGTAATAATAATAAAAAGAAAGAGAAAGAGAAAAAAAAGAAAGAAAAAGAAAAAGATTTCCTTTTTCTTTTCAAACAGAAATAAAAAAAAAACATCTCCCTTTCTCTCTCTTAAAAAAAAGAAAAAATAACCAAACAAAAAAAAATAAAAAGATAATAAAATAAAGAAAAATGGGGGAAAGAAAAAAAAGTGAGTAATTCTGAGAGAATTTAATTTGTTATTTGATTATTCCCCTTTAATTATTCTAGTTTGTGTTGATCATTCAGAGTATTGAATCTAAATATAGATCCCTCTATTACAGAAAAAATTCCCTAATTCCTGTGCAGCCTCCATGTCCGGATGGAAGATCAAATGTTCTAAGTTCTCCTCCGGACTATTTGATGGGTCAAATCTCGTGTTAAAAAATCTGATAAGGGCTTGTCGTCCCGCAGAGAACAACTCGCAATTTCTTAGATAGTGTGAAATTGAGCTACTCTCTTTCCCACATTTGCATTGGGAAGGAATATTCCATTGGAATCTTTTAATGAGGAGCTGACGCAGATGTGTCCTGTTCTCAAGCGGGTTATAAAATTGATATATTCTCTTGGTATGTAAAATCCCTTGAACCAAGGTCTGGGAGTTTTGTGATTTATAAAGTTGAAATATTTCTGCGTACATTTATCCGAGTTGAAGAAAGGCCAATCCAGGGAGCAATGAGAGAAATAATTTTTTTTATTAAGTTAGTTATGTCCTCCAAAAGGGGACGGATTGTCAAGCCCAAGTTTACCAAACTTGTTCCCACTCTCAAGGAAGATGATAGGGTCGCCAGGTGATCAGCTCTTTCGTTGCCTCTAATTCTTGCATGATCAGGAATCCACATAAAGTGAATATCATATCCTTTTTTGGTGATTTCTAATGTTAATTTTATAATTTCATGTACGATTGGATCCGAGGTGAAGTTGCTAAGTCTATCTCTGATTATATTGAGAGAACTCAGTGAGTCTGTGCAAACCACAGTTCTCCTCATCTTTTTTGTGAGTGCATATTTTACGGCCAGATGTATAGCTGTTATTTCTGCAGAGAGCGGAGAGTAACAGCCTCTCAGACGTAATCCAAATTTGTGGTCTAATGTGGGAATAAAAAAACTTGCTCCTGAAGAATCGTGTTTTTTGTTAAAGGAGCCATCAGTATATATGATTGTTGATTCTTTGTGATTAGCTTCCAGGTAAGTATTTAGAAAGTCGACAGGATTATTTGCCTTTTTTATGTCATATCCCGTTTCTAGGTCCATTTTGGGATCCATGTCAAAGATTATTCCTCGCCAGGGAATACCATAGTATCCAGGACGTCTTGGTTTGTTTTTCTAATTTAATATGTCACCTGCAGGATTCAGATGCTGTAGAACAGATAGATTTTTAATGTATTTTGGAGCATTTCTTAATTTCTTTATCTTATTCTGTAGAGAGATCAGTCTAGGCACTATGGGGTTTTTACTCCAGGAGTTCATCCTGATTGAATTCCTTTCCAACATTAAATTCCTTCTATAGTTGAGAGGAGGCTCATTGGCTTCGGACAGAAGGATTGGGATGGGAGTGGTCCTCATGCAGCCTAAAGATGTTCTTATGGACCTGAACTGTATTTTATCCAGTTTTTCTAGTATTGTTTTACCTGCATTAGCAAAGAGAGCCGCGCCCCATTCCAAGTGAGCTCTGATTAATCCTTTATATACGGCAAGCAACGTCTCCGGGTTAGCTCCCCAGGTAACTCTTGAAAGCACCCTCAAAACATTAGTGGCAGCAAGCGCTTTACTTGTGATAAGGTTAATATGATCCTTTCATTTTAATTTTGTATCCAGTAATATACCCAGGTATAAGATTGTATTGCTATTTTTAATTATAGCATCTCCCAATGGTAGTGCCGTGTTCACTATGTCGACATCCTTCCTTCGTTCGAATATGCTCATTTGACTTTTTTGATGAGTGATGTTGAGGCCTATGTCTTGCAGCCAAGGTGATAGGTTCATCACTGCTCTTTGCAGAAGGTCTAGCCCTTCATTAATGTTGTCAAATCTGACATATAGCATAATGTCGTCTGCATATTGAAGAATTCTGACTCCTGGTGGAAGTAAGATCGCAATTTCTCTTAGGACCAAGTTAAATAATATGGGCGAGAAAACTCCCCCCTGAGGAACACCTACACCACATGTGAACTTCTCTGGATTGTCCTCTTTGAAAGAAATGAATCTCTTTGTTACCATGAAATCTACAAAGTTCCTCAGTCCTGCAGGTGTACGACTTTGCTCGAGTTGTTCAAGTATTTTGGACGGGAGTACTGCATTGAAGGCTCCCTTAAGGTCCAGTGCCAATGCTGCAGTGCCCTTGGACTGTGAAAAGCCCTGAATTATATCTGTCACCAGAACCGAGACGCAGACGCAGTCTGTGGCTGATCTGGATTTCCTAAATCCAAATTGATGTCTAGGAATCAATCTGTGATTCTCCGCAAAATGGTCCAATCTCGTTTGAACTAACCTTTCCATAAGTTTCCCCAATGCTGTAGTTAGTGAGATGAGCCTATAGCCTTTTCCACCTGGTTTGGGGATGAACTTTATAAGTGATGAAGTCCAAGATTCCGGAAACTCAGATTGACTGAACATGATATTAATTATATTTTATTTGCCTCGTTCCTTCGATTACAACTGTAGTACTTCCTTCGGTACTACAAGAGGCCACTACGTTTATAGAAAGAGTATACCTGGGTATACCTTAATTTGAAAATTTTCCCCACTGCGTCCCGCTGTGCTCCCCTCTTCCGCTTGATCCTCATATTCTTTCGTAGTGCGCTTGAGGTCACACGCGTTTTTTCTAATATTTCAAATAACAATGTTAAAAGAAAATTAAAAAATGTTAAAGTGTAATACTTAAAATAACGGGAGTGAATTATTAAGTGAAAATGAAGATACGAACTCGGTAGTTAAACAGAAAAGATGGGTGACTAGGACGAAGAATACCCAAAACCAAAGGAATCCTGATCATCAATCAACATCAGAGAGTAAGTAAAAACAAAAAATTGTTTTCCTTTCTTGCAAAAAATAATATTATATTGACAAAAAAAAAAAATTAAATTAAATGAAAAATTAAAATAAAATTTACCTGAAGGATAAACTAAATTCCCTCTAGTAATAAGGGTCATAATAATAAATATAATACAATGCCTATTATCTTCAGGCTTGAACGACCTAAGAGTCACCTTTGAACTATTGTCCAAGACAAAATTTATAAACACGCCGCGAAACGTGTCTCTTTACCTATTAGAAATTACTCATCTACTCTATATACAGATATATCTAATTGTGTATGTGTGATATATTTATGTATATATATATATGTGCTCCGCATGTGCGTTGAGGGGAGCTGCTATGTCAGTCACAGCCCATGAGTTGGAATGAGACAGATTTATGCAAAACGCATGTTTTCCTCTGACTGGCTGGTAGTTTTTTCTTACTGTACATGTATATGTGTGTATGCATGTATATATATATATATATATATATATATATATATATATATATATGAATAAAAATTTTTTAGTCGAAATATCAAAAGAAATATACGCTCGCAAGACGTAATTAAAATTCAAAGCAATCGTTCATTGCATTTCAAAATACGCTCGCAAGACGTAATCAAAATACAAAGCAATCATTCATTGCATTTTCAAAAATAATAAATAAATACAAAGCAATCGTTCATTGCATTTTCAAAATAATAAATAAATATATAAATAAATACATAAAGCAATCGTTCATTGCATTTTCAAAAAATAAATAAAAAATAAATCAATAAATAAATAATTACGCTCGAAAGACGTAATCAAAATACGAAGCAGTCATTTATTACATATTAAAAAAAAAAAAAACAAACAAACAAAAAAAAAAACAAACAAAAAAAACAAAAATTATTACGCTCTCAAGACGTAATCAAAATACGAAGCAATCGTTCATTGCATTTCAAAAACACGCTCGCAAGACGTAATCAAAATACAAAGCAATCGTTCATTGCCTTTTTGAAAAATAATAAATAAATAAAAAATACGATCACAAGACGTAACCATAATGTAAAACAATCGTACATTACATTTACAAAAGAAAAGAAATAAAAAAAAATAAATAAATGAATAAATAAAAAACGCCTTCAAGTGGTAATCAAAATATAAAGCAATCGTTAATTGCATTTTCAAAAAAAAAAAAAAAAAAAAATTACGCTCACAAGATGTAATGAAAATACAAAGCAGTCGTTCATTGCATTTTCAAAAAACAAAACAAAAATTATTATGCTCGCAAGACATAATCAAAAATAAAGCAATCGTTCATTGCATTTTCAAAAAAATAAATAAATAAATAAAAATAAATAAATAAATACGCTCTCAAGACGTAATCAAAATACATAGCAACCGTCCATTGCATTTTCAGAAATCATTAATCCCCCTGCCGCGCAGGATACAAATAATAGTGCACCTTCTATTAATGAATACTTTGTTGATATCTTTGTATCAAATCCAAACGCTTCAAAAGCACTCAAAAACTAGAGACAAATAGGCAAATAGGCAAAGGCTATTCTGTGCAGCATTGGCCGCCTATGGTTCAGCCATGTCAACTATAATGGAAGAATTCGATAGCATCGGTTACTTAAGTGATCCAGATCACTTTTTCGAATGCTGTGATTGGTTACTGAGTATTCCGGATCATGATCCGTGGACATGCCGAAAACACCCTTAATGACACAGGAAAAATACTCATCAACATTTTGCACTGCCAAACAAAGTCGAGAATAACCTTTATTCTTGCGGGTGTTGATAAGACTCAAAAAACCTTTAACTTCTAAAGATCTTTAAACTTCAACAGACAGTATGCAAGTTGACCATCGTCAGTGATACCAGGACCTCCACAGGGCTTCCAGACAATGCAGCATCTGCAATTCAGGACCAAACCAACCGAAATCCGAACCAACTGACATAAATTTATACTAAATTGTCTCAATGGCTATCAAATATAATTTTTTAGAAATGTGTTACAAAAAAGAGCACCAGTTGTTAGGCTTAATTCTTCAAAAGAAATAAAGATTATAAACAGGCAATTAATAACTTATTTCAGAAAGGAGCAATCGAGAAAGTTAAGCTCTTAAACCTAATGGTTCCTTTTGATTTAATAAATGTATCAAAACTAGTCACTTTAAAATAGAGGGCATTCAAACTGCAGCAAAAATTAATATTCCGTAACTTTACATGGGAATAATTGTTTCAAAAGACGCTTTTTTATTCTAATTCCCATTTATAAACAAAGCCAAAAATATTTAAGATTTGAATTCATGAAGACCCTATATCAATTTACCTGTCTACTTTTCGGTTTTAAGCTTAAGTTCTTTAATTTTTACTAAAATTATGAAACTCGTAGTAAATTAATTAAGATACAAGGGCCTAACCTCAGCCATTTATTTAGATAACATCTTATGTATTGATAAAAATAAAATAAAAAATTCGCGTCGCTTGTAGGAAAATTAACTGCAGCATGCCCTGCAGTTGAATGCGATCTAATGTACACTAAGCAACTAGAAAGAGAAAAAACAATCGCTTCAATATGGAACAACTCTGATTAGAATAGAAAAATGTTAGTTCCAAAAAAATGTCTTATCAAATTTAAAGTGGTGGTTAAAAAATTTACCAGTTACACAAAATAGTATTACAACAGGCGACTATAAAATATAAAAACGTGCATGATTCTCAAGTTCTTGTAAGAACAAATAATAACACTGCCTTGTCGCATGTTAATAAAATGGGTGGTACCTGTTACTCCCTGTATAATAAATTAGCCAAAGATATAAGGAAAGTGATAAAAAAGAAAAATATTCGTCTTTGCATCTTATATAGCATCAGCAAATAACAGACAGGCAGACTTTCTACCTAGAATAAAAAATAACGATACTAAATGGGAATTAAATACAAAATTACTTCGAAATAGTAGTGCAAAACCTAGCACTGGTACCTTACAGGTAGATGCATTCACTGTCAACTGGACGGATCTAAAATATTATGCCTTCCCTTTCAGTTGAGTATTAAGAACGCTTGTAAAAATAAAGAAAGACGAATTAACGGCAATTATTGTTATACCTAATGGACCAAACCAAACGTGGTATCCACTCCTAATAGAATTCCTTGTAAGAAAAACTGATTTATTTTAAACCAAATAATAATTTATTATTGTCTCCTTGCAGTAGAAAAATACACCCTCAGGCTCAGAATCTGTCTTTGATGGATTACAAAATCTCAAGAATGCGTTTCTGAATAAAAAACATTCCCTTGGAATCGATTGATATTACCTCTACTTAATTTCCTTACTAAGCGTCTTAAAAAGGGTGACTCATATAGCACAATAAATACATATAGATCTGCTGTTTCATTAATTTCAAAAAATAAAATAGGCGAGAATCGGCGATTCCTAAAGGGTGTATATAGACTAAAACCAATTACACCAAAATATAACTACACCTGGGACGTTTCAGTTGTATTAAATAATTTACGAACATTAAATTCTCAGCATCTTAATTCAAAACTTTTAACAGAAAATGCAGTAACGGTATTAGCCTTATCTACGGCCCATAGACCACAAACATTAGCATCAATAAACATAAGTAATATCAAAATGACACCATAAAGCTTACAAATAAAAATTTCCGATATTATAAAGACATCAGGGCCAGGGCGATATCAGCCTTTGTTAATTTTTTCAAGGTTTCAACAAGACCTTTCGTTATGTATTGCATCAGTTATTTCGAATTATATAGAAAAATACTAGGACGTTAAGAAATGATATAGACAAATAATGTATCTCGATTGAAAAGTAGCATAAGCCAGTTACATCCCAGACCATTAGTAGATGGGCAAAAAACACATAAACCAAAAGTGGCATAGACACCACTATATTCTCATCTTACCCTACTAGTCCTGCGGTAACGTCCGCAGCTTTGCTAAGGGGAGTTGATTTGTCAACAATTAGAAAACGGCAAAATGGACAAACAGTTCCTCCATCTTTGCTGAATTTTATAACATGCCAATAATCGCAAATAATGTCGATTTTTCTTGAGCAATTGTTATTGTGATATAATTATTGTGATTGTAAAAACTTTAAAATGTGTTCTAAAATAATAAAACTTAATATTAAAAAGTTTAAAATTGCTGTATCTCTAAACAACTACAGTTGTAATCGAAGGAACGAGGCAAATAAAATATAATTAAACGATCAAACGAACTTACCTAAAAGTGAAGTTCGATCGTAATTATATGAATAAGCCTCGTTCAAGAGATTACTTTCCCACCCAATAGAAAATTCCATTTCCTTTTCCCTAAATCTCCCATAATAATTAACAATTTTAAACACTCTGAAAATATGAAGATCAAGCGGAAGAGGGGAGCACAGCGGGACGCAGTGGGGAAAATTTTCAAATTAAGGTATACCCAGGTATACTCTTTCTATAAACGTAGTGGCCTCTTGCAGTACCGAAGGAAGTACTACAGTTGTAATCTCTTGAACGAGGCTTATTCATATAATTACGATCGAACTTCACTTTTAGGTAAGTTCGTTTGATCGTTTAAATATTGACAACAACTCGTCTCTAACTGGTCCCGACAGTTTCCTGATGACTTCGTTCGATACATTGTCAAAGCCACCCGGTAAGAAGCGAAGAATTGAAAAGAATTCAAAAGTTGTATTCTTCTTAATAGGCGAATTTACCTCGGAGCGCTATTCCACTGAAACGACCAAAATTTCAGAAAAGTCTATTATTCTGAATTGACTTCACAAAAATATAAAACGCGCATTTAAAAGAATGAGAAAGTACAGCAAACCAGTAGAAATTTCTATTCCTCTGAATTAACTCACTGACACTCAAGATTTCACTAGAAAGTGAGGTTAGGTTTAAAAACTTGACTTAAACATGTAACACTTGAAAATTTCTTTCAATAAGAACATTTTATATTTTATCGTAAGCACTTTGCGTCTTTTAACCATATTTTCACTAGTTTTAATATTTAATTTTAATAGTTTAGCTGTTTAGCACTGAAATTACAATGAAATTCACACGACTGCGTTTTATTTTAAGACAATAACTAGAGGAGCTCTTACAGACAATTAGAAAAATTAGGCTTTTTCAAATTGTCTGTCAAAAGTTTGATACCGGTCACTGCGTAAAGGGTAGTGACTGGCTCAAAGGCAGGAAATAGTGTGGAGAAACCAATTGCGTTCTCAACGTAAACTGTATGGTGGCCCTGAAAAGGGCCGGTGCCTAGAAGGCGAAGATTGCACGAGGTACAGAGGCTGAACGCGGGGTCTGATCAACTGGTCCTTGCGCTACTCGATCCACGCAAGGGCGAGGAGATCAAACACAAGCGTAGAAGTAGATGTTCGGGCACACGTCCTCGGTAGACACGATGGCGGCCGTCCTTGCGGCAGTAACCTTCTCCGTAACTAGGGCCCGACAGGTCTCAATCCAACTTTGGTATTGTCGCACTAGGGGATGGACTCGGAGTAGCCTCACTTCCTGTAGAGGCTGACGGGTAGAGCTGAGTGTGTTATCTGGTTCCGGGTTAGCCGTAACCACGGCAAGATCTAGGTCCAAGGTGAGGATGGTAGCTCGGTTCTGTGAGCGAGTCACTGGGAATAGAGTACGACGGGCTCTACTAAACTTTGCCCGGATGCGGCGGCGTAGCCTGCACACCTTGTGCAGAGGCACGGATCCGTGGGGCAGCGGGGCGTAATGACCTGGAAGAGTGTCAAGATACTGCAAAAGTTGGGCGTCGTCGGCCTCCTGGCTAGCGACGGTCGGTATCCGGGTGTCGTCCGCAGGTGGTGATCCAACAGTGGTCCCCTCACGGCGTTGACGACGGCGAAGACGTTGGCGGGAGTTCTTGGCTATGCGGCACGAGAGTTCGTTTACTCAGGAGTGGTCTACTTTGGCACAGAAGGTCCCGGGTATGGGCCTTAAGTTACCTCCGGACGACGTACTCCAAAGTGGCCCAGAAGGACACAAGGCCTTAAGGTGCTTGAACGAACGTACTAATGGCTCCTGGAGGAGCGTACAGACAGGAGCGTACGTACAGACGCTCCTGGAGGAGCGTCTGGATCTGGCAGTTGTCGAGCGTCGTCGGCCTCCTGGCTAGCAACGGTCGGTTCTGAGGGGTGTCGTCCACGGACGGCGGTCCAGCGTTGATCTCTCTCACGGCGTTGACGATGCTGGCGACGTTGGCGAGAGTTCTTGGTCATACGACACGGGAGCTCGCTTTACTTGGAAAGGCAGTCTACTTTTTGGCACAGAAGGTCCCGGATACGGGCCTTAGGTTACCTCCGGATGTATTACATTAAGAATAATAACATTAACGATGTTAAGAACAACAATGTTAAGAGCAACATTGGTAATAATAAGTAGCAAAACGGAATATTGGGATAAAGTTAATTTAAACAAGTTAAAATTATTAGAATTCACATTTAAACGTTAAAGCAGATGGCGTTCTTTCGCCTTCGTAGCGTGAATAACAGCTCCGGTAATTGCTGATCCCAGACCAGTTGGGTTCCTTCGTGTAGTCGTAGATGTAATCCTTTCTTAACTTCCTGATTACGCCGTTCTGTAGGGTTGGCTCGAGGATGGTATTCAGGAGTTGTCCATAATGTGCAGTTCCATCGAGCACATGCTGCGGTCCACATCTGACTGCGGAACTGCGGTCCGTTGTCGCTTGAAATACGGCGAGGATAACCGAAACGTGAGAAGACTTCTTCTTCCAGGATCCTAATGAGCACCGGAGCTTCCGATGAGCGGATGGGAAAGGCCTCGACCCACCTAGTGAAAAGGTCGGTTACTACGAGAATGTAACGATTGCCCTTTTTGGTAAGTGGATAAGGGCCCATTAGATCTACGGCGAGCGTTTCCCAGGCGGTGCGTGTGGACCTCACACGTTGTCCAACGATTGGTTGTCCATGGAGCGGTTTGGTGCAGAGACATAGGTGTCAGTGAGAGACATATCGTTTGGTTTCTCTGGTCATTCCAGGCCAGAAGTAATGCTCCTGAATACTCCTAGTGGTCTCCTCAGCTCCAGGATGACCAGCTGGATTAGCGTCATGATGTTCCCATATCACGCGTTGTTTCATCGACGTGGGTACCCGCAACTTCCATCTACGAGTTTGAGAACAACGCTTCCAGAATCCTTTTCCATCTAGTAGGTTTCCATTCAAAAATTCTTCATCTCGGGGATTAGCGGCCCCATTTCGACGGAGTTCGATCCATTGTTCCATTTGGCGTGTGATGAGGGGGTCGAGTTGTTGTTGCTCATCAGCAATTTCGTCCGCTAAAGTAGGTACATAAAGAGCGTTGATAACAGGATGAGCGGCAGGGGCGGACACGGGCTTCGTGTGCGGATAGACGGCTCGTTCCAAATCTGGCTCGCCGGAGGATAACTCTTCGGGGTTCGGCTGCCGGGAGAGCACATCGGGTAACTCGTTCGCTTTTCCTGGTACATGCTCTATACGGAAGTTGAATTCGTAGAGGAGCATGCGCCAACGTGCCAATTTGGCCTTTGAGTCCTTCATGTTGTCAAGCCATGTGAGGATTTTGCTGTCGGTTCTAATTATGAACGGACGATCTTCCAGGTAGGGCTGATACTTCTTGATGGCCCAGATGATGGCCAAGCACAGTTTGGAGGATAAACGTCAGGTTGGGGTCAGGTCGACTTAACGGAGCTGGATTTCTAAAGGCCGCCTTCAAGGACTCAAAAGCAGCTTGTTGGGTTACATGTTCATTTGTAGGGCTTTTTCGGTGATAGCAAATCGGTCAGAGGGGCGGTTAAGAGAGAGTAATTTGGGATGTACTCCATTAACCAATTACATGTTCCCAGGAACGAACATAGTTCCTTTCTAGTCTTCGGAGGTCCTGCGTGCTGGACCGCATCCACATGGCGTGGTTGGGCTTGATTCCCTTCGGAGGTAACGATATGGCCCAGATAGGGTAGACTGGTTAGCCCAAAGTGGCATTTGGATGGAGAACACGTCAGGCTATAGGTGTGGAGACGTTCTAGCACTAAGGACAGATGGTGGAGGTGTTCTTCCCAAGATGACGAGAAAACGATGATGTCGTCTAGGTAAGGGATACTGGACTTTCCCCAGTACGAGGCTAACACCTCCCTCATTAGGTTTTGGAAGGTGCCTGGGGCATTTTTCAAGCAGAACGGCATCACTCGGAAAAGGTACTGTCCGCCGTCAGGAGTTGAGAAGGCGGTGTATTTCCGGGATTCAGGGGTTAGCGGTACTTGCCAGTAACCACTTTTGAGGTCAAGGGTGCTGAAGATGGAGGCTGTCCCAAGATCTTTCAGAACTTCATGTATACGCGGTATACATTGGGGAGCATCGACAGTTTGCTTATTGATCGGGCGGTAGTCTACACATAAGCGGAATTCGCCACTAGATTTTTCAGTCATTACTAGGGCGGAGCTGAACTCTTCTGTGGCGGGCTCGATGACATCGTCGGCAAGCATCTCGCGAGTTTGCTCGTCAATGAAACGTTTTTTAACGTCCGAGAAGCGTCTGGGGGGCTCTCGGAAAGGTTTTGGATTGAGAATTTTGATCTCGTGCTGTATCGAAAGGGTTTGTCGAAGTTTACCCCCTTTATAGAACACCGATTCGTAAGTTTGAAGTATCGAACGAATTTTAGTGGCATATTCAGGAGGAATTTTTGAAGATAGATCAAATTTGATTGGTTTGAAACCTGTATCTTGCCGAGCGGCCACAGGGTTGAGGAAGATACGCTGACGTTCGTGGTTACCTACATAGAGATAGTCTGTGTGATGTTCGTGGTGAACTTGGTGATCTTTTAGCCAAGCTTGGCCTAGGATGAGGTCAGCACATAGGTCTTTACAGGCGTGAAAAGTACCTGGGTACTCCTGACTTCCTAAGCGTGGGGATAATCGAGTGGAGCCGAGCAGCCTCATATACGCTCCGTTTGCGGCCAAACTAGCGTGGGATGGTCCAGGTTAAAGTTGGCTCCGTTCGGCTTCCGTGAGGATAGAGAGCCTTACGAAGTTGTGCGAGGCGCAGGAATCTATTTCAGCCATGACTTCTCGATTTCCAAGACGCACCCGTGTTCGTTGCGGCTGCTGTGGCTTGCCAGTTTTCCGACGGGCGTTCGTCTCTACGAGCGGCTAAGACGGGACAGTCGCGATGGAAGTGGCGGCTTGGACAGAAGCGACACTGGGGAAGTTGTTGCTCCCGAGGCAGTAGAACATCTTGCTGTGGCTTCCTCGCTGACTCCTCCTTTGGTTGAGCTGATTTCTTTGGAGCGCAATTAGCTCCGTCCTGTTCGGCCTTTATTGAGGCCTCAAGCAATCCCGAGAAATTTTGGGGATTGGATCCGAGAAGAAGGGTCGTGAGGTCAAATTCGGACATAAAAGTGTTCAGACGTTTAGCGAAAAGATACTTTTGTTGCAAGAAGACTGCAACTTGTTCTTTCTCTCCCTGTTTTTGGGAATACAGCGAAGCTTGGAGGCGCATGATTGCCGTTGGCCCCGAGTATTTTTTTAAGAACAGCTCCTTAAATTCCGCCTAGGAAAGCGACAAATCCTTGTAGACGGCCCACCATTTTTGGGCTTCAGCTTTAAGGCCTCTTCCAACGAGTTGAGTCTTCTGACCATCGTCAGTTCTTGCCTGGCTGTAGTAACGTTCGGCGTTATCCAGGATAGCGGGTCTTCATGGTCGTGCCCACTGAACTCAGGGAAAGGAGGCGCTGGAGATTGAAACGCCCTGATGAGTCCTAACCAGTCCTCAAACGAGACGTTGGGCGGCATTGCGAGTGTTGGGGTTGTGGATGGACCTGCGACGACGTGTGAAAGTGTCCCTTGGCCCAGTCCTGGCCCTTGCTGGGTGGTTGTTGGAGGGCGATTTTCGCCATTTGGATTCTCCGTATCGGACATGTTGATATTTAAAAGGGTGGATTGTTCGTTGGACGCCACCGGGTGTTGGTAACCACTCTCGGAAGTGGTGTGGATAAAAGCGAGACCCTGAGAATCTAATTCTGGGGAAAGATTTACCCTTAGTGTTACGGACGAACTAGAGTCGTGCTCGGAGGTGAAACTGGGGTGCTCCGTAGAAGTGAGACTGGCACGGCTTCCTAGCAGAGAAGAGCGTCTGCTATCGCTTACTGGCGTTCTACGGGGAATCTCAAAGTTAGGTTGAACTCCTGGAGGAGTGCGGAAAAGGGCTCCTACACGGCGACCGGGTAAATTTCGCAGGTTGTGAGGGTTACTCAGAGGTGTGTGGCAGCTAGCGTGACGTGGCATTGGAGACATCTCATTGTTAGGGGATTCGTCTTGAACTCCATCAAGCCCCAAAAGAGAAAATAAAGAGAAATTTCTTTCTGTGGCCCCACATTGGGCGCCAATTTGATACCGGTCACTGCGTGGAGGGTAGTGACTGGCTCAAAGGCAGGGAATAGTGTGGAGAAACCAATTGTCGAAGGACACGACTAGGTTTCGGGGAGCTTCGCCCCCCGACGCGTCCGGTGGCTTGGGGTATTATAAAATGCGGTTCTTTGAAATTTCTAAAATTATTATTATTGTTCTTTTGACTAGACAGGGGCGTACGTTTGAATGTATATCTATATAAGTTTCAAATTTTTTCTACAATTTTTAAAAAATGTGCAGGGGTTGAAAAAATTTCCAAAAAAATTTTATTTTTTAAATTGTTTTGTCAAATTTGTCGGTCGCTGCAATCTTTGTATAAATTATTAAAATTTTCAGTTATGTATCATTAATTGTAGAATTTAATGATCTTTTGAATGGTATATTTGTTAATATTCTGACATTTGTATTTACAAAAAAATCGTGGTTTAAAGAGTGGTATATTTTTGGGACGTGCGCGTGCAGCCATACCGATAATTCCCGACGGTAGTGTACATTGTTAAAAATGAAATTTTATTTTAAAAATTTTAAAATCTTATCGAAAATTATTTAAAAATATTTTTAAAAATATTTTTATTAAAAACTACGCGTAAAAACAAAACTTTTCATTACAAAAACGTCCAATTTGATCAATTTTTGACCGAATTAGAAAAGCATTTTAAAAAAAATTTACGTAAAAAACGTCATTTTTCAAAAATCTGTATCTCCTGAACCGCTTTATGAAAAAATTTGAAAAAATTAAGGTAGCTCATTTTAAAGAGTACTAAGAGAAAAAAATGTTTAAAAAAATTTGAGATGCAAAAGCAAAATAATTTCCGATTTGGCCTGGAATGCCCCATATATTATATATATTATCATATTATATATTATATATATTATTATATTATTAGTACAGTCGGGTCCCCATACTGTTAGATTCCAAACTGTTATGTTCACAGAAGTGTTATGTTTCTTTATAACCTCCAAATTCAGAAGTGTTAGATGACGTCACGTTACGTCACCAACTTACAGGGCCGTATTCGTAACTTAAGTCTAAGGAGAATTCATGAAGGTGTGCATATAAATACACTAAGAAAAAAAGACATATATTTGAATCAAATATAAATTGTTATACATATAGTCAACCTAAAATTATTTTTGTATTAAACAATATATTTGATTCAACAAAAATTACGTTTAATTAATTACATTAAAAAAATATTTATTTATTATTTAAAAAAGAATATTAATAAATTAGTTTAAAAAATGCATTATGTAAATTTTTTTTTATAAATTTCTTTGCAATACTTCCATTATTTTCATAAATAATACATAACATTTTTTATAGAGAGTCAATTATTTCCATGAATAATAAAATTCTTTTTAGGAATTCAATTATTTTATTAAAAAAATAAAAAATAGCAATAATTAAAATATGAATATAACTAAAAAAATTAAATTTTATCCAAAAGTAAAATGTACTTAAATATTCAAATATATATTTGATAATATAATCTTTGCTTCGTTTATTTTATACATTTCATATTTAACAATTACGTAGTAATTAATATTTGAAAATATAAACATCTGTCAGTTCAGTTCTGTTGATACACAAATTGACAGTGTTTTTATCATAATTTTCTGTTACCACTTTACTTGGAAATAATTAATAGATAATTATTAAGAGAAAATAATTTTTTCCACATTTTAATTTACAATAAAAAAGTTTCATATATAATTTTAATGGTGTGTGAAGTGAAAAGAATTTATCTACGTGGATATAATTGACATCAATCGTAAGCAATAACATTGAAATTTTTATTTATTATAAGCAACTAGAATATATTTTTTGTAGGTACATATTTATTAAATTTATTAAATTTTTACTTGAAAACTTCGAAGTATTTACTTAAAAAGTTTAGTGAAAATTTCTTAAAGATTTAAATGTCCCACTTCAATAAATGTTTAACGTATGATTGGTTCAAACAAAAAAGAGCTGCTGGGCAACCAATTACAACAGTAATGTTGCAAGAGAAGGCATTGTTGATAAACGAAAAACTTAATGCAGATCCCACTTTCCGAGCAAGCAAAGGTTGGTTGAGTAGATTTAAAAACCGGTACAACATTCGCTCAGTCTCAATGCACGGCGAACAATTATCAGCAGATAAGGAAATTTGCATTGAATTCGTGGAAGATTTGGCGATAATAATGCAAGAGAAAAATCTTCAATTACATCAAGTATATAATGCTGATGAAACCGCTTTGTATTGGAAGATGATGCCAAGAGTTACTTTCGTCTCCGAATTCGAAAAAAAAAGCGGAAGGATTTAAAATTTCAAAAGGAAGGATCACTCTCATGACTTGTGCAAACGCAAAAAAAGGAGTCACAAAATTCCTCTTTTTGTAATTGACAAATCCAAAAACCCTAGGTGTTTTAAAAGTGTTACTAAATTGCAAGTTGAATATAATAATCAAAAAAGTGCCTGGATGACACGAGAATTATTTAGAATTTGGTTTACAGAGGTATTTATTACTTCTGTAAAACAATTTCAAAAAAGGGAAGGAAGATCTTATGAAGTCTTACTCATTCTAGATAATGCAAGGTGTCATTTATCTAAGGAAGAGATAGATTTAATTTCCGATTTTTGTACTGTGAGTATTTTCTTCAAATACAATTAGACTTTCTATGTTAGTTAATAATGGAAAAATTTTATTGCAGGCAAAATTTTTACCTCCGAATGTAACACCACTTATTCAACCGATGGACCAGGGTGTTATAGAAAAATTAAAAAAAAATTTATCGAAAAAGTCTGCTGCGGGACATGCTTATAGAAAAAGATGAAGAAAGTCTTTCAAAATATTTAAAAGATTTTAATATTTTAAATTGTTGCACTTTTATAGCAATGGCATGGAGAGAAATAAATCCAACAAATATTATTCGAGCTTGGAGGAAGCTCATTCCGGCATGTAACATAGATGTTCTTGAAACAAATAATGTCACTGAAGATGACATTGTTCAATTAGCCTACAGGCTTCCTGGTTTTAAGGACATTACTGTTGCAAATATACTTTCTTGGCTCGAAATGGATAATAATGAACCTGGTTGGAGATTGGAAAACATAGAGCAGATTTTGCGAAGGTATAAACATTAATTTTTCCTTAAATATTTTCATTAGGATAACAGTAACTTTTCATTACAATTTGTGTGAAAATGAATAATTTTCTTACATTTATTTTACAAATATTCTTCTTGCAATGAGCCTTTGAGCAATAGTGAAGAAGAAAATGAGGATTCGGAATGTGAAGAAAATGAGGAACAAAATGAGGATACGGAATGTGAAGAGAATGAGGATGGAATTTCAGAAAATAAAAATATAGTGGAGGAAGCTAATAATGCTCTGAAGTGCTTAAGTGATTTCCAAAAATGGTATCAAAGGCAATGGCACTACGAGACGGAAAATATGTTAGTCCTGCAATAACTAAAAACTGAAACTAAGGATGTTGTAGCTCATTTGAAAAACTTATTTTTATTAGAAGAAAACAAAGAATAAGTTAATCCACATTAATTTTTATGCACGGAGAGAAAAATCAAGCGTTTGTAGTATGGACAGTTAAGCTTATTTCGTAAAAAAATGCACATGCGCAATATGCGTAAAACTTCTGCTGTATTTGTATAAATTTCTACGTTATCAGCATAAAAGTTCTACCTGTAACGCATGGGACGTCAGTATACTACGATTGCAAGAGATCCATGCTTTTTTAGTATATGTTTCATGCAACTGAGGTATAAAAACATGCCTCTTTAGCAGGACGTTCATACAAAATTAGCATAGGAAGTCTCCATACTACAAACGCTTGATTTTTCTCTCCGTGTGGAAATTTCCTTCAAATGTATAGTAAAATTTATACAATTTTATAATAAAAGTAACATTCTAAGAAATTTTTGATTAAAAATTTTTATAAACATAATAACAAGTACAAAAATAGAAAAAAACGTTATAAAAAAGTTTGATTTGAATACGCTGCAATTGTTGGGAAAAAAATATTTGAGAAAACTGAATTCACTGTAATATAGTAATTTTTTACTTAATTTTTAAAATTTCCCTTTTTAAACCAAATTACCTGTTTAAAAAATTTATAATTAACTCCTTAATAATTAAAGATGATAATTAACAAATTTTATTTTATTTAAATTCAAATTGTTTTAAAACTCTAAATAAATTTGAATTCCAATTGTTTAAAAAATACTATATTTAAAAAAGTTTTAAAATGTTGGTTTTTTTAAAAATAAAATACATTTAAAATTTCAATTAGAAAATCCAATGAAAAAATAAAAGTAAATTATTTTACACGGTCTACTTCTGATCCACACTTGAGGTGTGTATATTTACGGCCCTGACAGGTGCGCAATAGGTATAATTTTGGGACATAACAATGTTGAGTCTGGAGGAGTGGGAAATTTCGTGGATTGCCCTCTTGCCATGTGGAACCCGCAGAGGCAATCCACGCGGAGCTCTCGAAGGCGTGACTTGCTTTCCCTCATAGGTGCCCTCAAGGAAAATCCTCATGGATTCCATATGGATTTTCCACGCGGTGCCCTCGTGGATTTCATAAAATGCCCTCAACTTTATTTTCAATTAAATTAATAAATTAATTATTTATTAATAACAAATTAGTCCAATTATTGATAAATAACATTCTTATTTAACAATTTTTACTTTTTTTAATTAAATCGTGACCAAAAAAAAAAAAAAAAAATCTGACGCACGTGAGAATTGAGCCTACGACCTACTGACTACCAGACAACACTCTTACCACTATGCTACGGGACCTACTTGAAAATTATTGCTTTAATGTAGGTGACTTGCTGACTTGCTTTTGATGATTCAATAAATTATTTATTAACACTAGCTCCTCCGACGGCCGCAAGCGGCCGTCTACGGTGCTAGTTTTTATATGCCCATTGTCCAAGTCCATTATTTCATTAATAGTAATATTCAAATTTTTTCAGTTAATAATTTGCTTATTTATATTTGAAATGTTGACGTTTTCTTTGACAATGCAAAATAAGATTTATTATGAGTACTTTCTCTTTACAAAAATAAAATTTATATATTCGCGCTCTTTTTAAATAACATACGACTGCAGCGCCACCTTCACATGTACAAACAATTTTAAAATCACCCTTCTATTAAGATTTTACATTCTCATTGCCCATTCTTTACTTCGATACTTTTCGATACATTCGACCTTTCCACTCCATGTCTTTTTTAAGAAAGGACTAATACACCATGACAAATAATTAAATAGTTTAATAATAATAATAACAATATCAATAATATAATAATAGACCATAAATATTCATAAATTAATATTTTTATAATTTCAAAAAAAAATGTCAAAACATTTGTGTTAAAAACGCGTTTTTCATAGTTTAAAATCATTATAAACATTAATTTTTTTATGTAGGGGAAGTGCGCCGGTTGTGGGCACCCCTACGTGAACTTTGACAGCAAGCAGATTTTACTGATCTAAGTATTGTAAGTCGTGTTCGTTGACAATACGGACTTTTCGTATTGATAACGAAACAAATATATGCATTTGTGTAATAGCTGTGAGCATAATAAAGAAAATTTGCATTAAATAAATAAAAAAGTAATTTTGTATTGTTTTCGAAGAGCAACATATGGGTGTAGATTCGTTCAGAAAAAAAGGGTTTAATTTTTTTTTAGCAGTATTGTTATTATATTTTGTGATATACCTTCGTGTTTAACCAAAATTCTGCATCACAAAATGTGTTGGTCTTTTTAAAAAATGACTGTCATTCCCGGTTGTGAGCACATTTATGTTAAGGAGGCTCTACCATCTGACAATGATGTGGACTACTGTCTCATCTATCTAAACTTTCTGCCAAGGAAAGTGACAGCCGCAAACTCCATTAAATGCGATGAATATAGCCGTTCAGTGCATTAGAAGTGCGTTATGGTATGCGTACTAGCTACTTCACATGCAAGCATTATGCTTTTGTTAGCGATGAGCATAGTGTGAAAACGTGTCATCATTTTTGTTCTTTATCCCGGCAAAGTCTCTTAAAATAAAGAAACTTTCATTTCTTCTTTATTTGTGTTGGTTTCCTTTAATATTTTTTCATTTTTAGCGGATTTTTCAAGGGTGCCCACAACCGGGTACAAAAATTTTTTTGTCAAAAAATTTCCATTTCACTAAATTTCTAATAAAACTTTTTTATTTAGAGGAATCAATTTAATTTTTTTACTGACAGTCACCTTAGACCTCCAGCTTTAAATTCGTACACATACATTTGTATAATATGCACATGGACAAATGTTATGAGGCAAAAACAAAAAGGTGCCCACAACCGAAACACTTTCCTTAAAAAAAATTTTTTTTTTGGACTTAGAAATTTTTTCTAGTTAATGATGTGGGCAATCCATGAGATCCCTCGCGTGGGCCCTCATGGATTTGCCCTTAGGTAAGTTCAATATTTCCAAAAAAAATAACATTAAATATTTGTTAAAAACGTGTTTTTCATTGTTTAAAATGATAGTGAACAATAATTTTTTGTTGTAAAAAAAATTTTTCGTTTGGACTTAGAAAAATTGTTGAGGAGGGCATTCATAATGGCTAAGAGCAGGGGCCCTGCTGGTGCCCTCGTAAATTTCCATAACTTTGTGATAGGATTTCTGGAAAAATGTCACTTAATGTTTATTTCAGGTGCTTTAAAACGTAATTTAATGCATTCTGAACTAAAGTTTTTCAACAAAAAATTTTTTTTTTTAAAACTTAGATAAATTTTTGAGCAGGGCAACCGTAAGGGCAAAGAACGGGGCCCCTGCTGGTGCCCTCGTGGATTTCTCCTCATGGATCTTCCACGAGGGCCCCCGACGGGGGCCCCGGAGCTGTGGGGCTCGAACGTGGCTTTTTCCACACGGGTATATATATTATTATTATTAATTATTATTATTATTATTAAGAATCGAGCGAGATAATAAGATTTTCCTCAGGCGACTCCATAAAAATTGATTTGCGGTATACGCTCTAACTCGTAACAGAATCATCCAAATAAAAAAAATCAAAGTGCATTTGTCAAAAGAGATGTTTTTTGAGGGAACGCTGGGAGCTTTTTTTTAAAAAAATTACCAATTTTACAATAACAAATTAATCGATTTTTTTATAGCGAAAATCGACTTTTTGGTTTTCAAGTGCTACAAAAAATCGAAAAATAAAAAAAAAATTCCTCTCAGCGTTACCTAAAAAAATATCTCCTTTAACAAATGCACTTTGTTTTTTTTGTTTTAGATGATTCTATTGCGAGTTAGAGTGTACACCGCAAATCAATTTTTTTTGGAGGCGCCTGAGAAAAATCTTATTATCTCGCTCAATTCTTAATATTTTTTATTTAAAAATTTAGAGAAATATTGTTCAAATGTTGCAATATTATATGCAAAGCAATAAAATAAATTAAAGTTTCTGCGTATCGCCAAAAAAATTCTTAAAAACATGCTTTTTTCACCGTTTAGACCTTACACCCCTTAAATCAATACTTAATCAACGATTACTTGCTTACTTTTTCTTTCTTGCTTACTTACTTAATGTAATCAAATGAGTAAGCAAGAAAATAAAAGTAAGCAAGTAAGCAAACCAGTTACTTACTTGCTTACTTTTACTCGTTTGCTTACTTTTTTGGTTACTTTTACTTATTTGAAGTAAGCAAGTGAGTAAAAATAAGCAAGTAAGCAACCAAATAAGCGTGTAAGTAAAATTAAGCAAGTAAGTAAACAAGTAAGCAATTACGTAAGTGAGTAAAAGTAAGCAATTGAGTAAAAGTAAGCAAGTGAGTAAAAGTGAGCAAGTACTTACTTACTCATTTGGTTTGTTACTTGCTTGCCTACTTGCTTATTTACTTGATTATTTGCTTGCTTACTTGCTTACTCAGTTAATTACTTGCTTACTTACTTGTTTACTTAGTTACTTCCTTAAAGCAATATTTGCAAAAAATAATAAGAGAAATAAATGAATTGTAAGTCAAAACACAAATGATAATACAAATAACTTCATTCTTCTCTCAGTCACACTCATTTCTACACTGGTGCCTAGTGAACAATGACTCCATTTCTCTGAAGGCGTTGGATAAAATAATTTTAAGTGATTTTGTTTAATTGAAATTAGTTTAAATATTTAGTAAATATTGAAATTAGTTTGTAAGCTTAATCCCATTATATAGAAAATATCTACTGCTTTGATTCAAAAATATTATTTGTTTGAATAGATTATTATGTTTAATTCAAACATATTTTCTGTTTTAATTTAAACAAAAATTATGTTTAGAAATTTTATGTTTGATTCAAACTTAAAAGTTGATTATAAATTTCATATTATCGAATTATTTTCAGTTTTTTTTAAAGATAAATTTTCATTAAAAATTTTTTTCTTTTTGATCCATTTTTTTTAAAATTCTAAGGTAAGTCCGGAGAAGATGGTCATAGTTTTGTTCAAAGGATTGTAAAAATAATGATAAAGAAACGATTTTTCTTTTAATCTGGTAATTGAATGAAAAAAAATTATGGAATTGAAGAAATATGTTATATTTTTTAATTTTAATTTTTTTTTAATAATTTATTAATTTTAACCCTTTAACGCCCAAATGGACAAAACTTTGGCATGAAATTTGAGGACTTATTTCGGTACTTAAAAATAAATAGAAAAATTCACGAATCATCATTTTTTATGTTTTCATGTGCGCTCTATCGAATGGCCTTAAAAAGAAAGTCAAAAATTTATAAACAAAAAAGTTATTAATGTTTTTTATAAAAAAGTCCGATTTTTTTCCAATTTTTGTTTAATTTTCAATTTTTTCTACTATGAAATAGCAGAAAAATAATTCCAAATGTTACAAATAACGTGACATAGATATATAACCTAGAAGATAGGACTATAGAGAAAATTAAAAATTAAAATGGCGGCTCAAAAATGGAGTGTGAAGTTCAATTTTTTTTCAAAATTTGATTCGAAAGTACGAAATTGTTAAAAGTGTTTAGATCAGCTTGAAATTTGTTACTCAGGGGTTTTAGGGGTCGCTGATCACGAATCTGAAGTTTAATTTTAAAAATTTAAAATGGCGGATCCAATATGGCGGACAATTTTTTTAAAAACTTATTAAATTTGCTTGAAACTTGTTACATTTTCAAAATTTAAAATAGCGGATCCAATATGGCCGCCAAATTTTCAACAACTGATTAGATTAACTTGAAATTTGTTACTCGGGGGTTTTAGGGGTCGCTGATTACGAATCTGGAGTCCAATATTCAAAATTTAAAATGGTGGATCTAACATGGCGGACAATTTTTCTAAAAAATCGTAAGATCTGCTAGAAACTTGTTACTCGAGGGTTTTTGGTTTTGCTGATTACGAATGTAATGTCCAATTTTTAAAATTGAACATGGCCGCTCCCATATGACAGACGAATTTTCAGTTGAAATTCGATAATCACGTTCTTTAGCCATTAAAATACTTAAAATATTTTTAACGTTTTCTAACTTTTACCACGTGGAGGTAAACGTGAACTGGAAAGTCTTTTTTTTATTTTTAAAATTTTATATTTTTTTACTTTTTATGTTTTTTTTCTTTTTTTATTTTTTATGTAATTTTTTTTTATTTGTTATTAATTTTTTAAATTTAAAGGTCAAAAATGGAAATGTATATGTTTTATATTAATCATTACTTATTTTAAGGTCAAATTGAAAAAAACAATTTTTTTATCTCCAGCTTGCAGCTCTTGTAAAACCTTTCAAAAATCATTATTCACAGTTTTAATTCGATTAGTTTTACTTATCAATATATTAAATCGAAAAAAATATATTTAAAAAAAAGACATAATTTATTTTAAAAATAAAAAAAGACTTTTAAGTTCACGTTTACCTCCACGTGGTAAAAGTTGGAAAACATTAAAAATATATTAACTATTTTAATGCCTAAAGAACGTGATTATCGAATTTCAACTAAAAATTTGTCCGTCATATTGGAGCGGCCATGATTAATTTTAAAAATTGGACATTATAATTGTAATCATCGACCCCAAAAACCCTCGACTAATAAGTTTAAAGCAAATCTAATGATTTTTTAGAAAAATTGTCCGCCATATTGGATCCGCCATATTAAATTTTGAAAATTTGACTCCAGATTCGTAATCAGCAAACCCTAAAACCCCCGAGTAACAAATTTCAAGTTAATCTAATCAGTTGTTAAAAATTTGGCGGCCATATTGGATCCGCCATTTTGAATTTTTTAAATTAGACTTCAGATTCGTGATCAGCGACCCCTAAAACCCCTGAGTAACAAATTTCAAGCTAATCTAAACACTTTTAACAATTTCGTACTTTCGAATCAAATTTTAAAAAAAAATTTAACTTCAAACTCCATTTTTGAGCCGCCATTTTAATTTTTAATTTTCTCTATAGTCCTATCTTCTAGGTTATATATCTATGTCACGTTATTTGTAACATTTGGAATTATTTTTCTGCTATTTCATAGTAGAAAAAATTGAAAATTAAACAAAAATTGGAAAAAAATCGGACTTTTTTTATAAAAAACATTAATAACTTTTTTGTTTATAAATTTTTGACTTTCTTTTTAACGCTATTCGATAGAGCGCATATGAAAACATAAGAAATGATGATTTGTGAATTTTTCTATTTATTTTTAAGTACCGAAGTAAGTCCTCAAACTTCATACCAAAATTTTGTCCATTTGGGCGTTAAAGGGTTAACCTTAAGGCTTTGAAGAAAAAATTTTCAAATTTATTTACCTATTTCTAACTTTAGTTTATCGGAAAAACCTTTAGGAAACTTTTTACTTTCATTAATCTTGTCATGGTGAAGGGGAAAGATAGTTTTTTTTCAACATATTCTCTTCTCATGATGACAAAATTTTATCTGCTTTCTTACAATCAAGCTTTAGCAAAACAAATGATACTCCTTGGACATCTGACTTAAATACCGTCGAGATTTTCTTTAGCTTCTATATAATAAAGATCATATCGTTGTCTTTTTCTCTGTTAAAAAAGAATTTTTTACCAGATTAGTTTTCCGCTGTTCATTACCAGATATGATTTATCTTTTTTTGCTCTATTACCCGGGTAGCAATTAAAGTCTGGATCAGGTCTGGAACTGATCTGGTTAGATCTGGGCCATATCTGGTAACCAAGTCTGTGCCAAAGCAGGTTTGGAACGCGGAACATGTCTGAAACGTGTATATAACCAGATTTGCTTTTTTCTGTTGTTCGTATGGTAATAAGGCGTTCGACAGTACCTAGCGTGGGTTCTTGCTTTTTTCAAGTCATTGCTTTGCTGTTTATTATAACAGCTTTGCTTTTTGTAAAATTTGTGTTTTTAGTTGAAAATATATTTAATTTAAATACAATAATAATATTACTTCCTCATAGAGGAAGTATTGTAATACCAAAATTTTTTGAGTTCGATTTTTTGACATATCTTTATGTTATTTGACCTCAGGAGTTCAAAAATGACATTTTTATAAAATGTCATTCCGTATGTGTGTGTGTGTGTGTGTGTGTGTGTGTGTGTGTGTGTGTGTAAACATCACATTTTCATAAATATCTCGAAATCATGAAGAGCTTTTGGGCTGGATTTTTTTTAAATTGTAGATCTCACCTGCGGACATAAAGCGAGAGTACTTTCTGATATATTAATAAAGTTTAACTAAATTTTTTTTTTGATTTTTAATTTTCCAAAAAAACGTTTTTTGCCCATAACTTTAAAAAAATGTTAAGACACCTATAAATGTTTTTTCATAATTTTGTAGAGTCTTTTTAGACGCATCTTTTGAGCCCTAATTGAAAATTTTTCGTCCATATTAACCGGAGTTATTAAACTTTTAAAAATCAAAAATGTTGGAAAATAAGACTTTTTTGAAAATTTTGTTGAAAAACATTGAAGTAACTTTAAAATTATCGTTATGAACTTGTAGAGCATTAAAAAACGCTTCGATTGACCTATTTTTGAA